>JAWWTY010000001.1:12085921-12184053 GCA_035222235.1 Margarornis squamiger
AAATTATCAATTTAAGCCATGAGTTTTCAGGTTAATTCTTTGAGAAAACGAAGTAGGTGATAGCAGAAATATATGGAAAGTTTAGTTTGAAGCTTTTGGCTGTGGATAAGCCTCATATATTCATGTAAATAAGACCACTGAAACCACCAAAAGTTGTGTGCTTAGTGATTTACTCAAGGCCTGTATGTGTTATACTCTTATAAATATAATACGTGAGATTTGCACGCATGTTGTTACACTACAAATAATCTTGAATACAACCATGCAGAAATTGCTGAGCTTTCATCTCCTCTGGGTTTTCCTGCAGGGCCTAGGAAGCCTGTGCAGTACATGCCTGCAGTCAAAGCAGCATGATTAGCAGCAAGACACAATCCTTGGGAAGCCAAAGGTGGCCTCCAAGGAGAATCCATATCCTACTCTCCAGCTGTATGACTGGTCACTTGCCTTCTCCCAGCATCAGCCCTCCATTTAACTGGGGCTGAAATCCCTTGGTATTTTGCCATTTCCTCCTGTTATCCTTTGAAATGTTTCAGTGTTGTTTAAGGAAGGCTTAAAGATACAGCTCTTAAGAGGGTTGTCATTCAAACTGATTATATCCTTGCTTTTTAAGGTTTTTATGAAGGAATATCTGCTTTCAGAGAGACTTGTGAGGACTGTGTCTTCCATTCTTGTACAGGGCCATCAGCTGTGGCGCTAGCACTGAAGACAGATATATCCCCTCCTCACCTGTCTTGCATAACCATTTCTATTTCTATTGTTTGCTAATCAAGTACGTCAGAGCTGAGATTTTTTTCTGATCAGTGCTCATTCAACTACTAGAGGTATAGGAAGAGCAAATATGTTCTAAATATTATTTTAATTTTTCTGTGATACAACTAAGGGTGCTCTTTATATTGAGCTATCCAGTCTCTTGTTAAAATTGGTTTCCAAGTTCAGATGGTTAAAGGGATATTGTAGATCTCTGAGAAGACAGCTTTAGTCATTTAGGAACAGGACAGGACTTTTCTGTCAGTAGTTCAGTTAAAATGTATGTCTGTGCAGAGAGAGTAGTTGCTGTTGGCAGATGCTTCCTGCTTAGCTGTGACTGTGTTGGTAGTGTGGAGCGTGATATCCCTTTCTGTGCACTGTACAGCAAGGAGGTGGAGTACAGTGATGGTAATCAAAGGTCTTGAAGGTCTGATTTACAAGGAATCTTTGAATGAAGTGGAGTCATTAGCTGAGTGTGTTAGGAAGGACAAGAATGACTGGTGCTGCTTTGTAGGAAAATGGTGGACTAGAGAATCCCTTGTGTTCTCTTCAATCTGTCTTTTCATTCTTTCCTTCTTTTCCCATGTTGTCCTATTATTTCACCCCTGTCCACCCCACCAGACAGAGTTTTCTAACATTTGAGGGGGAATTTATGCACACTGCTTCTTGTTATTAAACCTGCTGGTCAGACAAAATTTTCTATCATTACAATAACATTTTGTGTCTGGCAAACTGATTTGCATGGCAAGACCTACTTTAGTGGATGACATTTGGTAAAAGAAGTCCCTTCAACATTTATCATTGCTCTTATTTTCAGTTGTATTTCCTAGTGCAGTGTCTGAATACTTGCACTGCTTTCTGAAATAATGAGGAGCAGCCTTTCTGAAGCTCTTGGTCCAGGAGCAAATTCTCTGTGCCCCATTTTTCTCTATCCATTGTTCCCATGGGCATCTGAAATGTGCCCTTGAAAATTCAGGGGGAAAACCCCTTTTCAGAAAAGCTTGAATAAAGGGGAGTGCTTATTAGCAAATTGTGGATAGATGGGGGGAGAGGGGGAGCGGTGGAGACAACCCAAAAACTGAAAACCAAAACCCTAACAAGTTATAAGTATTTCAGGTTCAGTGCAGCAGGTTCCTAAATGGCTAGGAAAGTGCCTATGGGAAGATCTTGTACTTACAGAATAGCTGAAGATAAATTGGGATTAGAAACATTGTGGTAATTTTGTTTGGATTTTGCTTTAACCTTTTCTTACTGCTAAATGAAACAGACATGTACAATGCTGAGAGTGCGTGTCTAATGCTAAACAAATCCTTTTCCACATAAAAGATGAGTACATGGAGCCTGTGTTTTGTCCGTGGATTCAGTAGCATACTATGAATAAGCTTTGAGAACAGGCAAATGACAAGCCTTTAATAAATGGTAAACTGCAAAGTTGTGTTGTGTTACTTACAGCTGCATTGGGCTGTTGTATCTTTAAAATATGATGGATATTGGACACTGAGAAATGCATCAAATACCATCAAAGTTATACAGGTGAATAGGTAATTTCTTGTCAAAAGTGTTCGAAGTAATGTTCAGATTTTCTCTCTTGATATGAACTGGGAAGTTTGCAGGGCAGAATGTGTCTCATAACATGGTGAAAAGCACCTGTTCCTCCTGAGCAACCAGGTGTCTTACTCATTAAGTGCTGACTGTTTGCCTCAGTGCTCTACTAAGCAAATTTACAGCTCCTGTCTGCCAGGAAACTCTCAAAATGGAAAGCAAACATGGGACAGGGACAAAATACACCAGGACATCCAAACCAAGTCTGTTAGAGCAAATAGAAAACACAGCAAAAATAGATGGAGTAATGGAGCAGAAGGTGTGTTGTAGTTTGTGCTGTTTTGAATACAAAGTGAAAGAAAGAAAAAAAATAAAACAAACCCCAAAATCCAACTCTGTGAAACACAGGAAAGAAGGTGCTAAAATAAAGCAAAAATATAAGTAATGATGCAGTAAAGACCACATGGTCTGAAAATATAGCAAGAATGTGGGCAGGGTAAGGATTCTAGAAAGCAAATTTAGGTAGAAGCAAGTTTGCATATTATATCCAAAAGTGTGAGGAACTGTAAGGTTCCTGAGTCGAAGGTGTGCATAAAAATCTGTGTGTGCACTCAAAACTGGTGTTTTCAATGGCAGATGAAACTCTTTGCACTTAAAGGCATCTATAGATAACATTAAAAGATGACCAACTAATCCCCATGGTTCCCAGTTCATAGGTGGAATTAAGTTTGGTAAAATTCATCTTTATGCAAATTTAAAGTACCACCACATTATGTCAAGAAGAATCTTGGAAAAGGGGTTTTCTCGTCAGTACCTGATGAATTTTAAGTAGTGTACCCACTTGAGTGGTGTGGACTCTGAAAATTCCTTTTCCTTTTTATCTTAGGTAGAAAATTTTCTGTTCCCTTGAGTTTCATTAAAAAAAAAAAAATAAAAAAAAAAATAAAAAACAAGCAAACAAAGAAGAGAAAAAGAAAAAAAATTCCCAAACCACAAAACATTGCATTAGAATTTTCATGTACAAGACAAACTTCTCTTTCTGCATTATTTCTCCCATCCACTTTTAAGTTGTAGAGGAAAGTGTAGTTGCCTATTTCCTTCCATAAACTGTTTGATTCCTCTGAGTTTTTCCATCTTTTCACTGCTGAATTTAAGACATGAATTTTTTTGCAGGTTTTAGACAACAAATACGATGTTGTCTGCACCATGATCTCTTCTGGTGTGTGGTTGGGCAGCTGAGGTGCTGGGAACTTCTATTTGGACAACTCAAAGGTGACAAATGAGACATAAAATAATGACAGGGCCAATGTAGGCATGAGGCAATATCTGGCCTTTTGGCTGCCCTTCCATCCTGGGCTTGTATTTCACTCAAAGTATTATTCATCTTTTGCGCACAAAACAACAGAATTTTTTTTTTTTTTAATGGTGGCAAACTCTTATTTTCATATTCTTTTTAAAATTAAGAAGCTCTCGAGAACTGTTATTGCAAAAAAAAAAAAAAAAAAAAAAATCCTACAGAGGATTAGTATCAAAGGACTCAGAAATCCAAGCTTGCAGTGGGAATTGAAAGAAGCTCCACAAGAGTATCTCTACCATAAATGTCAGACTTATGATGAAATTTTAGAAATCTAGGAGCAGAAAAGGAAACAAATAGGGGTCTGTTGTGACCTGAAGTTATGAAAAAGGGAGAAGGAAGGGACACTACAAGGAGGTGGATAATCCTGGGTAAGATTTCAAAGTTTTCAGAGCACACCCAAATCAAATCTCTGTGGTCCCTGACATTTTGCCTGTTATGAACAATTCCATCTGAGAAAGGTATGTTGAAAAACCTGTTTTAAACTGAAATAATTTGTTAGAGTGTGTTCCTGAGTAATGAGCCAGTAGGCAGTGAGGAATCTATGACACAATCTAGAAAGTGATTATGGCAGGATGGGAGACTGATGATGTACAGCCTTCAGACCAGAACAACTGGTGAATGAAATTAGAAGTGCAACTGCTGGTCTCCTCCATCTGTGAGGTGACATTTCTAGAAAACTACATAATACAAGATTTTTGGTACTAAGAACCCCAAATATGCTTCCTCCTCCCTGCCCAAATCTCAAGTTAAACATCAATATTGCTTTCACAGATACAGGTTTTGAAATGTCCTGTGTCATCTCATAGAACATCTTCCAGCCAGACAAAAGTCACTTTCTACCTTGTGCCTCATTGCCCATGTTGGTTATAACTGAGAACTGAAAAACAGCTTTCAATGGGGAATATAGGAAATACTTGAAAAAATATTTACAAAACAGAAGGGGAGGCATCAGGCCCATTATCCTAGAATTACAGTACTAGTTCAGCAGTTTTCTGTTTATTTTTTACTCACACACACTCATTTCTGTTTTTCATCTTGATAGCTATACATACCCAAAGTCTCACAGTTAAGGCAAGAAAACAGACTCTGAATTTTTTGTTCTGTTGATTCTGTAACAACTGTTCTGTTCTCAGCAGTTTAATGTTGTATGACAATAGTTAGCAAAATGGCTTATATAAGACTGTATGCACCAAGCCCTGGTGGAAAATACACCAGAATAAAGTCAAAAGGATTCATTTCCAATGAATTAGTCGAGAAGAAGTTAGGAAGGAACAGTGCTCTTGTTATACAGATAACTTTTCATTTACTTGGGTCCACTGACAGTCACACACTTCAGTCTTTACCTCTGAGAGCACAGAAGCGGTGTCAAAGTCACTTTCACCACCTTATTAACAGCAGGCAAGCAGAAATTCTAATTAAATTTCAGATAGAATTCAGTCTGAAAATTAAGAATTAAGCTTTGAAATAAAAGCTTTCCATGTAGAGTTCCCATGTTTTTTTTAATGAGATGATTTTTTTTTCCCCTGTTTTCCTCTGTCTCTTATTAGTTTAACTGCTGCAGTCGCTGCTATGTTTGTCCTCAGAGCATTTTCTCCAAAAGGACAGTGCACTTAAATTTCAGCAATACATGCCAGTCAGACTAGAAATCTGTTGAGGTATCACACATGGGTTTCTTCCATTGGCCACATCTTCATTTTGAAATCCAGTTGGGAAGTTGCTTTTCTGGATTTTGAAACTCTCCAGTGCTCACTGTAAAAGCTTTGAGGCATCTCAGTTTTGTGCCAGAGTGGCTTCTGCTTTCATCTTAGTCCGTTCTGTTCAAGCCCTTCCTATTGCTCCTTTCCAGTAGTGCTCCTGCCTCTTTTTCCTTCCTGGAAGCAGAGGTAACTTTTGCATCATGCATTCACTGGGCACTTCTCTCTTTGCTTACTGATCTTTGATTCTTGCTTTTGTAAAGCTTTTGCTAGTACTGGTTATGTGGCATAGCTCTGGGGTTTTTGTTTAAAAAACAGAAATGGCATCCTATCATAAGGTTCTTCTGCTCAATTAAGTTATTTCAAGTTTATATTTATGCAGGTAATTAAATGAGACCCTTGTGTGTTTTTATTGCAGTGCAGTGCCTTAGCTCAACTGGGTCTGCCTTTACCTATGTAGCACAGTATTTTCTGACAGTTTGGGTTAATTCCTTACTCTTCTAGTTCAGTTATAGCTCTTGAAAAATTTCCTGTAGTTTCTAGGATTAAAAGTCTACGTACTGTGCCTTCAGTGGAGGCAGACAGAAGTAGGAATTAATCATTCATTGGAATCCCTTATCTTGTGTAATGGTTCTAAGGCACCTATTCTTGCAGAGTATGGGGAATATTTCCATAATCTGATGTTAAAAGACAGTTCAGAAAAAGAGGCAATTGGAATTTCCCTTTGGAAGGGCCCCTCTCTGTCCCTTGTTGGGCAAGGAAATGTGCCTTCTTAAATGAGGTAAGTTAGGTACCAGAGGCTGAGCTATAGAAAAATTATTGCCCTCTGTTTTGAGGTCTTGTAATGTGTGTTATTAAGCTGGAGGAAAATGAAAGAAGGATTCTCATAACTGGCCTGAAGCAAATTTCAACATTCCCACCTCACTCTTTTCACCAAGAGCTGAAGTGTTGTATAGTCTTCTCATGCTTTGAAATTTGCATTGCTTTTCAATTATGGACAGTGCTACATGACTTCAAACAATGATCCTTCTCCTGTATTTTAAACTGGAAAGAACAAGTTCTGTGGCACAGAGAACATATTGCCTGATGGTATTTGCTTGAAGTTTGTGCAATGGCAAAATTCTCATTTATGTATTTCGACACAGATTTTAGTAAGTTTTATTCCTGGAGACCAACTCTTAAATCATTACAGCTTTTATTATAATCTAAGAAAATGTCAATATTGCATCTGAAGGATGAAGATAAATATAGAAGCTGGCTTGTGCCTTTACACATACAGTGCTCATCTTAAGAAGGATGCAAAAGCTGCCATTTTTGTGTGTTTCAAAAAATAAGCCAAGCATATAAAATGAGAGTTGAAAAGGAGATTGTACTGAAAGGATTGCCCTTTGCTCTTCACACAGTACTTAGAGTTCATTCCTGTTTTTTTTCTGCTCATTATGAATACACAAATGGCATCCTGCAAAACCTACTGTAATGCATTATTCTAAATGCCAGTCAGATAATGTATGAAGAGCTCTCCTACATATCAAAGTGTAGGACTGGACCTAAAAAGCAGACATGGTCTGAAATGCCCTTGTGTAGCTGAGGAATGGCATTTCACAGCAAGTTGGCCGCACCAGAAACTGTGAGCACAAGTATTTTCCGTATCTTTAGGCAGCATCTCTCTCTAGGCACAATGATTCTCTGTTTCTTTGAAAGCAGTTGTCATACTACTTGAAAGGAATTATCTAGTATTTCATTACTGTGATGTGAAAACTTTACTTAAAGATGCAATTTTTCTTTAGGTCCGCAGGTAGAAGGTGAAGCCAAATAAAACTCTGACAGTTGCAGGTTGGAGTAAATAATACATTATAAATTACAATTGCAAAATGACAAAGCAAACCATATAAAAATGTGGAAGTGGCAGATAAACTATATTCTTGGAAAATTATTGGGCCAGTGAGGTCTAGAAATATATTACTTCAACAGCATTTCCGTGATTCTGTCTCATAAAAATGAGTGTTTCTGAGTTAGTTTAAAATAATGGATATCCCAGATTTATTACATGGACTCTCAGAAGTCAGATCACCACACATTTTGGCAACTGGAGTTTTACATTACAATGTCATGCTCTGTAAGATGACTTTCAAGTTGTGCAGTGCTTATACTCACAGGTACAGGTACTGTCTGATAGGGCAGTAGATGGAGCTTGTAGCTGTACTGTTTTAATAAATCCTGTAGCAATAATGAAAGCTGATCTCCTTTTTCATGGCTAAACATGGTTCTGGGATTTCAGTATGTTGTGAAGCATTGGCTTCACAAGCAGCCATGTGTTTTTAATTCAGCAGTTTTAATTACAGGAAATTTAATGATAATGAATAGTAACAAAAAAAAAAAATATAAAGGAAAAAAGACAAAAGAGAACTTAGTTTCCATACAAAGGAAAGAAGTATTTTGGTAATAAACTGGTGCCTTTACATCGGAAAATTCATTTGCTGTACTTAGAACATATTTACTAAATGTTAGCAGTACTCTTTTATTTTGTTTTTGCTTTCCTTTTTATTTCTTCTTTGCTTTCCTTTTTATGGTTGCAAATATCTATTTAATAATTGGAAAAACATTATGGTAATGTGTGATCCTAAACAGGAAGGCAGCTGGTGTCTTAAGAGTTTGGAAATAGGATATCAGATTTTGTCACCACTATAAAGTCAGTAATAAACTTAGGCAAAATTTTGGCCTGCTGAACAAGTGTTTTGCCATTGACTTCAGCAGAGTCAAAATTTCATTGCTGGGAGTGATAAGCAATATCCTGAGTCAGTCTGTGTCTGAGGAAAGCTGCCTGTTTGGCCTGGAGCTCTCTCCTCACTGCTCCATTGCCTGTGTTTGGACCAAGATATTTGTAGTCCCTGTGTATGTATCAAAGAGGGGTCCAACCTCTGAAGTTTATACCTTGCCCAGTAGACTGTCTGATGATGGAACAGGCAGAAAAGCATGTAGTCTTTTGCTTGTTTTGTTTGCTTTTGTTTTCCAGAAGTGCTGTAAAAGCAGTTTGGAGAATTTGCTGCTGCTGTGTCCTCTCTGCTATAACTTTTAGTAAATGCAGGCTTCAGTCTCCCACTTTTGCAAGACATCAAAGAATGAAATAACTAAGAAAGAAATGTTCAAGAATTGGCAACAAATTAAGCATAAGGATGATAAAGTATAAGATCACAAGCCTGGAAATCTGGCCAGTTAAAATACCAAATGATTCAATTACAAACAAAAGACAAATTCATACTATTGTTGGAGAACTGTTGAGGTTGTTTGTTCATGGTGATTCACTGAGTGAAGGAGTTTGGCCAAAAGCAGCAGCAGCTTACATTAGGTTGATTTCATTCAAAGTTATTTTTGATGTAGAATATGATCAGTTAACTATAGTGATCTTTATGTCAAAAGTTTTAGCTAATTAATTAGCTTCACCTAACTCTGTTGGTAGATTTATTTATGGACTGCATATAATAGCAACATACATAGATTTAGGATATTAATAAAAAGGTGAACTGCTTAGTGATGCAGCAGTTTTTCTGATAGCCACTTTTTTTTGCATATAAGCTCAATCAAATTTCAAAAATACAATTTTTCAAAAGACTGCAAATTCTGTATAATGTCTGACAGTCCCATTCTTAATTTTTCACACCTTTATTAAAAACATCTATTGAATTAATTTTGAAATTGAAACTTCCTTTTAACTTCAGTGTAATTATACTTCCAATTTAAGAGGTGTTTCTTCATAGCCCTTATTATGAAAAGTTCAGTAGTAACAAAGAAGATGTTAGAAACTTTAAATACAGTAAAATTTTAAAACCTATTTTGTAGTCCACAGTATTGTTTGAAGAACAAACAAAAACCTAAAGGGTTTGCTTTTCACACCTGAAATGCCTTAGGTTTAAAAGAAATCTCAGTGCTTAATTTCCTTTGAAACTTACCAAAAAAATGTAGTATTTTTAAACCCTGAGGATCTAAACTGAGTTTCACCCAGTCATTTCTGGTTTCTCTGTATCTGCTTATGAGCAAAGGTCAGGACACTAAGATAATAAGGATTTCTGCCATCTTTCTTTTTAAGTTAGAACGTCTTATTTCCTTGTTTTGTTGTTAGTGTCATGCCCTCAACTGTGTGCTAAAAATTAACTGAAAAGATGGGAAGGCATATTTGTAAGCTCATGAACTTTAGCCAATGTAGTTTCTTATGTTTAAATACGACACATTATGTGCATGATGTGTATACAGAAGTAGTGTATTGCAGTACAGAAAATGGAGCCAGGCTCAGTGGTATTCAGTCAGCAATTCTATTTAAAGACTATTTGAAAAAAACTCCCAACTTTTTACTCTGGGGGTGGCCAGCAAGGAAGGAGAATGCTCAGAAACACTGTGGATTCTCCATTCTTTGAGATATTTAAAACCCAACTGCACATGGCCCTGAACAACCTGCTCTGAGCTGAGTTGGCCCAGCAAATCTCCAGAGGTGCCTCCCTGTCTGAGTCTTCTGTGTGAGTCTTTAATATGGTCTTGGTCAACATAATAACTTTAAAAACTACAGGTGATTTTAAACGTATTGTCTTACAGAAACACAAACAGATTCTGAAATTGTGCTATATGCACTTACATGATAGAAAATATATAGCTAATATGTTTTTAGGATATATTCAAAGCCAACCTTGAGCTAGAAGTTGGTAACTGTTCCTATATTACAATCCAAGTATTTTTTATTGTCATCATAAATGAGAATTCTGAAGAGTAAAACCATAGAAGTTGAAAAAGCAGAAAAGTCACAATGTTAATACTGTGTTTAAAACCATGTCCTGGAGGCAGACATTAACTAGCTGAAAAGCATGTAAATTAGGAGCTTTTAAAATGCTGAGTTGCACAAATCATTCATTAAATTGCTATATGGGGACTTTCCACTCTTTTATTTTGTTGTTGTTGTTATTGTTTCTTTCTTTCTTTCTTTACTTCTTTACTTCTATTAAAAGTGTGTTCCCCTCGAAGCTACCCCAGTCTTGTAGGAACTGTGGTCTGTCCCTGCTTCTGAAAACCCTACAGTGTGCATTTATGTGCTTCTTGAACAGCTACAGACTTCAGTGGGGTTCAACGTGCAATATGATGATGCTGCTAATGTATTTATTTCTTGGGCTGTGATGGTGTTCAGAGGCTGAGCCCAGAGCCCCCCACTGTGCTTGGTGCTCTCAGCACACAGCAGGAGACTTTGCCTGCCCCAGGAGCCTCTCCTCAAGCACACAATCCAGGTGAACTCTGCAATTGCCTCCACTTGTGATACTGGTATCCTGCACCTCCTCCCAGCTTTCTAAGGGGCATTTGAGAGGGTATCTTTCCTTGGATTAAACACAATTTCTTAGGGAAACCATACTTGGAGGGGAAAGGGACACAAAAAAGAAGAAAATAAATTAAGGAAAGGGGGGTATGTCAACATTTGGAGCATCAGAATGAGCAGGTGGAGAAGTGTGTCTGATGTCTAACATTTGGACAGTGTGTTTGCATGCCAAAAACTGTTTTTAAAAAGATTCATTGTTGTTATGTACTTGCAGTAGTTGATAATGCAAAGACTCACGGCTTCTTTTTTTTTTTTTTTTTTTAATTTGTGGGCAGCATATGCCAATAGTTTTGTAAGGAGAACTGGTTTCTAAAATGGTGTCCTTTCACTGCATCATTATCTAATATCCTCTTCAGTGAACAAAGGAAAAAAAACCTCACAAATTTATAACCGGTTCTTTTACCTTTAAATTAGCATTGCATTTTTGGTATGTTTTTGTTTACCTTTGGAAAAAATTGCTAATTTTTTTTTTTTTTTTTTGAATGGTGGTTTAAAGCAATAAACCAAAGCTTTGAATAGCATGCATGGACATGCTTTAATATATTCATGAGTGATCAAAATACAGTACAGAAATCACATATGCTGCTCTGCTGCAACTTTCAAGGTTCAATCCATCATTCTGGAACCCAGGGGGCTGAGATTTGACATCCTGCCTAGAAACCATACTTCAGATTGGCTGGAACTGTGCCATCTTATGTTCAGGTTAAAAGAGCAGCTGTAATTTGTCTGGGTAGCACTTTAACTATGCACAGCAAATCGTAAAACCCATTTTCAGTAATAAACTTGAAGATAAAATAGGTCCATTTGCTTCATTTCCTGATCCATACAGGATTTTCATCATTTTGATACAATACCACTTGGAGTTTGATCTTATAATGATGTAGATTTCTGTAACACTCTTTCTCTGATTAGCAGTTTTATTTAGCATATATATAATGTATGTAGAAGATTTCTGGCATTTAGTGGTACCCTTTTTCTATTGTTCTTTGGAACAATATATGAGAATAATTTAATAGTGAAGTTAAATCTATGTGTGATTGCCACAATAAATTAAATCTGATTGTAGTAGTTTGTTTTTTTTTCAATTGTAAATACTCTTTCCTGTTCTCTTTTCCCCTTTTTATGTCTTAGTATGGCTTGCTTGCAAGAGAGTAGCAAATGCAAGTATTCCTAGCAAGTCAGTGAAGTTTTTTTAGGAATATTTATAAATATTAATTTTGTATTTTAATGATTTTAGATTTCAGCCTTTTATGTGCCACCCTTGTTTGCAAGTATGATTTTGCTTGAACAGCAAGGTCTGACTCAGGAGGAGAAGTTTTCTGTGTAACTTAGGAACCCAAGGGAGCTCCTAGGACAGACTCTCCTCAAGGGAATGTGCCAGTGAGCCCAGCTGTGAGGAGCCTGACCAGAGGCAGGCAAACTCACCCGTATGTGGAGGCTGTAGGCTTTGTTTCAGCTCCTTTTGGGTGTTGCACACTTTGGGTCCAGCATTGTTTTATTTCTGGTACAAGTCTGCAGAAGCTTTGTGTTCCCATACACGGCAAGAAACAACTTTAAATGTCCTTCTCAGTAGACAACTAATGGTGTGACCATTAGATAGGTTAGTCAGTCCCCTCTGAATCCTTAGTTCATTCACTTCACTAATCTTCCTACAAGTGCCAGATTGCTGGGTTTTGTTTTTCACAGAGCCATTTTGCTATTTGCATTTCTAGTCAGACTTCTCTCTTTGAGCTCCACAGACCTCTCCCTTTTTGCGTATATTTTCAAATCTTACAGTTTGCTAAGCCAAAAGGAAAACCCCATTTCACTCTTCCAAACCCCCTTCCCCCATCTCTGAGCTGAGGAGTTACATTCACAAGACAGGTCTCACAACCTTGGGTCCTGCCAGTATGCAGCCACAATAGCTGGGACATGGGAAGCTTCTTTCTTTTATCCTTTTCTCAATACCACAGGGCTTTCTGACACTGTTGGCAAGATGCTTGTCTCTGTTACTATATTGTTGTAGCTCAGCCTACACTACTGAAAATACATTCTTTCAAGATGTTTGTTTCCTTTAAATGATTTGGCCCTTAGAAAATGCCTCTGGAAAAAGAATTCATGGGAGTATAGTGTACTTGTATTAGCCATGTACTTTACTGGGGCAGCCTAGCCAGGGAAAATGAAATGTGTTTCAGTATATTCCACGTTTCCCTACCATAGTTAAGTGAGAGCAGACTGCAGGGTAGCATTGTGTGTCTTGGTGGCCACACAAGCACTCAGTATTCCCTGGAGACTTGGAGGTACGACAGCTGCATATAAATATGCATAGTTGGAGAGATTCGTGATTGTGCCTCGTTCTAGGGCTGATTGGCTGTGGTGCTGCCACTGCAAATCAGTGAGCGTTTCCCTCATCCATCAGCTGCTGGCTTGCTTAGAAGCAGACAAAATGGTTAAAACACCAACAGCCCACAGAGGGCTCCTGAGTGAGGGAGACTTGCTTGCTACAACACTCAAAACATTTCCTTGAATCTACAGTAGCTCTCAGTAGATGAATTTAGCACTCAGCAGATTAATTTAGCTCCCAGTGCGCTGGATTTAGAAAGAAAAACTAATATAGATGAATACATTCTGTTCAGCCAGCATATTTTGTTTTGCAACAATACACATGTCTTATTTGAACTGCAATCTGGTTGGAAAGCATTTTGTGAGTGGTGCATTGGTCATAAAAATGAGTCATGCTTGCTCATTTTTTAAAAAGCTCTCAACTAGTGCAGATTGAGGAAAAAGGTATTGAGCAACTCGGTGGAGAAAGTATTGGAATTTTAGCCATCTCTGATGAGCTTTGGGCAATTTTTTAAGGTGGACTTTGTCATTGTGTTGCAAAAAAGGTATCAACTGCTTTTCCCTTTGTTAGCTGCATAGCCTAGTATGCGATGTGTGCCACCTTGTTCATGGTGACTTTGCTCATTTGCCTTCTGGATTTACAGGCTGGAAGCTGAAGGTATGCATAATGGCAGTTTGGAAGAGCTCTTGAGGAGGGAAAAACCAGAATACAAAATCCATTGTTTTATGACTTTATTATAACATTTACTTCTTTCCTTAACCTTGAACATGTCACAAGGAAAGCAGGACTAGCTTGCTACTGCATGGTAGCAGAGTGACTACTTTTAGGATCTGGGAAACTGAATAAAGAGATAAAGACATAAACTAAAGATATCAAAAAAACCTAGGAGCCAAGGAGATCATTTGAACAGCTTTATTTGAACATAAAATGGTCAAGGAAATGAAAAGAAAAATGCTGTGAAATGACAAGCTGGTTTTCTAAAGTAGTATCCTCAGTAAATGAGTATCTCATATGAAAAACTAACTCCCAACACATCTTTCAGAGCTGCTCTTGATAAAGTATTTCCACTACCAGCAGCAGAATGATCATTATAAAACATTCTTTCACTCTCTCAACAATTTTATTTTTTTTTTTTTTTAACATTAAAGAATGGGTTGAAGAGCAAATAGCTCCTTTCAATTGAGTTGGTGCCGTACAGTGCAGATCTAATTTACTCAGGAGGATCTCTGCTGCTGCAGTGGTGAGTGCTTTATGGTAGTGATTCCCAGTCCTATTTAATCAAAGGGCTACTGAACCTTTTGGAGAACACAAGCCTTCCTCTTAGTGATTTTCATTTACCAATGGATAAAAATGAAGCAAAACTTTGGAAGATCTTTTATGAGGTTTGTTTTCCCCACTTGTTTGTGTACTGGCTTGCATGTGCAGGGGTATGCATGTGTTTACTTCTCTCTGTTTTTAAATCTTACAGGTTTTTTTGAGTTTATCTTGTAATATCTTACAGGCTACCAGCAGCTTTTAGTCAGTATGTCGAGGAGCACTGCTAGGAAGACCACAGAAGGCTGGAGGCCTGGTTCCTATGTTTGTTAGGAGTCTTGCCCATCAAACTGCAAAGCCTTCTGTGCACAGTTGCCCTCTTTCTTCTGAATGGTAAATGTTGCTTTCAGTGAGAGACTGTGAACCATGTGGGATTTTACCAGTTCTCCTGTGTGGAGGATGAGGCACAGTGGTGCACACGGAGGGCACTGCAGGGAGGCAAGTGGTGACTCACCATGCCTTCTGGCTCTTCTTTTCCAGGAGCAGTGGGAACATGTTACGAGTAAATCCTCCTACTGGAAGAGGAGAGTGAACAAGCACTATCTCCCATGGACCTGGTGGGGCTGGCCAGGGCATGGAGGCAATGAAGCTGACACTGTGTTCATTCACTGTCTGGATGCTCAGTAGAAGGTGGTGCATATGTATCTATGAATACAAATTATACATGAAAGGGTCATGGGCACATCCCTTCCCGACTTCCACCTGATGTTTGGCTTCCTTGGCTGGGGGCACAGCTGTCCAGTCCTGAGGAGAGCTGTCAGAAACCTCAGTGGGGCTCACCCCGATCCTCAAAGCTACATTTCAGCCCTTGTGCACCGTAACCCTGCCCAGCCCTGTTGAGTCAGGCACCACCCTGCCCACAACTCTATTCCATTCCAGCCCAGCCCATCTTGGGGGCTGCCTTTTTGGCTAGCTCCGGGAGTTGTGGGGGCCATTTCAGATGGCTGGGCCATTCTTAACACTGGTCACCATCCCCAGACTGGCCCAGCTCATCTCACTGGGGGCTGTGGAAAGGGGCTGGTCAGAGAGGGATGGCACCACAGTGCCCTGGCAGCCCCATGTCACTGGCCTTGACCCTGCAGTCCCATATCCCCAGTGGAGGAGGGATGGAGATGCAGAAGATGGTTCTTCGTTACAGCAACATTTGGGTCATACTGGAAACAAGAAGAGGTTTCTGCTAACTAAGGTCCAGCTTTTTATTGGTGCTAGTTTTCAGTAGTGCAATATTTTCATTTCTTTTGCTATGTTAAGGTGGTTTTGTAGGTGAATGCAAATAACGGAAAGCTAATCTAATTCACAAAGATGCAAACTGTATAGAAGGCCATGAGTGCTGCAAGGTTGAGTATCCTAGAGCGTTGCCCTCCACAAGTATGTTAGGGAGTTTTGGTAGTTAAGCTTTACTTTGATAGTCTGAGATTTTGCAGGTGGACCCATCTTCAGTGCTTCCTCCTCTGCCATGGGTGGACACCACAGCATCCTGCTGCTGTGAATCCTTACCTTCCACATCCTGCTTCATTCATCTCCTCCTCTTCTTTTTGAGGTTTCCTTGTGTTCTTGGCAATAGCTATGGAGGAAATGAAAGGTTTTATTTCCAGACCAGCTTCAGATGTCACAAACATGGAGGCCAGTTTCTGAAAATCCAGTTCTAAAAACTTCAGTGTTTATTGTTTTGTGTGCTTCCCTGCCAAGATCTTCTCCCTGCTGTGGCAAAATACTGCCATCTGTAAGATATATCAGACTAAATGTTAGCATGGTGGTACTTAAGAATGCCATAAACTCATTTATGGCCTTGTTATGGGTTATGATTGTGCCAGACTCCATGGCATGCAGGACCTTGTTTTGAATGCCTTTTTGTGTTATTGTTATTTTGTTATTGTTCAGGTTTTTGTTTTGGTTTGGGTTTTTTTTTTTCTTGTTTTTTTTTTTTTTTTTTTTTTTTTCCCCACTTTAAATTCATTGTGGCCCAGTTTAAAAGTTCCAGCTTCAGACACATCCATAAATTGGGGTTATTTCATCTAGATCTACTTTTGTACAGAAATGGATATTGTGGCTCAGATGTGTGCATGAAAACAAGGGATCACATATATTGATAGAACTGACTTGCTTGTGCATTGTAATATTATAGCACGTCCCCACCAAGGTAACAAATGTTCCTATAGCTTCTCATAAAAGAGTATTTGCTACTATAAGCTTTACAGAAGTTAATTAATCTCAAAACTTGGTCTTCCTTGATCATTACAAGAGTATTTCTATTTTTATAAGAAAGGTTTATTGATCATATTAAATGAGTTAGGAACACAATTGGCTATTTCTTCCCAGGAACACAGTTGGCCATTTCTTCCCATTCCTGTGATATAATTTGAAGCTGCTATTTTCAACATCCTTGATATTGCTTAGTAGGTTATAAGTGATAAATTGAACTAGATAAGATATGTTCAGATTTCCATTGAACATATGTTGCACAATCAACACTTTGTTGTAGGAACAGGACCAAACAAGTAATACAGGTGCAGTCTAAATTGCTTAAATGGACTAGCCGTTACCAGATGTTCTTTTCGTCTTACCTTGAGAAACTTGGAGAATAAAAAATAGACTCATGTTGACTTGATCAACTCATGGGGTGTGGAAAGTATTCAGTTTGAAACAGATGCCTTGTTTAATAAAGTTGCTGGTATTTAGAAAGAATATTTGATTGGTTTTGAAATTCATATAAACTTGGATCTAGAGGTTGTACAGTTTTAGATGTAGGAAAACTAGAACTTTTGTTTAATGAAGATCAAAAACATTTTAGTTCCCAACATTCTACCTGTTCACTGGAAACAATTTTTATTAATGACTTTTTTTTGTCTACATTAGGCAAATGATTTACACTGTTTGTCTTCATCACCTTTGCCTCTGCTTTTTCCTGTCCCTGCCCCCCATTTCAGCAGACTTACCTGTCTGATAGAGGTAATAGTTTATAATACCTTTGTATCTAAGGAGTTGTACTGACAAAGTCATAGTGACTACCTGTGTCTGCTGTCTCTGTGTAGGCAGTATTTCTTCATGACGTAGTGGAGCTATCTCATTTAAAGAGACTCAGGAATTGTTTGGTGAATGGACAAAATCCTAGTCTTCAGTAAACAAAATGGATATCATCCTGAATAGAAAAATGCTTAGAATTTAGATTTTTTTTTTTTCCTCCAGATCTGATGAAAGTTTTGACAAAGTGTGCTGAGCAGTATGATATGATGGGCCATAATTTCTCAAGGAAAGATGATACTGAAAATAGTGTAGATTTCACAGGTGCTTCAGAATTCTGTACAGAAACCACATGTAACATGTTCCTTTCTTCTCTCCTTTCTTCTGCTGTTTGTTTAACTGCATCTGGTAATAGCTATAGGCCCATCAATTTTTATATCACAGACTAAAATTAAAAGTACTGCACACAGCAAAACATGAATGGCTAAAGTTTCTGGCTAAAGGTGTATACAGGGAGGAAAATACACTCCATTTCTTTGTCTTCAAGCTAACCAAAATAGCTCATCTGTGCACAGATCATTCCAAGGGCAGAAGGGGAAAATCCACATACATTAGATTTGCTGAACACTTATCATTCAGGAAGTGGAAGGAATAGTCTTTAGATTAGCATTCTAGTCTAGGTTATCAGAGACTTAGCTTTGGTTCCTGAATTATCACAGATATTCCACTGTTAAGTAGCATAAGTAGTTTTCCTATGCCTCAATTCTCCATCAGGTAAAAATAGGGATCTCTTACATGGCTGTTGTGAGGATAAATACGTAAAGCTTGTTAAGTGCTTGGATTATTCAGTAATGAAGCTTGTCTAAGTACCTTGAAGGACTGTTTAGGCTGGAATGTGTATAGGCTGTATCCATGCACCAAGGACTTTCTTAATAGCTTAGAAGACATGAAAGCAGTGCACCTAAGATGATAGAAAGATCAGCGATGCACTGAAACTGCACTTGTGTCAGAAAGAAGAGACACTTCTTGGCAGAAGACAGTTCTTTGTGTTATGGCTAGACGTGACCTAAGTAGAAAACAATTGAATTGCCTGGTCCAAAGAGATACCAGGGAATGAGAGAAAACTCTTATCAAATTACCCATTGAGAGAGGAATAAGTGGAGGAGCAACACTAGCAAGTACTTTATAAGAGGGAATATTTCTAGAATTGATGGTTCTTCATGGAAGTCAGACATACAGAACAGGAACAAACAATGGAAGAAAATGAGGCAATAGGATATAACAACAGAAGGGTTTTTCCCCTTGTAGGCCATATAGCTCAAGATATAACTGGGGAGTTGGAAAAGAAGAGGGGAAATATGTTGGAGAAGTTGGAGGAAGTGACAGTAGTGGCTACTGGAATCAATTTATTGTATTCGGCTAGGGAAAGCTCAGTGTTGTAGACGAAGTTGTGCAGACAGGGGAGATCACAAAAAGATCAGAAATCAGAGTATTTATAGTTTGCAGCAAAGAAAAACATTTTATGTGAGAATACTTCTGTATTAGAATAATCAGAACAAGAAGAATTGAAATGCTACTCTCCAGCTGAACAGCCTCTGAAAGAAGCCTGTGTGTGTCATGAGAGGGAAGAAGGGTGCTCTAGAGATAACGTAGCTTTTTCAAGGTTAAAGGCAGAGGTCACAGCAGTGCTGTAAATTCCACCAGCTCCACTTGTCTGTGTTGGGCCCCAGGAGGAGACCCTGGGCTGGCTGCAAGCAGTGAGCTAGGCTCACATGGACAATGAAACCACGGCTTTTTTCTTAGACATGATAGTGCGAAGTGCATTGTAGGTAAGTGTTTGGCCATGTAGGCAACAGGTTCCTGATGTAAAAATAGTTATGGGTGGGGGATGTGACTTAAGTGGAAAAATACTGAGGGATGAGGCAGTCAACAATAGGGTAAGCAGCAGGAATGCTGAAGCTGTACCAGGAAGAATGAACCGAAATTTATCTAGGAACAGTATATCAAAATTTTAAGGCAGAGAATAATCTTTAGGACAAAATGTAAGTACAGAGTGTTTCTGACTGGCTTTAGCAAATGAAATATTCAAATAATATCTTTGAGAATCTCTGGGATTTGGCTTTTTTTTTCTGTTTTGGGGTTTTATTTTCCTTACTTTGCTAAGACCATGCAGTTTCATAGGAAAAAAACCAAAGTACAGAGCAACATGTCATCTCATCCCACCTTCTGTATAACACTATATTTGGATAGATTTGTTAGCTGAGGTTTTTGTTTGGCTTGTTTGAGGGGGTAAGCAGCAAACAGAATATAATTTTCTCCTGTTTAGTCACACTAGTGAAAAAATGAACAATTTGATGTTTAGCTGTCAGGTCTACGTACTGTTGCTCTACAAACCTTGTTTAAGAAGAATTTAAGCAAATACAAATGAAAGCATAAAATAATAATTAAAAGTAAATACAATTGAAAGCAAAAAACATCTGGAACCTTTTAAAAATGCACTGAAATATAATGTGATTAATTTCTATTATGCTAATGATACCCATTATGAATTAAAACAGATTCCACTTTGCAGCCATTGTTACGTAACTTGTGGCTTTGCAGTTCTTTGAAATACAACTTTCCATTCATGTGATATATTAAAAAATGTTACAAGACAAATTACAAAGCTCAACTGAAATAATGCCAAAAATCTTAAACAAGTTACTCTACTAGATAAATAAATAATGTAATTCTTACTGTTGTGCTTTTTTTTTTTTTTTTTTTTTTTTAATCAAAAAGAGATGGTAATGTAATGTGCCAGGGGTGAGCAGGATGTGTTTTGGTTTTTTCTGGTTAATGGTTTAATGGAGTTGCTCTGCACCTATAGTGAGGTACCTGAGATCAGGCTTGAGCTACTATTCCTGCGTAGTATTTTGTATTCAACAGTGCATTCAGCTTTGTGCTGCGTGGACTCTGAGTGTAGCAGATCACCGAGTTTGAATGTTCTGGTGTATAAGACAGGGCTGAGTTCATTGTAAGGTTTTACAAACAACAGCATTCACAGTCACAGCAAAACAGGGTGAAACACCATGTTGTACTTCTCTGGAACAGGCATGTAGGATGTCTTTGCCTTTTGCTAGCTTTTGGATGGGGATGTGGAATTTCTTCTCTGTGGGGAGAGCCTTCGGACCCTGAGGAAGCTTCAGGGAATGACAGGAAAACAGAAATCTGCTTTTGCCTTCTGAAGGGGAATAAAGAGGCTGATTTCCAGGATGGTTCCCCACAAAGTATCTGCCACAGGGAGTGAGCTGCAGGGGACTGTGGCTGTGTGGGAGGTGTGGATGTGTCTTCTGATCCTCCTCTGGATGTAGCAGAGGTCTTACTTCTCTTTTTCTGCTCTAATGGGCTTACAGTGCAATCCAACCCCTAGTAAGTATGCTAAAATTAATCCTGGTTTAAGTACTTTAGGAGGAAAAAAGACTTTTACTTAAAAGACTGTACTTCCTTTTTTTTGCACTAAGCAAAACTACTACTAAGAAAATGAAAACAGTTATAAAGGGTTTGTGTTGATAAATTGATCATTGCTTGCATATTGTTGTAGGAATCTGACTACAACTGGCAGAGTCAGTGTTCGAGTCCAGTTTCACCCCTAATTTGAGAACTGAAGTGAACTTGAAGCTTTATAAAGTAGAATAGATCTTGCTAGGGGAAGAAGTGTTCTCACCTCCAAATCTCTCAAAATTTGCAAGATCTCAAAGATCTCAAATTCACTTAAATGTTTGTTTCAATTTTTTTGTATTGCACTTTGGTGACACAACTGTCCACAAAATAAAAACTATGAAAAACCCTATGTAAAGAAAATCCCTCCATAAAATTTGCCTTTGTTCACACCAACACAGGAGAAAGAGAGTTTGGTTCTTCTCATGCTTATGTACTTACTTCAAGTGCAGAAAATACCACAAACACCTTTTTTCCCCCAAAAATTATCCAGTCCAATTTTAGTGGTATTTGAGGTACCGGTAAGTGACTTCTTCAGGTTTTTTGCATTAAATGTGACTTTTCAGTGTTTTCAGATTGACCCTGTTCAGCTGGAAGTATGCATTACAAACAGGGGAGTTTTTTTAAACATTAGAATTCAAAGTGTCAACATTTTTTATACTATTTAGAGGATTCTGTTGACTCTTTACATGCATCTGTTGCCATCTCCACTATTAGCAGTCTTTTCCTTTTGAAATGTGTAAGTTTGTTTTTGAAAAAAATGCAAACAATTTTATTTGAGTTGACACTTTTTTAGATTGTTTCATAGTGTTGAATTCTGTGTTGTGTAATATAACTTTCATTTTGTTGTAATTCCCTAACGGGGTCAGAACCAGTCTTGTCTGACAAACCTTCTGCCATTCAGTTGTGAAGGTGGGAATGTGTCCTGGCTGGATAGTCCAAACTTTTGCATGTCAGTTGCATTTGTTTTACTGTAGGCACCATAAATAGGTTTGCCAGAGCTTTTTCCACTGAGCAAAATTAATCAGTTTAGATAGGACTTCAATGTTGGGGTGTTCATGGTCTCTCACAGGCACTCAGGAGCTGCCACAGTGAGGGTTATGTCCATGCCCACCTAGATGGAGTTGTCTCTCACTGTTGGTAATGTTCAGCTCTGACCTTACCTCACTTGTTGCAGAGTCTGAGCACCCTTCACTTTTTTCAGCCATGTTTTTATTTCATGGGAGCACTACTTAATACAGCCAGTCTAAGATCCCTCTCAATGTGTCCATCTCTCCTTCAGTCTTGGCAGTGTATGTGTGGGCTGCTATCCTTCCCAGGAGGACTGAGATGGAGAAACCAGTATCTCTGCCTTCTGTCACTGCCTGTTGAGTAGAGCCATCAGTGTCCTGGGAGCATTGGGGTCACCCTGGGAACCCTTGCTAGGTTCAGCTGCTTGTTTTCTAGGAAAGGGTTAGGGATAAAACCCATGAAAATAAACATCATCCCTCCAAGAGTGATGTATCATGATATAGCTGAATCCACTCAGAGAACAGAAACCCAATTCCAAGCTGGAAAGCTGTGGGTAGCTGACACAGGGGATAAAACAGCTGCATGCTGAAAAGCAGGAATTTGCAGCTCTCAAAGTTCATGGAACATACTCGTTGTTGTGTTTGTAACTGGCTCAGTATTCTGCTGGTGTAAGAAGGTGTATGAAGCCCATCACAGTATTACACATAAAAAGGCCAGAAAAACACTGTGCAAACAAATATGTGCTGTCGTGAAATGCCTCGATGGTATCACAAAGGTAGTCACCTGTGATCCTCCTGTTTCCACAACTTTTTTAAGTGGGTATATAAACTAGTAGATTTCTTCTATCCATTGACTTTACATTTTTAGCTGGAGGACTTAGTGTCATTTTTTAACATAAAGACTTGTGTCCATAATAATAAAATAAGGCAGGTTTTAATACCTCAAAAAGTCCTAATTTAATTAGCTAGTGTCTGTTTCTGCTGTCCCTCCATTCTCAGTTTATTTTTCCACATAAATGAGTGTGGAAGAGGATGGAAGAAGTTTAGGTATTATAATGTACATGCCAAGATTGTTTGTGCTGACCTGACTTTAATGTCTGTAAGACTAGGGTCAGAAAAGCCACTTTAATTATGTACAAACATCCAAGAGCTATAGACAAGAGCTCCAGTCTGTTGCTTTTAGCTATTGATAGGGATAACCCCAGCACTGATGATAGTGTTGCAAAATAAAGATCCCCCAGGAACCCAGTTAATGGCACCTTTGTTTCTAACCTGTGACTTTGTAGAAGTCCTGATACTTTGGGTTTTAAAAATTAATAATGTAGACCTGAAGTGAAAATAATACTTTGGAAGTGGGGATGAAACAAACTCTTCCCTTTTCATCTTTCCCCAATGACTTGCAGGCAAACACAACCCCAGGCAACTTCCGAACTTCCATAATTGCATTGAATTCCTTGTTAATTGGGCTTTTCTCTTGCTATTGAGTTCTTTCTTGAATAATGCCTGCTTTATAATGATTTGTGTGCAGACAATAAATGTAGAGATTTAATAGGATGAAGGCCATGGCTCCATATAAAGATATTTAGCCCTTAACTCCCATTGAAATCAATACCTTTGCAAATCTTGTTATTACTTAAAATTAATATGCTTAAGATAGGATTACTATTAAATGTTTAAAGAATAAGAAGAGACTAAAAACACTATTGTCCTCTAAAGTGAGTGTAAAAATTGCATCTTTAGAACTGCATGATAATTGTCCCAGTACCTTAATGCTTTTTATATCGTATGTGCTCAGTTTGAAAATAAGACATTGGTAACTATGTCTGCAGACTCTGCAAACTAGAAAGGAAACTTGCTTCATTTCTTGCTTGGACTTTATCACAGCCAAAAAAACCCCTGTCTTCCACCATCAAACTCTTCAAGCCTCTTCCTCTAATGAGAGTGGGGATAACAGTTTGCCTGTGATTCATTAGAAGGTAAAGAATCCAAGTTACTTTCTCTAAGCAAGGGAGAGATAAGTGGAATAAGGAGTGGTGAGCAGCATCTTTTGCTCTGAAAGAGGCTGTGACATAATTAAGGAAGGAAGTGAAGCTGCTACTTTTTTTTTTTTTTCCCCAGAGCAGTCATGTGTTCAGAGCTTTTGGCTGGTGCAGGAGTACTGGCAGCAATGCCTGCATCAGCAGGGATGGGTGACCATCACAGTCTTGAGATGTGGCCAAGATAAGCAAATTGCATCCAGTCTGTCATTAATGCATTTACTCTTGCTTATTTTCATGTATATCATCATACCGAAAGTAGCAACAAAAGTACCCAGAAGTCTAAGAGGAAAGGATAGTTTCCTCTCTAATTTTAAGCAAATATAATCATCAGGACTATTGATGTTTGGTCTGGAGTATAACCATGAGTAATTGAGGATGGTGGGATATGACTGGCTGAAGTTCAAATCCAAAGCTTCCCCTACAGCACTGTCAAGAAAAAGGTAGAGGAGCAGTCGTCAGCAAGACTGTTGATTTTAGCACATGAGTAGTCTTTCTCAGGCAAATATGGCTTTGTTAAACATGGAGGAAGAGGTATTCTCCTGAATGTCTTGCTGAACACATTTGGACCGTTTATCCAATTGATTGCACAGCAGTACAGATTCTGTTTGTATTTTCTGTTGGGTTTAGATTTATTTTTCAATTTGTTGCTGACTTTTTTCATAGTAAAACTCATTCCACTCCTGTGTAGGACCTCAGAATAATGGATTATGTATGGCAAGTCTTACAAAAGCATAGTCACCAGTTTAATTTATCCTTTATCCTTTCATCAGTCTTTTTTTTCCACTGTTTTTGCATTTGCTCAAATGCTCTTCTCTTAAACTTCTCAAAAATTCCCTGCTATTAGATCTGAGCAGAGGAAATGTTTTATCTACAGTTACCTGCACAGTCCAGTGGTGCAAACCCAGTAGCAGGGCTGTAGTTAGGACTGGGAGGACAGTTCAGGTGATAAGGCTTTCTGAAATGAGATAGATGTCCTCAAAGGTCACAAACAGGCAGGTGGCAAAGGAAGTGGTGAGGACATGACCCTCTGAGCTCAAAGTTGTTCAGCCCAAATCCCAGTTTTTAAATTGAAATAAACAAGTCTGGCTACATCAGAAGGATGCCAGTGTAACAAGAGGAACATTTATTTTAAGCAGGATACACCCTAGTGTTTGCTGATAATAGGGCTGATTTGGCAGGGTTTGTAGTTTGTCTGTACTTTTTCTTGTTGCTCTTTATTAATCCATTCCAAAATTCTCAGCATCATGCCCACTGGCCTTCCTTTTAGTGAAAAGTACAAGTGTTGGCCAATACTCATGTATGGAATGTTGTTCTATATGCCAGAAACTGCTGTCTCTGACGAATGGAAGAGAGGTGATAGAATTGTCTTTCTGTGTTATCACAGTCTTTCAAGAGTCTTTTGTTGATATTGTTTGACACTTC
Source organism: Margarornis squamiger (assembly GCA_035222235.1). Lineage (NCBI taxonomy): Eukaryota > Metazoa > Chordata > Aves > Passeriformes > Furnariidae > Margarornis > Margarornis squamiger. The sequence continues at coordinate 12,111,158 of JAWWTY010000001.1, forward strand.
CCATTATGATACTTAATTTCCTGAGTCCAGGGTTGAAACTATGTTTCTTTTTCTTGTAGTCAATGAGTATTTAATCACCAGAGCGGCCTTGTGCAGGTTGATGTAACCATTTTCTGCAAATGTGCCGTGGGAAATTTTTCTTACTTCATAACACTCTTCTTTCTCATACAGTTCTTGATCCAAGCAGTGGGTGAATGGGCCATTTTTGAGTGTGAATTTGGTTTGCAGTAATGGAGAGACTGAGACAGTATCTGATCAAGAAAAAGGAGTCTCATTACAAAGTTAATTAAAGCCCTGGAAAACAAAATTCAGTCCTTTGATTTACCACGAAATTCACACATCAAGATGCAAAGCACATTGTACCAATTTTTTAGGGATGTTCAGCAACTATGTGTTCCCCATTTTTGTAATCTCAGTTAATCACCTGATTTGCAACATGCATGGTGTTTATGTCTCCAGCTGTGACCACTGAGCAGGATCTCTAATGTATAAAGTCCAGGGTAATGCTGAGTCCTCTGAAAAAACTGAGCCCATGTGACCCAAATTAAGTGTTCACTTTTCAGCTTGATCTCTTGGCACTGAGGAACTCATCTGGGACAATGTTATTCCTGCAAAGGAATTTGCTGAACTTCAGTTGTGCAGGGTTTGCAACACAGTCAAAGCAATCATGATCAGACTATATGGACCATAGCAATAACATCACCTTTTTTCTGTGAGGATTTGAATGAATGCCTCTCCAGACCACAAGTTAATCAATGAAATTTACACAAGATATCAGTGCTTGAACTTCTTGAATGTCTCTTTGTGCACGGACTGAAGAGGAGTTCCCGTGGAAATACTGTGTGACTAAGTAATTAACAATAACATATTCCATATTATTGAAGAAATAAAACTTGCTCAGGCAAGCCAACATTTGGCATTTTCTCATGTTTATATTAATCACTTTACAGTCTTTTGATATGGAGTTTATATGAAATGTTATAGAAAGTAAATGAACTCTGTATATTTAAATGCCCTGAAAAACATTTAATGAGAAATACATGCTTTTTGTGTTTTCTTTTCTCAGCTGGATATCTAGAATCCTTTAAGGAATAATGATAGTTATGCATCTGTATTTGAATAAAAATACAGAAGAGTTACCACCACCAAATAAGAGATACCTTTAATCCTTTTTTGAATAGCATGGTTTGTTTTTTATTGTTTATAAATGCAATCCTGCCACACAGTCAGGAATCTTTTGGGAAAACAGTGACCTGCTAAATTTTAAGAGACTTTCCATTTAGAATTATTTTGCTGCTTGCAATTTCTCTATAATCATAACCATTTTTTTACCAAGTTTTGTCACAAAAAATATGACAAAACTTAGTAAATATTTCATAATTATAATTTTTAAAATTATAAATAAATTATAATTAATTTTTTCCCCTCTTTTACAGATTTCTTTTACAATGCATTCTGTTCAGGCCACTGAATTTTGTTTAACTCTTCAGGTAAGGAAATATGCATAGTCACTTTTTTTTTCTTCTTCCATAAAAGTGTTTCCCAGACATTTGGCAACTAATTCCGAGATATTGGTGTTCTGCAATATTGGGAAAAAAAGGCAAAACCTAATATAAAATGTTCAAAATACTGTCGTTAGCTTGTAATTAGAAAAATCTTGAAATTTGAAGACGTCTATCTTTTTCAAGTAGAAAATGAGTTTATTTTCTAGATGTGTGTATTTTTACTTTCCCTTCTTTTCTTTTGTTCTTGTTTCCTCATATTTTGTGTTTTTTTTAAAAGTCTTACAAATGGATTTTTTTTTTTTTTTTTTTTTTTGGTTGAGTGCTGTCAGTCTCCCTTTACCTACCAGTATTTCAGCATTGCAAACAAGATTGTCTGCTGACAGCTCCAGGGATGGAATTTTGACATCACAAGAATGGCAAAGCAATACTGTAGTAGCTACTGGGAAGTCGAAATGTCTTTGGAAATTTATAAACACCATTTCTGTACATCTGAAATTAATAATTTACAATTAGGAAATGAATGAAATTGCAGCTAATGGTCTAGTTTGCTGGGTACCAAAGAAATTAAGGCAAAGCATCAATTTACGCTCTTACTGTACCTAGGCTGCTAGGCTGGATTCTGTGTTTTACCTCTGGAATTTCAGTTCAGCTGGATGTTGTTGTAAGTCATAGGTAGTTTGCAGAAAAAACTTGGCCATCTCTTTTATTGTTATGGGTTTTAACGAGAAAGTTGGGCAATATCATTTCCATACAATACAACTTGAGCATTGTCTACACCCAATTTGATAATTTTTTGATGCTTCCTGTGCAGTGATGTGATATTTTGTTGGGAGACACAAGCACAGACAAAATAAATTAAAGCTGCTATTTTGGATAGCATATTATGTTCACAGTACACAGAAATTATTTGCCTTAGATTTAGAGTTCTTATGCTTTTGGATACACTCATCTTAGCCCTCATTAAAGTAATCAAATCCAGACAAAATAGTAAAGAAGATCATGGTGTTCCTATGTAAGTCTTTCTCTTATTTCGTGTTAAAGTGCTCCATAGCTCTAACATTTTATCAGTACTGTTAACTTCATCTTTAATTTAGATAAGGTGTTCTCTTATCATCTTCTCATCATTCTAACTTCTTATCATTGGGTTTTTCTGTAGTGCAGCCAACACCTAGAAAGCTTTCTCAATCTCAGCTTACCAAGGAGAAATTTATTCCTTTTGGATCTTCCAAAAATTTGTTCCAAACCCATTGTTCTCAATGCTTTTTATTTCCTTTAAAAAATGGGTTTATGCTTCAGCTTTGGTACTGCCTTTTGGGTTCCCCTAATGTGATTTTGTTTGCAAATTATTCTGCAATTAGCTTTGTAAGTAGGAAGGAAAACTTGGATAAAAAAAAAACTAGTGATTTCAAATGTTAGGCTTGAGAACTTATCAGGAGCATTTGATATTGAATGATTGGAAAACTGATCAAAGAAAAAAAAATGTCTTTTTTTTTTTTTTTTCATCCCTCTTATTTTGAATATTTGACATGTTCAAATTAGTCATTCATCCAAGATTCGTTGCTCGGTCTTCAAATATTATTAGGGTATTTTTTTCAAAACCTTACAAGATATAATTATCAGTAATATATAATGCATTAATAATATAATTTCAACAACTTTAACAAAAAGATGACTGTTAACAATTTTTATTCTTTTTCTTCTTATCATGGTGTCTTCTTTACAGATATAAATTGTAATGAAATTGTAATTCTTTGATTGAACTAGAATAATAATAGTTTAATTCATCAATAGAAGAAATCTGGGAAAAAAAATCATTGTTGCTCAAATAGCAAATTTATTTTTTTACTAGTCTTTATTTCTTTAAATACAGTTAATGATTTTTTCTGAACAAAAATCAATATAATTCAGTAAGATTTCTCCAAATATCTTTCTGACAGGACAGGTTTTTTTATTTTTTTTTAACTAAAAGAATTAAGTAAAATTCATCATCAAAATTATATTTTTAGTGAATAAACTATTTTCTCCCAACTCTTCACTGGACCTTCCATAACTTTGGCCACTGCTCTAAAAGATTGCCTAGTCTGTGTCTCTGCATAAAATATGTCTGTTGGTCAATGACATTTTTTTAAGAAAACAAATCCAAAGGCAGAGATTAGATCCCCAAGAGAAGTTGCATACATCCTGGGCAAGCTCAGGAAACGTGCCCATAGGAATCCCTTGGGGTTTAGCAAGACCAAGTGCTGGTGCTGCCCCTGGGTTGGAGCAATTCCCAGTACTAATCCAGGCTGAGGGATGAGCAGATGGAGAGTAGCTCTGAGGAGAAGGACCTGGGGGTGCTGGTGGGTGAGAGGCTGGGCATGCCCCGGCCGTGTGCACTGGGAGCCCAGACACCCCCCGTGTCCTGGGCTGCGTCCAGAGCAGTGTGGGCAGCAGGGCAGGGAGGGGATTCTCCCCCTCTGCTCTGCTCTGGTGAGACCTTGAGGTGACCTAATTGCAGCTTTCCAGTACCTGAAGGGAGCCCACAAGAAAGGTGGAGAGGATCTTTTTACCAAGGTCATGTAGCAATAGGACAAGGAGGAATGGCTTCACATTGCAAGAGAGTAGGTTTAGATTAGATATTCATTTCTATTTCATATTAATTTCAGTTCTTTACTGTGAGAGTGGTGAGTCACTGGAAGAGTTTGCCCAGAGAAATTTTGGATGCCCGATCCCTGGATGTGTTTAAGGCCAAGTTGGATGAATCCAGGTGATGATGAGAAGCTAAACATGATCTGATCTTTAATACTGGTATTGAAATAGAAGCTGATTTGGCATCTTTTATGTCTCTCTATCAACTTAAAAATTGAACCAAAGTATTTTTAAGTTAATTCATGTTTTTGATGAGGCCCCTATTCTGCTGACATTTGTGGGGTAGGGTGCTATGAGCCTGCACGACTCCCTAGTGACTGAGGTATTGGGTTGCTGTTGTGATGCTGTGCAATAACAGAATTTTCTGTAGATATGTGGACAACAAGAATTAGCTCTCTCTCAAAAAGTTGTATTTTAGATTTTGCAAGGCTACTGGTATTCTCAGGGGCTTTGAGAGCCTCCTGAAAGTATGGGTGCATTGTTATTATACAATTTCAGTGCAGTACACTGTTGGTGGACCAGGGATTTTCTATATGGACAAAAAACTGCAACATGAAGATGATTATGTTTAATTCTTTCATTTTAAATCTGCATTTCATGGTCTTTTGAATTACTTGATGACATCTTATATTTTCATTACAAGAAGTGACTTTGGGCTCTCTATGAAATATTAACAGCTTTAAATAGCTATTTTGTGGCAAAAATCTTAAACTTTTATTCCAGAAGAGCTCTGGTAAATGCCATGATAATTCCTTCAGAAGTTCTTTTTACTCCAACAGTGCCACTTTGAAATATCCAGAAGTTTTAGCAAGTTAGGACTATTCTAGCACATCAAGTTACTGGCAGACACAGAGCACATTATAAGGAAAAGCTATGGGGAGTGAAAATTGAATTCTCAGTTTTCACATAGGAATGCGGTTGCCAGTGTTATTCTTGAACAAAACCACAGGATTCAGCTAATTACTCTCCACTCAGGTTTGGTATACATAGAGAGATCTATTCACAAATAAACTATAACCCAAACATGTATACAAACTAGAATAAAACAAAGCAGTGACTCTATTAATTGCTCTCACTTAAACCTTCTTGGAAGTGCTGCCTGTCTTAGAGATCGAATAGTGGATGTGCTGGCCTTAGGATTCACCTCATGTGGCAGTTTCTGTGTTGTTATTTTGAAATCCTGTATGGTATAAAACTGTATGTTTGTTTCTGTGGACAGGGATGAGTTTCATACAGAATCAGTACAGATGAAATTATTTCAGTTTGCCTGTGAAAAATTAACAACTGTAAGACAAACAAAAGCAGATTCTTGAGTGAGTGTTGGGGTTTGCATGCATTTGTACTCAGAATTCCATGTATCTCTGGGTGAATGCAAAATGTGCTTTAAAAGGCGGTATTGTTATTAAAAGAATGCAGTTGCATTCATGTGCTAAAAATTTTGACTATTGAAAATAATTTAGCTCAGAGATATTTTTCATAACACCCAGCAGTAAATAATTGCTCTTCTGGGCTTTTGTTTTAATTGGCAACAAATATATGAATGTGTGCAATTTTGAGAGAGGCCTTACATTTGTTAAGAGGGCTGTTTCTTCTCCAGCTTCGGGGTGCAAGAGTACGAACTTTAGTACAAGTGATTATGAAAAGGTCTCTTGTGGCTTTCACTGTAGCTAACATGGCATTTTGTTTTGCTGAGAGGCTATTTCTCTTTAGTTTATGTCAGTAATGGAAGACCCCAAAACTCATTAACTTTTTCATTTGTGGTATTTTTATTTAAATAGTCCTAAATTCACTTTCATTTTCCCTTTTTATGTAATAATATCTACTGGTCAGATATGCTAATTCCTATGGGCAACCTGTAATGCAAATCTCTCCAGGTTCTCTTCCACTCCAGGCTGACTTTCTTTAGAGTGTTAGCACATATATCTGCCTTTTCCCAGCAGGAGGTTATCATCAGGAATTCTCCCTCACTTTGATCATATATTTCACATGTGCTGAGTCAGATGCTGTGCCCACACAGTTAAAATACAACTTTAATTCAGGTGGATCAAGGCCCTTCTGTGCAGATCTCACTTTGGCAGAGAGAGGAGCTGCTCCTGAAGAATAAAAGCTCTGTGTGCTACAATCATTGAGAGAGCTGACTAGAGAATGGAAATCCAGCCTTCATTACTGGATCAGGAGTGTGCTCCTGGCCCACTGCATACTTGAGAAGTCAGGATCCAAAGTCCTCTCTTCCTTCAAGTATCTCTGCCACTGAGCATTCTCTTGGTTTTTCTTAAAGAAAAATGAGATTTCTTTGAGATCCATTGAAATTAAATGCAAGCCTTGGAACAATAGGTTCTAATGGGTGTGGGACACAGTGTCTGTTTTTGTGCTCTATCTGTAGACCTAGGAAAGCCTAACAATATAGAGTCTTAAGTTAACTAACCAATTAAAATATTTTTAATGCCCTTTGTTCAAAGCTCACATATGAAGTATGTTGGCTTATATATCAGTTCTAGTCTTGGAGCTACACCCAGACAGAGAAAGCCCTTTTTTTCAGATAAGACAGATTTTGACAGATCTTTATATAAGCACAGGAGGCCACTTTCAGGGTCAGGCTCTCAGCAAACTTGGCAACTCTTTTCTCCTGCCATACATCTTGCAAAGCTGGATAATTTCATTAGTGCTTCAGTGGTTGGATGCATGAAAGAGCTCCTCCTTCCACACTCCCTTTAAGTTTGTAGCCTTAGTAGTTACAGAGGACATTTTCAGAGACTAGTTCTAACTTTGGACTCTTGTATATTTTGAACAGTTTTTATGAAAGCAAGAATATCCAAGATTCAAAAGTAAGCACAGGGTCTGTTTTTTTATGTCCTAAATGTCATCATTTATGCAGTACTGTTACAATCATTACTACAGGGAAAAAGAAGCCTGAGAAAGCAAATTCATACCTTTTAAACAATATTAAAACAAGCAATTAGGACAATTGCTTGTTATGCCTTGTTTTTATTTCATTCTATACTTTCTTATTTTCACAAGGACGTGCCTGATGAAACATAAATTATCAGTCACCTGAAGTGGGTTACATGAATATTTCAGCAGAAACAACTCACCAGTTTGATTCTGTAGAGCTTCAAATTTACTTTATAGAATTAGTCAGATAGGTAAGAATAGGATACTGTATTTTTTTTTTTTTTCTCAAATATCTCCAGACAGTAGTATGTCAGAAGTTACAGGAGCTAAGAACTACAAGCCTCATCTTGGAACAGTACAGCTATAACTATTGTGGCTTTGGCATTTTCTCAAAATGAATCACTGGATGAGATACTAACTTGCTTCATTTTTGCAGTATCTTAAAAACTGTCATATGTCCAAAGGCTTAGTATTAAGTAGTTTTTCCTGGAACATTTAAGGGAAATTTCATCTAAATATACCAGCAGTATTATTTTGTAGTTTGAACTGATATCTTCAGGATGCTATTTTTATGACTGCACTTTTATGTCTAAAATGATTTGGTTAATGTTCATAATATATAGGAAAAACAAACAGCTGTTCTACAATTGTCTTGTGATTTCCTAACAGTTTCATTTTTCTAGCCCTCTTTGGGTATAATTCTACACAGCATTGACAAGTTTGTTTTCTGATCCACTTGGATGCAATTAAAGAAATAATTAGGGTGAAAATTCTAGCAAAGATGAGGGAACGCTTGCTAAAAATGAGTTAAAATATTTTCCACCATTTTTACAACTGTCCTTCTGGAAACACCAGCAGCTATAATAAATAAAAGAAATTATATTATAAAGGTTTTTTGTGCCAATTCTCTTTTAAGACGATAATATATCCCAAAGATTTTGTATCCTATTAACTCACAATGGTTTTAAAACAAAACAAAAACCTTTTTAGCAAGCGCATCCAATTCTTCTTGAATCGAAACTACACTGTGAAGAAATTCTCTTCTGAGGAAGTTGCTTATGTTACAAAGGGAAACATATGAGAGCCACTAAACAGCAGATTTACAGGTCTAAATCTGTTCCCCATGTATCAGTCTGAAGACTGAACATGGGAGGGACCTGCTAGAAAATGATGGTGCTGGAATGTGTACTCATACATATGTCTTAGTCTCCTTGAGGCCCAGTGATGGCAAAGTTCTCTTCATGTTTTTAAGGATAAATAGAGTAGAAACCTTAACTGTTGCAAGGTGGTGTTGCCTTTAATAGTTTCTCATGTAGTACAAGAAATGTGTCAGCCTAGGCTTACAGGATTTTCGGTACAATTCCTGCGTCCCCCTGCAGATGGGTAACAAACCAAAGCCCAAAATGCCACCATCTAGTAGAAAAGACTTTGTTCAGATTTATAATGAGACCAGACACATTCAGCTCTGTGGGGTTTTTTTGTCTATTTCTGTTGAATATTGTACCATCTGGGCACAACCCTGTGCTGTGTACTCTGGGATAACCCTGCTTGGGCAGGAAGGGTTGACCAGGTGACCCACTGTAGTCCCTTCCAACCTGACCAGTTCTGTGATTCTGTGAATAAAAAGCATGATATTTTTAAAAGAGAAAAAGAATTGCAGCCAACATTTCTTACATATCTAATGATGTACTTCTTAGGCAAAAGTGGGGAGTGCAGAATAGAAGAGGTAAAAAATGTAATAGAGAGAATATAAGACCAAGCACTAAGGGTATGTACAGAACATAATTTTTGCTTTATAATTCATCACTGAGGCTTTTTGTGGGTTTTTTTTGGTGTTTCCTTTTTGGTTTGTTTGTTTGTTATTGGGTTTTTTTGTTGTTTTTTTTAAAATTCCTCAGTCCTAATTCTAAATTTTTCTGTACTCCTTCCATTCTAACCTCTTCTAAGGTTGTCCATGGACTCTTGTATCTATATATTTACATATGGACTTTGAGTACTTACATAACAGGCATTATCTGGAGGAAGAAGAGTAATTTAAGAAAGAATATATTTGAGAAGGGGACAGAAGGTACCTTGGAGCATCCTTTCATATGGCTAGACATGGTTTCTCAAGAACATGATTTTTGCGGAGGTGGGGGGTTCAGTTTTTCCCAACAAACTGATGTTGCTTCATGCCTGTCTGGGTTGTATTGCTTTCAAGCCACTTGTTAAATTAAGACTCTAAATGCCTGTGATAGAGAGATGCAAGCATGCTAGACTGGGCCCACTGAATGTACAGATGCCAGACTTATTGGGAGTGACACTGTAAAATTAATATGTACACACTGCAATTTAAAGGATAATATTATGCAAATATTCCTAAGCATGACATGTTAAAAAGTAGTTACACTTTAGACACATCCATTAATATTTTCTCTTAAATATCAAGTATTTCTTCCCACCTGCCATCTCTTCCATGTTTTCACTTGCTATGATGGTTAAATGTCATAAAGCTGTCATAACGCTGTGACTAGGCTTTTTGGTTAGTAGAATCTTGCACAATCTGCATTTATATTGTGCTCAGCATTTTAAAAAGCAGATTATACATTTCAAGCTGTACCAAAAAGACATATTTTTAATAACTATTTCTTCCTATGGGGCAGATTCTGAATTGCTTTGGCTGTTTTTAGCATAGAGCACTATTATGTTTTGCTCCTAAGCAGTATATGGTGGTGGTGGAATTAAATGGCTCATTGTAAATCCTCCTTGTACTCCCACTTCAAACTTACACTTATGCATATGATGGTGTCACTCACTTTGGAAAAGAGGTAGCCATTCTAGGTGCTCAGTGTTTGCCGGCAGAGATTTATTTCACAAGTCACCTGAATCACCATTTTAATAGCACTGTTAAATAAGAATAGTAGATTTCTTCCCTGATGGAATTTTATCAGTAAGTAAGTTCATACTCCCATAATCACTGACAGTGGATCTTCAAAACTTTAGCTTTGCTATTTCATATTGGACAAAAAGTACCCATCATAACTTTTAGAGAGTGTCAGGCATAGTTAAGCCATACTCTCCTACTTCCCACCCCAGCCTATCTCACACAAACATATACTTTCTGTTCATCTTAATTTGTGAACATTTTCAGTTCTTAACACCTGGATTTAAATGCCAGAATTCCACACTACAACTAAGCAAGCAGATGAATTGATAGGTTCTACAAGCAGTCACAGCTCATGTAGAATCGTGGTAGCATTTGAAAGTCAGTATTTTATTTTTCTGATCATGATTGTCCATTAACCTGAAGCACTATGATTTCTTTTCCCCCATATGAACAGAAATGGCTGAAAATAAAAAGATAGCCTTGGTTAGGGTGGTTTCTTCTTGTTGTTGGTTAGATGGCGGTGAGCCTTGCTGATTTCTTTGTGGGAAACAACTGCACACTTTTTTTCCAGGTCATACTGAAGTTTTGAAAACAAGCTCCTTTTATAATACCAGCTTATCATACCATCAAAATGATGAATAGTAACAGGAAAGTCACGATCTCTATGAATATGTCTTATCTGCAAAGGATAGGAGAGTCATGTGACGATCCATATGTTTAACGTGCCTCACCAAACAGTTCCTTCCCCCCCTACCATCCTTCACAAGGCTTGAGCAACACTTGTGAATTTAACCAGTGAAGGTACTTATTCAAATGAGGAGTCCAATTATTTTCATTAGTATGAATTAAGAGTTTGCATTTGTTTATTATGAAGTACTGTGTAATATTCTTCACTTTCTATTCTAATCTACAGAAATTATCATTCTAGGCTTCAATTCATGTGCATTCCTTTAGAGAAATTATATAAAAATAATTATAGTTTAAAATCACCACATTGACAAAAAGCTTCCTGTTAGGAAATCTACAGTGAAAGTCGGTAGCCTTAATTGGAGACTTAATAAATGAACCCATAGGCTTAGCTGTAAGTCTGTAGCTGTAATGGCAACATTATGAAAATATCACTAGCAACATCATAGCTAGGTATATTAGCATCTGCAGTTTAAACAGGATAAATATCCTCTTATACACTTTAAATTACTGAATTTTATCTCTGAGCTGAACAAATTATATTATGTGGACAATTGCATTTTCCAATGTTTCTCTAATTCAAATTTGTTCAAAATGTGCTGCTTGTGAACCTGCTCATTCCTCTAGGGAAAAAAAAACAAAACAAAGCTACACTGGGAAAAACCCCACAGTTCTGAGTAAAACCAAATAAAATTATTCTTTGCAAGCAATTCCACACTATTTGTTTAAGAGTATTTATGTAAAAATTTAATAGATATATACAGATAGGATACAGATAAAAGATGATTGCTTATGTTAAAACTTTATCCTTTCTTATCTTGATTCAGCAAAACTCAAATTTTTTTCATTATGCATATGCTGAGGTGTCTGTTTTTGTAGTCCAATTAGGAAGTAGGACTCTTTGGGAACTGATATCAGGAGAAGTTAAAAATTGATAGAAATCTTGACCATTAAGTACGTTAGACATTTTGAAGAGAGAAGAGCAAAAAGGAGTAAGAAATTATTTAGATTAGATTATATTCCAACAGGAAAAGGTAAACTGAAGTAAGAAGAGTGACTGGACAGTTCTAATACAAATAAAACATTTTGCCAATGAGAAATTATGAAATACAGACCACATGGATTATGGAGCAGTTCTTTTTCCCTGAACCCAGCATTTTGGCAGTAGCAAGGAGATTAATTACACCTTATATTAGAATAAACAGTAGGTATCTGTGTGATTAAGTATTTGAATGGAAATTAAATATTCCTAAAAGTTGTTATCATTATAATAGACATGATTATACAGAGTAAAAGAATTCATGTTAACCATGCTGTCATTTAAGTAGTACACCATAGATTTACTTCCAGGAAATAAGTTCCCTCAAAGCACAGAAATCCAAATCGGGAGAGAAGATAAAAGTGAACAATCATTTACTTTATTCCATATATGTTATCTTATCATCATCATATCAGATTACTTTATGGTGGTGCATTACACTATGGGATTAGCATTTTTTCCTTAGTGCTCTGGTGTTGCACGATGAGACCTGTAGACTTGGGGAGAAGGAGGAATAGGAAAGATGTGAAAACTTGCTTAAATATTAATAAATTCTGCACGTGGGAGTGCTAATTAAGAGGAAAAAAGAGCTGAAATGATTAAAATTATGCCTGAAAGAAGTGAAAGAAAACACATTTACATGTCTTGGCTAATACTGCAAAAGCTTCAGGAAGTTAAGTCTTGCAAGAGGTTGACATTTGATCCTTGAAGGTTGGTATCTATTTCAAGAGTATTTCAGAAATGCCTGACAGATTGATAAAAGGTATTATAACCTACAGAAAAAGGACAGAATTTTCAACTATTGGATTTTAATCAACCCAGTATTTAATTTGGAAAGGAACAAAGTTTCTAAAATATAGAATCCTTGTAGCTCTTCTGTGAGATCATTCCAAGGCAGAAGGAGTTTTAGAGCCCCTTCCCTTTGGTTAATGCTACTGTGCTAAACAAGCATTCCTGTACCTGGGCAACCTGTGACCTTGTTCCAAGTGATGCTGGAAATACCCAAACTGCATTCGGAATATGCTCAAACTGAGCTTTATAGGGAGAATAAGCAAATGCAATTAAGCTAGAAAATAAAACTGTGTTCAGGGCACATAAAAAGCAAACAGCTGAAAATATGTAAACAGGCTGAGGTGCCTCTGAAATTAAACACAAGCTAGAAAACTATGGATTAAAAATAATCAAATTATTGAAGGGACTCTTTCTATCAAATATAAAATGAATTTTATTATATTTAAAAAGCTCTGCAATCCCGGAGTACTTTTGTGTCAGTTTCTCCAGGAAGGTCCAATAAAATTTTGTTCATTACAGTAATTGTTTAAATGAACCAAATTCCTAAAGAATTTCTAAATGTATATATTTAGAATACCTATGCACAGTATGTGTTAAAGAAATGACCAACTAATTAAATGGATAATTCTTTGTCCGTATCAAGCTTTAAAATTTATTAATCATTTAGTTTTAATTCATGTCTAACTACCTACAAACCTGTGGTCTGAAAAATGGGTCTGAAGCATGCTGAGGACACGATGTCCTTGCATTGTTTTTATTTTGTGTCACAGGTTATTTTGTAAATGTTGCAACTGTCTTTCTCGTGACCATTACACAGTTCAGAGTTGTGTCAATAACAAATGGATGTTTCAGTTTGCAACTTTTTCTTTAACCAGAAAAACACAGCATTTGAAATCCCAGTGTTCACCCTACTGTAGGTTTAATTCAGAAAAACATACATCGCTTGAATTTGGTCTGAGTTTTAATATAAAAATTGTGCTGGATTTTTATTCAATCAGTTTATGCTGAATAATCTTGTTCTCACAAATCCTGAAAAGGCAAAATGCATATTTTCCTAGCTGTAATAGGTATTATCTACTGCTTTGAGTGACTTGAGATATTTAAAGGGTCAAATAAGGCCAGCTTGACTCAGATCATAGAAGGAAAAGGCATTCACATCTGGGCATATTATCAATAGGCAGATGCATCTATTGTTAAGCATTGTATGTGAACAGTACCCCTAGGAACTCACAGTATGACCTTACCTGAAACTGGAATCATGACTGCATAAATATTTTTGCAGACTTTTATGATTTACGTGGCACAGCATGACATCAGCAGCAGAATCTGCTTTCTTGACTGCAGCTACTTATCAATTACCCTTCCTTTCCAGAAGTATTTTCTCAGTTGGCAGTTTCTTACAGTGCTGTGAGGACAATGCCAAAAGCAGGGAAAAAAATATTACTTATCAGCTAAAGAACTCTTATTTTTTTATAACACCCACAGATCCATACAGGTCTTTCTTCTGTCTTCTGCTCCAGAACCTAATTCCAAAGAAGGCTTCATCAGAGAGATGGGTTGTGAGAGGTGAAGTATTTATTCTGTCATACAGTGTGCCCAAGAGAGCAGTACATGTGTTTCACTGCCAAGCAATATTTTCACAAGAGTTCTTTGACTGTGTGTACATACACACTGTCGTATCGACAGAGTAGCTCAGGATGGGCCATGCACTTGTACAACTGTTGGTAAGTAACTCCCTAATATCCAAAGTGAATGGTGGCTTGGTCACATTACATTGACTCAAAAGGCACCGAGTTTTTGGGAGGAGCTGCCAGCATAAAGAGGGGAAATAGTTTATTATAAACAAGTTTGTGATGTATAATTTTTCTTCCTTAGGAAAAAAAAAAATAACCAAAAAAAAACCAAATTGGTTTTCAGAATGAAAATACCAAAAAGAAGTTAAACAAAACAGTGCTGTGTTAGAAAGCCTTGTTTGGCAAGAATACTATCTCCTATGATAAATTCGGTTTACAAATACTTCATGATTAGGATTTACATTATGACCGAAAGTGTATACAAATACTATATTTGTTTTCTTTATCATTGTTAGGTACTTCTAATATGTTGCCACATCCTCTGAGAGCAAAGCAGTCTTGTGCTTATTTATTTAGATTGATGGGGTCTCTCAGGCTCTTCATTAGGCATCCAGATATCCAGTTATACCCTGAACCTGTGACACCATTGAAGACAGAGAGAAGTAGACAAATGGGGAGGAAATTAAGGGAAATGAGTAGACACTATTCATGTCAAAACCAAATTTTTGCCAGGTAGATAAGGAGATAATTTATTAGGAGATGTTCCACATATATAGGAAAAGCCACTTGGGTATTTATTTGAAACTTTTGCAAGTTGTAAGTAGATACCAGGATAGCATAATGGTTTGAGGTTGACAATGTTTTGGCTCATCTTAGTATTATATGTTGCTGTTTAGATCATCTCAAAAAACCTCAGTAAAGTATAGAAGCTTTACTGCACTAGTTCTTTATGTTTGCATAGATAAACCCAGCATCTGCTATAGGTGGCTTTGTTTTCAGGGCTCAATAAAGCTCTGCGTGTTTCCTAATACTGATATGGATGATTCCTCTAACTTCAACGAGAAGGCTAATTGTAGTACAGATGAATACAAGTGTAACAGTTTGCATGATAAAGACCTAGAGACATTGTATAGACCCATTCCTCTCCCACAGCATGGAAATAAAAGGTTCACCACAGGACATACTGGATGAGGATGTGGTTTCTGCATGCTTTGTGCACAACATTATATTCTATCAAGTATACATTGTTCAAATTGATATCAGATATTGGCATTCCTTATGCAAGTTTATTACTCTTGAATTAGGAAATATTAAGAAAAAATTGTTTACTGTGACAGTGGTGAGACCCTGGCACAGGTTGCCCAGAGAAGCTGTGGATGGCCCAACCCTGGAAGTGTTCAGGGCCAGACTGGATGGAGCTCTGAGCAGCCTGGTCTAGTAGAAAGTGTCCCTGGCCGTGGCAGGGAGCTGGAACTAGGTACTCTTTATGGTCCCTTCCAACCCAAACCATTCTGTGATTCTATGGATTCACAATCCCATGGTTGTTATTAATCCTCTTAGAACAGAACTAGATTCTGCTTGCAGAACTTAACTCCATTTTAACTAAGGGGACTGTTGTCTGTATGTTGCATTCCACTTCTTTCCTGCTTGATAAAAGCAATCCAGAATTGCATTCCAGAAATCTGGTTGCTTGGTTTCATTCTCTGCAAGCATCAGTTACCATAGTGTTTTAGAAAAATACCTTTTCAGGAAGCAGAAATATAATCAAATACAGTCCACTGAAGTTGCACTGATTTAACCATCTGTTAACAAATCAGAAGTAATGCATTTATAGATTAAATTATTAGTAACCATTAATTTCCTGTTATAGCCAGAAAAATAGAAAAAAAGCGGGCATGAGAATATCTTCAGAAGCACCCTTTGAATGTACCTCAATGTCTTGTGACAATGTTATAAACTGATTCTCTTCAGCAACCAAGCCTCTCTGAAAAGCAAACCAGACAGTTCCCTCCACCCAGACTATGCACACTTCTGTAGATACTTATCTCTGAGCCACTAGAACAATTAATGCCACACAGTTTTTAAGCTGGAATATGCCCCATACTGATCAAAAAGTGTTATACTGGATTGCTTATGTCCAAATGTTGCTTTGCATGTTTTTGTTGGAATAAAAAAATGCAAATTCTCATCTTTGATCCCAAATTGTACAAATTTAAAATAAAATCTCTGTAATGTTCATAACTCCATGCAGTCTGTGTAAACTAGTAGTTCAGTATCCCAGGCAGAAGTTGAAGGAATACTCAGTACTCTTATCACAATGTGGAATAAAAACTAAATATCTTCTACTTATTGCTAGGAAAGATAAAACCACCATCTAGGTACCTGACCCTTGTTGGTCCTCTGAAATCTCCCTTGTGTCTGAGTCACTCAGTATCGAAAATTTCAAACTAACAAATAACACACTGTGCTGTCTGTTTCTGGTTAATGGTTCAGCATATTTCATGTTCTTCAATGATCATTCTGTGCTTATTTGTATTACATCACCCTTTGTCCAAGTCTGCAGCTTTGGCTGTCAAGTGTGAACTAGAACAATCTCTTAAACTCAGGTGTGTTTTCAGCTACACTAGATATAGTAATATTGGCTGTGTTGAAAGTCCTGTCTCCCCACATGAAATTCACAGTGTTATATATTGACTGGGGCAGCACATATATATATTATCCTGAAATTCAAAGAGCTATGAAGTCATGAACCATTGCTGAATTAATTTACTAAATATGTACACATAATGTTTGGTATTTGTTTTTTATGTAGTAATTCAGGACTTTTTGAGAAAACGTTCTTAACTGATTTGCCATATCAAAAACTTACGGATGTTTTCTCCAGTAGAGAACTTAATTCTGGTAGAGATGGATAATGATCAAGTAACCAAGGATCTTGTAGGTAAGATACTCAGCTGATTGCATGAAAGCTCATCTCAGTGCTGAGTTGAGAACCCTGTGCTGGTAAGCTGTGAAAAAGTCTTGTGAAAGGAAGTCTGGTTATACACAGGAATATTACCAAAATGTGGGACAAAAACTAAAGAAATGCCCTTATGTGATTGCATAATGTGAGTTTCCCACACATAATGTGGAACTGTAATTTGATAAAGAGATAAAGATCTCTCTTATGAGGAAAGGCTGAGAGAATTGGGATTGTTCAGTTAGTAAAAAAGAAGGCTTTGGGGTGACTTAATTGCAACCTTCCAGTGCCTGAAGGGAGCCTAAAGGAAAGATGGAGACAGACTATTTACAAGAGCCTGTAGTGACAGAACAGGAGGGAATGGCTTCAAACCAAAAGAGAGTAGGTTTAGATTGGATATTAGGAAGAAATTCTTTGCTATAAGGGTGGTGAGACACTGGCACAGGTTGCCCAGAGAAGCTGTGGATGCCCCATCCCTGGATGTTCAAGGCCAGGTTGGATAGAGCTCTGAGCTCTAATGTAAGGTGTCCCTGCCCATGGCAGGGGGTTGGAACATGATGATTTTTAAGGTCCTTTCCAACCCAAACCATTCTGTGATATGATTTTGAGCCATGTGTGCTCTAAATTTTCTCAAAAACAATCTAATGTTATTAGCATTGCTTGACTGTGAACTTAAGTTTTCCATTATTCCTGTGAGTTATCACTTCCAAATAGCACAATATCTCTTCTGTGATGGCACTAACCAGCCATAGTGTGTCTTCTTATTTGTTTGATTTTGTCAGAAAATGCTGATTCATTGAAAGGAAAGCTGCTTGCATTGGCATGATTTCCTTTTTCAAAAAATATTGGAAAAGGACATTGTAAAAAAATACTGTCTAGATATTTTCAGCAACCAAAGTTAATTTTTGTATTTTAAATAACTGCTCAGGCCTATATTTAATGTATAAATAGTTCCCCTCTCCACAATTCAATAACCTGTAAATTATACATGTATGGTGGAAGTAGGAGTTAAGATCCAGAGTCCTCTCCCTTGCCTTTGATCACTCATAACCTGCTCAATCTTGTGAGAGAGCTCCATGTCTTTGATCTCCTCTGCCTCCTTCTCTGTGCAGTTCAGGTTATCTGAGGATGTTGATTATTTTGAAGTGTAGGTTTTCCTCACAAAATTATGCCAATTCAAAGTAAGAAAAAAATTGAAAAGGTAGCCTTTTTTACTGAAAATTCTGAAGAAGCCAAAATCTAGAATGAATATTTAAAATATTTTAATGTACAAAGTGTTAATTTCTCCAATACAAAAGTACTTTAAAATCTAGATTTGAAGGATTGTGCTATTTGGAGTGAGGTTGTTTTGTAGATGAGATTTCAGAGTAGGGAAATTGAAAAGGAATATATAGAAAACTTTTCCCTGTAGAGTTTTAATAATTTTTTTTTCTTCAAAACTAATTGGTCCTTTAGTCTTCTGAATCAAAAACACACCTTACATTGGTTTATAATGCACGTTTGTTCTTTTCAACTAAGAGTTATGACCTGGCCAGGTTTTTTTAGCTAACAGAACTCAACCTGCTAGGAATGTAACCCAGCAAAGAATATGCACAGGTCCCATATTTTTTTAATTAAATTAACAAAATATGTGGGGTGGTTCTGGATATGTGTACATTTATATCTGCCTGCAAAGCGTTCTGATGTTTTGGAAAGTAGTGTTTAGATTTGTAGAAATCTAAGGACCCAAAGGTGTATATAATATCCTTCCTGAAATAATTAGTGTTGTTTCAAAAATGCTTATTTTCTCTCTTTGCTCCTGAACTCTGCCATATTGAGGTGTAAGGCTGTGCAATTTATAGCAGCTGGGGGGTAGGTGACACACAGCCTGTGTGCTACTGAAGGCTACTTTTGGCTCAAGGCAGCTAAGCAAAAATGCTCCTTTTAAATAACATTCTATATGATTTTAAGGTAAGAGCAGGCAGGATTCATACCTGGTTGTATGGGGAAAGTATGCATTAAAAAACTTAAAAACTGTCTATCACTGATGGAAAAATCAATGATAAAAAGATTGTCCTTCCGACACCCTTTATAGACTAGTTAAACAGGTCAAGAATGAGTCCTAGGAAAAATAAGTCCCCTTGGAGGACCTTTGCTACACAATCCATTGGATGGTAGGGAGCAAGAAGTCATCTGAGCTTTGCATGGAGTTACATCTCTGCAATGCCAGACCCATGAGGACTTTTCATTCTGAAGGGGATTGCTGTTGTGATGGTGTTCTCTACACGTAGGTGTGAGCTCAGCTAAGCATTGCTGCAGTTTTCAGAGGGCAGCATTGGGATGGGAGTTACACTGGGAGTTGCTCTAGGCACCAGGAGTGCTGCTAAATCAGGAATTAGTAAAAGAGTTTCTGGCTTCAATTCTGGCTATGCTTGTTCCTGTCTTGAAGAGGTGCTATGGAAAGAAGCAGATACTGCTTTATTTATCACAAGTAGAAGGCATGTATGAAATTATTTGTTGTTTACTCTCCTTGATGGCTGATTCTCTGTGTGCACTCTCCTCCTACTCTAATAACCAGGAATTATATTAAGGTGTCTTCAGATTTTAATTTTCAAAGGTAATGGTCAAGTTGGTGCAACCTGTGTGGATGATATTTAGAAATTATCTAATTCAAGGTGATGCTTATAATTCAGTGCAGCATAGTTAGCACTGAGCAGTGTCAGGTATTCTATGCTCTGTACAGTAATGATAAGTTGTTTATGAAAACAAGTTAACCTTTGGTTCCTTTGGCTCTAGAACTGCTAAAAACATTTAACTGCTATGCTACTTAGGGAGTCTGAAGAATGATGTGCTAAAAGCTTTTAAATTTTGGGGAAAAAATGATGCTTCAAATTTTTCTCATCCACTGAATGGTGACGATAATGTTCAGTCATATTTGCACTTAGACCTGGAAGAGACAAACAAGGTACAGAGAATGCAAGGAGTGTTTTTCTGTGTCTAAGACTGGCTGTATGTGTGGATATCGAACATTGTACCTCTTGTTGTGAACTTATTTAATGTTTTTGCAGTGACGGGGTGAAATAAATGGGAGCTGAAACAATATGTTGAAGGAAATACCTGTGGCAAAACTCTTCCTAGCTTCAGGTTTGGTTTGATGTAACACCACAGCATTTTTACCTGTCTGAGTCACTGTGTTGCTATTTGTGGAGAAAGTGCCATATCTTTTTGTGCCTCAGTTGTCACCTGAAAAAGCCTGTTTTTCTAAGACGTGAGTAATAGCAATTCAGTGTGGCTTTTGCTTGGGCCTTGCTGTGGACTCTGCTCTTGATTAGTCCTACTCCAGCACTGCAGCCATGCAGCTTATTCTACCACAAGTGTGCTTCCCTGTGAAGAACAGAAGGGCATCCTCCTGTTTGTTCTGGGTTCTTTCTTTGTACTGGGCAAAAGTTACTGGAAAAGGCTCATCTGAATTTTCAGTGTCTGTTTCAATTCATTATGTTGGCACCCTTTGATATTTATGAATATCTGCACTCTTAAGGGAAGAGCTAATCTTAAAACATCCATGAATAAGGCTTTTCTTGCATGAACAAGAGTATCAGATGTGCACTATTCTGGTTTTGTTTTATTTTTAATTTTCTTTCTCCAGCAGCAAAGCAGAAAGAAGGTTAGGAAGATCAGCCATACAAATAAAGTGACCAAAAAGCTGCAGATAACGCAGTGAAAAGTTTAGAGAGTGAATTTAGAACAAAATTGTTCACGAAAATTTCAGAAAGGGGAAAATTACACTTAAATTTGTGATGAATGACATCTCTGGCTCTTACCATAGAGCATCTTGCTTAAGTCTCTTAATTCGGTGCTGTTAACCTTAAGGCAGAAAAAACCAGAAGGCATCGTGCCATTTGAAGACAAAATTAAAGTTGCAAGCAGATGATAACTTTTAATTTGCATGCATTTTACAAATAATTTTTGTCACCTCTATATACTAGAGCCTTTGAGGATGTAATCTGCAGAGAAAGAGCATTTTATTCTAAAGTGTTATGCTGTGCAATATATTATGTTAGAGTTATCCAGAAATGTGCAGTATATCCAGCACTTGCATGTCCTCTTCGCTTTGTGTGTTTTCATCTTTTAACTTCTACTTTTAAAGTTTTAAGCTTTCTAGTTTTGCTTTCCTGTTCAAGAACAACCATGTGAAAGAGCAGAGAGTCCCTAAACTCCATCCCTTCACTCTGGAACTGCTGCTGTGTTTCTTTCCCATTCTCTCTCAGTTTTTCTCTCATATCTTCTGTGGGTTACCATTGCCCAGGAAAGGCTCTGATTGTTTTCTTTCCAGTTGATTTGCAAACTGCCCTTTAAGCTAAGAAGATGGAGTTGACAGTTGTTCTGTGGGAACTGAGTAGAACCCTCAGCCCAACCCAGATTTCCTGTCCCCCTGCCTTCCCCTTGCTGCCTCCTGAGTAGAGAAAGGATTGGTGTTGTATTCTCCCATGGAGAGGTTGGTTGGTCCTGTGAAGCCTCCCTCCTCCCCACCTCCTCCAGTTGTGGATGAACAGGGCCAGGCATTTCCACAGAAATATCTTTTTGGCTCCTTTTGTGTTGCCCGAGTATTAGTTCTTAGGCAAAGCACTCTGAGGTTCATGTACATCTCTAAATGTTGTCAGACACATATGCAAGTGATTTTTTTAACAGCTTTTTAACATCCTTCTTGAATATTGGTGAAGTCAGTACTCATTATTGAGGTCTAGCCACATGTTGAAGTGTTTTTCCACATGTGGAAAATAAAAAGGGCTGTGTAGGATGCTGTGCCTCTCATCCCTCAAAAGCTGCTCCTTGGATTTGCCCAGCTCAGACTTCTCTATTATTTGTAATTAGTGGCAAACACCCTTCTGAGATCTGAAAGTCAGACTGTTCCTTTGTCTTTTTCACATACCACCACTGATAATAATAGTAGTAAATTTGAACAGGATATGATTTCATTGCTGTTTAGTTGGAGGATTCTGCTCAATTCTAATGAAACTAGTATTTTTCACCATGGTGCAAAATGCACCCAGGTTTGTAGGTTGCACCCTTGTGAGTAGTTCCACTAGATGTATTATGGCCTAAATATTTTTATGGTTAATGGTAAAATGTAAGATGGGATGAAGTGGAGTTCCACGTGCCCTGTTAGAAAAAAAAAGTGTCAAACTCTAGTTTGATCTGTTTCCTAAAATCAACAAGAAATCTACTAAAATGATAAAATGTAATCTCAAGTTTCAGTTTCTATGTAATTTTTAGTGAAAGGCATTTGGCTTTCTGATTTTTATGAGCCTGGAGAAATTAATTTATTTCTAAATAATCTCTAAGATATCTTATTAAATCCCAAAGATATTTTTGGGAGAATCCACCTATGTGTCATTTTTATTGCTGAAGCATAATGACATGCAGAGTTTGTTTGTGGTCCTTGGAAGTCAATATGATCTCTGTGGTCCAAGCCATGGGTCTTGTGGCAAGTAGCTGGAGTGATAAGCATCATTTCCACTTACTGGTAGCACCTACCCAGCTATCTTCAGTTTACAGGAAAGAGAAAAAGGTCTCTGGATTCAAAACCACACACATGGCATTTCACTACGGAAGACTATATGAGAGAGCTTAAACCATGTCACTGCATCAGAGAGCTTTCCTCCAGCTGTGGGCCCTTGAAAACCTTCAAATTTGGAAAATAGAGCAACTAAGCCATGGCCTGATTTACTGGGGTCAGAGCAAGTTTCTCTTCTGCCAGACAGTTCCCACCAGTTGACCAGAGTGGGGCTGACCCCAGGTGTGCTGTCTCAGCAGGTGGAGCAGGGTCACTTCCACCCCCTGATGTACCCAGCACCTCCTCCCGGCCCCTCATCACTGTTGTGTTTTCTCACCAGCACAGCTCCCACCAGCACTTCCCATTGTCATTCATAGAGGCTGCTGCAACCACTCCTCTTCCCAGCCATATCTGCTCTCCCAAAAATGTGGGTGGAGGCCTCCGGGGTGTGCCAGAAGCAAGGCTGGGTCTGACCCACACTGCCAGGCTGCCCCTTGCACTGCCCTAGTCCCAGCTGGGGGTGAAGCCCCCACAGCCCTTGAGCTGGGGGACATCCCCATGACCTCCCTCTGAGGTCTGTGCCACCATCATAACCATCTTCCTGTACTTCAAAGACCTGTTCTCACACTTCCTTCCTTGGGTAATGAACCTTCAATTTCCTCCAGGTAAATAAAGTGAAACTGGAAAGAACTGTAAAACAAAACATAAAAGTAGCTGAGCTGGAGAGTTATGGCCCTCAGTGTCCCTGGGAATGGGTTTTCCTGTCCTCCTGCTGTGGTTTCTAGTCTTCAGTTTCCCACTTTGTTTGCCCTTCCTTCCCAGTTTTTAGCTGTAAGCTGTAAGCTCTCTAGTGTGCAACCTCCCCTTAGCATTTGTAATGATGCTGAGAGGTAGAGAGGCTCCTCCCATGGCTCTGTTTTTATTAATGGAAGGATCAGAGATATTAACACATTTTTAACATAACCTTTGCAGTAGCTATTAAGCTTCATGGTGTAGAAACAGTGAGCTCATTTGCTCACAACATGGGGCTCTGAGGTCAGTTCTTCTGTACAAGATTTTCAGGTGCTGGGAGATCATGTGTTTGTTGCTCAGTAGATTACGTGGTATTTTCATTTGGAAGTGACATTTTCTGTGACATTTTACTTTAAAACAATAGATGACAAAATCGAAATTTCAGGTCTGTGGCAGAAGAGTAATGTCTATTACTTAGTCTATTTAGTAACTTGCATTGTTATAAATTCTGCCTGATTGCATCTCTTCTCGCAAAATCCAGTTTAAATGTGTTTTGAAGAAGGGAGGGTGCTGACTGGTTTCAAATGTGCTGGTTTGCAAACTTGCAGACCAGCTGTCCTACTCACTAGTGAAGATAAGAGGGCTCAGATGAAGGGTTTTGTGCTGCTGGAAACACAACCAGTTTTCTCAGGAGATTGCTTTGAGGTAGATTGCAGAAATATTGCATCCCCCTGGTTACTGGTGGGTATTGCCGCATGCATGTATAATTTGTGCTAGATAAAATCAGGAGGCAATAAAGACAGGTAAAAAGAAAGGATGAGAGATCTGCTGTGTAGTTTTCTTTCTCCTTTCTTTTTATCTTTTTTCCTTAGGGAGAAAAAACTGTCCAGGGGATGCCACATTAACTCAGGGAGAAGCGAGTGTTACTTTAAATCAGAAAATTTGCGTTATAACAAGTGCTTTATTTTCAGAGCCATTTCAGTATGTTATGAAGGAAAGTTGCAGACTGGGCATGTTTACTAGACCTTTAATTGCTACATTTAGGAGAAAGGCACGCTTTTTTTGCTTCTTCCCTTCCCCCTCCCCTTTTTAACGACAAGAAGCCAGAGTTTGCTGTGCAAATGAAGCAGGCTTTGCAAGAATCAGATTCACTTTGGACGACTCTTCACATTCCTCGTCATCATTACATTAGGCAGCACAATTCCATCTCTGGTTGATGGGCAGAAAAAGTGGGCAGCCTGCCAGGTAGACGTTTCCATGGCTCCCAACCCCCAAAGGTGATGCGTTTTTCAGCTAATTCAATGAAGAGTGGGCTGAACTTTGGGTATAAACTAGACAATAGCTGCCTTCGCAGTATCAGCAGAATGGTTTATGGGAATGCACTCCACATTTGGCAGAGCATCATGTGACCTTACGGCTGAGATTTTGTGATGGTGCCAACGGAGACTTGGAAAGCGGTGCCCGTTCTGACTTTTTTCCTCTTTTCTTACATGGCTCAGAAAATGGTGGATCTTAATACTTGACTTTAGCCAGACTCAGCAAGCGATTGAGCTTTGAAGCACAACTTTGCCTTTATTCTGGCTTTTTTGGCACACCACCAGGAGGCTGTCCCTTTCACGCCTGATAAATTCTGCTTCTTATCTCCAAATAGAAAAAGAGAAAGAAAGAAAATATAAGCAGAATATTTATACTCCATAACTGCGTTTTAAAACTACACTTTTTTTTTTTTGGGGGGGGGGTGGTTTATTGATGATGTGTGGTTTAGAACAGAGTGTCTGAAGGATAAAAGTTGGGGTTTTTTATTTTTCTGCATTTTTTGTGGGGTTTTTTTGTGTTTTTTTTTTTTTTTACTCCTTCTCTTTAATGAACAGGCGTTTGAACTGGGCAAACGGGGCGACAGCGTTGAACATGAGCTCATTGCAGCATAGTGTAGCAAACTGGCACCCTGCCTTTTCACCCCTTTGCTCGGGCAGATTTGTGCAATCCCCATTTATAAAACCGGCGCAGGGGCGAGGTGAATTTTCTGGTCTCTCCCCACCTCTTGTCCTGTGCAGGCAGTTGCGGCAAGGATTGGTGCAGCTTTTGCGCAGTGCTTTGTGCCTGGAATTCCGAGAAGAGCGAGAGAGAGAAGACAGGCATCCTGGTCTTCTTCCGAGAAAGAACAGGAACCCTGAGAAGAAGAAAAAAATCTGAGTTTGTCCTACATACAAGAGTGCAGAAAAAAACAGTGACTCTCCTACTTCAAAAAAAAAAAAAAAAAAAAAGAAAAAAAATCTGGCATGTTTCACTACAGAGGCATCAGGACGTGTTAGAGCTTCTTAAAACAGTGTAACAAAATGATCACAGGAGATTGTTTCTTTGAGTAAAAAAAAAAGGCAAAACAAAAAAAGAAAAGAAAAAAGAAAGAAGGAATGAATTTTTGTTTGTTTACTTGTTTTTTTCACTATTGCTCATATAACAATATTTGGCACTGGGTGAAAACGTACCTTTCATATCAGGTATAACTTCTGTTTCTTTTTTCCTCTTTTTTGTTTTTTTTTTTTTTTTTTTAAGTTGTTTTAAACATGTTGGTTTGCAACTGAGTTCTCGTGTGTTAATTTTAACATAGGAGTTCACACTTTTTAAAACTAACTTTTTGGCTGTGTGTTTGATCTAATCCTGCTAAAAATAGAAAATAAACAAAAAAATCAAGTATCTATAGAAATAAGTGGTTAGGCACATTTTGTCTTAGCTAAGCACTGGAGTTATGCAAAGATTTAATGTTACATTTACTCAGTCTAAGCTTTGGTTATCTCAAGAAAGTTGTGGGTATTTAGATCTGGTTGCTAAGGAAATTAAATACTTTTTTTTACAGTGTGACTCATGCTTTCAGTTTCTAAAGAGGAGAAGTGGGAAAAAAAAAGTGTTAAACTGCAGGAAAGGATCGCTCTTGTAGACAGTATATTAAAGTTGTTATTGAGTTAATTCATATATGAGTTTCTTACAGTTTGTATCTAAATCCATTACAAAGAAATCAGTGTGATAAGCACTGGAATAAAAGGAACATTATTGGGACATTCATGTAGTGCGCCTGGTTTGCAGCTAGTAACAGTGACTATTTTAAGATGTTCGGTAAAGCAGCACTTGTCCAAGCATAGCTGAAAACAGTATTTAAGATACCCATTCAGAATGTTTGTGATAAGTGCATGTACAGTTAAAGTAAGTTTTGAGCATATGACGTTTTAGTAGAGCTTTTTTCTCTAGGCATTTGTCTGTCTGTTGTAACATATTCCCAGGCAATTAGAAGAGTGTGTAGCAAAATTCATTCTGACTGACAGATTTTGAAAAGCTCAGCCAAATCGGTGTTTTATGTAGTTTGGAATTTTTTATATATATATATATTCCTAGTCTTTTTAATTTATGTTAAAAATACAGATGTCCTCAGCTTGAAATTAATTTGAAATTACAGTGTCTTTTTCATCAGAAGCTCTTATAGTTTGTGGGGTTTTTCTTCAAAATGTTTGTGTGCTTATGATGTGTGTCTAATAAAAAGCTTTATAAATATATTATGACTTTAAAAAATAGAATTGTTTTAAGGTGCGCTTCACTTTTTATGCATTACTGATTAGACTGTAACTTCTATGATTATATAATTTTGCTACTTTATATTTTTGTCGTTCTGCAATGAATTCTGGGAATTATCTGAATTGAGACCTTACGTGTATGATACATACACATGCATATAGCCTTTTTGACCAGAAAGTGTTTCTTATATTTATAGTGATACTATCCTCTCCAATAGTTTTGTTGGAATAGTTTTGTTTGTCATTCATGCCTAAACCTGTTGAGAAACCAAGGCTTGAATTAGCTTGAAATAACTTTTCAATTTTCTCTGTCTGGTCATACTAATCACTTTCCCCCCCTGTAATTTTTTCAGATGTTCCTTGATTTAAGCCACTTAGTTTGTCCCAGTATTTTTATGACGTTCCGTACCAAATTACCTAATTGTATTCACTGTTTGGTAAAAAGTACTCCCTTTTGTTAAGCTCCTTCCCTTCTGAAATTCCTAATATAAATGAAGTATTTGTGGGGTGAAAAAACCTAGGAAATATGAAATGAAAGATTCCCTTTGCCAACGTGTGCGTGTTCACAGCATGTCTTCCCGTGGCCCTGAGGAGGGGCGTCAGCAGTGTGCCGGGTTTATATCTTACAAACATAATTACTAATTTTGTGTATGTTTCAGGCTGTTCAGAAAACACTTCACATAAAGCAGATATTTCAAAATCTTTCCTTTTTTTTTTTTTTTTTAGTGAAAGAAAAAAATTAAAATGGAAAAGGAAAACGAAGGAGTTAATTATACCAGAATTCAGCGAAGGTAATACAATGATCTTAATTTTTTTTTTTTTTTTACTTGTTAAAAAATAAAGCTATTGGCAAGAACATGAAGCAGTTTATCTTAAAAATATTTTTTCTTTAAGAGAGTCTACAAATATAATTTCAGAGATGTGTATTAAACTTTTGTTCTCATTACTTTCTGTTGGGAATGTTTCAGTTTATGTAGCTATATAAAGCTATAGCTTTCTGCTGTATGTTTAAAGAAGTTTTAGAATTAATTGAAAAAAACCCATAATTTGTCTGTTGGTTATTCCTAGTAAATATATAAGATATGTAATATATATATATATATGATATATTTGCTAGTATATTCATATTACTGGTATATTTATAGTACATATATCTTTTTCCTTGTCTGTAACTATAATGCAGTGACCAATTATTTTTGAATTTTGGAATATCTATTCACAAAAAGAAAAAAAGGAAATAAAATTGGAAAAGCAGTTTTATAGCACTTACTGAAATCATTCAGTAAGTTGTATATGCCATCTGCATACTTATTTCTGATTCTAAAATAACTATTCTAGTTTGAGGTCTTGTCTATACATATTCTGTCTTCTCAGTGTGAGCAGAAAACAATTATAAAAGTACCATTGCTTCTGAACATTGAAGTGTTGCATATAAAATGAAAACAGGTTCAAAAAAGACTGTTCTAGAAAAACAAATTAGTGTTATTTTAAAATGCAAAAGGGTGTGCTTGAACATGCAAAATTTAATCCACTAAGTTAAAAAAAGAAAAGGAAAAGGTAATTCACTAATTCACGGCTGTCATTACTGAACTGGAAATACATGTTGCAGTCTGCAAGAAAATGAAGCATTACTTTAATAAGAAAAACCCTCTTCTATTAACAATATTTATTCTTTTGAAAGAAGTTTTGCCCAACTAACAATGGCAGAATTAGGCCTTTGGTGGATACTAGCAGAAGGAAGACATTAAAATTTTATTCAGATACAGATTTCAGTAACTCATTAAAAGTTAAAAGCCACCTTTCTATAACATGTTGTTTTAAAATTATATCTTTGTCTTATGCCTGTATTTTACAAATGCATCTGTGGTTGTATTGTTAGAAGTTATTCTGATGTGTGAGGTGTTCTGCTTCAAGGTGCAGTGTTTTTCAGTGCTTTTGTTTAGAATGTGAAAGTTATAAGATTGTGTCTGTGTCTCACCTTTCTGAATTACTGGTTATCGCCCCAGAGGACCTGTTTTCAGTCTGTTGTGTAGAGTACCCCTGCATTCAGTGTGTGGTGATTTTTATCCTACTGCTTGCTGGTCACAAGGAGGAAGGATTTGTTGTAGGCGTTAACCCTGGAGTTTTACAAGATTGCGTTTCCACTTGCATTCTCATTACTAGGGAATCACATTGATGGGAGGATTAGTGAATGAAATATATGAACTAACTTCTTTGCTTTGATTAATAGCCATTGTTTGATCAACAAGCTATTGTCAAGCAGTATGTAGCTGTGGTGTAAGATGAAAAAATGGCTAAGCAGTCTTCATAATGTTGTGTGGGAGCAGCACTCCAGTGTGCCTCATTGCCTTTTGGATTGGGTGGGGTGATTTTTATTTTGAGTTGTAGTACATGATATGAGCTCAGAGACAAAGGACAAACCTGTATTGTTTATTTATATGTCATGTCCAATTACTTACTTCAGTCATACCTGCTGTGTGCACACTGTAGTCAGGTGCAAGTTGGGAGTTGAGGATTCATTGGTAAGCCAAAGAGTGCATAAGAGAACATTAATTCCCACTGAAGACAAAACAGTGTTGTGCCATCAATCAGTAGGGGGGAAAAAAAAAAAAAGAAAAAAAAAATTTCTTTCATTTTCAAAAGAGAAACTAGTTACAAATCTTTGGCTTGTTTGTTGCTTCCACCATTTATGCAGTTGAGCTTGAAGTAGACTTCTTTGCAATAGATGGTAATGCTTTCAGTCTTGAGTACTCATTCTTACATCACATCATATGTTTGTTTGTTTAAAGACTTCTGCGTCTCCCTTTTAAAGGAAAATTGTAAACAGCGATGCCAATTGGCATAAACCCGTAGATCCGATCTTGTGTTGAAACGCACTGCACAAGCTCGCTTCTATGGGTCTGTGTCAGTATGGTGATCTGGCAAAAGTTTGTGTAGGACGCACCACAGTGGTATCTGACAACAAGCCCAAATGAGTGTACAAAACTATATACTGGTTTTGGAATTCTTCTCTTGTCCATTGCCTTATCTTCAAACTTGATTGAGTGATTTGTTCTTTTATCAGTTGCTTTACGCACATTTGGCTTAATATCTTATTCAAATTTAGAAAGAAGTGTGAGGAAATTGTAGGGTTTCCATGAAGGAATGTAGGATGTACCATTTCCTGGCATTATTAAATATACCATTCCATGGTATTACACTCAAAAAAAAAAAAAAAAAAAAAAGCTAGAAAACCCAAAAATATTTATAGTTTATTTTTATTTTTCTTGTAAAATAACACCAAATATCCATTTCTTTCCAGAAATGTAGTTGGGCTTGCATCATTCCTATCAAATATGTATGTATATATATACGCACACAACACACGTATATATCTTTATACATATGTAAACAGCACAGAACAGACATTCTACCTCTGTGGTAGGAAAATCCATGTAAGAATATGTCTTATTGTCTGCAAAGTGGAAAATAACTGCAGTTGAAAACCTACCCCCATGGGAGATATATAGGCCTGTGGGTGCTGTCACATTTCAAAGAAAGGCTGAAGAAGTGAAGAAGACTTTATGGTCACCGTCGGAAGCTGTGTGCATCCGGGTTGAGGTAGTAGGTTGTATGGTTTAGAGTTACACCCTGGGAGTTAACTGTACAACCTTCTAGCTTTCCTTGGAGCACACTTGAGCCATCGAGGAATTCATCACCACTTTAATCTGATCAGGGAAAATATGCAAAAAAGGTATTGTTTCGTGGCTGTACATAATGATCACTCTGAGGGTTTATTGATGTTGAAATAGTCCTGATGACTTGATTATTTCATTTAAATCCTGTTAAGAACAATGCTGACACGTTGTCTTAATGGACTGTGACTATGTACTGCAGACACTTAAGGAAAGACTGATGATTATTTTAATTCTATTAACAGGAAAGCCTTAAAAGTTTATTTTGATTTATAAATTCAGGAAAATATCAAGTATTTAATCCTTTTTTTCCTTCTTCATGGAAATAACTTATCCTACACAGTTGTTTTTTGTTCCTGTTGTTACGTATATGCACATTTTTTTAAGGAAGGAAAAGAAAAAAAATTTCCGTCCTTATAATACTTTCCGAAAGGTATTGCATGCTGCTGCTTGGATAGTAGCAGGCAATGTTATAAGTTGATCCTGGTCTTCCTTGCATTTATGATATTCTTTCTTTGTGCCTGAACAACTTGGTGTTTTGAACACAGATGCAAATGGCCTGCAGACCCATCTGTGTCCCCACCTTGTTGAGGTTTGCATATGACTCAGCCCAGTCCCACTCTGGGGTCTCAGCATGCCAAATTGACCCTGGACCACAATGCCTTTGTCCTTTCTTGGCCCAGAATGAAGTTCTGGTGCATCTTCCTAACTCAGCAGGACTTGGAGAAGTCACACTCCCTGTGTGACTGGTTCCCAAAGCACAGGGTACTGCTGCCAGTGGCAGGTCCCAGCACTGGGTGCTTTCACCCATGTGGGTCAGGTGCAATAGACAAAATTATCCTTCCTCAGTCCTTCCTGCCTTTTCTAAAATAATCCCTTAAGATCTGTACATCCTATGAGCAGGGATCCTAACACAAAGAGAAAAAAAAGAGGAAGTATTTTTGCAATTTAACCATTCCCAGAACAAGCTATGAAGCAAGAGGAAAAAGGACTGTGCCTATATACTCACTAGGGTTTTTTTAAGTGAGGGCTGCTTCTGGAAATGACCTCAAAGATGAGGTCTCTTCTCTGATGGAACACATTACTGCCAAAATTATAGCATCTGGGCCAGGCAGTGATGCTCATTCCAAAATAGTTGGGAAAAACCGATACTGCCTGTTTCCCCATACTTTTCCATTAAAAGTAAAAGAAGTATTATTTTCAAGAATAGTAATTCATAATTAAAGACAGTAATAGTGATAATTTTGCTGAAAAATTATTTAAGTTTGTTGATATAAAGCAAAAGAGTGGAGCAAAGCCCCTGTGGTGCTGTGGCCAGGGGGACGCCCCTGATGTGGTCCATGGGCAGACCAGACTCCCATGGGATGTGGAAATGGTAAAATGTGGCTGTTCCCCATGGGGGTGAGGGCTTCGGTCCTGGAGCTCCCAAGTTAACAGCAAATAGGTCTGTCTTCAGGGTATTTTGAACCCCTGCATTTCTGACTTTACTTTTATTGGAAGTGAAGGTAACGAGATGTTCCATATTTCCATTGTTTAGTGGATTTATGTTCTGCATCCGCAGGGAAAGTTAAGAATATTTATTTTAAGTGGATTTGATGACTGATTGTGTTTTGGTTATTGTTTTCTTTCCCTGTCTGTCTATTCAAAAAATCACTTGCTTACTGGTCCCTATGTTTGACTGTTCCCATCTCAGCTTGAGGCTTACCTGACCACTTTTCTAGATAAGGAATCAAAAGAGGAGATGAAAATGGATTTAGTCTCTCTTTTTAACAGCATTTTCAGTGATTATGGTTTGTGATAGGAAATTGGTAAAGAGGATCTGCATGACAGGTGGATGCACAACAGATTTTAAGCCTGACTTAAAGTATGTGGGACAGAGGAGAGATGAGGTTGAGTGAATCAAAGCTACTCCAAGCTAATGGAAAATGCTTGAGGGAGCAGTAGCTAAATGGGGGGATAGAGAGGGAACCTCTGCCAACCAATCAAGCTTAACAGGGACCATTCTCAATCTGAATAAAAACTGTCATATCCTCTGTGGATTGAAAAGGACTCTGGTCACCAGTATGTTTTCTTCTTTTTCTTTTTTAATTTTTTTTTTCTTTTGTAGTTTAAGTTCACTGGAAAGAAACATTGTAATTGCTGGTTTCTGCCAACAGAGCAACAGGTGTTCAAATCCTTTTATATTAATTCTTCAATTAGTTGCAAAATAAGGGGAATTGTTTATACTAAGCTGAACTGAATAGAAATGACTGATGCAGAAAATGTGGGAATGTTTCATCTGTCCTTCAAAGGCACGATAAATTTGTAATTCTATCAGGCATAGTTGTAGGTTGCTATGCAAATTTTCATTGCAGCATCAACAGCTTTAATGAATATACATTTTCTCTATTTCTTTCTCTGTTCTTTAGTTTAAGGTTTTTGCCCTGTAATGTTCAATACATTGTTTCAGTAAGAGTTATCAAGTTACGAGCAAAAATGAATGAGACTGTGAGGTAATTTTGAAGAGGATTAAGGTAGAGTAGGAAAAACAAAGGGCGAAAAAGGTCTATTAAGAACAGCTGGATGGAGTTACGTCTTCTGTGATTTCATTTTAAAGTCATAAAACATATTGTCTGTTTTAGGTGAAGTCTGGCATTTTTTTCCTTTACAGTGTGGTTAGAATATTAGTCAGTCGTGTAGACTCAGCATTACACTGCCGTGATTCTTCTTTAGTAAATAAATGCACTCTGCAACATGGCTACATATGAATGTATTCCAGTCTAGGGCCCACCTGAGAGTGTTTGTTCCTGCAAGTAAGCCATAATGTTTTCATCCTTGTGACTTTATGTTGCTTCTTGCATTTGGAGAAAGTCTTCGTTAGGGTATTGGGGGGAAGTCTTGAGATCCAAGAGATCTGCAGCTCCCAGTGGTTTCTTTGGAAAACACAGGTCCTCAGCCTTTCACAAGTGTGGTCCTACAGAACTGACTGGAGAGGTACTGAGCTGCCCAGCACCTTTTTGCTTACCACAATTTCCTCAGTAGAGATTAAGCGTGATCCATGGCCTCAGCCCTGCTTCACAACACAGAAACTTAGGGCACAGTAGAAGTGCACTTTAATGCCAGATCCTGTTTGTCTTTAGAGCTAAGTCACTTCAGAGAGCTGGGGAGAGTTTGTGTTTCCTTGTGCGGCCCACAGTGCCTGTGTCCAGACGCATATACAGAGAAAACAGAGTTAAAGGGACGTTTCTGTGTTAATAGCCATAGGTTGGATGCACTAATAGAGCCTGGGTGTTTTGGGCCCAGCCTTTTCGAGGCCTTTCTGTGGAACAAAGATGCCATTAATCCAGTTTACCAGAGGAGGTAAAGTAAGTTATTAATAATTTTGTGCTGTTGAAATAGCACAGAGTAGTCAAAATGTATGAGTGAATTTCTGTTCTTGTCATTCCCCTTCAAGAAAATGCCGAGTTTTGCTTGGTCTCATCCTTTGTTTAACTTCCTTGTCTTCAAGAAAGTTGAAGTTCTTTAGAGATTTTTATGTGAAGAATGTGGTAAAATATTTTGAAACAGTCCCAGAGAGGGTTTTTCTTGAGGTTCTGTCCTTTAAAAATGACGGTTCTTAGTAATCTCTGAAACTTGTTTATTGAAGCTGTTCAGCAAGAGACCTGTGATAGGTTGCTTAACTGATAAAGCTGGACTAGAAGTGCATTTGAAATTTTTCAATTTTTTTGAATATGGTTGCATATGACATCCGTTTATCTATTAAGAGCAGCTTCTGGTATTTTTAATAAAACTAAAATTAAATAGGTCTGTCAGGCCCTGTTTAAATGTGAATGTTGTTTTCATAGCACAGTTAAATACAAGTTTGAACAGCTAATGCTTTTGCATTATATAGTGCAGAAAAATTACATTGTTTCAGCTTTCTCTTTTCTCACATAGTAAAAATATTTACGTTGGAGTGATTTTTTTGGTAGAGTTTAACTTTGTATAAGGCTCCTGGATATTTCACAGAATCACAGAATGGTTCAGGCTGAAAGGAACCACAGTGGGGTTCATCTGGTCCAACCTGCTCAAGCAGGGTCATCCCAGAGCACATGGCACAGGATTGCATCCAGAGGATTCTGGAATATCTCCAGTGAGGGAGACCACACCCTCTCTGAGCAGCCTGTTCCAGTGCGTGGTCACCCACACAGTAAAGAAGTTTTCCCTCATATTCAGGTGGAACTTCCAGCTGTATTTTATTGTAAAACATATTGTTTATATAGAAATTTTAGGCAAATTTTCTGCCACCTCGTCTTTCACAGTATTTGTAGAAATAGTAAGAGCAAGCCTAACACTGATGAAGTCTTCTCAAGAATACTTGCAAAATCTGAGTGAAAAGTCAAAGATCAGGCTCCTCTTTACCTAGAGTGACATTCTCATGTGTTCAGAATTACCTGTGTCCTTATCCCTTCTTTTACAAACTGGCATGTTATTTGATCTGACAGATAGATAAGCATGGACCCCTTTGCTCTTCACTGGCTTTGTTGCAC
The DNA here is from genome assembly GCA_035222235.1 of Margarornis squamiger. Taxonomy (NCBI): domain Eukaryota; kingdom Metazoa; phylum Chordata; class Aves; order Passeriformes; family Furnariidae; genus Margarornis; species Margarornis squamiger. Next base: position 12,146,110 of record JAWWTY010000001.1, read on the forward strand.
CTCCTTTTGAATGGAAAGATCTGACCCCAAAACATCTGTACTTGGAGGCTTTCTGGCTAATGTAGTTGTTAGGTTTGAGTAAGACTGGTCCTGATATGCTCCGACCATTGCACCAAGAGTCTCAGTGAAAGGGCACAAATGCAGAACAGCAAAATAATGATTTTCCTAAGAGTCAGAACAGTCTTGTGTACTGTCTGCTTTGTTTTTATGGTTGGATGAAAAGGGAGGGGTGTAAATTTTACATTTTTCTGTATTGAATTAACATACATCTATTATGTCTGTATTACCTTTATCTGAATATTATGAGTCTCAGCTTAACTTTATGTCCATATTTGAGTGTGATTTTTCTGGGCTAGTCTGTGGTTTATCTGGGAAATGCAGCTCCCTTCATTTTACCTTTGGTTTATTTACATTTTTTCACTAGTCCTTTTTTGATTCTTTGTTTCCTGACATCATGATAGTCCTGACAATGAATGTAAAACTTTGCAGATATACTGTCAACAGGGATAGATTGGGGATGCCTTGATGGCTTGAGAGAAGAATGGGACTGATGTTATTTTCATAAGGTTAGCCAAAACCAAAATTTGCTCAAACCAAATCCTCCCTGAGTCTTCTCTGTCATGACTCATCAGCTTAAGAAGGAGAATAAGCTGTTTGACACCACAATCTTTGTAGGCCTGGCTTGAGACCACGGGTTTGAATTCTCTGAAGTTCTGTAAGACTCTCATTTTTTCAAGGTCCCTGGACAATAAAAGCAGTTTAAAGCTTTTCCCTAACATACACCCAGCCTTCTGGTGGGTGCAATATCAAAATAGATTTGCATGGCTAAGAAAAGATGACTGTCAGTCATGTTTATGTTTATCTGTTTACCGCTGGAGATTTTTGCATGGCACTACACTGATGTGAAAAATAGAACACAACCCCAGAATTCTCCATGTCATTTATTGCGTTTAATTTGTTTAGACAAACTTTTTTAATTTCCCGTGTTAGGAAGAAACCATCAGATGGGAACTTGACCATGAGAAGTTCATCATCACTTCAAAAGACTTCTCCCTGAGACTAGGAATAATATTTGGAGCATGCTAAATCTGCATAAATGGTTGAATTCCTGGAAAGTTGCCCAAGAAAGATGTTTTGTATGGATCTGGAAGCAGATTCCATGGCAGCCTGTTATCAGGAAAGATGGAGACATGGTTTGCAAGTGCCTCTAGTATTCATGTCATGGGTTGAGGATCATTAACTGCTATTCTATATCATAGCTTGTCCCACAAATCTTGCACTTTTTAGACTTTTTTCTATCTCCACATCTTCAAAAACCTTGAGTACACTTAGTTTGCAGAACTGAAGGGGCTTTACTCCAAAAGTTCTCTGAGCACCCAAATTTATCTGTGTCAGTCGATCCTTTTACAGGAAAGAGAATTTTGGGGGTGTAGAATTTTGGTTAAAGTCTGATTTACACTATCTTGAAGTAAATTGTTTAAGGACTCCTGGTGAGACTGATGTCATTGGGCAAGGACATCTTTGTGAGCTTGGGAATAGGGAGTAGTGGACCAAATGTTTCTGTCCAGCTCTGTGCTAAGTAATGTGCTTTGCTCCTTTGTCCAAATGTTGACAAACTTTTGATCTGTAGTTAGGCTAGATTTGTCCAACAACATCTGTTTTAGTGTATTCACTTCTAATTTCTTCCCTACTGCCCAAATATATATTTCCAAGTTGTGCATTGTAAAGAACTAAGCTCAGACCACCTAATTCATGTATGCCCTTCTGTCTTATTGCTGACTGGATAGGAAGGCAGTGTCTGACAATTCTCAGCCAATGCTGTTTGTGACTCACACACACTTGGAGAAGAGACTGAGTGCTCGAGTCCATCTGAAGTATCACAGCTGTAGCTGTCTGGCTACAGCCACAGGGAGGGTTTTACTAAAAAAGGTATTTTTGTCTTTAGATGATGTTTACTCAGGATATAACCTGTGAAGTACATGATTCCTGTGGTCATGGAGGGGTTTTTGAGAGTCATTATTATAAACTACTGTAAAGTATATTGCTCTTCTGAAATGTTTAGTTTCTGATATGAGAATTTAGAAGTATCTTTATTATTATTATTTCAATTTTGAATTATAACTGTAACAGAATGGCCAAAATGTAAATTTTAGTGACAAGTCTAAGAACCTAACTCATACTTAATGTAATATTTTGAAGCAATCCTGCTTTTTTCCCCAAATATCTTGGGCATTTAGGAGCCTGCATCCTGTTGATTTACAACACGTGGGCAAGTTTTAAAAGAGAAACCTCAGGTGCAAAGGCATTTTTACAGCTTTTTGACCGTAGGCTTCATAATGAGTGACCCAATGGCAGGATGTTAAATATATATAAAGTGGTTGTTGCTGCCTCTAGGTTGTGCTTCTGTGTGTGAGATGCTTAACTGTGGAGCACCAATATATTCCTAACCACTTTTATGAGATAATAGTGCCTTAATTTCTCTCCTCTTGCTGTTGTAAAGCAAGGCAATATAAGCAATGTAGTCGGAGGAAATATGTGCAACTTGCACCCATGATATGCCCATTGAAGCTGCTGCCAGACATGCAGGTGCTCAAAGGGGACATACAACTCCATCCTCCTCTTGCCCTGCACTGCAGGGGGAGTTTGCTGTGGGAGACAGTGTTGTCCCCAGCCTCCTGTTTTTGGGATACGTGCTGGCAGGGAACACTGCCCATGCACTTGTGCCTCTGTCCTTTGCACAAGCAGGCACTGTCATGCCAGGGGAACCTGGGTGCCCTTCTACACTGCTGGGGCAGGGGTGGCTCTTGCAGACATGGGGGTTCTGCTACCCCACCACCCCACCAAAGACAGGTACAGGTAGTGTTGTGGCCAAAAGAAAGGAACTGAGCATAGTGCCGAGCCACGTTGGGGGTTTTTGACTGAAAAAGTCCAAGTATTGGTCTGTGGAAGCAAACATCCAGTCTGCCTAATGAATGTAGTATTTATTAGTTCTGTGAGCTGCTGGAAATACCAAAGCGGATAAGGGCTGTGATTCAAGGCCACGGGGCTGGGCCCACACAGCTCCCTAAGCCAGGAGCCAAGGACGTGGGAATCCTCACCAAGGGGCGACTGTGGAAGTCCGGAGCAAACATCACATCTTCAGGCGAGTGAACGTTTGTGTTAAGGATGCCTTCTCATAGAGGAGGAGTGGCTGCTGTTTGTTATTGTTTAATGTGATTTGACTCTAATTTAATGACAGTTCCTAGTAGGCAACATGGTTTGTAAGGCTGATTTCCATTTTTATTGAACGGGCCTATAATTTGCTTGGAGTTGCATTCAGAAGCTTCATCAGAGACTTAAAGCAAGTCTGCAAAACCAGCATGGTAAGGAATTTTTTGATGGAACTCGAATGCTTCAACAAGTCAGTTGGTGCAGTGTGAAAATATTTTCAGAAAGAAAATTCTCAGTTAAACTTGACTTTTTAAGTAATCAATTGGCAAGGCTTTTCCTTTCTTGTGGATTTTTTTTTCCCCCAAAACTCTCAGACTCAATATCTGTTCAAAGGTAAATTAGAGATTTCATTTTTAGGGTTGTGTGTAATGGGCTTTTAAAGGGCTGATCTTGGAGCTTATAATTACAAAACTTTCACTGAAAATAAGTAATTTCTAACTTCTGGAAATCTATTATTTTATTTATTAGTAAGAAATTTGACAAATACAGAAAAAATACTCTAGAACTAGCTACAACAGTCTCCTAGTTATTTTCAAACTGTGTGGTTTTTTCAAAATAGAGATTGCAAAGCATGGAAAATAGATTATTTGGTTTTGAAATCTATCCATAGTTATATAAAGGCAAGCTTGCTTTCTTTTTAATATTTACAAATTAATATTCATTAATTTTAGAAGGGAATGTTCCAAACAGGGAGGAGCTAACAAGGGGTTAATTAATGGTAATTTTTTTACTTTTTCCAAAACCAAACCTTTGCACCTGAACTAGTCAAAGAAGAAAGCAACAAGAGACACAGAGTGTAAGCATGTGGGAGAAAGGAAGGAATAGGGAGGATGAATTATTATGTGATAAGAAGTATAAGAGGAGGTAAGAGAAGGAAGGAAATTGAAGAAGCACACAGAAAAGAGAGAGATTATGAGGGATGGGACTGTTTTGGCTGTGGGGCTCTGGGGTTCTAGGCATGTAGGCACAGGATTTCAGGAAGGAGGAAGAAACAAAGGGAGTTTGAAAGGTGAGGGGAAAGGACATGAGGATGTTGTAGCTTCACATTGTTATGCTTCATCTACTTTGGTACATCTTGGTAACTGTAAAATATTAACTTCTGAGTATTGAAAATAGAAGTTAATTTTTATTTTTTTTAAGTGAAAGTGGTACAGATAAAACTTAATATCTGTAAATAACCAGAAGGTCTCATGGTAATAAGATTTTTTTTTTTTATTGTCTGGCCAATTTCTATTTCTTTTATAAGCAGAAAACTCAATTATAATATATAAATTTGAAGGGTGGTAAGTATGAATAGTAGGAATTGAGGGTAGTTCACATTTCAGCCATATGGAAACCATGTCAAAATTATGCCATACCCTTGAGTCTTAGGAACCCACAAAATTCCAAGCTAAAGATAAGCCAAACATCCAGTGTGAGGGCACACAGATAGCCGTAACTCTGCCTGATACTGACGCAGTTAGGCAATGTATCTGATGTTGCTTGTTAGTTCAGTTTAGTCTAAGACAACAAGCACTAAATGTGATTATGTTATAGCCATATCATTACTGCACAGTGTCATCGTAAGGGAGAGTTAAGTCGTGTGTGCCCTTTCTTTGCATCTGCTCAGTTTGTTTACATAAATGAGAAATATAAAACTCTTAAAAGCCTGAATCAAAAAGAATAAGATAATCCCAGCTTTTATATGAACTGTAATTAATTTGCAGCCTGTTACCACAAAACTTAATTTAGGGAAATTCCTAGTTAGAATCAAGAATGTTAAACATTTGTGTGAATAAGAACAGTATGTGCAGTGGTGCTAGAAGTAGCAATATTTCTGATTCAAACCATGCACTGAAGAGTTGTTGAGGTTACAGAACTTCTTCCCTTTTAAAATTGTGAGAGAATGAAGTTATTGACTGCTGATCACTTCCAGACACAGAACGATGGTCTATTGGTCCCTTCCAGAATGTAATAGCAGTTTCACATGACACATATTAATGAAATATCTCATTAATTCCCTAAATGTCACTAAACTGGTCAAGTCATTATAAGTTTCCATCTCCTTGAAGTAAATATAGCTGCTTCAAATTTTTCGGCTCTATGAAAACATCTGCAGAATATGGAATCTGTTAAAACAGCAGAGTCTACATTGTGAGATATTCAGATCTTAACCTGAGCTATTTTTGTAATGGAGACCAGCTTATTCAGGATCCAAAAGGAGTTTGAAGATTTACATTCAGCTTCCTGTTTTGAAGGGAATTTGTGCCCCTGTGCTCTATGCATGAACACTACTTTTTCTGTCCAATAAAAAGGAGAAAATGTGAATATTTATGCCATGAGTTATCAAAAAGTGATATTATGTATTGTCAGAATTCGAGTTTTGAATTATAAGGTTATTTACTTGACAAGTTAAATGACTAAACAGCAAAAGAAAACAAGCTCTTTCTTTGGCTATGAAATGGAGAATTGTTCTTTGCCTTGTTCTTCAAGTAAGGTATCCACAAAGCTTTTGTTTTAATCAAAAAGTAGCATAACACAAAGCGAAGTGAACCATATTCATGGGCAGTTTTTAAAATATATGTAAGTAGTAGTGTATTTTAAAAGGCAACTCTAATTTACGAGATCCTTACCAGATACAAATTTCTCATTGGAGAGAATTATAGTTATTTTACAGTGGTTTTAGGATTACACTGGTGGATTCTGATGACTAGTCTGATCATCATCGCTTATTTCTCTTCTTTCCATTTGATGGAACTGTACTTATACCAGTTAGGCCCCAATTTACTATTGCTTTCCCTCAATGTATTTTATATACTGCACCTCTTAAACACAGCTTACCAAATGTGATGTTATATTTCTAAGCCCTAATAGTACCTTTCTCCATGACTGAAGTCTTGAGTGAAGACTTATTTCAGAACTAGTGTTAATGAAAACAGAATCTGTGCATAAAGTATTCACTAATGTAATTCTATATTTCAATTAATATCTATGAAACTAGGGAATACTGAGAAAGTCAAATTTTCCAAAGTTAATTAAGCACATTGTTTTTTATTTATGTAATTTTTCACTCACAGCTATTCTTTTCAAATGTGAGTGGACCCAAATACCTTGAAAAGCACAAAACTTGCCTGTAAGAAGCAATAAATAAAATCCTTGATGAAGTATGTTAAAATAGTCAATAAAATTCAGCCACAGTTATCTTTTATCAGTAGTGATCACAGCATGGCATTTGAAATACTGGCAATGTAACTACCTTTATTATATACAATAGCTTTTGAAAATACCTGCTCTAAAAATTACTGTGTGGCTTCAGAGCTGCAGATGACTGTAGAAGCTTTAAATCTGTGGATTGAAGTAAATATGTTTAAATATAGTTGACAAATGCTTAGAAATGTTCATTAGTAAGAGCATGCATGTTCAATTTTAATTCTGTGGAATGTAAGAGAGTGAGAACATTTTCGACTATTTTTTGTTTTATTCACAAGGTTTGTCTCCATATATGTGGCCTTCATTGATCTTGACAGTCTCTTAAAGAATATAAAATTTTTTAAAGAAATAAATGGGGCTAAGAGATGTCCCCTTAGTGTTATCTTGTAACCAACATTGTTAAAAGGATGCAAATTCATGCAATTTACATTATATTTTAGAGTATTCATGTTTCTTATAAATTTTCATGAAGGCAATTTCAGCAGTTCATTGCTTTGTTAGTATCAAAATTTCTTCATTTACACTCAAAGAAGAGCAAGGTAAATGATAAATGATTTAGGGAGCATGGTGAATTCTTGTCTCTTCTTCAGCTATGAGAGCTTTTCTATAAACCTGGAGCTAGGACTTCACCCAGCCACCAAGAAACAGTTGCATGCAGACAGACAATAGTTATGTCCTACAGGGAAATAGTTACATGAAGACCAAAAAAAGACCATTATTGAAAAGAAATGAACGTATAGTAAGTGTACACATGAACTCTTAACAATGTCAAGTTTTTTTCAGGGAAAAAAAAAATGTTATTTTTAATGTGATCTTTTTAAAAAGTAAATTGAAAAAGGTATGTAAAAAAAAAAGAAAAATATTGCCAAGAGAAATGGGTCTTCTGCTACCAGTAAGGGTAGCCAAGTCCAAAAGAGAAATGAATCATTAATGACCATCTATGAGATAAAGAAAATTGTTTCACAATATTTGACTCAGTAATCTTAAAAGTCCCTGTACTTACGTGTCTTAGCATCTTCTGAATAACAGTCTAATAAGTGTAAATATTAGTGTTCATTTGAAACTGCACAAACCATTTCAAAGTTGTTAAAGATAAAGAACATAAAGACAAGTGAATCATTATAAAATGAAAAGAATAATGTAAATCTTGATAGTTGTTTACCAAGTAACATTTTCAGACTATCTGAACTGTTGCCTTTTTGCTAACCTATATAATTTGTTGGAAAAAATCTATTGCCTAAAGGTAAGCCAGCTTCATATATAGCAGTTCAACAGCATCCACTTAATATTATTATCATCAGTATATGAAAAAAGTAAGCCTGTTCACTACAAGGACTACCAGTCACAGGATTTTGAAAAATTCAATATATTCACAAATTTCAGTAAAATAAGTATGATGTAACTTTTAGTGAGATACATCCATGAATAAGACATTGCAATTACATTTGTCAAGCATTAAGGAACAGTTAGAAAAAGGAGAAGTCTTTCAGAGATCTATCATCTTCCCTGGTAACCTCACAGAGGTCTGTAAGGGCATTTGTACTGAAGAAAGCATTAAGATTTGTTACTTTGAAAGCAAATGTCTTTGTATCTTTCTCCATTTATATATCTCTTTTTAATAATTTTCACAGACAGCTTCTAAAAAATAGAATATACCTAGGAATCTGACATCCTTTTGTGACATGATACCCATGGTGAAAAGCAGGAGCTCTGGACCATTGAACAGTTTGTACAAGTTCATGCTGGATTTCATGGTCAGCATTGGGATCAAGGAATGAGCCTTCTAATTTGCCAAAACGATGACTAGTCCAATATATATATTTATGAAAGTTCTTTCTGGGCAGTACATTAAAGGTCTAGCCCCTGTTCTCGAAGTCAAAAAGCACTGTCTCACAGTTTGAAGGCTGTGTACCACATTGGAATGTGTTTTCTCTGTTGGTGTGATGTTTTCACATTGTGTTTTATAATGTAGTGAATACACAGCTCGCCCTACAGTTCTTCTTGAAATGAATGCATATCTTGTATTTAATAATAACACACATTTAATAACACTATTTCGTTGTCATAAATATTAAAAGCTACCTAATTTATGCACATATAAAGACTGAAGTAATGAAGGTGTTTAAAATAAATAACACCAATTGAAATTCAAGTGCTGACCCTCAGTAGATCCTGAAAGTAAAACTGACTGTACAAATAAAACTAAGATTGCCTTTGTTGATCTTGATTGTCTAAGAGGAGAGGAATATGGCATATGAATAAGGAGGGTGAACAGTGATGGAAAGTTCAAACTTTTTTAAATAATCTGCAGCATTGACTTTCTATTAAGGATGATGATGAAATGCACTTGCCAATGGCATGTGACCACACCTATTTCTTATCTTCACCTGTGCCCTGGCCCCTTTCCTATGACAAGGACCACTAGAGCTGCCAGACATGGCCCTAAAAGCTACAGGTCCATCTAGAGGAGAACTGCTGTGGAGGGAAACAAGGAAATGGCCATTCAGCTGTTTTCCAGGCAAGCCCTGGGGAGAGAGGAACTCTGACCGTGCCAGAGCACAGCTGGACAAACCATAACATCCCTGCCGGAGCTCATGGGCAGCTGAGCTCTCCCTGCTAGGACCTAGGCAAACTCAAAGAGACAACTGAATTATGTGAGCAGATGCAGAGCAGCCCAGAATAAAGGAGGCTCAAAATTGGATTTTACTCCCACTTGCAGCAAAGTGTGAATTGTACATTCTACACCTTAGGAATGACAAATTTAAAGTGTTTGTGTGAGTGTTGTACTCTTAACTCTTAAAAGTATGTGGCAAAAAACCATGTAGTCTCAAACTCAGATATGAATTTCTAGAATCCCACAGCTGTAGGAGTAATATTTGACACATGAGTGGGAAAGGGCTTAACTGTAAAATTCACAGCTCAAGAATATAAAAGTACAAGTTCAGAAGGGTTAAGATCAAAAAAATGTCTAGGACTGTGGATTTTTATTCTGATTCAAGCTGCTTTGCTTTTTGTATGTGAATGTTAATGTAATTAGGTCTCAATCTCTGATCTGCAAAAACAACATTAGTGCTCAGTCCTTAAAGTCCTTAAAGAGATTTACTTTTTGAATGATGCGATAAAGCATATAAACATTTCTTATTGATGTGTGGCCATGTTTTAGATTCTGTACTGACAAATCAAATAATAACAATTCTTCAGTACTGAAGAATTAAAGTACTGTGACAAGTTTTCAGAAAACTTACTGATTAATCCAGTGAAGTATGTTTCTGTGCAATAGAAAGAAATAGAGACTAGGGGAGCCTCTATTTAGAGTAAGATGCTAAAATGCTGACACAAATATAGTTACCAGGTTGTTGGGTTTTTCTTTGGTTGGTTTGGTTTTTTGTTGCATTTTTTTTTTTTAATATATTAATTCCTCACTATTCTACCAGCTCATTTATTTTTGATTTTGTTTGTTGTTTATTTCTTTGTTTGTTTTCCCCAATGAATTATTAGAAGAGAAGGGAGAAAAAAAGAATAAGTCAAGATAATTTTTGGACTTCAAAAAGTTTTCTCCACAGGAGCAGCTGTTAAGGAAGATAAGTAGTCAATGGGGGAGAGGGAAATCCTCACCATAGGGGGAAAAGGGCTAGATGACAAAGTCTAGAGTAAAAATATATAGTCATCCTTCTCTATGACTGAAAGATTAGAGTGGGCTGCTCCACTGATTCGTGTTATGATGGTTATTATTTAGTAAGTGGAAATAAAAAAAAAGAAAGGAAGTGAGATGGCAGCACCTGCAAATGGCACAATTAGCTGGGTTACTCAAGTCCAAAACACACTACGTGGGGAACTTCAAAAGCAAACCCTCAGATCTACAGTAGTGGATGACACAAAGTCAAACAACATTCAACAGTGATGTATTAAATCTATCAGGCATTGAAAGAAGTAGTTTGAACTATTTATGACCTCTGTTGGGTTCTAAATGAATTAAAAATACCAGAAAAAAAGATCAAGTCATTGTGCACAATTCAATAAAACCTGTGATCTCAGTTAAGGTTTCAGCGGCCTTTTCCCTCCACTTATAAATCATCCAAATACAAGAATCCCCTCACCACAAAACAAGAATCAATGACAACAAGATCCTATCTCTGTGATAATAAACTGCATACAGTACAGCTCATAGTGTATAATGCAGCATCATCTCATATTCTGACTGCTGAGTTAGAGAAGAAATGAGCAAAAGGAGAGAAGAAAACAACATATTTCCTAATAATAGGTTGCGCTTCTTTCTAAAGTACAAGAATGAGTGAGAATTCAGCAAAGTGAGAAGACATAAATGTTACATATGCAGAAATTATATCCTTTCTTGATTAAGAAAGTATCTAAATGGTGGGCACTGCAAGAAGGTTCCAAACTTACAGGTGCTTGAGAGGGCAATTTAGGTATGTAAAGCCAGAGTGAGATAGAAGTGCTTGTAGAATCATCCAGTACAGGCTCCTGAGTATCCCATACAGACTCTTCTGTCTCAGAAATCCAGAGAGAGGGGTGTCAGTTGAGCCCTTTTGTCCTGCTGTTCCCGCTGTGGTTCAAGATTTACCATCTGTGCCACTGGGGAAACAGCTGAGGGATTCCTATGTGTAGTCCTTATTCCTTGCTTATCTTTTAGTTATTACTTAGCACAGCTAATGTTTACAGAGTTACACATGTAGTTAGACAGACTTGCTCTTCTGCATCTGCTAGGCACTTGTTACATGTGTCTCCCTACATATAAAGGTAAGGTTAACAGTAAATCATAAATGGGATGAACAAATGAACTACATGGTTGCACAAGAAATGTACCAGTCTTACCGTGGACAGTCACACAATCAGAGCAGCGATCTTTGCAGGGTAGCTCCAAGTGGAACACATGGGAAGAGGGTAAGGAAAAAGTAAACTGAGCATAATTTTTTTACTATTATGTACCAAACTGATTAAAATAGACTTCAGGGAGAAAAGTGAATTATGCAGTTGATCAAAGAACTGTACTTTTAAAAATATTTGAAGAAAAAGTGGATTTGTGGAAATACATTAAAATATGTTGAATAAGGTGGTTTTGATTCAGTCCATTAATAGAACTTCTGGCTGATTTGGTAGGGCAGGGAGGTAAGAGGGCTGATGCTGCCCAGGGAAGTGGTTGAGTCATTCCTAGAGGTATTTATAAGATGTGTAGATATGAAATGGACAGACTTGGTTTAGTGGTGGACTTGGCAGTGCCGGATTAATGGTTGGACTCAATGATCTTAAATGTCTTTTCCAACCTAAATGATTCTCTGTTTTTATGATTCTACCCTCTTTTATTAAATTAGTTTGAACTTGGTATAAGCTGGACAAATTGACTTTTGTATATTGCTCAGCACAAAGAAAAATCCAGATTTTAGATAAAGGTACATTGCTGTCTCACCTTTTGCAGGTTGTTCCGTATCACAATTGCAGCAAAGAATCTCAGAAAAACCCCAAACCAAAGGAATTAATTGAAGCCTCGTAAGAGTTACTCTTAAGTCCAAGGCAAATCCATGCACCACTCTAATTTTTGTCTTCTTTGCCTGTTTTTGAATGTTGTATCTTGTCCTTTCATATATTTGCAAATGCCTCTAAATTCCTAAATATCCTGATTTCAAGATTTAAAAGTTTTCATCATTGAATAGTACTCTTAATCCCTAAATATTTCCTGTTCTCTTCTACATTTTACAATATTTTCATATCCTCATAAAACCTTGATTCTCTGAATGCCAAGGTTGCAAAATTCTCGCTGTGATGTTGCTATTATGATCTTCTTTCAATCACTGTCAAGACAGATGAATCCTTGAACTGCTGCCATGCTCAGAGGTCCCTCCTCTCTATTGATTCTTACTACTGATGTGGTTCTTTGACTTCCTTATTTTCATATGAAATTGCATAAGAACTAGAGCTAAAAGTGATCCATTATTCTTATTGAGCCAGTGAAGGATTAGTCCATACTCGTGTTTGGTGTAAGCTAATTTTGTAGACGTTAACCATTATCCTGAAATAGTGTTTCATTGTGAAAAAGAATTCCTTGTTACACAAATAGAAATTCTTATTTCTATCTCATTCCTCCATAGGACTCTCTATGGAAAAACTCTGCACTTTTGCTGTGAGGGTAGTGCCCAACAAATACTTTTAAGTACTTAAAATATTTAGTTCCCATGACAGTTCTTCTCCAGTCTATGTTGCCTAATCACACCTCTTGTCTTTCTCTGAAATCCCTCCAGATAGTCAAAGTGTTTCTGATAAGTGTTTCTGATAACAGGATGGCCAGAATGGGATGAGCTAATGAAAATGACTGTTACGTCTCGTTCTAGGCTAATTTTGGCTATAGCTTGGTAGTCACAGCAAATGAGAAAATATTCTCCTGTGGTTTGTTTGTATATAGGTTATCTCAATGGACCAAATTCATCCAGTAAAAATGTGTGGTGCAAGCTTTCTGGCCCAAGACGTTCAGAGTATTCTATACAGTAGTTTGCTATTATATCAAAATAGAAGTGCAAATGCTTTTTTAACCTATGTTCTCCCCTTCAGCATTGCTTTTTCCATGTATTTTCTGGATCCAGGCCATGTGTTACAGGATTTAAAATTAACTTATTATCCAAAATTAAGTCCAAATGTTCTTTATCCACAGGTAGACATGTTCAGGTCTTGTTTGTATACTGAAACACAAGGAAGAATTGTGACATTCAGGATCCCACCAATCAATTTACTTTGGGTAAATTCCTGATCAGTGTTGTTTCTTCCCCATTTAGTCTGCAAAGTGCACACTGGCATTGCTCATGAAGCTGACACTGGTACTTATCACTCTGATTTTGCCATTGATCTCTTTTCAAAGCTGCTAAGAGAAAGGTGGTCATTAAAACCTTCACTGCATGAAATTCACTTCAATGCAGACTGCTTATGTACGTACTTAAGAAAACAGGTTTTGGATCAGTATGAAAGACTTCTAAATTTGAATTTCCTACATGGTCTGATGTTAAGGATCCCACAACATCTCCTTTCCGTAATCTGCTGTGGTCCTCAGTAAAAGTTGGTATTTATCCATGCTTACTATGCTTGAGTGTCATCTCAGGTACTGCTATTTCCTGCTGTGGATACACAAAAATAGCAGTTCAATAACAATTTGGGTAAATTCTGACTGTAATTCTGAAGCAGATGAGTGAGTAGACCTTAATGAGTGACATGACTGGGTTTACATGGATAAAACCTTTGCTTGAGATCCCTTTGTCTGATTTATCTTGAAGTGAAAGTGTGGTCTATGAAAGAAATGTTATTGCTCCATCTAAAAGTCTATTTTAACCCTTTGTGTAATAAGCTGAAACATACATAGGTTCTGTGTATTTTACTCCCATGCCTATTGACTTCATATTTGGCAACAAGTCAAATCATTTTTGCCTATTAAGAGCAGAATGCAACCTGGAGGAACTTAGACTGAGAGGATTCCAGGGCTCACATTCATGAGCAGGAATAATCATACCAAGACTCTAGATGAATGTGTGGAATGCCACTTGATAATAGGTTATGCTTTTGCTTTTGTTTTGTTTTGTTTCTCCAAATGTATATTGGTTTTAAAGAAATACTGTATTTTTCTTTTTTCCAAAAATGATAGAAAAATATTGAGAAATTAAATTAGTAATTAACAGTATATTTTTAGTGCTCCTTTACCCCACCCATAATCTGGGAATACATTTGAGTACTAAGACAGTTTGAGTAGTTTTCCCTGGGCTAAGGGAAAATGGTGTGCTGATGTAATGTAACTTGCTGCTCATTTGTTGAGGGCTGAATGCCTGGTATTTAAAATTGAAAGCTGCTGCTATGAGTTCATGGCAGTCTGAAAAAATACTGTGCTTCAACATGCTTTTGAAGAATTTTTTTGTCATCAAGGTTTAGCAGTGCCACTTTTCTATGGAAAAGCATCACATGGCCTTTCTCTTGCAGGTGCTGAAGCAGCCTGCTCCTTCTTTATTGGATTGAACCACTTCATAAATCTGGGGACTTACATTTGGCTTACATCACAAGGGTTTTTTTCAGCCCAGGAAGGCTGCAGTTAATCTAACTAAAATCCACAGAAAATTTTGGTAATTAATTTTTCAAATAACTATGCTTGTGGTGTCTGTACCTGTACAGAGGTATAGCGTTTCTCTCTTCAAAAGGGAACACTATAGGACTCTCTTGGTTGATGGCTTAAGGCTTTAAGGAGAACTTTATGCTTTAGTAGTGTAATACAGTAGTATATTTACTTAATTTCCTATATATTTTATTACTGGAATAATTCTCTCTTTAAACTTGTCAGATATGTATTTTATGACATATAGGGCACAATAGTGTTTAACTATGCTGATCAGACTCACCTAGAGACAGTATCTTCAAACTGGCTTTCTGAACTTTCCAGATGTATTTGAAATACGTGATCTTGTCATTAGGAGTTTATTTATAACTTTTCTGTTTTTGCAAAGCTCCCAGGATGGATCCCAAAGGATATCTGGATGGAAAGAAAAAAAATCAAAACCAATTATTGAAAACCATTTATGTTGGTTAATTGTTGTTGTTGGGCCATGTTGGTTTTGCTTTTTTGTCTTCTGGGGTACCTGCACTCGGCAAACTTCAGGGTCTGTCTGTACGAAGTAGTTCACATATTGGTAACAGCAGACTCCTTGCACCAGAGAACTGATGTGCAAAGGCAGTGCAGTTGCCACTGCTCATGTTGAACAAAGTGTGGAATTTGACCCCTGTGAAAGAACTGCAAAGAGGCTTTGAAACCACTGTAATAATATCCATGGAAAACAGAGAGGAAACCTGGGAAACAGGGAAGTTTTAGTGAATACAGAACAGTATGTTATACTGCTACCTGTTTTGTGTACCCTCTGTCATCCTTCAGTTCCTGAAAACAAGTTACTACAAAATTCTGTGATGTTTCATTTTTTCCACCTGACATCTCTCTTAGTAATATACAAACCAGTTCTGTTTCCTTATAGCCACCTGATAGTCTTTTGTTAGAAGGATCATCCGTGCTTGTCTGATTCAAAGGAAGATCATTGGCATCCATATATATGCAGTATTGAGGACAGGATGCTGAGCAAGGAGGCCTTTGGATTTAACCCATTAAGGCCATTTTTATTCTACATAACGGGTTGAAATATATGTTCCTCCTATTACTTGTTATCCTACAGGCCTCTCTCCTACTGGCATGGAAGCACATGTTTTTAAAGTGTAGTACAGCTTTCACATCTTCATGAAGAAAACAGGTGTATTAATTGCCCCAGTCCCTTCTGTTACTCTCCTAAACTGCACTTTTGGACCCTGGGAAGGCAATCGTTCTTACAGCAGGATTTCACATATGGAGCTGTGTGTTTCAAGGTGCCATTGCAATCCAATAATCAAAAATTAAGAAAAGATTCTCTAATACCTACATCTTCTTAGGTCTGTGCTCAAGGCTGTATTTTCTTGATGATGAGCAAATGAAGTGCTTTGAGCTAACATTCATTGTACATCAAATTTACTTAATTTAAAAGAAAGTTATGTTTTAGGGACTATTTCAAAGGTAAATTAGCATAGACTTGGGAAGGGGTTTTTTTTCGTGTGTGCAATAATTCTTTAAGCTGCCTGGTTGCACATGTTGCTGGTCTCTCTCTGCCAGCTGGTAGGTTCCCAGGCAGAGTCTGTCGCATGCACACGTCACATGGATTCCCCATGCACTTGCAAATACTGTGATCCCTTGAGAGGCGTGGTCCTTTTGGGGCAGGAATGCTCAGCCATTGTGATGAGATGTTCTGCTTAGGAATTCAGGGCACAATGTAAACCTAGCTGTGGATTGTGCCATTCCACCTTTTTTTTTTTTTTTTCATAAGCATTGGATGTGATATGTTTCACAATGATATGTTTCATCTTATGTTGTTGCTCTCAGATTGCACGTGTGAGAACACAGCATCTCGAAAATGATTTACAAACACGGATATGGTGTCTGATGTCACTTTATTTGTGAAGGAAAAGGCATATGTTTGCCTTGTGGTGTGTGCCTGTAGATCAAAATCCAATGAAAAGTGAACTGACTACATCAGCATTAGGCATGTTACTTACCAAAAAAAAAAAAAAAAACAAAATGCTTAATGCTATATACAATTTATTGATTATCTCTGTGTGGTTTATGGCTATAATGGACTTTATGAAAACCCTAAGCCTGTCTATTTTATCTTTGTAAATAATTGACTGAGAAGACTGTTCTAAACTGGATAAGTGGAAGGAGATACATGCAAGGAGAAGGCTGTACAAGTAATTACATGTATAGAGTACATTTTGGCCCTTTTTGGTAAAGTTCAAATACATTTCTATATAGTGTCTGAAAATCAGAAATCTAATTTTTTGTTCAAATCTGTTGTCACAACTATCCTTAGCTCTACTCTAATTTGCATTTCAAGTGTACTAGAATCTCTGAGCACCTCCTTTGTTTTTTTATTGTTAATACCTGATTTCACAGTTATTTATAGCCTTGATGTTACTTGACTGTTGCTAATATCTCATTTATAATTCTGACCACCTTGAACAGCCCTTCTACGTGATAATTCCTGGAGTGTCTAGTCTTTTATCCCCTGGCTGTATCTTCTAATTTCACTCTGGCTATAGAGCAATCTCATATCTTTGGTTCAGAAAGTACTTTTAATTTTGTATTGTAGAACTCAACATGGATGCCAGAGACCAGTAAGGCTAATGCACAGTCAGAAGATGGAGACCTGTAGTGTCCTAAAGAGCTGACTTGGAGAGGCCATGGTTCATACAGCTCCTGGTTCTGATTAGGCGTAGGGCCACATGTATTCTGCCTAAGTTCAGGTTGCTACCAACAGGGGAACTCCATCCTCTTGCCACTGGCACTTATTCCTACCTGGCCTTTTGTGCTGGCACTTAGTTTTATCTGACTGCTAAACAAGCCAGATCAAGGACTGATGCTACTGCAAACCAATCTTGTACTTCTGGTTTGCTTTTTGGTTCAGTTCCCTAAGCTGTTTTATGATGCAGCTGCAGGACGCAAGTGTCAGCATAAGCAAGGTGGAGGAACAAATGACCAGGGTCAAGAGGGAGAGCAGAAGGGACCACGGCTTTTGACAGATGTCCTGGTTTATGCTACGTGTTGAAGGTTCTGGGTTGCATGTTCACTGAGAACTGGCAAATGGGAATTGCTGCCTTGCATGGGAGCAAAGGTCTGCCAAAAAAGTTGATTGGCAACATCACTCATCTTTAAATGGGAGCAGCTTCTGGCTCCCTGTACAGTTTCTATTGACAAGCTCTGTCTTTAATATGGGAGATGTATGTGAAGTCTGGCACTCCAACCTTTGTAAGCTGTTCATCCCTGCTGCAGAGCACCCAGTGGTACAAGTTACATAAAGTACCCTCTGCAATGAAAACTGGCATAAGTAAACACCTTAAAGAAGATAAACATGATTACCCAAACCCCTAGGCAGAAGCACCCATAATATTTGCCAAAGAAAAATTCGGATAATTAGAATATCTGGTTTAGCACATTCTGAAATTGGCATGTTGGATCTAAAAATCTCTGATTTGGTCTTTCTAGCTCGGTGAGTTGGATTTTCAGTTGGGAGATTCATTCAGCAGAGCTTAGGTTTTAAAACAGATATATATTAAAACCACCGAAGCCTTTGCCTCAGGGTCTGCCATGGGAGTTATATTCCTAGATAAATCAGAATACCATCTGTACTGCCAGCTGCAATGTGAGAGAGTTAAGCAAGGGGTTTTAAGCAACCAAAGGCACCTAACAAAAGTAGCCAATATCGCTCTCCGGAGTACTTTAGTTTTCCTAGACTGTCACAGGCCTCCGAAGGGTATATTTCAGATTGTGACTCTGAGTTGCCTAGAACTTACCTGAAACGCTAGGCAGGCAGAAAGCAGACAATATTACCTCATGGGCCATAAGTGATATCTAAATTGGAATATAAATCCTGATAGAGGATTTATTATCCCTTTGCCTATAAAGGCAAATAGTTTTGACAAGAAAAAATACTGTTGAATTGTACTGATGGTTTTTTGCAAAGTTGATCATGGCAAGCCCTGAAGAAGTTCACTCATTGGGCACCAACAGTTTCTGTTCTGACAAAATTCACTCCCTTTGTGATACTTACATTGGTTATTAGGCAAACACTCAACCATAGTTACAGGTAAATACACATCAGGAGCTGAAGGGAGAAAGCTTTCCAGAAACATTGCAATTAAGTGAACACTTAGATACTTTTAATTTTAGAATGTTTATGTAAATCTATACATGTTAATGGACAGAAACGCATTGTCTAAATACCCTGAAGTTTACCCCGGAGTGATGTGGTAATTACCTGCTTATGAGTAGTGCATGTTAATTTTTTGCAGGTGATTTATCTGGTTTATCTGGCTTTTAAAGACATTATATTTTCCTTTTTTTTTTTTTTTTTTTTTAAATGCTCCTATTTTTACAACACAGCACATATAGAATTCCTACAATTATGAGTGAATGGGGGAAGTGCATGCAAGAGCAGACAATGAGAAGGAAGAGCTGAAGGAGAGGCAGCTACTCAGTTAATCTGTGAGGAGAGATAACTGGCAATAACACGAAGTCAGTGCAGGGATGTGGCCAGAGTGGCAAGCAGAAAGGATACTTTTATCAGCATTGTTTCAAAGCAGCTATTACAGTAAGTATTAAAAGAGGAAAAGAAGCAATTGCAGCAGTGAACCCTAACTGAATTTTGAAATACCTTTTAATAATGTGCAGTACAGGAACTACATCTTTACCTAAGTAACTGGGGCATGTTCTGGATGTGTCTTGCTTATCTACTTTGATGAGAAACACAAATCCAGAGGCAAATTTTAGTTTAGTTTGTAACCCAGAGCTCATGTTTATGAATATGTGAATAAGACCTGCTTTTGGTACTTTCAGTGTTGCAAATGTTGTTAGTGGGGCTGGGCTGTGGACGAAACCCCTCCACTGTAAGTGTGTTTGAGCACCTGATCTGTCTGAAAAGTAACCAAAGATACAGATAATATGAGCCTTTAATATTCATTGTTATTTACCTCCAAAAGGTTCAGCTGGTTTGCTTTGTGATTGCTTTTCTAAAAGAATTGCTGCATTGTAATCAATTTGCTGTGTGCAGTTTTAAATATCAGGGACATTTTTGTTACTTAACCTGCAGACTCATGCAGTAAGGGATGAGGCAGACTTTTTGAAGTAAGGCTATTTTGAGGATTAACTTCTAAAAGATTTCAAGTTTGGCGTTTCCAAGCACAGCATATGCTTTCTTATTACTTGCTTTTTTTTTTTAAAAAAAAAAAAAAGATTTTAAGGTTGAGCTGCATTTCAGGAAGCAGCTAAGATACATTAATTCAGGTGTATTTTTTTTTTTCATTCCATTTTTCTGATGATTCTTTTCAATATCATAAATACACAAAGTATTGACTGATCATTTTTGAAATTGTGTTTGAAAATTTTTGGGAAATAGTAAATATTTCTTTATTACAAAAATACATATTTGAGTGTATAATTCAATTAAAAATGTCATAATCATAAAATATTTGAAGAAACAAACTGCTCTGTGCACTGATTTGAAGAAAAGAACTTTTTAAATGGAACTCCATGGAGCTTTTGCAGATACGTAGGCCTCTCTTCACTGCTGGTGAGTTTATTTAAAGAGCTTTTCTAGTCACCTTTGAACCCAAATGATTTCTCCAGATGTACAGAAGTGAACAATGTAAAAATCTTGCTGCTTCAGCAGAACAGGATCCAGCTGGCAGGGAACTGGATCTGCAAGTCATTGGTTACAGCTGTGTTTCGATTTATGTGATGGTTGAAAAAATAAATTACTGGATTAAATGGCTAGAAAGAGGACTCTTTGTTTAGCCCTTGTGTGGGGACTGAAAGTGTTTATGGTGCTGTTTTCTTCAGAGCCTTTGCAAAGTAAGCCGGACAAATAGACTTATTCAAAACTTCTCTGAAATGTTGTGCATTCAGCTTTATTTCTTTACAGAAGAAACTGTATGTTTTTGTATAATGGTCTCAGCCAGCAACCGTTTTTAAGGTCTCTTGGCCTTTGAGTGTGGCAGTAGCATTTTAGCCATGTCTTTTAGGCATCACAGTTTATCACTGGAAGGCAGTTTGCCTTTGTTAAAGGTTTTCAAATGCATTTCTTGGCACGCACACAAATACATGTAGGGACTGTCAAACTCATAACTTTTTAATGGGTTTAATATTTCATCTTTGTATACCACTTGCCTTTTCCTCTACATAATAATGCTGATGTAATTGTAAATTGGGTGCACAATAATTTACAGCGTGGGCACAATGAAATCAGAAACCAATGCCAAGTATTTGAGTTATCATATATCTTATTTTAATGTTCTAACGATGGTGATTATGTCTTATTACCTGATATCCTGATTCTGCAAAGATTTGCATGCTTAATTTTATCAACAGCTCCACTGTCTTTGATAAGGCTGAGTGGTGCATAGAGCTCACAACAACTTTGTTAGCTATTTTGCTAAGAAATGTGTTGGGTTTTTTAAAATGTTTATAACATTATGGTCCTGTGAAATCCCACAAGCTGCCTTTGCTACTGGAGGTAGCTTGGATTGAAGGAGTTGAAAGGTAACTTCATGCAGGGAAGTCCTGACTCCACTGAAGTCACTGGGCATTTTGCCACTGCCTTCTCTTAGGCTAGAATTTCGCTTTTAGAACTGGAGTTTAGTGCTTTTGCTTGTAATAAATATCCCAAGACCCACAAGTGATTTCTTTTAAATAAAGAAACTGCTTGTGAAGTGCTAGGCTACCAAATGTGAACAAAAGATTTGGTATTACACCAAGAGGAGTTTTGAAGGCTTCTTGCAGAAGCTATGGAAAGCTAAATATTAGCACAGAACTTTCAGTCGCAACAGACAGTGAGCATATAGTGCATTTTTTAAAGCTTTAGCTGGCTTTCAACATAATAGTTTGCAAAGCCAGGAGATTTTCAGCACTTTTATATGTTTATTCAGCAATATTTCCGAGTAATTATTTTAGGCTGACCATTTAGTTTCATTTTACAGTCATAAAGCAGTCCATAGCTGTAGCTCAGTATCAGTTAATTCTATTTATTAAAACATTTCTAAAACGGTGCCTAAACATGGGAAATTATTGTTGTGATTAGATCATAAGTGTTGTCCTATCAAGATCTAATTATTTTCTGAAAACAGTTTGCACAAATTGTTTTCAAAGGATTGCCTCTATAAAATCCTACAAACTGCTGACCAAGGACAGCTAAATACCAGAACAGGAGTTCCTTTCCAAGGCAAAAAATGAAATCAAACAAGTTGACCAAGTTCCATCATGAGCCACCCTCAGAAATACCGGAGAGAGAGGCTTAAAATTTTTTAAATAGAATATTTCCCCTCCCCCCAGCCTTTTTTATTGTTGTCCCTGAGCAGCATTATTACATTAAGACCCATGCGACAGAAAGTCATGGTGATGCAGAATAAATAACCATAATGTATCAAAAGCAGACAAAGGTGTGATTGATCTGTCTGGAATTGGCAGACTCTTTCGCTGTGTCAGGCTGTTTCTTTGATCAATGAAGGTATAGCCTCTGACCTTTAAAAAAAATCAATGAGATTGATTGAAAGGAGAGAGAGAACTATGAGAATGCAGGATAGCTTTAACCTTCACTGTCTAGAAAATTTAAAATATTCCAGTTTTGCAGGCATGGAGCCTACTATTTTGTATTTTCTTCTTAAAGTGCCTTGCTTTTCCCCAGCATGCTTTTGAAACCTCTTAAAACAAGGCTGTAGAAATGGTGTGTCTGAATGTTTCTCACAAATGTTTATCTTCAGATCACATTGTTAAAAAAATAGGAAGGTTTTTTCCTATAGCAGAGTTCTGTACATTCTGTTACTGTTTGCAGCATGTACTGAATGCCATTAATTTCCTTTTATAGACTTGAATTCTTATGTGGCATATACATATCCAAGAACTGGTACTCAGAGAAATGGTTCAGGTCATTTCAGAGACACTATTCATCTGAATAAAGTGACTTGTACTGCCCTATTTCAGGATCAGGCCCACTGATGATTGCAACAGTAGTGTGCAACCTGCATTGAGGGGTGACTTCTGGGAACAACCATCATATTTTGGTCATCTAGTTCTATGTAATCTTGCTTTTTGATCAATTTTATATGTATGTATAGATACGTATACATTTATACCTAATTAGTAAGAAAACAGTAAAAGCAGTCATACTAGAACATTTGTGAAGCGGGATTTTTTTAAATAGTGCTTGGCACTTTACATCCTACTTATTGAACAGACTGAAAATGCAGACTTGACTGTTTAGTCAAAAACAGTTTTTTGAACAGTTGGAATTTCATTTTAGTACTGGGCCCTTTCTTCACATTGTGCTGATGCCGTAATAAGCAGTAATGCAAAGCGATTAGTGTAGTAAGTATAAAAAATGTGCATAAATAGAAAAGTTACTTCATTCATTATTTTATGCTTTCAAAACTCAAGGAAACAAAGGTCAAAAAAAGAATAAATATCATAGTAGTTTGTTTTCACAAATATTTACTTTTTAAATTGAAAATGTCAGTGAAATCAAGGTCTATTGAATAGTATTCACACTCTCAAGGAGTGATTCAAACTGCAATAATTTCTGCTGTCATGTGTCTGTGTTTTAATAAAGGGCAGATAAATTGACAAGTCAGCAAGGAAAAGGTATAATAGCATTTCTCAAGTAAGATAGAGTTTTTGTAGGAAGAGAAAGATATTGCTGTTTCTCTGTAATTTTATTTCTGTGATTTCCTTTCTGTAATAGATTGCGTAGGCTCTATATATTTTTAATACTTCATGATCAGGTGCAAATTTCAGCTAAGTCTTACTAAATAACAAGACAAAATCTGGGTGTAGCATTTCTAAAGAAAAAAATAGGAGGGTAGATATATTTGTGTGTGTGTGTTTGTGATATATCTGGAACTAGATAGCTGTGGGAATTTTCCGAAGTCTTTCTCCCCTTTGTGTTCATCAGTGAGGTGAGAAGGTGTTATGGACAGAACTATGGACTGGGTCATTCTAACTAGGCACAGGTCATTCTAACAGTGTCACTCTTATAAGTAGTTTGCATGCTACATTAAGAGGAACTAGACCTTTTATTTTCTGAATATCCTTTCCATGTGCACTGTGGTGAAGAAACTTTTGCTTCTAGTAAAAGATGAGGAATGAGTGTGTTACATCCCAGTTGGAGCACACTGAGAATATGAAGATGAGAACTGCAAAATCAGAATAGCTTCTGATATTAGTGCATTTCTCTCCTCCTGCTAGACACATTCTTATTTTGCTCCAATAATATTTAGTTCTTGTCATCACATTCTCTTAAAATTATTATGTTTTATTCCGGAGAGTCCTTATCTGTCACACAAAGTTTGCATTAATATTGCAAATCACCTTACTCTTGCTGTCTAAGCAACAAAGGGCTCGTCCTGTATTTAGATGGGTTTTGAGATCTGATATGCATGCATGCCCAGCCTCACCTCTCCTCCCTCTCTGTCCAGAAGTAATAATCCAGGAAATGCCTTCTTTTTTCCTTTTTTTTTTTTTTTCCCTTTTCTTAATTTTGGGTGCTTTCAGCAATGGCTGCTCCTCTTTCTCTTCTTCACGGACAGAAACTGCATCTTTCCAGTGTGGTTGTGGATGCTGTCCCCTTGTGGATGATGCTCACAGTCTTAGCTGCTGCCTGCAAAACTGAGCAGTGCCCTTCAGTCAGTTTAAGGTGGTGTCTGGTGCAGTGCATTCATTTAGCATTACTAAAGGACAAAATTAAGGTTCTTTTTGTATCTCATCCCCCGTCAGCTAAATCTTTCCCAGAAAAGAGGCAAAGCTGAGGTCATTTTTTTCCATCTGTGAGGGGTCAGTGACTGCAATAGTCGTTCCTGGCTGAGGTATAAGCCTGTTAAAAAGCACCTATGCTAGCAGCTGAATCATTTTCTAGGCCAATTTTTTATGTTTCTACTAATGAAAACAGCTGGGTCATTAAATCCAGCAATCGATCTTCAATTATAACCTGTCTTGGACAGCACGGCGCCCTGCCCTGGCAGGTGCTCTCCCCGCAGACAGACCCACGACCTCGTCCCCTGCTGCGAGACACCTATTTGCTGCCCTGTCCCACATCCACTTTTTGCTTTTCTAGGAGCACAAATTCCTCCCCAGAATACCACTGCCATGGCACGGAGGCTGATTCTGCCGTTTGGCATTCATGGTGCTACGTGAACTGAGGCCGTGCATTCAGTCTTTACAGCTGAGAAGCAGATCTATGGTTAAAAAAGGTGTGGTTCTGCTTGGAAACAGGCAGTGTGCACAGGCAGTGATGTAACTGTAAATGTACTGGAGTTTTCTTTCACTGTCATTATCTGAGTCTATAAACAGAATAAATCAAATTTAAGAGACCAAATTCTGGATACCTGCTACCTGGATTCTTTCTTTCCTCCTGAGAAAGTGAGAGAAGGATATGTGGCAATTGCTGAAGCATTTTTATGAAAAGCCTTTCAATCTTCTCAGGGCCTGCAAAGGAATAATAAAAAAAAAAGTTAAAAGGGTTGACATTTAATCTTCATACAGTGAATAATAATTACAGGCAAGAATTTAAAGTGGTTCTGCTCATAGTCAAACCTGATAGTTCTTTTCTCCTTGCATTTCATGAGGATTTACTGTACTGTGGATGCAAAATGTAAATTATGAGCAATTCCGTGAAATTCATACATGAACACAAGACTGTCTTTCCAACTTTTTCACACTTACCCTCAAACTGAAAATGGATTTTCCTGGTGGCTGATTAACCAGAAATGAGTTGTTTCTAACTAGGTTGAAGGGAGGAGGGCTCTGTAATATTGGATTAGTGAAAGAAGTGAACAGCTTCAGTTTAATTCAACTAGTCTTCTATTTTTAATCTCCAAGGAAACAGCTGAGTTGAATGTTAATTAAACAGCAGTCTTTGATCCACCCAGCCACTCCCGGAGGCATAATAATAATATATAAGGGCACAGCAGCAAATATATAATAGGTACACTTAAAGGAGTGCATCTAATCTCACCATATTCACATTTAAAGCATTTCTTGCTGACCTACTCTTATGTTATTTAAATAGGGAAAGGGAAAAAGAGGGCAAAATGCTAAGTTAAACTTTAATGGTCAGAAGGTAGGGCAGCAGAGCAACTGTGAGTTTCCATTTTGAGGACGTATAAGGGTTAATGATTAGAAGAGTGGAATCAGGAAAGACCTTAAGCCCAGATCTATGACAGTGGTAATTGAGCTGATTGATTACGACATCTCCTTTCAGACGACTATTGATTTAATCTAGTCTGCAGTCCCACTGGCCCCAGAGGTGCTCCCAAGTGAGGCTCAGCACTTGAACCTGGATACTCTTCCCTACTCACTGTCTGGATATAAATTTCCTAAATCTGCAACCATTTATAATTTTCACTCATCTTCATCCTTTTATTCAAAAGCTTCTAATTTCATCAGGCTAATGTTTTCACTATTGAGAGGACAGACACAGGGAAAATGAAATGGCACAGACTGAAAAGGGTGGGTTTTTGAAAAAAAAGGCAAGGCAGAGAGCCGGGGCTATGTGGCTAGTATTTGCATCTGTTGTTTCTGATTCGCAGAGCTAGCAAAGGCTGCTTTTGGAGGCAGTCCACAAAGCTGGGCTATCAGTAGGCAGTTTGCTGTACGCGTACGTTCAATTATTAAAATAGTAGACTTTTTTTCTGTCTGATAGCCATAGCGAGGTCATGACATTAATTTATCCAGGGTATTGTGGGTAACTGTACAGAAAAAAAGCATAAAGGGCACAGATGCTGGAGCAGCAAAAAATGCATGGGTCTGAGCAAAAGGAGATTAAGAGGCGATGACCAGTCTAATGTACGTATAGCAGTAAGAAGCCGGCATCCGTCACAGACTGTTAATGACAATAAGTATTTTAAGCCATGCTGTGCATGCGGTAATTTTTTATTTTTTTTTTTTTTTTTTTATACCTCAGTAAATGTTAAGCTGAATGCTGTAATCCTGTATTTTCTCAGTTTCCCAAATCTGATTTTGGTCTTGTTTTTGTTGTCTCATGCTTGGCGTTCTTCGCTCGCTCTCCGTCTGTGGGTGTGTGTCTGTCTCCGTCTCTCCCTTTCTCTGAGATTACAAACTTAACTGTTTCCTAATTGTCTACTTTCCTCCATCCTTTTCCTGAGAAATTAATTGCCATCACCATGGCCAGTCATAAGCGCGTACTAACTGGGCTTAGGGTGTGTACCCCGGCATTTTGGCTTCCTTTCTTTACTTCGGGGCTGAGCGGTGTTTTCTTTTGGACCTTTCCTGCAAGTGGATGCCCTTCTTGTTTGCTGCTGTCGTAAGGTTGCCAAAGCTGGCTACCTGAGCCGGGACTGCGGTGCAGCACTGCATCCTGGGACCTGCCTGCCCGGCTATGCCGGGTGCTTCTACAGCACCAGGCAGCTCTTAGAATTGGCTGGCGAATTGCGTATCACCTGTCCCCCCCTCTGGTAAATAATTTTTATACCATGAATCACAGTGCTGTGGTATTGTCTGGAAAAGTAATTCCCAAATACTGTTGGCGTAAAAAGGGAAAAGCCGAAAGACTGTCAACACCGTAAGTCATTAAAGTCCCTTGCCTTAAGAACAAAGGAACAAGGTAAAAATGCACACAATAATTATGCTCTGTGGATTTTCATAGCCTGTCAGACAACTTGTGCCTGTGTTTCAGTTATCAGCCTTTGTGCTTTGTTTTTTGTTGTGTGTTTTATATACGTGTCTTGAGTTTCTGTGTGTGCGTGTATTTGGTGTATGTGTATGTGTTCAGACCTCTCTACCAACACGGAGCAGATACCATACAGAAAAATACACAAGTGTAGCTCAAACATGCATTTTCAGGACTCAGTGTGGTGGTGAGGGTGTATTGCCATTGTTCTCTCGCAATGCTCTCTCTGACGCAAGGAGCTTTTTATTTTATTTTAATTAGGAAGTCTAAAAAAATTTAAAAAAAAAAAAAAAAAGGAAAAAAAATTGCTTAGTCCAGTTAAATGCCAATAGAAGTCCAGAAACTCACAGTTTCAGCACAGTGAATGGTGATTCAGACCCTGGCAGGGTTTTGGCTATGAGACAATTCCTACTTATAAAGAGCACAATGAAGGGGGAGAAAGATAGCATTAATTTTAAGGAAGATTAATATTAGTCTTTTAATGTTCATTATTTTCTGAAGAAGTCAATCCTTGTAGCTTTTGAGAGCTAGCGTGTCCTTCCCACTGGTATTTATTCGAGCAAAGGAAAAAATGAAGAAGACGTAGAATAAACTCCTAAGACTGTTCAAGAATTACTGGCATTATTTCTCTCTACATCACGTGTGAGCCTGGGTTGCCTGCTATTCCTGAGGCAGAGGATCGAGGATGAAAGTCTGTATGTCAGAGCCTGTTTTCACAACTGCATTTGGAGATCTGTCTTATTGATTAGGAAAAAAAGGGGGTGGGAATAGGAGTGTGAGGTGAGGGGAGGACCGACTGACTACTGGCTTATTGCAGCTCAAGACATTTTCTTCCGGAAAGATGTCAAACAACTGAGACACAGCAACAGAGGAAGTAGAAAGGTGGAAAAATAAGAAGAGGGACCCTTTGGAAGAAATGAAGGCATTCCTTATGAGAGCCTTGAGGTTTTTTTTTTTTCTTCTAACATCTGACCCACAAGGGCTAGAGTGACAGCGTCATGCAAATGCTGCAGTCCAGCAGGTCTGAGAGAGGGTGGATGCTAGAGAGTGAGTTAATGTTAATGATGAGTGCAGTGAAAATACCAGCCGATACCACCCCCTCCACACACAACTGCTCTGAGTCAGCATCCGCTGCTTTGCCTTGCCTTTTTGTGCGTGTGTGTGTGTGTGTGCGCGCGCATGTGTATGTGTGTGTGTGCGTGTGTGTGCTAGTGACTGTGTGTGTGCATGGAAGGTAAAGCCAGTCAGTCAGTGAGAAGCAAAGGTACGTTCGAGAGCAACTAAAATCTGACTGATTTCCATCTTCAGAGCATCAGATGTATTCCCTAAAGAGGATGGGTCTATGTGATGGGGGTGGTATAATTATGTTAATGTCATATTTATAGAGGGGAGAGATTTTTCATTCTAATTATTGATTTGAAAGCTGTGGTCAAAATTGTTTGTTAAATCATGATCAGCTTTAAAAAAAGAAATTGAATGAAATCTAGGGACTGCTATACATATATATCTCTCTCATATATATATTTTGTTTCATTTAACTGTTTTGTGTCTGAGGCATAACTGATTGAATGGTGCACAGTGACAAAGAAACGGCTCTTATATAATGTTGCATTATATCATCAGCTGAAATAATATTTTAAATAATCCAAAATGTTCTGAAATCTGAAGTATCAGTGTGGAGGGGAGGGTGAAGGGCAGGGGTGGGGGTGGGGGGCACTGGCAAATCTTTTCTTCGGCAGAGTGCTCTGTACAGCTTTCTTGTAAATGGATGATTCACCTGTTCGACCAGCAGAGATTCTAATTCTTCCCCCCCCTTCTCTTTTTTTTTTTTTTTTTTTTCCTTTTTAAAGCTGAACGGCTTCCTGAAGAGCACTGAGTTTTCTATGCCAGATTCTGCTCCAGTGGCTAGGACCTTTATGGCTGCTGTTTCTTTTGCTCTGGGATCTGATGGAGAAAAAAAAAAAAAAACCACGATGGATCCTGTCCCTAAAGTAGAAATTTTCTTTTTCATTCTGCAAACAAGGCTAAAGATCGGAGGAGAATGAATGCAAAAGTAATTCAGGATTGTGGTCGTGCCATTAAAAGTGTTCGGCTTCAGAACAAAATTATTCGGGAAATCCGAGCATTTCTTCTTACTGTATTGACAGTATTTGAAAGTTATGTGTGCTTTGAGTAATCTGGTTCAAGTGACAACAATCTCTGCCTGTCAATGTTTTCTGCAGCTTATGGAGTGAAGTATAGTTTTGCCATTGGAAAGGAAGAAGCTTTTTCTAGCAGTCTGTAGAAGGATTAAATGTTGAACGTGGGGAAGAGGCAAAAAGTGAATACACGCCCAAAGGTTATCCTTGCATCGTGAATGGGTTTAAAGTATTCTGCAACCCAGGGCCCACCTGAACAGTAGGACTGAAAGTATAATGGGGAAATATTTCAATTAGAACCCCCTTAACAAGCATTTAATCCTTCTTTCAGGCATTAAGGAAAATAGAATAAAACTGTTACTGTACAAATCTGCTGGAAGCAGATTTTAACCCATTTATAGACGCTTCCCTCTGATGCATTGTAGTAATATGGCTGCTTGCAAGAGGAGGCAGTGAAGATTTTTTTCCTGTGTTCTTTGTTTTTTCCTTTCAAAAGTTAAGGACTGTACTCAGAAAAGTCTGTTCGGTCAGCTGATACATTGTTTGAATGTATGTATGCATCTTGCCTGCTTATTTGATCTTTTCTGCCCCCTACTTGAAACTGTGGTTTGTTTATTTGGGGGGGAAGAAGGGGTTGTTGATTTGGGGGGACGTTGTTTTTAGGGTTTGTTCTGGGGTTGTGCTTTTTTGCTTTTTTTTTTTTTTTTTTTGTAACAACAGCAGTGAAAGTTTTGCTGACAGCGATTGTGACTACTAAACAATTCAGTTTATTGGAAGACGAATTCTACTGGACCATATCAGACTTTTCCTAGTCCCTGAGACCCTAACTTGTGAGGTTTTTTAGCAACAATCACAAGTCAGGCTCTTGGGACCTAGGCGGAGGGGAACCAGCAGCTTTGGACTGTGATTGTTTCTCTGCAGATTTTAGAGAACCAAAGGAGCTTTCCTTGTCTGGAAGGGTAAAAAGGAAAACATACCTATTTCAAATGTTAAGCAGCAGAACTGTTCCTAAAAGAAAAAAAAAAAAAATTCTAAACAACTGTTATCCATTGTGCAACATTATGATGTTACGTATTTATATGTTTAGAAAACTGGACTAAATGCCATGTAACATTTAGAATCAAAATTTAATCTGAATACCAGTTTACACCTAAACCTCCCCCCCCCAAACAACAAAATGTCCACTCAAACAGATACTAAAATACACAAAAGGCTTCCAACCATAATATTGCTATTATTATTATTATTATAGAAAATTTTGATAGATAATTACCACAAAGTATAGATTCATCCTTACTGTCCAGCATTAATTGACTTTTAAAACATAAAGCATAAACACTGATGTTTGAGGCCTAGAAAACATTCATTTTATTGTTTGAATAATGATTTCAGTCTACAGGAAAACTGTTGCTTAGCTTTTCCTGTAACATGGGACAAAGAGTATTTTGTAGTTAGTTGCCATCTTTTTTCTTTGTCCAAGTGAGAACACAATATGGCATTTAAAATACACTCTCATTTAAATTGTGTTTTAATCTGATATACAATATTGGTTTAAAAATCATACTGCAGCATTAAAATCACTTTGCACCCAGAATCACTTTCTTGTAACTGTTCAATTTAAAGTGAGGTGACAGCACTCTAAACACCAGACTCAACTTCTAGCTTCTCCATCACTTTTTGCATTTTTACCCCTCTGACAAAAAACAGTGTGAGCTTTTGGTTGTCCCTTATGTGTTAAGTACTTCACTGACTTTGCATAAGAAGACTCACAAGCACTCGAGGTATTCTGGTTTATTCATTAAACTCAAACTTCCTATCTACAACACATGATTTGTATTTCTTAATATTTTGTAGGTAGATTAGTTCTGAGTAATTTTTCTGTTTCCTGTGTGTAATCAAGATGCTGCAGGACCTTGTTGATACATCAGACTTCACTGAAACAAAGGCTTCACACAGATCAGGCATCTAAACTATTTGTTCATTTCAGAAGTGGTATTTTGGCTGCAGTATATTTTTTCCACTTGTGTGGGAGGAATTGTGTTTTATTGTAAGCATTGACACTATTGTTAAAATAAATTTTTCTTATCTCTTAGTATAATACTTTTTCTTCTTGTCTTGTTTTCTTAAGAGACAGAAACTATGCGCTGCACATAGTTTTCAAGTTGCTCAAGATATAATTAGTCTTTAAATAGTCATAAAAATATTGCCTTAGCAATTACAATGATGATACAGTTCCTGTAAATATGCAATTCTTTTCTTTGTAAACTGTCAATCCCACATGCTAAGAACACCCAAAAGAGCTACTTGCAAAAATTTAGATACAGAGGTAACTTTTTAACACAGGCATGATATTCAGCATTGACTTCTGTTTAGGCGATATTGGAAAAGTAGATCTGAATGTGTATAGGAAGGGTGAAAGCACCCAGCTAGGTGCTACAGTCATGAAGCACTTCAGTAGCAATTGACATGTATTCTTGTAGTTTTCAACCCTGAAAACAGATTATTTAAGATACTGATCAGATGAATAGGTATTCTGTTCATTCAAGCTATGTAATGAGGTAAAACAATATTGCATGTTGGTATATACATGTCAATATGCCATTTAAATTACGTGTAGTCTCTATCAAAATAAAAATCCTTATAGGTTTAATCAGTTATACAATGCACACTTCTATGCATATTAAAGATTTTCATTGCGTTTATCTTTCAATCAGCAAAATATACTTGAATGAAGATAGTTCACATTCAGCACTCTGAATTTGCTTTGCATTTAACACTGTATGTGCAGTGAAGGTGAAACTGTAGTGTGAAATGTTTTGTCTCTGTCAGTCTGAAGATTTCAGCTATGCTCTACACTGAGAGTGAGAAGAAAATGAATCATTAGAAATCCCTGCTCAGTGTATTTGGTGCTACAGGAAAAGCTGTAAATATACAGTCCTGCCTCTGCACTACTTCTTGAACTGGGATGACTCCAGTGGCTCTGCTCTGCCCATCGTACTCAGTGCTGCCCCTTGCCATAGAGATGAAAAAGTTGGTGCACTGCCTTCCTCTTTTCCTCCTCCCTCTTCTTCCCCAGTCTCAACACAGCCAAGCCAACCTCAGGTATTACAGGTAGGGCAGAGGGGGATGGAGGGGAGGGGGAATCATGGTCTTCACTCAGGCATAATTCCCACCAAGATCAACAAGATGTTTCCCTGTCCTGGGACTACGTGACAATGCCTACAGACACCATGCAGAAAGCGGTCTTATTTACCCAGTGAAAGTATATGAAAGCTGTCTATATTAGCACAAATAAATAGAAAGCATCATCTTCAGTATGCTATGCTTAGATGTACGTACAGAATTTCAATACACTCTCATTTCTATATGACTTGATGTCATTTCAGTGCAAAATGCATTTAAATGCTATTTAATATGTGATTTCAGGGTAATCAGCTTGTGCTACAACAAAAACAAAAAAACAAAACACAAGCTCTTGCAAAGGGGGAGGAAGAGAGAGAGAGTGAAAATGATGTGTGGTGCATACAAAAAAGGAATGATATTAACAATTCGATGAATTCCTAGTTGGTAGACCAGACTGAGCCAGACGCATATATTAAC
This sequence comes from Margarornis squamiger, assembly GCA_035222235.1. Lineage (NCBI taxonomy): Eukaryota > Metazoa > Chordata > Aves > Passeriformes > Furnariidae > Margarornis > Margarornis squamiger. The sequence continues at coordinate 12,179,027 of JAWWTY010000001.1, forward strand.
GGCTGTCTGCTGCTGATGTGAGCCTGCTCAGTGCGGTGGAAATGAAGGATCACCTAGTCTCTGACACCAGCTTATTTGTACGTTTTAATTTTAAAAAGGAAAATCACTGTTTTACATAAACATCTTAACCCCTACATGATTTTTTTTCTCTTTTCCTCTCTCATATTGTTTGCTAATTTACTGTCAACTTAGAGTGCTGTTTAGCCACAGCCCAACAAAGCATCAGTCAAAAAGCAGAGGGAAGTATTAGCTTCTCTTTTGTCTGCCATGTACAATTGAGTTATTATTATGATAATTGTCTACTTTAATTTTTAGTCTTCATGGAAGATGCAACAATTTTTCAGAGTTTCATTTTTGAGGGATTTTAAGTTTCAACAAGATACTATTTCATACTTAACGAAAAAAAAAATTGCTTCTAGCTCAAGCTGGGGTGATTTGATCAATTCTTTTCTTTAACCTGAAAGTCTTTAGCACCTTAATATGATATTATATATATGGGACGGGGTTTCTTTTCAAACCATATAAACTCTCCGATCCATTAATACAGTGCTGAAGACTGTTACATGAGTCAAGGGAATTCCAATCCAAGTTAATTACTGTTGGAATTAGAGGAAAGAATATTTTACTTGAAGTTGTATAACAAGAATCTACAATTATTACATTTCAGGGCATTGCTGTATTCATTTGATGAAAAATGTCAATGAAGTTTAACAGAAGATGTTCTGCATTTCCATGGGTAATGAAAATCGGCACGTTCATGATAAGCTAACACAACATTTTCTGTGTGTAATATGCAGTGCAGCAGAAATTTCTGTAGGCAGTAAATTTAGCGATCATTTTGATTTGCCTGTGTGATGATTATGCTCAATTCCTGACTGGGTACATAATTTCACACTGAAAAGCAGTCATCTCCTCTTAGGGATCAACTGTAGCCTACAAAACAAAATGTAAAAAAAAAATAAATAAATAAAGAATGACTGCTGCCTGAGGTCTAGTTATATAGGTAGGCAGACAGGTATAGACAATAGGAAAAAAATATCTGGAATACTATAAAAATGCCAGCTGAAACTGTATCAATCAATTATAAGTTGGTTTATTTTGTTATGTTCATTCAAAGTACTTTTGTCCAAACAATGTATCTGAGACATTCATCACCTTGTTCAGTCTTTTCATTGTTTGATGATTACAATAGGCATCTTCAGAGTTTGTTGGATGCTGTGTCGTTCCATTCCTCGGCAATGCAAGAGTTATTCTTACGCAGTGAGTTATATTCCGACCAGAATCCAGCTCCATTAACTGATGTGCAAAGCTATGCTTTAATTGCAGTGTCTGAGTAGCAACAAGTGGATGGAGTATGAAAGCCTTGGAGAGTAAGAGAACATAAGATTAATAAGATCAACACTGATAAAATTATTTCATCTTTATAAACATACCCTATTAACTAGGATTTAAAATTAATCATAGAATCATCCAGTTGATTATAGACTAAGTTTATCTGGTGGGCTTTTAGAAGTGCAATCTTTATGCCTGTTCCTACTTATTTAAGAGTTAAGGATTAGTTGTAATTGTGTGATAAACTAGATACAGTAATGATACGTTGAACAATATGTGTATCCTATAGGGAAAAAGGCAGATAAATTCTGTACTTTCCTTTTACTCATTAGATATTGCACTGGGGCCATGATTCTCTACAGGAAGCATATTCATTTATTTAAATGGCCAAGCAAATCAACAAGGTTATGCTGAGTAGTTTAGGGCTGGTAATTTTGGTTTTGGTTTTGGGTGGTTTTCTTCCACCACCACCACCCCCAACATCTTTTCTTGGATGTGTGCCTGTCATGCATGGGAAGGTATGAAGGAAAAACAGCTATTCAGCAGAGACACGTCCCACCCCTTTAATTAAGCTTTTCCCGGACTTTGTAAAAACGTTGGCAATGTGTAAATCCCATTTGTGTGTTTGTTATTATTATTTTAACAGATTCCTAAGTATTATATTAAGATACTTCGGTGATGAAATACATATAAAAATATGAAAATAGTTGCATTAGTAAGTCAGTGGATACCCAAAGGGTTGGATGGCATCGGCACAGAGCCAACTGGAAGATTTCTTTTTTTTCATTTAATTCCTTTCACCTAGTAGGCTCCTTAAGCATTAGGCAGAACCCAGTATGTGGCTAAGTTATTGCTCTAGTGTTCATCACACAAAAAGCACAGTCTTAGCATTTGTAAATTTTCTTCAGGGAGGTTTCTAATCTAGACAGCATTTGCGTTTGGGGATTACACCACAGTCTGTTCCCCACCACCTCCCCCTCTAACATGTAGCCCTTTCAACTTCTTCAAAGAAGTGGGGAAAAGTAGGTTCTTTTATTAATAGCAGAAAACAAACCGACTGCTGGACTTCCGTGGCAGAGCTCACATAATGCGGCAGGGTGGGAACTGTAACAAAGAATGCTTGAATGCACTAAACGTATAGTGAAACCCCATTTACATTCACTGATGGGGCTTAAAGTACAATAAATGAGAAGTTTAAAGTAGAAATAAGCAGGGCCATGAAAAGACTTCAGTGAAGGTAAATACTTCTTGAAAAGTTTAGCACAGGATTTAATTTCAGACTCAAGCCTTTCCTAGTAGAATGCAATTCTTCATAATGCATCCCTTTACTCAAAGCATCTCCATCAGATGATGGTAAATCAGATGGAGTGAGTATCTTCAATGCATAAAGAAGTAGATTCTGTTTATCCAATTTATATACTGATTTTCATACAAGTGAGACAGTAGGCAGTGGAAAAGTCTCCATGGTTCACTGTCTGTTCCCCTGTACTCTCTCTCCTCTGCAAAATGCCTTTGAAGTGTAAGGAACAACTTTGTGTCTAGAAATAAATTTGATTGTGGCATCTTACCATAATTTCTAGCTCTCTCTGCTTCTAAAGTGTTTCTGTCCATGTTGGTATACATATGCTGGAGAATTGGACAAGTTTGATGCTTTCTCTCTGCTAAAGTTATTCTGTGAAATAGATTCACAATATTACTGCTAAGTGACTATCACCTCTCCCTTCTCTTCCATTATGGTGATCATCTGTTTGTTTCAGCCCCTTCCCTAGCCCCACTGTAAGGCCCTACAAGAGTTTAAGTTAGCTTTGCTTGCACTTTTTGTATTTCTCTCCACAGTGGCCCCTCATCCTGAACATGAATTTATATATATATATATATGTGTGTGTGTGTATATATATATATGTATATAATATAAATTGCCCCTACTTGTAAATTTTTGCAGAATCTGCATCTCCTCCCTTAGCCCTGTTCAGAAACAACCAGTCAGAGGTTTTGTATTATTTTGCCAGTTGCAGTTTTCCATGTAAAGGTCTTCTTGCTTCTTTTGGAGCATGATAGCCCTGTTCTCTGCATCATCAGAACAGAGATCTGATGATGGAAAATCAGGTTTAATAACCGTGATTTTGGGAAGACAAGCTATGGAATAACTTTCTGCTGCACTCTTCAGCAGAGGTAGTTTCTGCTAGTGATGTGCTCAAAACATTTGCTTCCAGTATTTAGTCAGATTCATATTTCCAGAAGTTTTGATGATTGGTCCTTGTTCTCAAGGAGCCTAGTTCTGCTTTGGGCATGCAGGAGGCAGGCAGACAGTTCTGGTCCATAGACTCTCACAGTCCCTGCCATCCTGCAGCAGCTGGTGTGAGCCTAATTCAGGCACAGCACTGGCTACACACAGCACCTCTCCGTCCCCATCCCGCATGGCATCCCAATGGCACAGGCATTGGCTTTTAGCAAACCCAGGATGTGAAATGGCCGGCACAGCCATTTTGTGGTGGGCATTACAGCTTTTCACTGCAAAGTGGAGGGTCCGTCCCTCTGTTGGGAAGATTTGTCACAAGCCTGAGGATACAGAGTGCTTATAGTTCCTGCTGATGTTATTTATATATACACACACTGGAGTATTCAGGGAGTTAGATTTACTGTTAGATTTTGAATAAACCTAGGAGACTGTGCTTTTCTGGTGTTTATTATGTTGGCATATTATTTTGGATATTAATTCTTAAACTTATATCTCCTTCTGAAATAGAGGAGTATGGTCAAAATATTGATGTTTTAGGAGTCATTGAGGCACCAAGTTCTTAAGCAATGGCTGGATGTTTAAAAGCAAAACAGGTTACCAATGCAGTATTGGAAACCTCTCCTGACTGACTCAGAGGGTTAGATTTCTTGTGGGTGTTGCCAGTTATCTGAGTGTTGAGGTTTTGTATGCTTTTATGAGTTAATAAATTCCAAAGGCTGCAGCTTGGCTTTCTGAAATTTGGTAATCATTCCCTAAATGCTAGTGGGAAATCAAAATTACTACATGCAATAACTAACACTTTTAAAGACCTTTGAAATGTTTCCAAACTGCTGGCTACGTGCTCTTCTTTCCTGCATCGATGGCTAAAGACTTAGGGTCGCTTCCTGGCACCCAGTCGTTTCCTTGGGCTCTGTGTCAGTGAGACAACCTTTACTTTCCTTCCCTGCCACTTGCACAGTGTTGTTCAGGCAGACCATGGGGCAGACCATGGGGCTGCTTTCATGTGGGGACCATCACTTGCTAATGGGAACGCGGTGGGACCTTGACTTTGATTAGATCTCTGAGACCACAGTATAAAGCAAATATCAGCAAAGCACTCAGTGGCCAGTAGGAGGTCGTGATTAACTGTGGCAGTGTGAAGGAACATTTTACACATTTTTTTTAGGGTCTTCTTTCTGCTATTTGTTCTTCAATTGTTCACAGTAACTTAGTGCAGTGGTTGGAAAAAGAGAAGTTTGCATTTGAACAAGCTATGGGATCTCACTTCCCAATATTCATCCAGTCTCCATCTAAACTCTTCACTTTTTTTTTGGCATGCACATTTACCTTTTTTTCAGATTAATATTTTTAATGATCTCCTGCAATAGCAAGTAAGGCAAAAAAAAAAAAAAAAAGGTAAAAAAACCCCACAACAACAAAAAAAAAAAAAACACAAAAAAAAACAAAACAAAAAAAA
>JAWWTY010000001.1:12186656-12211250 GCA_035222235.1 Margarornis squamiger
TGAAGGGAATCGACAGCATTATGCTGCTTGAAAAAGGAGGACCTCATTTATTCAAGGCTTGACTGCAAAACTTCTACATTCAACCACTTATACACCTAATAAATTGGTAGAAAATGTTTTTCTTCATCTCCACAGTACATTGTATAAACGATATTGGCTTCCTGAGGTTCTCAGGGCATATCAGTAAGTGACATTTCTTCTCAGATAGAAAGCTTTTTCTCCTCTGAAGCACTGCTTAGATTTTTTAGAATTTTATTCAAGGAAAGACTAGCTTGTATGCAGGCTAGATATAGTATGATGTGTTTATTTTCCTCAGATATCTGTAACAATAATTAAGATGAGGAGTTTTTCCCCTCATTCACTGAAAGGGCATTTCAACTATGTTTCAACTATGTCTAGGACAAGATACTTTCCAAAAACTTGGGAAAATGTTAGATGGTTTTAAAATCAGACATTTGAAGAGTGTTTCCAAGTGTGGCCTCAGTGCTGCCCTCTGCACCAGAGCCATGGAGTTATACACACTAAATGCAATTTATTCTTTTTCTACAAAAGGTAGAATTGGCTCCATTCTGTGTCGACAAGTGTTGCCACACTGGAGGAAACACTTACATTCAACTGTGGGTGCTCTCAAAATCCATTTGGGGTTCACAGAATGCCTGCTGTCAGATGCTGCCAAGTTGCTGAATCAATATCTAAACCTGCTTCCTTTCTGCTGCCACTTCTTTGGCCATTTTCTGTGGTTGTGATGACCACCTTTCACTTTCTTGGCAGTGTGTCTGTCTGGGGTCACTGAATTTTCTGGGCCAGAAATAATGGCCTGGAGTGTGTCTAGGTTTGAGAAATATTTATACAACCCACAGTGTGTCTGCTTTTTACCTTCCTGACAAAAAACATATCCTGTGTATCTAGTCCACACCATATATGTGGACTAGAGCTTTCAAAATCTGTTAGATTTTTAAATAATCATAAAGGACTCATGACTAAAAGAGTGAGTAGTAAGTAATTGCAGTTTTACCAATGAATGCGTCTCACCTAGAATTTCCAAGTCCAACCTATTTCTGAAGATTTGAAACTTCATGGCTGTGTTACAACTTCAGTGTAGGCAGCAATAACAAAGAATTCTAGGATTATGGTCTTTTCTGAGGTTGGAAACTCGCGGATAAAATTTAAGCATTCTGGAATATAGACAGAGTACATTTGTCATCCAGTCACTCTACCTTTCTGTATATGTTACTTCTCTTGTGATTTAACTGAGGACCATCAGGAAAAAAACTTAAACATAACAAACCTGTACTCCCACCCTCCCACCTGTATTTTGAATTCTGAATATCACAAAAATATAAAGATATACATATAGTTATGTATATTTTGGTGATATTTAAAATTAAGGACCAAAGAGATGGATAATCCAAGTAACTTCCTGGCAACTACTGCTGTTTTGACTGACCCCTGTCTCCAAAACTTCTGAGATTTCAGTTTGTTCAAATTGTGGCCCACCCATTGTTTTAATAACTCAGGTTAACATGCCTTCAGTTATAGCAAACCTTATATGACCATATTATGAAATTGCTTGTGATTTCCCACTGAGAAAATGTGTGTTTAAACAGCATCAATCAGCCATATTCTTCTAATTTCATGTATCTTTTCCAAATTGGAATGAAAATAAAAGAATTTGATAAAAGGAAGCCATGCTCATGCTCATATTTAGTTTACTTAGAAGTCTGGTTGCCCATTGATAAGACATTGCTAGCCTCAGGGAATGGGACAAGAATGGTTTGCCAAAGATGTTCAAATTCCTCTTACGGTAAGCACCTCAGTCATATAACCTGTATATGATATGGATTACACATGGCTTCTTCCTGCCTCCCCACCCCTCCAAACTGATGAAGTAGTGGCATAAATTCCTGTTTCTTCCTTTGATATAATGCTGACAGAAAAATAAAATCTATATGTTGGTTTTGGGGTTTTTTTATGCCTTTGCACATCATGAGTGTGAGATAGATCAGAAGACATTATGAATGTAAGTTAGAGTGAATGTGACAACAGCCTGTAGCCATCCTTCCTTGGGCTCTAATCTTGTTATATATTGCTAGCTAAGCAATCAGAGTGTTCCTGATACTTAAATGGAAAAACTTAGGTGTATTTAGTAGGAGTGACTGTGTTGAATTTGCTTGTTGATGTGGAGCTAATAGGTCACTGCTGATGGCATTATCTCTCAGTCTGTGTCTTCTAAATATACTATTAAGAGGAATGTGTCAAACTGAACTGTAAACTTTAAATGGGAAATCTCATTCCATAAGAAGCACTTTAAATATTACATACCAGCATAACTGCATAACTTTAGCAATAATTTCACTTGAATTGATTATTTAGTGGAACAGTTAATACTTTGTTCCCTTTTTTATGACATGGTAATGTTTTTAGAGGGAACTGTGTTTCAGTTCATGGGACCAGTGGTTTGAGATTTGAGAGTGCATTTTTCAGTTAGTCTTAGTAAAATACCTCTCTCTCATCTTTTCTTCCCAGACAGTGAACAGAAGAATTCAAGTATGTTAACAAAGTAGATAATGAGAAAAAAAAAACCTCTACATGTAGACAGGAACTAAGAGAATTATGAAAATTAATTTTACATGAGATCTGCAAATGAAATCTCATTGCTTAATACTGATCAGTGCCTGCTTTGGAATTCTAATGTGTCACATCCCCAAGTCTGAAAGTGTTTCCCTCATCTTGTGCACTTTCTTTCCACAAGGATCTGAAATGCTTCTTTCTTAAAAGAAATCCAGAACAATTTCAGCTATCTGACTTTTGACTCAGTTCTTAAGCTTCATTAATGTTTAATTACTGATTTTTCTAGAAAAAAAATATAGTTATCTGAAAATATCCACCTTTATCATCTGTTTGTTTGAGGGTTTTTTCCTTCATCCTTTCTGATCATGTCAAGAACTTTTCATTGGGAATCCGACTGCCAGCAAGTTTGGAATGATTTAGACTGTAAATTATTACACAACGTATTTTAGTAGTCAATAAAATGCTGATGGGGAATAACTTTGCTGAAGGTGTTAAGATGATACGCACTCAAGGTGGTAGATTTAAACTACCTTTAAAGATGTGAAGAAAACCTAATCTAAAGATTCAGCAGGGTAGCATCTTTATCATTATATGCAAAACAACAGCAACAACAAATCTTTGTAATAATTGATTTTAATCGTTGAGTCTTCTGAGGCCAAGGTGAATTATTTATTCATGTTCTATATATGGACAATTTTAACAGACAGACATGACCTTTGATCCCTATGAATGTACATTAGGTGATAATACTCTTCAAATTGAATTATCTTAATTATTTTTAACTTTTAGAATTACTACCATGCCTGGTATAATTTTAAAGCTTCCATCTTGTATTACATGACAGCTAATCCATAAATCACTGGTCTTAACTCCTCTGACAAATATTGCTTTGTCCATGTCATTTCATTTAACAGAAGAAATTGTGTTTGTACTTCAGACAAAGTAGTTATTTTTTGTTAATGTCCTGTTTTGTTAATTTTCTGGCTGACAGATTTTGTCTTCTAAAGACTACAGTCTAGATAGGAATGGATTTAAAAAGAGAGTTTGGAAGCTAGAGGAGTAGATGATCTTTTTACAGTTGCCCCACATTCTGGCTTTTTCAGTTCTGTGAGAATCCATGGCAATGTAATTCAGAAGGGAGGTAACTGCCTTAATTTTATGTCTCAGGTTCCACTTGAGGTCAGGTATTTGAGCAATTTTTATTTTAGTTTTTGGCCTGGGGTTCAGGTAGTCCATATCTTCATAACCTTTAGGAGGAAAAAACTATGTTGGGAATGTTCATAACTCACAGTTCAGTTAGCACCTTATTTTTACCAAGGGATTCATATCGAATAACCCCAAATCATATACTTACCTATTCTGTAAAAGGCTTAAATTATTGCATTTTTTCATTTTAATTGTGTCATATAGAAAGAATGAAAAAAAGGTTCTTTCAGGAAACAAACTTTTCTGATTCTAAAAAAACCCAATAAATAATAATAGATAAATTTGTAAGATGTAAAGCAAGGTGCAATTTCAATGACTTAACATTATTAGTTCAAAACTCCAAAGCTGGAAATAGTCTAATTTAGTGAAGTACAGAGAACTGATCCTATTTTTGTGCTGAATTCAGCCACTGGTGAGGAAACTGTCTCTTCCCTGATTGTATGTACCATACTGCTGCATAACAGCTGGAGCATCCCAGTGATCTGTTAATCCATTCGACTGAACTTTCTAAAACTAGCTAGGAGCATTTTTTTCCATACTTCTCCCTGCACAATCTTCAGAATTTGAAAAGCCTATAAAAGAGGGTCATCTCTTTACTGGCAGTCCTTTGCTGACAGCTCTATACCATAAATCTGGTATGTTCACACTTCTCCCCTCTGCAATGTCATATTAAATGTTTTTCCTGAGCATTCCTAGTTGGCAGTGTTCAACATTGTTTTTTTATGAGTCAGTTACAATGGCATTCTTCTGATGGTTTCTAAAAGATATCCAAAATATTCACATTTATTTGAACAAAAGATATTTTCTTCTCTGGCACAATTTAGCAACCAAAAACAACAACAACAAAAAAAAACACACAAAAAAAAACCAAACAAAAAAAAGCCACAACCAAAACGAACAAACAAAAAACCAAAACCAACCAACCAAACAAACAAAAACACATGCAAAGGACTAGCTCCACAGAGAGTCCCTGGGTCGGCATTTTTCTATAAAGCAATCCAATATGTGTCTCAATATGGGACAATTTTATTATGGCCAAAAAATCTTCCAGCTGGAATCCAGTTCAGATTATGAACTGACAGCAGGACTTAATATCTCCAGTAGTTTTTTGAGATGACTTGCAGAGTCTCCTGCCCTGTGGTAAAACCTGTGGCTGGATGTCATCCTATCCCTTTTCTGCTTCCAGGTACCATGTGCCAGAAAACATGGTACCACACAATGCTTGCACCTTACATGGACCAGGCAAGAAATGCAGCCAGGCATCTCCTTCTTCTTTCCTTCCCTCCTTTTCTGTCCCCTTTGCTCTCCTCCCCCGTGTCTCCCACACATATCAGAAATATCACGTCCACTGCCAAGGCAAACTCAATCACCTAGTCTGACTTCCTCCATAAAACATACCAAGGCTTTCACCAAGCAACTCCCACATCAACACCAACAATTTCTGTTTGGTTAGCATGTATATTTAGGATTTGAGATGGCAGAGAATCCATAATAACCCCCTGGAACAGTCTCCCAGTAGTCTATTACATCACTATTAAAAACATAGGCTTTATTTCTAATTAGTACTTTTTTACCATAAGTTTCCAGCTACTAAAATCGTTCCTGACAATTTAAATGGTCATTTTCTTCTTTCCACCTCTTAGCATTTTCAATGAGAAACCAATGAGATTGTCTTCATTGCCTTATTTTAAGGTTTTAGGGAAGATCAGGTCTTGTTGCTTGCTCTTGTTTGAGCTTTTCCCATTTAGTCAATATCCTCTGCAAATACTAATAGCAGCACAAGCAATCTGGTGTCAGGAATGGTATTATTAGTTGTGCTAGTAATTTCTCTTTTCTTTTGTTTGACTTACTCATTTATCTTGTTTATTCTCTTCACTTCAGTATACTAAGACCTGAAGTATAGCTGAAGGAATAAAGAGATAAATAGATGTGAAAAATGCTCATCTGAGGTATTTGAAGGTGCCCAATTCCAGCTAAAATTAGTAGGAGTTTATCACCTACACTGTTAAGTACTTCAGTTGCCTTTATTTAAGCAAAACCTTATGTCAATGGGAGAAATAACAGAATTAGCTTATCAGCCTTTGATTAATTATTAGCTGGGTAATTTTTGACCTCCATTAATCTATTTATTGAATAAACTGTTAATTTCAGAAGGAAATGACAGCAGCTATATTATTCTTACTATTTGAAAGCTTACTTGGTTTCAGCATTTTCTGTGTTTCTAGTATACTGGAGTTACAGAAATAGATCCTACAGATGGATTAAAACATTCCCATGTGTTGAAACCAGGCAATCAGTCTCACATTTTTACAGGTATTCATCCAAACAGCTAGGATATAGCTAGCTAAAGAATTATTTTTAATGTGTTTCTCTGAAGTTCTGTAACCTAGTCCCTTCACAAGTCTTATTTGCCTGATCTCAGTAAATCTTCAAGCCCTACATGTTTTATCATTTTCATATCATGGGTTTGGGGAGGAGGAGTGGGGGGAAGACTGATCTTAGATAAGCAATCCAGGTTGGTTAAGAAAGAAGATAGCTGCCATCTGTAGCCTTTCCAGACACAGCAGTACAGTTCCAGACAGTCACCTGAGTATTATTGCTTTGCCTCAACTATAAATCACAGTCTGGTAATGGCCAAGGCTGACACCTTGACATTTTCAAGAAGAGTAAAAGACCTGATTTGAATAGAAATCAATTTCATTTCACAAATCTTGGGATACTCCATACGTGGTCTTGTTCTTTTCTTGTGTCTTATTCAGAATTTCTATGATCTTGATAAAGGTTTAATTGTGTTATACAATGACTTTGGTTTCCTATGTACAGTTTAAAATTACAGAAATCCCTGTGTATAAGGAGTGCATCACAGGACCTTGTACCATGTTGGCATGGGGAAAAAAATTCCCTTTTCTGACACTCTGTTGAAGGTGCTGGGCACAGCTCCTTTAGCTAGCACCTCCAAAGGCAGACTGCACTGGAAGGAAGAAAAGGCACAGCTCAGAGGATGTGACCCACAGTCCTGCTCACCAGGATGTGAATGCCTGTGGGGTGCTCCAAAAAGCTGACAGTCCTGGCACACTGGGACTTTCCATTGTGCAATAAATTGTCATGCTTGCAACTGCCTTTCTGCACCTAAAATGGCCCAGAAGTTCTAAAAAACCCAAATGCATTTTATTATTTGAATAGAGAAAAAGAAACCCCAAAAAAATGAAATTAAACTTTCTTTTTTTTTTTTTTTTTTCTTTTTTTTACTTTTGCCTAGTAAGAATGTGCTGTAGAGACACGATATTTCACATTCAAGGAGGGAGGGGAATAAGCTTAGTGATTGTAGCACCCGTGGTACTGTCGCACTAAGTGTAAGTAAACACAATCCCAAACTTGCTTTGCTCCAACTGTTCTGATATGTAGCAGAGCAGCTCTTTCAGAGGAAGACTGTCTGTGGGAGCAGCTCCCTTGTGTCACAGACAAGGCAGTGCACATAGCCAGTGCCCCAGGGGAAGGTTTTGAGGTGGCATCAGACCTCCAGTGACTGAAGGTCCAAAACCAACCCTGAAATATTCTTTCCAATAGTCTCATGAGGAGCTACCATGCACTGCAAAATTTCAGTTTTCTTACCTGGCCAAACAAAACAACCTAGCTGACCCTTTAGTTAAAAAAGGAAGGTGGCGTAAGGTAATGCATACATGAGAATCTAAGCCAAATGAGTAAGCTGTGCCTAAATTTGCCAACAGATACATTCCTCTAGGAAATTGAAAAAGGAAAAATGTCCTTAGCATGCAGAGGATTAAAAATGTCTGATGGTCATTCCATGTTTAAGCCCCCTAAACAGAGTAGTGCAAAACATGTAGCGGTGTCTATAGCAACAGGTGTGAAATCAAAGGTAAGTATTTTTCTCTCTTTGTGTGTCTCTTGTCTGCTGCACAATGGTCCTGAAAAACCTGTAAGAACCTCATTAAAACCATGCATGTATAACACCACCCAAGTGCATCAAATGACTTCCAAAAGCCATAGATATGTGCCGTCTAGACACTGTCCATCGGCTTTATCGCAGCACATCTTAAGAGGCAGTAAAAGACGGGGTGCTGGTGTGGAAAGAAATGCTAACAATCTAGCAAATTGCCTGCATCTAGCCCAGAATTTTTTCTCTCTGACAATAGTCACTAGCACATGCCCAGGGAAAAGGATAACATCAGGACAAGCAAAGTGATACTTCTCTGTTGTGGTTTGGGGTTTTTTTGTCTCTTGCAGAATTCAGTGCAGTGACTAATAGGTGGTACCAACCTGTTTAAGTACCCTGGGCAGAATTTTTTACTTTTTTCTGGGCATTTGTTTAATTACTTGTGCTAAAATTTTCTGAACGCTTTTGGTATGATAACAATGGTATCTTTTCTTGGTTACAAATCTCTCTCTGTGTTCTGCAGATCTGTTTTGCAACCAAGGAAGACAGAGAAAATATTGGAGCCCTGAGTAAGTGGTTTGCATGGATTTCCAAGGCACAACGCCTTTATGCAGCCTGCATCATTATGCTCACTTAATTTGTTTTCTCTAAGTGTTTTCTTGACAGGTAGAATTTGTAACGTGCAGTTATATGACAGATTTTACCTGGGGCCAATGTTTTTTTCCTGATACATACAGTTTATTGGCAAACTCTTCAAGCCACACACTGTTCTGTGCTATGGAGAGACTTTAAGGTGTATTAGATCAGAACTATGACATTTGGCACTGTGATGTTCTCATGACTGTTTTTGTCAGTGCAAATCACAACTTGGAAGACGGAGGCATCTTTCAGTGTTGTAGTTTCCACAAGGGAATGATTTGGCCTTGTTAAAATCGAGGTGAGCTTTTGGCTTCAGCTGCTGACATCAAATTTAAACATTTTGAAGAGTGGCCACCATGCTTACAAAACACTCACTTAAACTACTTACAGCCCCGAAAAGCTCCATATTATGAGCTTGATCCTTTTGTACTGAACCCATCCCCAGATTACATGGGGGACAGTGTACTTCACAGTGGAGGGCATTTCTCCCCATAGGAGCCCCTGTCAGAACATTGGGCCTACTGAGTCATGGGTTTCAAGAACAAGATGAAAAGTTTACACTGAAGACTGCATGAAAGTGGAATTCTAGCTCTGGAAAAAAATATTTTAAATCATCTATACTAAGAGATGGAAAGATTGTGTCTAGATTCAAGGAAAGAAATATAATATTTAGCTGGTTTCCTCAGGATCTAAAAACCGCAGCAAAAATAGAAACAAATCAAGTGGCCTCACTGTGTGTCATTTAACATGATGCAAATCTGTCCTGGCATATTTTTAATGGAACATGAGTTTAAATATTAACTGCTTAGTTTAAACAAAGATTTCAACTTTTAATATAGCAACTTTATCAGGTGATTCATATAGACTGTACATGAGCTTTTTAAAGTAACTACAGCATCACAATTAGTAAATTGTATGATGTTCCCAAAGACTCTACCTGAAGTATTTCACAGTCATCATTTTTAAGACAGTGATTGAGCTCTTATTTTATAACCAAAATTTAACATGTAATAGTAAGAGCTGATTTTAGGAGTAGATCAAGTAAAGCCACTCCTGAAGATGACAAGTCATCAGGACTGTGTGACGTATCCGTCAGCATCATATAGATGTCTCAGATACTCGAAAGCATCATGAAAGGCAACAGACACAACATGTAGGAAACTGAGTCCTCTGTTACCTCTCCTGTTCCATTGTACACTGTAGAACTTCACAAACTATGCATTTTGTTCAGAAAGGTGTCTCCCTTAAACTACTCCAGTGTGCCTGCTACAACCAGCTTCATTTTTGGAGTTTATATTTTCATGGGGATGTTGGATAAAAGTACAGATTAGTAAGATATGTCAGTGGATACTTGGTATAACTCAGGTTTATCTAAGCTGGAGTTTTATACACAAACACAAGACAACATATGACCACTGTTACTGCTATAATGATCAGGTCATGATTTCTCTTTTTTTGACTTTCTTCTTTATTTTTTTTTTTAATGTTAGTGTTAAAAAGGTTGACTTTTTAAAAAAGTTAAAAGTTAAAAGGTTGAGTTTTTAACCAATAACTGTCTGTAATGTTTCTGCCATACAAAATGGTGCTCTCATTTTTCATTAATTGGTCTTTTTTAGTATGTTTTCAACAAATGTCAGAACATTAACTGAGGCACATGTTTGGATTTCAAGTGTGTAAACATATACTATGTCAGTACTCTCGTTTAGCCCTTTCATAGCTACAATGAGCAGTTTAGAATGTACAGTCCAGGGATTTGTGAGTGATAAATGTGCCACCAACAGCACAAATGAGGGTGGTCGCTTCCTTTCCTGAAAACGCTCCAGCTGTAATAGTGGCCCTGTCAGATTCACAGTGAGCAGAGGCAGCTCTGTTGCACAGAGGTTCAGCAGACCCACACTAGGACTCTCTTTTGCTTCATCCCTGGGATAAGCCTGTCTTTCCTCAGCAGATCCATGTAAGTGAGAGGGAAGGGGCAGTCCACTATTTTGAGAAATACTGTCTGCAGGCTCAGATGGGAGACAAGCGCACTTGAGTAGCAAAGTCAAGATTTTGTTCCTTATCCCATGTGTAAAGACCAAGGTACTTTTTGTTTTGCCTTTTTAAATGAAAGCAGAACTTTTGTTCCCTATGCTGAAGTGAATGTTACCTTTTCCCAATAGGTTTTTTCTTCTTTTGCATTACTTGCATGACTCTGAATTTCCTGTGAGTGTTCATTGTAGTAAAGATTCAGATGCCTTGTTGGGAAATTTCTCTCAGAAATGAGTTATCAGTTTACAAAGTTAGATCCTTGAAATCTGAAAACCAGTGCATTAAAGCCAATTTCCAGCAATTACAGAAGACATTTTCCTAAAAATACTTTACAAAATTTGAAGAGACTCAACACATTTTCACATTGGTTTAAAAACAAGTTTTTCAGAGCTTTTCAAAAACATAGAGCTCAATGCAAGAAAAGCACATGGTCAGTTATATTTCCTGTGATGAAAATGAGGCCAAATTAATGACCACTGTAATCAGTTTCAGGCCCACAGACCTTAGCAGACCTCACATATGCCAAGTGTCAGGCTGGCGCATTGAAAATAGTGCCACGGACACCCTTTGATCTGCATTACTGACAACAAAACCTGTGCAAGTGTGGAAAGGTTGTGCTGCATTTCTGTACAGGTGCCAGACACGTCTATGACCTCAACTGAGCCACTCACTGGAGTAGGTACTAATGGTAAGCATTTACAAGACCAGGATGCTGGTCTCAAACTATATGGAGATATGGTCATACACATGATCTATTGCCTGTGTAGTTTTGTGGGCTTTGGGTTGTTTTATTGGCTTTTTTGTTGGTATTTTTTAGGGGAAGGGTTGTGGAGTTTTTTACTTTTTTTTTTTTTTTTTTTTAAGCTAGAATACTGATAACATGCTGCTTAATGACTTTTTCTTTTTTTAGTTACATATACAGCACTGCACAGCAGTGATTGATACATAACCTTCTTCAGAAGGCACTATGCTTAAACCAGTATTTCTTATTCAGATATCATTACTACTAGAGTAAGAGATTTTTTTCTGAAAAAGAACTGCCAAATCTAGACTTCAGTTGCCTAGTCAGAAGAAAGAAAGCCTGTGCAGGGTAAAAATGTGAGGACAATAATATTTCCTAACCACATTCTCAGGCTGGAAATGATTTTGCAACCCTAACCACCTGAAATACTACTAGTTTTTTTTTCAGAAATCTCTCATACAATTAGTAATGGGAAGAACACTTTGAGTCTGAGTGGCTTGCCTGTGTGAGTCTGAAACCATGCAGTTTGTAGCATCTGGGAGTGAAGTCTCGCTGTTCAGCAAGCTGCTCTGGATAGCACAGATAGCCCTGGCAGCAAGCTGGAAACACCAGCACAGAAGTGCCGACCCAAATAAGTGGCTTATTTCATTTAATTCTGCTCTTCTAACTATGATTTTTCACTTGAAATCTCTGCCTTTGATAGACACATACATAAATAGGTATATGTTCTTTCGTGGAGTCACTCCTGATCTTTTTGACATCAAATCTACATCTCTGAGCAAAATGATGGGAGATGGGTTTTGTGGTGCTCAGAGAACTTAGCAATATGTCCACATATATATGCATATATGACTTTTTGAATATGTGTTTCATAACACACATTTGATTTTGTGTTTGGTGCATACTCATGTCTGATTTGTCATCAACTTTTTTTGCAGCTGTGTCAAGGCAGAGCAGGGTGGTGGTGGTCCACAGCCAAGCTGCTGGTCTGTGTCTACATGTCTGTCCAGCTTGGCGAGTCACCCGAGGACGACATCCTTTGTTTTGCAGCTGGGAAAAGCCTTACCTCCAGCTGGTGCTGCATGAGAGTGCCATGCTCAGATCCCTGTAGGACCATGCTGGAAGGACAGGATGCCTCGCCCCATGGCTCCCTGGAGCATGGGTCCACTGTGGTGTGCTGGGACATGTTGTATAACTTGTGTAAGGGGCCATGCTCTGGATGTTTTGCTTCAAGCTTTAAACTCATCTCACCCATAACTTCACATACTTCAGACATTACAGTCTCCAAAGCGAGATCTTTATTGCTTTGCTCTACTGAACTTTTCCCTTGTCTGTAAAGGATTGTGGATGGAAGGAGAGGGAGGAGGGGAAGGTGATAGGCAAAACCAAGGGCTTGATTGGCATGCAGTGATTTTTGGGCTAGCAGGAAGCAGGCTTGTGTGCTCTCCAGCCCCCACATACTTCTCAGTCCGTGTGTGTTGAGAGGGGAAAGAAACCGATATTGTTCCCTCTAAAATTAATTCCCAGTTAGCCAGTTACTCCTGGTTTTTAGCTCAGAGCGCACTGTAATTGCATTTTTCATTTCAGTAATTATAGAGGATATTAAAGTGGATAGACAGTTGTAGCAATCTGGCTCTTTAGACATATCCACTTGTCCAAGATCAAATGGCTACAGCATATTTAGGGTTACAGTCTCCTTCTTTTCCTTCTTGTTCTCTACTGCAGTGGATTTTTTTTTCGGCGTTACCATGACAACGCTATATCTGGCTGCCAGCTCCGTCGTAAGTTATTGAACTGAGACTGGCTTTTGGTTTAGCAGATAATTAGGTTCTGTCTCACAGGTTCATTTTCCTGTGACTGGGACATGAATATGACCTACAGCTGGCCTCAATTTCAGTGTCACAGACAAAACTTTAACCCTTCCTAGTCCCGCCACTACTGTACCTACTGCAGCAGTTGGCAACTATTCCAAGCTTTTTCCCAGGGATGCTGGACACAGCACACCCTCCTGAGTCCTCAGGGCTCATTGCCCAGGCTGTGCTAATCCCCAGTGAGGAGGGGGACAGTCCGGCTTGCATCCACATGCTGGGCGGGTGGGAAAAGGGTATCACCAGCAGCAGATGAATATTGATTGTCTGGTGTGTAGATTTGTTGGAAAGGTAAGTTCACTGCTTGATTTGTGACCCTTTAAATAATAGAAATGCGCAGGGTGGTGACAGACCTTTTTTGCTTGACTCAGGAATATGAAATATTTACAAGAGGTCTGTCTCAGTACACAGTGGCCCATCTTAGGCTGGTACCTGCTGTGAGGGAGCACAGCTACAAGGAACTCCCATATTCTTTGTGGCTGTACCTCCCCGATTTTCCTTTTCTCCTCTGGGAAAAGGAGTCCAGACTGGAGATGCTGGGCACCTGCCACTGGAGCCCATTACTCCAGGCCTTGTGGTGGGTGCAGACAGTGCAGCGTCTCACCAGATGGGCCTTTAAGCTCTCAAAATCAGGCCTGAGAAGGAAGAAAAGCCACCATTTTCTTCAGCCCAGTTCTCAAATGTCCTCTTTTCCAGCATTTATATGCAGCGTAATGTGGTCTTGCAGTTTTAGTGATTTCAAGCCAGGGCACAAACCCCTCTTCTGTCTATGAAAGACTTGCAATAAAAGCTATAAATCAAAGGGAAATTTTATGAGATTTCACTAACAGTTATTTCCTTAATTTGTCCATGGGATGAAGCAGGATTTTCCTACCCTTAAAAGAGCAAGAGAGGTTTCTCTCCCAAAGCTGTCAGATCCCAGAGTATTTTCTAGAGAAGGACAAGACCATGTGTGTAGGAGTTGTGTATCTGTTTTCCCAAGGCTGCAGTTTCTTGCTATCTGGCAGCGCACACCATAGCACTGCTGGGACTCGCCGCTCACCCCATCTGTGTTTCCTATTGACACTCTTCTTTCTGGGGAATTTAACAATAAAAAAAGAAAAAAAAAAAAAAAAACCAAAAATAAAGAGGCTAGCTGCAAAAATTGATTCACTTGCACCATTATCCATCACAGGGCTCTTGCATACAGTCTATTCTCTGTGCATGCTATGGATTGTGGATGAAGATGCTGGCAGGGTGGACACTTTTCGTCAGCTTCCCTCCACCTTCCTACCAAATTATTTGTGCCAATGTCTCATGATTAGAAGGCCAAAGTGTTCGGACGGGGCGTCCATCTTGCTGCTACGAAACGTGTCCTTCTGAGCTAATCTGTCAGCCTGTGTTTGTTGATAAAATATAGTATGTTTGAAATTTGAAACCTGCCTATTATACAGGACAAAGAAAATGGCATTTCATGAACCAGAGACTATGACTTCTTCACCAAAGATAACACCAAAAGCTGCAGATTTAGCATGTATGGATAACCAAAATGACCAAAAAAGACCCTTGAGGTGTTTCTTGATTAGTGTATTTAGTGTGGATTAGATGTCCTTGCAACTATAGCATAGAAGTTTTGCTGTGGAGTTAAACTCAGAGTGGGAGTGGGCCGGCGGGGAAGGTCCCCCTTGAATTGCAGGTGAAATATGAAACTCCATGTGTTGGTTGGCTGACAAATTATCCAGCTGCTGGGTGTTAATGAGCATTGCCCTGTCTGGGACCCCACTGCTCCGAGCTGGGATGATGGTTGATACCACATCAGCAGCATGTTACCATGTATCAGTGATATATTCCTTTGGGGGTTTGTTTTGGTTTTGTTTGTTTGTTTGTTTATTTGTTTTGTTTTGTTTTGTTTTGGGTTTTTTCTTCAAACAAAAAGAAGTAAACTTCCCATTAAGCCATTGTAAGGGAACATTTTCCATTATAAATATAATAGATTTTTTTTTTTTTTCAGATTTTATAACCAATATACAGACAAAGTAGTTTCAGTTTTTGTTTAGAGTTAGTTTCAATGCCTGGCCCTCATATCCTGGCATAGTCCTGTAATGTTTCATCTGTGATTGCACTTTAAAGCCAAATGAAACACTGTTTTCATTGGAACCATCAGACAAATCAAGCAAATATTGCCAGTGGGCTTAAGTTTTATAAAAATAGATAAGAAATCTCATTGTTTGGCCTAGAGCAACCTGACATTGTCCCAACAACGTTTGCAAATGAGAGCATGCAAACCAGATCACAAGAAAAAGTGTTGGGTAGGTAAAAAAAAAAAGACAGGGGAGAAAAACCCCAGTAAGACAGTAATTGTTGTCATTTTATGATTTCCAGCTTGAGCAGCTTGAGTTCTTAAACCAAAAACCTTTATTGTAGGTAATTAAGCCCACTTCCCACCACAATATATAATGTTTACCGCAATTGGCAGCAAATTAGTCTCTTCCAGAGGATGCAAATCTGTCAAGTCCTTCTGAATCCCCAAAGTCCCTCCATAGCTGATGCTCTGTAATGTGAAAGACAAAGACTTGCAGGATGTCTCCTGCTCTCAGGTGCTGAGACCAATACACTCACTTCTGTTTATTCCCAGAACAATTGCTAAAAATCAAACAACAGCAGAAGTTCAGGCTAGGAGTAAATTACAGCATTTCTCCCATTCTGGCAATCAGTAAATGCCTTGTAAATGCATCTTGAATGTAAGACTTTCTTTGCTGTTTAAAACTAATTAATGTTCTTTACTACTCTCTGACAGAACCTGCCTCTACATATTATTTCCTCTGTGGTGGATGTTGGCTGCTAAACTTAGTTACATGGAATCATGTCTGATTTATGTACCTTGAGTAGGCTGTGAGAATACTTCCTCAAGTATGCCTCATCCTTTTGATTTCTTATCACATTTTATCCTTATGAGGTACTTTGCATAGCACTTCAAGGGGAGCAAAAATAAGTCCCTTAATTTAAATATTTCATTGTGACGACAAAGTCAAAAGTGCTTCAGATACTTGGATCAGTTCCTCAGAAGACTAGCAGGAGTAGAAATTATACCGGTTTAAATTCAGAGACAACTTTTCCTTTTCTTTGGTTCTTTTTTTTTTTTTTTTTCTCAGATTATCAGGCAAATCAAAAAACAGCATACTAGAATTAAAGAGATACAAATTGACATGAATAAGGAAGAAAATATTTTACAGTACCTCATAGGGTTAAATCACAACATATATTAAGAATGAGAGTAGGAGTGTGATCTTTGAAGATGAAACTTTAGATTAGTGATAAAACTTAAAATACTAGCTATGGTTCAATTCTTTTCAAAAGAAAAAATGATACTTTTTTTTTTTTTTCCCGCAAGTAGTGTTGTTTCCACTTAATAGTTGGTAATTTGTTGTAGTAGAACCCATGAGATGACACTTCAGCAAACTGAACTGTAGCCTGTTATCCATGTAATGAAGTATAGCCTTTTTAAATTTTCATTTTTGCAGGTTTTTTTAAACCTCTTTTTTTATTCAATATAAAGTCTTCACAAACAAGACACCATTTTGCTTTAACCCTGAAGAATAGAAGTGATTTTTCACTGTAAAGGAAACAAAATGGTGATAAAAGCTCCAACAAAACTAAGATAAAATCTGAAGTATCTGCTTGCCAACCCAAACAGGTCTTTGACCCAGAGAGCACTACTATCTCTTGCCCACACAGTGGTGAGCACTTTGACATTCTAAATCCCAGAAAGACCATGGATGCTCTCAGGGATAGCCCTGGGCAGAGGCATCACTCAGAGGAAGGCGAGGTGGACACTTCTCAGTGGCGATATCTCCCATAGGCACTCCAGAGGCAGTAAGGTAGAGTGATGTTTGCCTTTCTGGTCTTCTTTCTAATGAGCACAAACATTTTTGCACATCTTGAAAGCTTGTTTTAGGTTTGGACAACCATCACTGTGTAAGTTTTCTGGGGTGGATGCAGCAGCTCAAAAGAGTTATCCCAGGTGTTGTAGCGGAACTCTGACAGCAGTCCTTGGCCCAGGGTGGGATTTCACCTGAGCAAGGAGGTTCTTTTTCATCTTTAAAATGTACACTTTATTTTTAAAAGCATGATGGGAGAACTCACTTATTTATTAAAAAGTGAATTATAAGCTGTATGGTTGCCACCTTAATCGCTCATATCTAATCATTCTTACTAGCTCCATAGGTGTGACCTTTTCTAAAATAATTTCCATGCAGTAATAGCAATAAGATACTTTAGGCAGTGCATTTCTGGGAATCATTGCACTTCTCAGGCGACTGAAGTCACTCATTCTTCATCCTCATGCTTCACAACACATCTGAGGCATGAAATTATTCCCTTCCAATGTGATGCCTTCTCCTACTCTTATTGCTTAAATGATTTTTAAGGATTAGTGTGTTAAAAGCATTGTGAGAATTTCGGAGTTGGGGGCTGGGGGGGAAGAGAAGATAATATTTTACATTAAAGTTATCAACCTGATCCATGTTTCAGTGACTCTTATTCCAATCATGAGAGTCTGTATCTAATACACACCCATGGTTTCTGCTAGCAAAAATACGGAGGACACAGTCACTTCCTTGACAGTGTGCTGTAAACAAAATCTATGTCATATATAGCAGAAACTACAAAAAATGAGAAGGTTTTGTATTTACAAGAACAAAGAGGAGTGCATTGCTCTGTCCATTGATGGGTATTGCCAGCTGTCTCCTGTATGCAGGTACCATTCTTTGTTCCCAGGATTTTATGCATTCAGCTGTGATTTCTCTCTAAATCCTTCTACCATATCTGGATTGATTTGCAGACACAATACAAATTCTCCTGAGACAAATGTACCATTACCATTTTAAATTGTAATCTTTTTTTTTTTTCAGAAAATGTTGTTGGGTTTTTGCCATTAACATTTGAGAACAAAAGACTGGAGTTTCAACATTTGTTGCCACCCATGGGGTTTTTCCTCATATAAGGTTCTAGTTGTAACATGAGGAAACAACACTAGTTTCATGTTCTTTGCAAAACAGTGTGTAGACAATCACAGAAACATAACTGCTGTGCATTTATTTTACTGTGAGCGAGGACTGTAAAACACTAACATGCATTTCAGCTAGAAGACTACAGAAATAATCCTCTTCTGGGGGACCAACAGATCTTTAAAGACAATGTTTAGGAAACGGTGTATTTTACTAAGTCATATCTCAGTAAATTCCTTATTTACAAAGCCCTGGTGAGCACTACTCTCAAGCTTAAAGTTATAAATGTTGTTGCATACTCTGATGAATCAAAATTTTAGCTGCTTCCATTTCTGCCTCAGTGACAAACTTCATATATTGCAAGAAAATGCTAGAGCTATTAATAAAAATAAAAGATCTGTTTGATACCCAAGGCTGCATCACTGAGCTGACTGTTCCTCAGTTTGAAATCATGTATATATGTAATCAAATATTTATCAGTAATACCTTACAGCATCAAATGCAGAAAAAAATTATTTTATTCTCTCATGTAATCCATCATTCATATACACATAGCAAATACCATGTGATAGGTAATATACAATATATGATGTATATAGGGCCTGTTTAAAATTTAATTTTTTTCTAAAATTATGTTATTTCTCTCTATTTATTCTCCTCCCCCTCCTGCTGTACCCAGTCTGAAAACACTTCCAATACACCAGGTAAAGTGGCAAAAAGGAGTGGTAAAACATGATTGCTGTTCTGTTTCACTAAGTAATGGCCTTTGTTAAAATTTGTCCCTCCTTATTTGATGAGATGTGTAAATCTTAATAACATATATTTTATCTATCTTGTATGTGTAAGACATGATCACCATTCTGCTTGTGGCATTTTTCCTTACAAGGGAGGTGAAAAATATAATCCTCAATATCAGCAAAACTGGTGTCTAGCTTCTCACAGGGGAAGACAACATCCCAGGAAAAGCAAACTAACACAGCTGATATGTGCAGTTAAGTGTTGTATGTACACTGTGTCATACGGAGATAAGGTGATAATGTCTCATAGAATAAAGTCTTGAGTTAAGGACAAGATAATTGTTGAAGTTCTTTTTAGTTTGTTCTCCAGCTATTGCATCACAGTCCTTTCTGGAAGGCTCTGAAAAGTCTGTCATGGTTTGTTTGAGACAGCTACTGTGTCAGTTCTGTGCAGATGCATGGCCTTTTACCAACACTGGCGGGACTGGGAAATAAAAACCATACAGGGAATAGATTCTTAAGAAGCAGGAAGGAGTTGTAGAGTCAGGCCAGGAAGGGTCACTGTGGTATTTGCAACAACATTTTCACATTTTTTGATTAATTTTTTAACTAATACATAAGTTATAGGCATATAAGGCAGCCTGTCAGTGAATATCAGATTCACCGGATTTCAAACAAATTTTACCATTGTGTCTTTCAGAAATTTTCATTCTTTTTAATGCACTGATTTTGAAAAGAGATTCATCCTGCTTGTGGTTCAGGAAGAGAACAGACTTGTTACCAGGAAATATTATTCATCTGATATGCTCAGCCTGGATATTGGGAACAGTAGTAAGAAACTTCACAAGCTCTCTGGTCCCACTCTGCTGACCTTAATAAGCTTGGAAAGAACTTTCATCTTCTAGGTCCAAGCTGAACAGAAATTCTAAACACAATGAATCTGAATTCTTTCCTCTTACTGCTCTGAATGACCATAGTACTTAATATGTTGTGGGTTGCAGTGTTATGAAATGAATTCAATCCCATACAGTTAAGTGTTAAGTTACTCTGCTCACCTGGGAGAGGTTTGGGAGAGATACACATGTGTTTCACATCTGCTGGTTTCTGGAATTTTGCTGCAGTGGTCTTTGGCTTGTTCTTTGCCCATTCATATTGTACCTATTTAAACTCCAGATGTGAACAAGAAAAATTAATTTCTTCCTATCCCATCTTTTAATACTGTCAGATGAATATGTATCTCAGCTCTCAGGATTACATGGAATTTCTTTAGTGATCATTAATACTTTTATAGCTGTGAACACGTGTATATGGTTTTTCTATGCTTTACACAGCATATTACATCTCCTGGGAAGTGAATTTTCTGCATGTCATTTTATAATCAATAGCAGTTGTTATTTACATTTTCTTTCTGACCATTTTCCTATAATATCCTTATACTTTTTATCATTCCAAGCTAGAAACTGCCAGCATAATTTTATTTGGAACAACTGACATTTTGATAGGGAAAAAGAACTTAGCTAAGTATTTTTAAATTATTCTTCGTTTGTTTTTCTTTTCTTCTTAATACCAGATATCACCTTTGATTAATAACAATCATATATAGGCTTTGTTCCTCTTATCTGGGTGTCAGCAGTAATTGGAATCCATATCCATAGCCTACCTTGCAATCATGCTGCAAAAGGCCAATAAATTCCCGCTGAGTGTGTTACTTGTTAAATTTAGTGCATTACATTCAGGGTAATGAATAAAAGCAGTGGGCCGTTACTGTCTGCTTGGCAGAGGAGGAGTAAGAGCAGCCAGACTCCCCTGAGGCCCCAAGCAGGCTTAAAACTGTGACAGGCAGAATCAAGGGACTCCCTAAGCATCACAGTTCAGTTTGTCTCCCTTAATTTCCTCTTCTACCACGATTTTTAGAGGAAATGGAGGGAGGCGAGGTAATCTTCTACAGAAATACAAAATGCACTGTGCTTGTGTACCAGTACTCCCTAGTGCAAATTCTCTTCTAGGCAAGTGTGTTTAAAAGTAATATGTCTGTGTTAAGCATTCATCCAATGAAAGGTTTGACTTTGCTTTAAGAGATGCATATATCATAAATGCATATACTAATATACTTTTAAATATATAAATATATATAAATATAAATAAAATATATGCATAAACCAATGGTCCTAACCCATCCATGTAAACCCTCTTTTGGATTGCTGACTGATATAAAAATAAACTCTCAGGCTTCTCTTTTGGATGTCTGAGCACTGATTTGGCTGACACAGAAACAGCTGTGTGTCTCTAACTGTGGTAAGAAACAATATTTACTTCAGTTCTGAATCTGGACCTGGTAAGTTCAGGAGTTTCAGTCCCTACTGGTTGGCATGCAGAATTATGGTGTCAAAATCATGAAAACCTGATAAATAACGTTATGGAATAACTAAAGTAACAAGACATAATAAAATCTCAGTGAAAGGATTCAGAGATCTATTTTGATGAGGCTGGCAATGGAGTTTCACACTCCGTCTGCGTCTTCTTTTTGGGTTTTACTGTGCCCTTGAACAGAGAGAGGATGTGAGTGCACTGCCTCATCTTGAAAGACAGACTGGCTCAGGGTATTCCCATGCCTCTGCAGGCACCAAAGTTAGGAGTGTGGAGAATCTTGTGTACCCACTCATAACCCTGCCAGAAGGAAGTGGCATGTCCGGGGATTATGTCAGCCCTCATACAGTTGGAAAGATGCTTTGGAGCCTTCCCCTCTCGTTCCCATGCCAGTTCGCTGTTCCTTTAGAAGACCTCCAAAGGGAGACTGGGATGATCATGTTCAGACTCAGTATTTCTGAATCTATGAAAGTGTGATTTTAGGCAAGGTTTGGGCTTTTAAGGTAGCTGCACTTCTTTCATGGACACCTGTCACGGCCAAGAATATCCTGAACTGGAAATACTGGTAGAAAGTAAATGTGTATCATGTAGCATCAAGTAACTCCATGTTTAATTTTCAAGTGCATTAAAATCCACCAGACAGAACAAAGTTATGGTGGAGATCTGATCTCTGCTGCAGTCAGAGGTAAAGATTTTACTTCATGATATTATCAGTGAGAAGTTGCTCTATTGAGCCCTTCTGAAGCAGTACTTTTTTCTTTTTGTCACTAAAGAAAAAAATCTTCCTCTCATCTGTCAAGAGCAGAGGCAGATTTTCAAAATTACAGAGGAAACACAGGCTCTTTGGACCAAACCCACTACAGTATTCAGGTTATCAAGCTCTTCTAGTTGTCCCTGGAAATATCTAGAGTTAAAATTCACATCTCCAAAGCATCCATTTGAGTGCTATAAAGTTATACACACCTTCATCTTCACCAGTAAAGCTGTTTATATGATTGAACTCTTCTTGACCATGTTGAACAGGCAGACCACTCAACCACCTTTGGGAACTACAAAATGGTGATTCTTATATCCATTGTAGATATTTCTTGCAAACCCTTTTATGAAATGCACAGCACCCTTAAGTAAGGAGACTTCTGCAAAACACACAGGCAGAAGGTGGGGTGCTGGGGAAGCATCAGACTCATCCTGGACATGGATAATGCTCTGATGGTCCGGCACAAATGCTTCAGGCAGCAGGGCAGGAAACTGATAGCAAAACTGCAGCCAGTGGGGGCACATGGACAAGTGACACCTGCTTCTATTTCACCTCTTATTGGAGTTCAAATTTTGTGGCTTTATTTTTGCTGTCTCGTTTTTCTATTTTTGGTATTAGTGCAGTTTAATTTGCTGAAATAATTTGCTTGATGGTGAGAAAAAAAATATAAGAAGAAAACCTGAAGGAAGAGGATAAACCATGAAGACTCCATATTTGCACGTAAGATGTATTAGGGTGTTCCTTTCTTTTAGGGTTCTGAAGAGTCTATGTGTAAAATCAGATTAATTTGTTTTATAAAATGACAGCTATGGGACAGTTGTACTCTGGACTCTATATTCAATTCAAATATGTCTGACAGTTCAAACCTAAGAAAAGCCTCTGTCACCAGAGGGAAAAAGAAGATTTTTTAGAGTACAAGGTACTGCATTAGTTACATCAAACAACTGCTCCAGATTGTTAGAGTTTAACATAAACCTTTCCCAGTATGAAAAGCAGTATTTTGGTTTAGAAAATGTGATGTTTTGAAATAGGTGGTCTCATACAAAATGAAATATTTGGTGTTCCCCAATGTTTTAAATAATAGCACGGCTTGTGCTGCTGCTAGGAAAAACTTTCCTGAAATTACCCTCTTCATTATCCTAACCTTACAAGATATCCTGATTCTGTCTGGCAATAACATTAAAACTTATAATGACAAATCAACATTTCTAAAACACAAACACACAGGCCCATCTGTATGGAGCATATTCATAGAAAGAGGTTTTAAGATCACTTCATTGGGATGATAGTTCTGTCTTCCGATGTGGTCTTCTGGGAAGAAGTGGTTTACATTTCATTAGGGAATTCATACAGGTCCTTGATTCTCTCCTTGTTGAACTGGAAAAGCTGCAGATGAGCCCAGATCCCCCCAAAAAATCCTTCTGAATCATCACAGAAAGGAGGCTAGGAATATCTGCTAAACTCTGAATAGCTCCACATGCCTGAGAGCTCCAGCTCAGGCAGTGGTTTTGCTCTGTGCCAACCATTTATGTTTGTTGTTGATAGATTTTTATTTCACTTTCTCATGTTCAACATTCCTTTCAGCTGGATCATTTAGTTTAGAGCTATCTGAGTGCCATGGGTAGACTCATCCTTAATCTTCTTACCATCAGAAATTGTGCAGGAGCAGCTCCAGCTGCAATGGTTGTTGACTTGAAAGAAGTGTTTTATATCAATACATCAATATGTGCAGATGGCTTGTAGGTTTTATTTTTCTCTTAATCTGTGCTAATTTGTGCTCTTCTCATCTTTACCTTTTTTTCCATTGCTCTGGGGGCAAAATAAACTATGTCAATAATGTTGAATATAACAGTATTTATGAAAATATTTTGATTGTTTTAAAGGTCCATTGTCTGACATGAGGACTTCATGTTTCTGAAGTATTTACCTACTTTCTGGACAATGTGTGCCACTGAAGTCTATATAAGTAAAGCCAAACCAATATATCTGGAGAAGCAATCAGTCACAGTACTGTATTTGTGTTCTTTCCAAAAAAAACTAGTCTGTTGCCTCTACTGCCAAGATCTGACAGGTAGCTTTGGGGAGATTAATGGCCCTAGTGATTGTTACTATTTGTGCCTTTTTTTCCCTTTCTACATTCAAAATGCTTATTTACTGAATAACATGAATGTACTTTTAAAAAATTAAAGAAAAAAAAAAAAGAGCATTCTGTGATCTGACTGTGTGTTTTTTTATAAATTTATGTTCTTCAAGGTACCGGACTAACACAGCCCTCTGAAGTGCTTGAGGGATCAAAATCACCTGTCCTTTCAGAGGCAGCCCATCACTCATATGAAGGTTATTTCAGTTTTGCCAATATGGTAATGCGTTTGCTGGACATTGACTCACTCACCATCGATGAAGGTGGAGTTGAAATTACTTGCAAAACTCATATATTAGTTTTTCATCTCTAACTTGCTTTGATCAACCATCATTGCGGCCAGGATGAGGTCAGATTGTACTTATCATCTTTTCTTCTTAAGTTGGTAGTTGGTTACCATTTCTATTCTAAATACTCTGGAGTATTTTCACCCAGTAAAACTTTTGTGTGATGGGGTCCTCATGTGGGAAAAAAATTGGATAAAGTCATATTATTTGGATCAAAGCTAAAAAAATATCCAGTGGCCTGTGTCCTGTTTCTTGTCAAAAACTAGGATGAACAAATATGCACCGAACCAGTAAATAGGTCTGTGCAAGCACTAGGAGTTCCTCTTCTATTCCAGCACACTTTTTTTTTTTTTTTTTTTTTTTTTTTTTTTT
>JAWWTY010000001.1:12211260-12273081 GCA_035222235.1 Margarornis squamiger
ATGGCTTTTTGATGTGGTGGAAAAAGACTCTGGTCCTCTGGAAGCCTTTGTGTGCAAGCATATTTCCTAGGCCACATGAATATGTGTGTGTGGTTACTGGCTGAATAGTTTAGAGAATAGCGTACCAAAACAGGTGGAGGTATCCACTCTGTGGTGTTTTGGGTTTTTTGAAGTTTTTTTGTTTGGGTTTTTTTTAGGGGGGTTTATGAGTGTTTTTTATGGGTACTTTTCTTTTCCTACTAATGTTAGGTATTCAAATCATTGAAGAACAGCCTTTGCAATTTCACTTAATAGTTCCCAAAGCACTGTCTTACCCAGGAATCTTCTTCAAGCATTTCTTTTGAAATTCAGACAATGTCTTTTTATATTTTCAGTACTATTATTTCTGGATCTGGCTGGATTCTCAATTTTCTGACTATTTATTCTGTAACAGGGTCTTGAGAAGGCCTTAATGACCCTGATGAGCCCCACCTTGGATGCTCACCCACACCCCCATCTTTGGATCCACCAGCTATATATGAGCTCACACTCTTCTTGTGAATGACCCTCTTACAATCTGGAGAACTTATTTTTGGTGCTGAGTTTTGGCCCATTGAAGGGATGCTGAAGGAAGTATTATCTTTCTTAGAGGGTGATGGGTACAGCTGCACAAGGAGGTTGTTTATCAAAGGAGATTACCAACTGCTGGTTCAGAGGTCCTTACTAAAAAATCTGAGTTTTGCAGATGAAAATAATATAAACAAGGGTTAGAAAATGGCTCTCAATAATGGGCCTTCTAGATTGTCAAAGTCTGTGATGTCAGAGGATATGGAAACACTCCCCCTAAAGAAGTAGTAATTGGAAGAACAAATACATCCTGGATGAATAAACAGGGAAATAAAAATGGCACAGAGGAGGCTTGTGAAAACCTGTATCAGGAAGAGCACTGCAATAAACCTCTGCTTGTTAATTCAGTCTGTGGCTGTAGAAGCTGAGAGAGATCATTCTGACAGAGGTTTTGCTGGACTGGAAAACTTAAGTTGCGGAAAGACTTCTGGACTAGCTGAGAAGGCACAAATACAGTGTTTGGTTACCTGTAAAATCGTCATCGTGGTGGTTGCTACTGATAATTCTTCTTCCAATTTGTAAGGAAGAGAAAGAACACAGCACAGTAAGATATTTTTTTTCGGGGCGGAAGGGACTTATGCCTCTTTGAAAAGGAAGTAGGATGCTTTAACAAGATAAGAAAAAAGAACTTAATCAAGCTTTCTGAAAAACATAAATATAGAATCATAAAAAAGAATGACTAAAAGCAATGGAAATACTTTGTGTGAGAGGGTCTTGTTGAAATATAGATTCATTTAAGCTCAAACCTAGGTTTACATCTAAGCTCATATCTCATACTAGGTTTATTTTCAAAATACAGATGCAAGTTGAAAAGGAGGAGCAAGTGTGACATAGACTCTTCACTTCCCTTGGGCATGCCAGGTATCCTCCCTATGTGTAGATGAGTGCCATTTTAATTAGTCAGTAGATTGTGTCAGCAGTGTCTCTAACACAATGCTACAAGCAAATGAACATTGGTGTGAGCCTGGATGGAACGTGTGTTACAGCTTATTTACATTATCTATCACTACAATGGTCATATGTGTATATGCAGAGGAAACTGTAATTTATTGCTCAAAGATAATCGTACAGAGTGAGTTTGGAGGATAAGAATAAGGTTAATTTGTGAGAGAAAGAAAATATAGATAGCAAGTTCTGATCTGTGATTCCAAAGACTTGTTTATAGTAAGAAAAACCATGATAGAGTTGGCTTGACCTGGGACAGCTTTTTGGCTCAATTTTTTTCTTTTGGCTGAGATGCTTTCTCAAAGAGTGGGACAGTGTTGAACTGGAAAAGTGTTGAAAGAGGAATCTTGGAGTTTTTGCAAGAGCTCTGTAAACTTTCTTCATAACAGACCAGGAGCTGAGTTGTTTGATTACTTGATTGTTAGTATGGTTGATTTATATTTACTTCTTAAACCATGATTGACCTTGTTATGAACATCCTAGAGAGGATACCCACCAACCTGGAATGTGGAGATTACGCCTTCAGAAATATCAAACACCTGGCAGAAATAATCTGCCTAACATGATTTTATTATCCTATGCTTTAAATTTTCCTGGAATTGTTTAGGTTGGAAATGTTCTTTAAGGTCATTGAGTCCAGCTACTAACTCAACACTACCAAGTCCACCACTAAGCCATGTCCCTAAGACCCACATCTACACACCTTTTAAATACATCCAGGCAGGGTGACTCGTATACTTGTCTGGGCAGCCTGTTCCAATGCTTGACCACTAAAGAGTGGTCATGAAGAATTTATCTTAATATCCAATGTAAATCTCTCCTGGTGCAACTTGAGGCAGTTTTTTTTATCACTTGCTGGTCAGGGTAAGAGACCAACCCCCACCTGCCTACAATCTCCTGTCAGGCAGTTGCAGAGAGTGGTAAGAGCTCCCCTAAGCCTCGTTTTCTCCAGGCTAAACACCCCCAGTTGCCTCATCAGACTTGTGCTCCAGACCTTTCACCAGCTCCATTGCCCTGCTCTGGACAAGCTTTCATCACCTCAATCTCCTCCTTGTAGTGTAGAGCCCAAAACTGAACACAGAAGTCAAAGTGTGGCCTCACCAGTGCCCACTGCAGGGGAGACAACAGCAACAAATGTTCAGCTACAGATTCGGGTACATAATATTGTAAATTCAAATGTTTTTCAGTACTTTTTCCTGATGAAAATATCTTAAGCTACAAGAGATAATACTGGTGAAGCCTAGATGACATCTAAAACTTATGTGGTAGTGGTTGTTTACTATCAAAACGGTCAGTGTAGCATTGCAAATGTAACTGGAAGCTTTGCTCTCATGTGACATGGAGGAGGGGTAGTATTTTTTTTTCCAAGGCTGTGCTGTAATCCACATGTAAATCACATAAATGGTCTTCTGAGCAACTGCTGCTTATAGAGACAGAGCTATCTGATCATGTAGTGAAGGCTTAGTCCCATTTTCCGGATCCTGGGAAGCACTAAAGCAAATTGAAACTACAGTTGAAACTCGAGTTCTTTTTGAGGTATATGACTCTCATTTTGGAGAGTACCCCACTCATGAGAATATTTTCTTGAAACTGTTTTGCATACTGCCAATATTTGAGGATCCCGATCCATTAGAAGGGGATGGACCTTTACAAAGACTATCCACATTCAAATGAAAGTTTCTTCTTAATGTTTGTGATTCAGTGAAAGGCAGGAAGGACATGTTTAACACTTTTAGCATCCACACAGAAGTGAGAAACAACATTTCAGCTGGAATCTACTCAGCTGGCAATGAATTTTTAAGGTGATTTGGCTGATACAGTCCAGACTCTATAACAGAATCATGAGAAATCACAAGAGAATGGTCTTGAACCCAAAGTTTACTGCCAGTATATTGCACTGTCAGCAAAAACCCCCAGAATCTTGAGACAAATTCTTGAGTTAAACAAGACATGTAGAAGGGTATCACCAGCCATCACAGTGTCCTATTTCCAAAACTGGTGGATGAGTTGATGAGAACAATTGGTAACAAACGTGAGCTTGGTCAGTGAAAGGGAGAGCAGAAGTGAGCATGTTTTAAACGAAATATAGTCAAATAGTCATACTGGGGAGAAATAACAGAATGGAGAATTTAAACAGAATAAAAGAGGAAAGTATGAAAGAACAAAACATTAGAAAGGGACTTTTATTTGCTGACTATTGCAGCAAAGTTAAGAGCAGTGTTGAAATGTGTAATTCATAGTATATGCCAATAAAGAGAATTAAGAAGGCAAGAATAAACACTAAGACTCTGATGAGGATACAATTCTAGCTTTTTGCATTTGCAGATGGAAACCACCTCCGCTGTACAGAGCTACTTCACATCCCACAAGTTAGCACTCCAGAATTCTAAATGCCTTATACAGGCCATATGTGAGCAGGAGACTCTCCTCTTTGAAGTGTATTAGAAATGCAAGCATATGGAAATGTGTGTGAAGACCACTTCCATTGCTGATTTGAACTTGGTGACACTCCAGCAAATGGGATTTACAAATGTTACCACATAATTATATAGCTCTGACAAATTTGTTAGAGGAATACCACCTCCCAGCATGTGCTGGGTACTTCAAAAGTTCACTAGGAAACCTCCACTTCAAATTTCAAGCTTTACTTTCCTGTTTCAGTAACTACTTCACATTTTCAAGGAGTACGAATGTATGCGATCAGACAGAATCTGATGGTATTTAAGTCAAGGGCATGACACAGATGTAAATAGAATATAATCAAATATTTTGAGTAAGTTATATTGAAAGACAGGTCTGTTCAAAGCTCTTCAGTAGCCATTTACTTGCTTCTTCTCTTTCCACTTCTTTTTCATGCATTCTTTCATAAGAAGGCATAAAATATATATAACTGACTTGGTATTATAAATACTGATATTTATTTACTTATTCATGTGCTTTCTTGAGTAAAGTTTAATTGTTAAAATATAAGTTGCTTAACCTGTACTGCTCTCTTTCATAAGATCATTGTAAAAGTATGCACTGCTTGCTGTTTTTCAAGATGACATTTTATCTTCTGTCATAGAGACTTCTTAGACAAGATCTTCACCAAATTTATGGGGAAAAATATAATCTTACCCAAAAAAATGGCACATAAATCCTGATTTCATATTAATGTTAGTGGAGGGAGTATGGTACAGCAAAACTTGATAGGATATTTTTTACTTTTTTTTCCCCCAACCAATAATGCACTTCTCATGTGCTTATTTCCTTTGAGCAGTAAAAAGTTGCATGGGACAGCTGGTGAAATGAAAAAGGAGTTAAAAGCATATGCTACATCTTCATTTACTTCTATGAGCAGAACAATGAGCTCTGAAACTCCTTACGTTTTTCATACATATTATCTTTGTTATGTTGGATGCTACCTGTTTGGGATTTTAAACCACTCCATTTTCTCTGCCCAGAGAAAGTGATTCATAAATAAGACCCTAGCAATTACAGAACATTTTTCATCTTTGATGCTGGTAAAACACATTTAAAAAAGGATAGTCATCATCATTATGTCCATCATATACGCAGAAAATCTGTAGCAGGAAAAGGTTAAATGACTTGCCAGAAGGCACAAGGAAAAGCCAAAGTAGCAGACAACCATCCACAAGTCCAAGGATAGTTTCTGTTCCATAGCACTGTAGTTGTGAAAGGTGGGAATGAGAAGCACTACACAACCTCTTCTCTGCAAGATGGCTTTTCACAGCATGGCTAAGTTTGGCTCTCGCTGCTCTCCCTCCTGCTTAGATGATACAGTTTAGGCTTTTTTAACCATATGTGATAAGAGCTAACCTTAACATCTATAGAAACTGGTACATTAAGGAGCTTGTACTGATGTTATTAATATTAAAGAAGAATTTGGAAGATCCCACTGAGTATCATCTTCAGTAAATAAATTTTCTTCCTAAGTTCATCACAGAAGAGAATAAAAACAATGACAAAACTATTTTTCCTTACACTTAATAATTTAAATGAATTTTTGCAAGCACCTAGAAGACAGCAGCAAACCAAAGAACAACAGAGTTTTTCATTCTAAAGAAATTTAACTACTTTGTATAACAGAAAGAGTAATAGTAGATGCTACATATACTGACTTTCAAGACAATTTTGGTAGTATTTCACGTGACATCTTCACAACAGATTAAGGAATTAGGACCTGGATGAAAAAATTAAAGGTCAAAACCAAACTACTTGGACAGCCATAGTTCATAATTCACTATCAAGTTGGAAAGACCTTTCAAGATTTCTTCAGTTGCCTTTTCAGCTCCACCTAGTGAGGTGAGTTAGCTGAAGTGATGCAAGACAGGTGTGGAGCTCAAAATTATTTCAATAAATTAGAGAAATGATATTAGTGATCAGTGGAGATGGGATGAGTGTCAGTAGAGACAATTTCAGGATGCAAAGTTTAGATAGGAATAATCATCCATGCAAAGGTAGGAGGGTGAACAGCCAGGTAAATTGTATATGGAAAGGGACCTGAAAATTGCGAATAAAACCAGAAGTTAATATAATTACGCTGTTGGAAACCAGGAAAATGTATTCCAGAGTGTGTCAACACATTTGTTTTATAAGATACATGCATCTTTACTGAACAGGAAGAATCACAACTGGATGATTGTGCGCAGTCCTGGGCACTGCTTTTCAAGACATATTGGAAAGAATCTGGAATGGAACAAGGGAAATTAAGAAGTTCGGATAACTTGGTTTGCAGGGTAGAACTATTTGATTTAAAGATGAGGAGTCTGATGAGAAACATGACATTAATTTTTAAGTATGTTAATGTCTAATGCACAGAGAAAAAGAATGATCTGTTCCCTATCTTCATGACAGATAGGCTGAGAAGTAATGGACTTCATTTTCAGTGAAGAACCTAAAAGTTAAACATTAGATAATCTTTTTATCAGGAAGGAAAGTAAAACACTGCAAGAGCTGCTTTAAGAATACTCCATTGCTGAATGTGTCTTGGAACAGGCTGGTCATTGGCTGTGACCCTCTCTGAGGGCTGCGGGGGCCTGGATAAATCTTGAGGGCCTGCTCCATCCTCATCCAGTGTTTTTGACATGAGGCACTCCAAACACGAGGGCCTTATGCCACAAATAGTGCAGTCCTCCACACAGCTAAAGATCTGGGGTTTCAAGATTTCATAATCTCATGAAAGTACAAAATGTTTATATCTGTCAAAACCTTGGCAACAAGCATGAACATTCCAACTTCTTTTATTAGTACTTCAGTGGGTCTGCAGACATCCTGAAACAGCAATGTTGAGGTGTGACCAGTGCATTTCATCCTGAGTGTAGAAATCTGTGGTCACTTTGAATAAAACTCATGGGAGTACTACCTGAGGCATGCTTAGGTCTTGTCTTTGTAAATAACATAAGTGGGTGAACAGGGCCTTTCTGCACCTATTTATGGTTAGCTCTGCTATAGGTTTTCTTTTGTATGCCTCTAGTTTTCTTGAGATTTAGCAAGTATATGTTAGAATCAAAAGCAGATAAATTAAGGGACCACTAAATTAAGGAAACCTACTGAAGCAAATATATATTTCCTATTCTCTTAGTGTTAATATGTGTCTATATCTGAAGCAGGTATGTGGGTAACTTTCGTACACTTCTGTGTGCTGGATTCAATACACTAGGTTACCCATTGCTTTCTTTGGACTGCAGTGTAATAAGGCTGATTTATGTCATCTGAAAATCTGATGCTTTATTTTTAGCATTTAAACACACAGAAAGAATTCATGTTCTTGGTTTAATCTGCTGGAACACTGGGATTTAGTGAAAAGCTTGTGTAGAGATGACAGGACTACTGGCTGCATAAGCAGTGGAAGGTGAGGGGGAGGAACACAAAGAATGTTTTTGAGAAGTAGATTAACTTTGGAATTTTAACATGCAGTTTTTATTGAACAAATAAATGAGGAGGTTCTTTCTGTACAGAAGGGAAGATTTTATTCATTTTCACAAATAACCAGTCTGTTTCTGTAAAGTTAATAGGGTGCTGTCAGAACTTACTTTCTTGCATGGTTTGTTGTTATGCTTTCATTTCTTCAGTGAAACACAGGGGGATTATCTAAGGAAGGATAGAAAGAAAGTTGCTTCTGAGTAAAATTTCTCAAATGAGCTTAGTAAGAAGGACTGCATTGCCAAGATTTATAGTACATTTACATATATTGTTTGTTCCATACTTCTGTATCAAAGTGTAGTAAATTAGGCAATGTGGAGTTAATAATGAAGAAAATTGGCCTATTCTATTTAGTATTTTGGCATTCCTATGTTGTTACTGCACACTGATTTATCTCTCTGCTAGGCCAATCAGTCTCTTCCTTCTTACTTATCTATCTTTCTATTTAAGCTTGACTAGGATCAGTCTATTTTCAGCTGGGCTCAGAAACAGGGACAGCAAAATCAGCTTGTTGGAAGCCTTGAATTTCCTTCGACTAGCCTATTTCTTTTGAGATAGCTGTTCAGGAATCTACAGAAGACACATTTGTTACGTGTGTGAGGGTGGGCAGGTGTCTATATGTGTATGTGGCCCCTGCATTGCACTGGCCATTGCACTCAGGTTGACCATTAGCTTCAAATAAAACCAGGAATCGAGAATTCAGCTTGTGAGGATGCCAAGGAGCAGGCCTCTCCTGTATCTCTACAGAGATGCCATTTCAGGACAACAGCGTGGTCTGCATTTTTTTGCAGTAGTAGGAAGAGCTGGTCAGTGTTTGGTCTTGTGACACCAGTCCTGGACTGTGGTTCATGGAAGGGCAGCAATTTGGGTGCAGATGTCCTGGATTACAGCTCTGAGCAGGAGAAACAATGAAGGAGGGCCTCTTGCATCAAAAACCTGAGCTGAGGCAATAGGAGCTTGAGAGGGCTAAAAAGAAACAGGTTTCTAAAAGCCCTTTTTTGTGACTACTAATATCATAGCATGTTATGAAGTGCATTTCAAAGTACCAGTGAGGCAACATGCAAGGTATTTCCTGGAGCATTTAATCACATGTAGATTAGATCATTACAGCTGTACAAAGGTATTTCAATTTTTGCTCTTAAAAAAACCCTAGTATTGCTCTTAGGCAATGAACTCTAAGGAAGAGAAAAATATTTTGTGGAATAATTCCATGAAAATACATATCAGCATGAAAACATTGTCAGCAATCATTTCAAAACTCCATTTATTTCACAGTGAACTTTGTGCATGTCTGCAGGGGGTATGAAATGGAAAAACAGGGAAAGCAATTTACTGAAGCCAAACTGTGCCAACCACAGATGCCTTGTCACCCATCCCTCACTGGGGAGCTTTGCCCTTCCACTTACACCAAATGTCACTGTTCTGGTGAGTGACATAATATATACGGTGCTGAGTTCACTCTAATCTTCCTAAAGAAACTTTCTCTTCTCCCTGCTCTCATTTCTTCTGCTAAAAGCAATGCTTACACTGGAGCAAATACAACTGCCAGGTGGACTCATAATTCGTCCTGCTTCTCCCACAAACCAAAGTGAATAGGAATGTATTAACACACCCATCACCCAAAAGAGCCATTTTCAGTTTTCTCAGACTTGCAGGGTGCTTACAGAGAGTCAGGACAGTGGATCCTCAGGCATGCTGGAATGAAACAGCATGGGTGGGATGCATCTCACCCACCTTCAGGAATTTGCATTGCACAGCCCAAGGACATCAGAGAGACCAGAGGGCTGGCTTGGGTATAAATACCTGGGCTGAAGATGCCCATAATCTCCCAACACAGTGACAAGATGATGGCTTTGCCTCCCTGAAAATGAAGCAAATGGACCACTGTTGCTTATTATTGAGCTGTCTTTCATGAGATCTGCATGTGAGTGGGCAGAAAAAAGTGATGAATACTTGACCAGTTCCCAGAAGTCACACAAGGAAGACCAGGAGTTAATGGGATTTCTTTGAGCTGGGAAATCAAAGGGCTGACAAGCCAGCAGGAGATTCTGTCCACCAATCTTCATGGTAAGGAGGAAATGCTGTGGGAACACATGTCCCTTTTGTGAAGATGGGACAGGACCATGTGTGCACACGAGATGTCACTTGTTATAGAGCTATAGGGTACATAGCTGCCTACTTAAGCCTGCCATGAGAGCTGATGAGTAGAGTGGGCAGCTTTATGGAAAAAAGTGCTCTGTCACATCTCTTCCATTCCTCTTTGGCATGGGATAGCAGTTGTACAGAATTTCTCCTCTGGCCTTGGATAGCCTAAGAAGCTCTTCTTGAAGAGATTGCCATTTCCCAAGCCCAAACAGTCCTGTACCACTCTTGGTCATATTGCAAAAAGATCAAGAACAGTGGCCCAAAAATCCTATTTCAGTCCTCCAGTCCAGCTGTGCTTTTTGCTACAGGCTGAAGTAGTACAGGACACTGTGAAATTGTGTGGCTGAATACTAAACCCTACCTATTTTACACAGAGTTTTTTGTGTGAACACTACACTCACACAGTTTTTATTTTATTTCTTTTATGCTTTTGTATATTTTTCTTTTTAATAATAAAAGTAGTTAGGCACTTTATAGCAGTGCAAAATCAAAGCATCATTTTAGTTTTAGATCACAGTGTTTTTGTAGTGGAAGTTCAGTGCAGTCCAGTTGCTAATCCTGTATGTCAACTCACACTTAATTTTCCTCATTTTTTAAGTGGACAAAGCTTTAAAAGAGAAGTAATAAGAAAATTTTCTTACTCAAATAGGAGAGAACTTTCCTTGACACTTTGGAGAAAAGAAGCCTTGAAATATTCATGTTGTGTTGCATAGACTGCCCATGAAATATGCATGAAAAATTATACAAGGTACAAGAAAAAAACATATCACTGGAAAAGGGATTCTTTAATTTAAAAGACAAGTCTTTACCTAGCAAGTAAAGCAAGAATATAGTAAGACCTAGACGTGTCCCTAGTAACTGTCATTTCATAGAAGGCTGGTTGCTGGCTGCTTCTGTCTTCCTAAAGCTGACTGAACCCATGACTTCCAGCCACCAGAGCTGCTTTCTCAGGCTTCCACAGGCGTTATGTAATTCCTGACATGCACTTGGAGTATCAGGTGGAGACACTGCTTAGCAAGCACTAACCTAGTTGTGAAAGGGCATCAGCTTCACCTCCTTCAGCCAAATGTAATTGCTCTGATGATGGCTAAACCAGTTTGTTGAATATCTAGTTGTTCAGTAAAAGTTATTTTCAGGCAGGGTAGCATTTGATAGGTGACTTCCACCAGAATAATGAGCATAATATCCATACTGTGATTTAGGGCAGGTTCTTTCCAAACTGGAGAAACAGAAACAGATGAGATTACAAGTGACCCTTTGCTCATTTGAAAGCATGTAGGTGCTTTCACCCCCAAATGCCATACTAGTCAACAAATATGATGGGGGCAGATCCATTGGTAAGAAAGATGTGCTTTCATTAAGAGATATGTCAGCTATATGATAAGGTCTACTGATCTCTAGGAGACTATTGAGGAGTTTGCATAGTAAGTAATTCCCAAATTGAATGAAGATAATTAATGGTATCTATGATCATGTTCTTTGTACAGTTGTACTCCATCCTCTGAGCTCACATTTTCTAACCTACTGGTTGATCTGGAAAGACCCAACTAACAGGGTGATTTTCAACACTTTTGTTTAATTAAGAAAGGCCACATTTTCTCACCTGTGTGCTACCATGGACAATAATGATGATCTCATTACAGATGTCCCATGCTGACATCTCCTGATTTTCCCCTCGCTTCTTCTGTTCTGGCTGGTGGATGAGTCTTTCTGTTTGTCAAATGTTGCCAAACAGGATGACTTAGCTGACCATCTGCATCTGGCCCTGAATTTTGTGCAGTGGCCTGGGGAGCCATTATCCTAAGGAACCTTTTTCCAGCTATGTTTGTGCTTTGTCCCCTTGTTATGTCTGCAGATGGGTCAATCACTGCTCTGTGACCAGACTTTAGCTTGGCTTTCGCAGTCTGGCATTCTGCAGCTGCCCTGGGCCCTGGCCAAGTCCCAGATATACCTCCAGATGCCCTTGTGCTGGTAACCACAAATGTGGCCTGCAGTTCCACTTGGGTGGCTGGTCTGGGTAGGGGTATTGCCAGTACGGGAGGAGAAGAAGGATTAAGGCATGAGAGGAGAAAGATCAATGTGGTAAATTTTTTGTTTGTTGCTGCAGCTTGAAGCATAGAGCAGATGAAATTCTGCAGCACTGATGGGCTGGTAGGGGGAAAAGGAACATGGAGCATGGTCATGTAATGCTTAATATCAAGAAAATCCCTACAAATATGAAAGCAGTTATTTGCACTATAGATGTGAGCCAGCTGGCTGTGTGGTCACGGTTGCAGTTGAACATTAAATATGCAGCAGTTACTGAACTGCAGCTTGCTGTGAATGATATACCTCCCCATTATGCCTTCTTGTGTCGACAAGCCCAGAAAGCCAAAAAAAAAAAGGAAAAAAAAAAGGGAAGAAAAGCTGAGCTGAGTGTACAGTCTAGTTAAATGCTTTCAAAAAAGTGCATGTTAGTCTGGTTTGAGCTTCGAAGATTTTCAATTTAAAGGTTAGATTTTTTTTTCTTTTATGTTTCAATCAAGAAAAATTACATTAGGTTGAGTCATATGCAGGCAATTACAGGCTTCCTTCTATATATCCTGAGATACATATGTACAACAAAATATGAACATTTACTATGTTAGGAATAAGTCAGAGTCCTCTGTGAATAATAAAAGTATTTTCCTTATGATAAAATTGAGTACTGAATAATACTCATCTCTTTTTCTACTTAAATTGATTCCTTTGCAGACCAAGACATCACTTAGATTAAGAAAATTATGTATGAAATTTCTCTTACAATCTGTTTATGGGAAAAAATATTTTTTTAAAAAGATTTTACAGTGCAATAGCATGGTTTTATATAGTGTTATTATAGCTATAGTAATTCTGAATGTAGAGTTGCAGCCATGGGAGGAAAGCCTAAGACAAAGGGAGGAGAAGACAATATGAGTTTGCTGGAAAATATTGTGCATTTTGTGGTTTTCTTTTCACTCTTTGTAATAAGTTTAACTATCACCATGATGCACTATAACAGTGTAGAATGAATTTTCTAAAGTTTTAGCAAATTATAAGATCACAACAGTCTTAATGTCACACTGTCTGAAATGCCTTACTTTTTTCTTGATAAAGGTAGTGGTGAAATCTAAGAAGGGGAGGAAATTTTATGTTTCACTTTTTCTCTTGCCAACATTTTATATATAACCAATTTCAGTGGCTTTCTATTTGTATTTTGCCGTAGGGTAGGGATTTGTTTTTGTGTGTGTGATGTTTGTTGTTTTGTGGTTTTTTTTAGTTTTAAATTACTATTACTATTATATTTTTTACTCTAATGGGAATATATATACCTATACCAATGTCTTTATTAACCAAAAAAATTCACAGACCTCAAAAGCTTACATCATAATTGGAACTAAAGTTTCAGTTTGAAATAAGTGAATATTTCTGGAAGCTCTTACGTATATCAGTTGATATTTATCTGGTTCTTACACTGAAATTTATTTAAATTGGCTGAGGGCAGGGATATTAGAAACCTGTTATCTCATCCTGCTCCATGCAGACCCAGGCCACTGCCTTTCCTATGGTATGGCACCACAGCTGAAGGCAAGAGCAGGCAGATCTGGCTGAGCAGGGTTTGCAGCAGATGGATGGGGAACTGGAGCAGCCAGGAATGTACAGACAGGAGCTCACAGCAGAGGCGGGGTGTAGAGTGGGTATAGAGGCCAACCACATTCACATTGAGCACATGCCTTGCCCTTGCTGACTTAGTGGGATGAGAAGCTCCCCTGCCAGCTCATGTCAGGGTCCACCACTGAGTGCAATCAAACAATTGCAGGTGCTCATCTGCAGTGAGTGCTGACCTTGTGACACCCTTCCCACCACCTTCCCTCACAGCAAGCAAAGGCTGGCAGTTGGCAGTACTGCCACTACCATCAGTGATGGTGTGGGTGCTGTGTAAATCTGCAGTCAAAACTTGGTGACTTCTTTTGGGATATGGGGTGAGTCAAGCTTCCATCCAGAGATTAAACAGTACTTAATTAAACGGTAGTTTTTCTGAAATGCAATGTGTGCATGTACAGTAAATACTGTTCTTAAAGTGGGACAACTAGTTTACTCAGTGTTTTGTAGTTTCTTGCTATTATTCCTGTGTAATATCTGAGTTATGGCAAGGCAAGTGCTGGCAACAAAATTTTGTTTCCACTTGCACAATTGTAGGAGTCATAAATTGGTGGAAAGATATTTTTTTTTCTTTCTCTCAAGGGAAGTTCTTTCCTAATGTCCCATCTAAAAAAAATCTATGACAAGGATCCTAATGATTTCTGAGGAAACTAGATGATGACCTTATGAGACTCTTGAAAAAATCCTTTAAAGTGTTTTTAATGTGATTCTCTTTTGGTAATGACTCTTCTGTTAGCTTTTGTCTTGACTGGAAATAAATATTTTAAATTACTCTGCATGAAATTAAGGTTATTGTAGACAAATAGACACTGAATAGTTTCATCTTTCTTCTGTCAGTAGGTATGTCCTTTCCTTAGGTGTATGTTTTTTTAAAATCTGTGCCTCCTAATTCTTTTTTTTTTTTTTTTCTTTTGTTGAATTGGCTCACAAATTTTTGCTGCAAGTGCCCTATTGAACACTTGCCTTCTTTCTAAATTGCTGGTAAGAAAAACAACTGAATCTGTGACTTTTATGTGAGTTTAGTAGATAGAGATGCATAATCTGAAGGCTGGAATTTTGCCTCCATTCTGCAGTTTAACATTGATGCAGTAGTTTGATCAGTAGCTGGCTGTGGTCTGCAATATTTTGAGGCATGGGTATATATTCCATGAACCTGAAGCATGTAAAGCCTTAATTGAGCCCCTAATTACTCTATCATCTCCTGCTGCACACTAAAGGCGGCAGTTTAAAGAGACTACAACTATGACTGTAAGAAAGGAAAGCTGGGAAATACAAAAAAAATGTAGGTAAGTAAGGAAAAGGGGCTGATTCTGGGCAGTTTAACATAGGTCTTGTGGTGTGCTGAAAAAAGATGGGCCTTCTTCTCTAGTAGGAAGCATTTACTATAAGAGCTGAAAATGTGGCATTTCTCCTATCTGGGATTTACAAAGCCATATATATAGTTTTCTGGGCTATGGGTACAACTATAAAGTGGTTTTGTTAACCTGAGACAGGTATGCCCACTAACTACATAGAAAGCAAAAGAATCATAGGCAATGAAAGATGAAATACAGAAAGCT
Organism: Margarornis squamiger; assembly: GCA_035222235.1. Taxonomy (NCBI): domain Eukaryota; kingdom Metazoa; phylum Chordata; class Aves; order Passeriformes; family Furnariidae; genus Margarornis; species Margarornis squamiger. The sequence continues at coordinate 12,226,101 of JAWWTY010000001.1, forward strand.
GACTTGTAGGTTAGGCTAAAAGGCAGTTAGTTGGATGCTCTTTGAAACACATCTACCTGGTTCTGTGTGTGAGGCATTAATTTTCTGTAACAGGCTGAATTGACCCTTTCCTGCATGACAGATTAAATCAGTCAGAAGAGGGCATTTGCTCTGCTGCAGCCCTGGGTCAAGTGCCAGATGAGTGTCTTGTGCAGACTCTGTCTGACCATGGGAGCCTTCACTAAATTGTAGTCAGTCTCTGTCCTTGTCTCTGAAAGACTGAGAAGCAAAGAGCAGGTACTTCATCTGATGGTGCCCACGCTGTGGGCTAAGGAGAGATGTAGGAAGTTTGTTTGGGTAGTTCTACCAAGGGGTTTGAAGGAAGCAAAACAGGCTCAGAGTTACCAAAACTAGGGGCATGAGGGTCAAGCCCTGCTTTTGATTACATTATAACAGAATCAGCCCAGAAGCACTGCAATTTAAGCACTAATTATATTGTTGCTCTCTGATGCTTTCTGTAAATTATTTAGATCTTTACCTCCATCTTTTGTTGCCTTCTCACTGAATTTTTATTGCTTTTAATTTTCTTGGTTGTGGAATACACTAAGTCAAAGAAATTATTTATAGAATTAGGTACTGGGTCTGCATGGTTGCAATTCTTCCAATTTGTTTGCTTGGATTTTTTTTCAGTACTGAATGTCCAGCCATGAATTTAAAGGTATTTCCACAGATCTAGTGAAAGGAGTGTTACATTTGTATGACTATTAAAACAAATTTTAATGTGAAATATCTAATGTCATAGATCTGTCAATGTTGAATTCTTTACTGTATGCCTCCACCAGAAATCTCTATTATAGGTTAGTCACCATCACTTCTTATTTTGTTTTAATATGTTGAAAATAAAAATTGAAGCAGCTAGTGTCTGAATTCATGGTTTCCCACTGAACTTCCTGATGTCATGGATATAGGACCAGCTTAGAGGAATAACAAAGTTTGTTATGGTGGGAATAAAATTTTGGTTATAAATTATTGAAAAAAAAAAAAAAACCCAAACACCAAAAACAGAAAAACAAAAAAGAGTGCCAAATTCTGTACTAAGGTAACTGAATAGATCCCCTTAGGTTGTTTTGCAGGATTTGAGGGAGGGCTATTGAACCATTCAGCTCAATGGGACTTCATACAAGTACAACTGTGCCCCCATGTGGATATCAACACAGAGCTTCAGAGCTCACACTGCCTCTCTCCGAGGTGCCCAGACCCCAAAACTCCTTCTGGTTTCAGTGAAGGTGAAACTATGTCTGGAAATTTTTTGCTTTGAAGAGCCCTTCAGGCATAGCCTTTGCTCAGTGCTCTGGTTGAAGATGAGAAATAGGCATTCACTTTTTTTTTCCTTCTAATGGCTGTTCTTGCTTTCCAGTTCAGATGCAGATGCTGGTGTTCTTTTTATTTAACCAAATTGCTTTTTTCTTCTAACTCACACCCTATACTTTCAACGGCTTCTGCTTCATTTCTTAATAATAGCCCAGCTGCCTCTTGTTTTTATGTGTCTTTGTTGATGCATTACCTAGTTATTCCTCCTGAGAGTTTGCTTGCTGAGCCTTTATAATACCTGATGGAAACAGTTTTAGGAAATATGTCATTTTACAGAGCAACACCTATTTAGTTTCAATTCCATATCACTGAAAGTGCCCTTTGAACAACTTTGGCTTAAAAATAAATTTAGAAGCAGAGGGTGTGACACTAAGTTAAAGACTGAAACAAGATCTTGGCCTGGAATTTAAAAATATGCATAAAGAGAACTTCAGTGGGTGCTGTGACGATCTCTGTTAACTACAAAGTGAGGATGGGATGACCCCTCTTACATCCTTGATGATGTGCGTGACTCCAGTATCAAGTTCCAAAGTGTACTCCCCTTATCTTGACATCTGTGGCTGGATGAAAATAACAGCTGAGGTTTTGACCAAAAAGCCCTCCAAACTGGAGCACTGTAGGAATGTTGCTAGAAAAATCTCAAATCTATGGTGAACCATCCTACACAGTTGTCTTTCGAAGGCCTTTTATGTAAGTAAAGAGCAAAGCTGTGGGCATTGGAAAAATCTGCCTGGAGAGCAATTTCTATTTGTACTTCAAAGAAGGGGAGGGAGAAACCCCCTTCCCTTTGGCCTTGCAAGACTAAAGGGTGCTTAATTAAAGTAAATAGAAATGAGAAATATGAATAGTGGTAAGAGAAATTAAATACTTCTCTATTCTAAATAGAACAATCATCTTGTTTTTGGCTTGCGAGCTTTCTCCCTCAATAGCCTTCATATAAAACTATTGAATTTCCAAATATAAATAGATAACTATTGGCAGGGTTCTGGTATGCTTTTTTTATCTTGAGCCTAACAAGTGAGTGGCAGTGAATGTGTGAGCTTTTCTTAGTGAGCACAGAGGGACTCCTTCACCAGGGTTTCAAACTCAGCAGCTTTGTTGATGTTCATCCAAAGAGGGCCATCTAAAGTACAAAAGGACCTATGGATTCAACTTAAAACAGAATTGATTTCCTTCCCTGGTTTATTCACAAAGGCATTTTCCTTGCTCCCAATCAAAAATTGGCGAAGTTCTTGCAGATCCCTGGCAGAGCAGGGTTGGGCTCACTGGAACCGCCTGTTCTCAGCCACACATGGGGCTGCCTTTGAGGGTGTTGTGCTGCTTGGCCATGGCCACAAAGCACACGTGAGGCTGTCAGTGGGTGTGTCAGACAGTGCTGAACAGGGCACTGGGTATAGACAGGTCATTCCCTTGAAACAAGATTCACTTCCATGTACTTGTCTGAGTGATTTTGGGTGGAAATGACTCCACACCAGAAAAGAAGTGGAAGAAAGCAATAAAACATGGGGATATCTCAGCTGTCTAAGGTGAAAAGGAGTCAAAAGAAATCTGGCAGATATGGATTTCATCCCCTGTTTCACACATCCTTGGAGAGTGTCCTACCTATTGGAATATTAGCTGCTACAGGCAGGTGTGCTCTTCTTCGCAGGTCTGTTGAGGACCTGAAAAGGAGAGGGGGAAAATGATACCATGCGTTTCCACCCTCAAGTTTTAAACAGAGCATTTCTGAGGTACTGAAAACTAATGCAGTAACTATTTGAAATTCAAAGACAGAAGCCTCTTTACCCTGAGTAGGCTAGCAATAGCGTGCCCGGTGAAATGATACAAAATAACCCCAGTGCTCTGGCATGAAGGGAAGTCAATTTCCACCCCTCACACACCAACGCCCCCTCCCCAAACTACAGAATTTAACACAAGTGGAATTGTGAGCATGCCAACCAGACGACTACATGTAAGTCTGTAGGCCTATTTCTACTTAGATCTCCCTTGATTGCCAAATAGTTACAAAACTATTTTTTCTGGTCCAAAGTAGCATACAGGACTCTACCAGTCCTCCTAGAAGCAGTAGGTGAAACTCTGTGACAAAAATGGTCAGAAATAGATGTATATGACCCTTCTATTTTTAGCATTTCCTCCAATTTTTGCTTTCTAACCCAGAAAACAACAATCTGAACTTTTGATGATCTGGAATAGCATTTGAAATGCAATGAGAATTTCTTTACTGCTAAATTTTTGGTAATGCAGTAAAGACTAATTGAATATGTCATGATTTAGACCGTAAGGGTGAATGCAGTGTGAGCTACTTAATGAAAGGAAACCTGAGATAAGGAGTGTGCCCTGCAGAGGCATGATGACAACACAGATCTCTTTTAAAATTCTTTTACTTCACTTTCTTATTCCATACACTTTGAAGTATAGGGAGTTTAGCTTGAGTTTTGAGGAATTCCTTTAAGAAAAGAAAACAAGAGCATCTGCTTCTGATTGTCGCATGATCCCATCATGAAAGTTATCCATTTTGTCCGATTACTTTCTACTATACTGACAAATTTTTTCTGGAAGGTTAGTCCTCAAGGAACACATTGGAGTCCAATTGTTGCTCAGCAGATGTGCTTTGTATGAGCTATGAGGCTGTGTAGGCTTTGCTTTATGCTCTCCCCTTCCCCAGTCACCTGGACCCCCTACCTGGTCCTTCTCAAGAACACTGGTGAAGGAGCTTTGTAGGTGTCATGAAATTGCTTTATGGATTGAGGGATGAAGGTGTGAGGGTTGCTGTCACGTTCTCTTCTCTTCTTTTCACATCTGATTTTTCCCTTTCATTCTCTTTTCCAGCATTCCTTCAGAGCCAAAGAATCTGGCAGAGGTGGTCTGTGTTTAGGCACTGTCATGTGAGCCTCTGCAGCGTCTAACTGGCTGCACAGGTGTGGAGACAACTACACAGAGGTGATGACCATGCAGGTTTCTTCCCCACATATGGGTGTAGCTAATAACAATCCAAGATAATTAAGCTGCTATGGAATGTTAAATGTTTGTAGAAACCCTGATATCAGACTCTGAGATGCAGTGCTTTGCTGTGCAGACCTGCATGTGTCCAGTGATGGAGATGCATTGCAGTGTCGAGTCTTTGGTAACTTCGGTCTGGGTATCCTCTGTTCTGAGATTCACCTGTTTCATTGCTGTACTTGGATCTGCTCTGAGAAACAGTCAACTTAACACCTCCTCCCTTCTTTCTGTAAAGGTATCACTTATATATTCCCAGAGAACATCTGGTTGTCCAAGGAAAGTTTCTCATTGTGACTGTATGGTTTCTTTTGTGATATCTCTGTACCTTTTGTTTCTTGTTGCAGGCTTAGTGTTTAGGAACATTAAAGCAAATCCTATGGCATTGAATCATTCAAGGCTTCTGGTTTTCTGTGAAAAATAAAAGTCAGTAAAACCTTTAGTAGTGCCACTCTGTAATTCCACAGGGTATTTCATTATTTTAAAAACTTTTTCTGACTGTCTTATGCATTAAAGATGCTGAAGTCTAGCTGTGACGTGCTTGATCTGTGTTTTACTGTTAGGTGCCTGGTAAACTGCTCATCAAATGAGAGTCACCGTGAAATGCATTTCACAGGATGTATTAAGAGAATGAAGGTTTTTGTCTAACTGCAGTAACTGCCATTAAGGTTATCTTAGCGAAGGGATAACACCAGATTAAAATAGTCATATCTATACTTTTTCTAGCCATTGTAAACCAACTGTAAGCCTACTTTGTATCAAAGTAGCCTTTCCTTCACTATTTTCATGGGAAGCTTTTTCTCAATTTGGTTCATATTTTAACAAATGCACCAATTTCACAGGGGCACTGTTCCCTTTTCTCACCTCTTCTATTTGATTTTCTTTCAATTCCTCTGTAACTTGTCCTGATCTTTTACACAAAGGAACATAATTGCCCAGTCTTCATGTGGTTACAAAAAATGCTTTTGACACTGAAAGTTTCTCTTTTAAGTTCCTCATAGAAGCAAGAAATATGTTGATACAACCACCTTATTTGAATAACCATGTTCACTTCCTGAAAGTGATTTGGCAGAAGCTTCAATAATTTATCTTTGACTGGGCATGCCCTTCATCTGCTTCTCACATATTTTGTTTCACCCTTTTTTCTTCTATGCCATCAGAAGCTGTAGCTGCATGTGCATCCTTTGTAACACAGTACAAGTGTTTTTGGAGGAAATGGCCTACTCAGAATTTAGGGATTTGCTAAGATAATAACAAACCCCTTTGAGGGCCTCCTGGCAAAACTCTATTAATGCAACCAATCATTCCAAACTCTTTTTTAACTTATAAGTAGCAAAACTGTATCTTAATAACATATTAATTTAATACTTACAACTATGCTCATCACTTTACTTAAGTATACAGTATTTCATATTTGTTAGACTTTTGTATAACATAAATTTGCATCAGGAGTGTGTGAGCATGATATGAATCATGAGACAGCTGGGTTTCTACAGCCCTTCTAGTCCTCTGAGTTTCTGTTTTTCATGGATGACATCTCCAAACTCCTCATTTCTAGTCTGCTACCTCTTTTTGAATGCAATCTTGTTACAGTTCATAATATTGTTACTGATTTATAATTAAGTAAATTTTTTATCAGCCTAATTGATTAATTATTTTCTTCCGATAAAATTATCTTTCTGTCTGGTTATCTGTGCACTGAATTTCAGACTTAAATGCATGGAAGAAAAATGGCTAAACATTGCAAGCCCTCAATTTTATCCATTTTTTTGTCTTAACAAAAAGATAATATTTATGACAACAGATCTGTGAGCTTCTGCTCAGACAAAAATCCATAAATAACCACTGCCTTTTCTTTAGCTGATGACCAGTCTACCTCCTATGTCTACCAGTCTAACAGCTGGTGTTCCTATACTCTCATGTGCCTATACTGTGCACGTGATGAGCTTTTCAGGTCTTACCCACTCTTTATGGTATTGCCTTGGCATGTGCTGCTCCTCATGGTGCTGCTTGTGGTTTGAAATGTATCACCTGCATGGCTGTTTGTTTCTGATCTATTCTGCTGAAACTGAGGGGAAGTCAAAATTCAGAAATTAATATTTCTGAAACAAATTGTTTATTTTCCATGAATATTGGTTTGTATGTGTAGATTACTTTGAGGAATGGTTCGATCTGGGTCTTCCAGTACATTCCAGTAGCCTTGTTCCATCTTCAAGGCATAATGCCAAATATTGTTGCATCGTGCACAACTGATACCTCATATCAGCCTTTGATGGGACATGCTCTTACAGGTCCAAGTCTTGATTCATTTGGACTTCATAACTCCATTAAAATATTTTAGGTAGATAATTTTGTTAATTGTAATGGTTACTAATCATATTCTTTATAGTCTCTGCACAGACTGGTGACTTGATGTAACCTTAAATGCAAGGCAAACTAATCGCAAAGTATAAGGCTAAAATGAATCACTTTTTGGTGATTTAACTATTCTTGTACTGTAGGTACTGCAGACTGATATACCATCATTGACAGTTACATAAAGGTACTCTATTGATTGGTTAGACATTAAAACAGAAGAATAGCTTTCTGATTTATGGTTAAAAACATGTCGCTATATAAATATTTTTACTTTTGGTGTTTGCTGTTTTGGGTGGGGGGTTTTTGTTTGGGTTTTGTTAGGTTTGTTGCTTGTTTTTAAGAAAACAGAATTATTTTTTTGTAAAACATTTTGCACTGCATGTTAGAAGCTCTAAGGTAGGTCTGCCTGATTTCACTTGTAGCAATTATTGATGAGGCTTCACTAGCAGCATTGCTGACCTCTGGTAGAGCTCGGAGACCTTTGTTTTTTTGAAAATACAGTGCCTCCTTGGGGTCTCCTACAATGGTTTGATGTTGTCCTGTCAGAAGTACATAATCCAAGATTTAAGACAATGGTGGAAAAGTGCATGGGGAATTGGAAGGAATTATGTGTACCTGGGGCATTTCTGCATTCCCCTGGCAAATCTTGTCCACCTTTCAATTTTTCTTGCCTTTGTTGACAGATTGATTTGAAATTCAGAGAAAGACAATGAAGACTAGGGCCAAATAAGCCTTAATAATGATTTAAGGCTGACCATCTCCCCCCTAATCCTGATGGTAGTGGCAAACCCTACAGCTCTTTTTCCCTAATTAATGTTTTCTTCATTTTTCAGTGGATTAAAATTATTATTCTAATCATGAAATAGCTGATTATTTACTTTTTTTTGTAATATGCTTCTTTTTTATTTTATTTTTTTTAATGTATCCAGTCTTTATTCTTGACTCAAATTTATTTCTGTGCTGTAATGTTTTTTCTATTGTTGTTAACAACCACAGAAGTGAGGGGGTAAGGTTAGAGATGGAAGAGAAAGGAAACAGGCCAGAAAATTGTGATCCCTAAGGTGTGCCAGAATGCCAATTGCTTTTCAGAGTATTTTCTTTGTGCTAAGAGGAGCTTTATTTAGTTCTAGCTTAAATGTTTTCTTGTACATTAGTTTACAGCTTTGATCCCATTTTCAGTCCTGCTTAACAAATAGACGGAACTTTCATCAGTAGTGCTTAATCTTCCAGGGGATCCATAAATCAAAAACTTCACAGTGGAGAAACAACTTTCCCTTAACAATTTTAAGTTTCCTGAATACAGGCTTGCTCTCCTAGTTCTTGCAGGCAGGAATAATCTTCTGACTACTGAGAGTTCATAGTTAGGAGCTAAGAACTACTTGTCATTCACCATCTGATGGTGTGGAGCAGTAAACAGTAAATCTGTGTGCATCTTCAATTCCAAGTGCCTGTATTTATATATAATCTAGGCATATTTTGCCCATATTTTCACATATCTAAGCATTTGGAGTGCTCTACATGCTCATCTTTTTCTTGAGAGAGTGGAAATCAAAACAGGGACAGTAAAATTCTACAGGTCTGCTATTTTCAAAATCAGTTTGCTTGTGAATTTTATGCTTAAAGTACTCATTAGCTGTGTAATCAGAGCTACAAAATCTTCAAATACCATATTCTGAAAACTTTGAATTTTATCTCTGTCCCTTGATAGAGAGCATGTTGTGTTTGAAGGTAGATGTTATAATTTCTCTTACTTCTTAGAAGCCTTTCTGTTTTGTACATTGTGCTGAGGATATTCAGGTAGGTGCTTCATGAATTTGTTTTATGAATCACCCCTTGATGTTAAAGAAATAATGCAGCCTGCAAAACTTATTGATTTTTGCATTCTTGAAAAAAGCCTGAGGTAGAGGCATTTTTCTTGTAAAAGGTGTCATTCTTGTCCTGCTATTGTGTTCCATGAGACACATGAAAAGGGTATCCCAATTTGAGTTCAGAAACACAACTTTTTTTAAAAGCATCTGACAGTTGTTTTTTCAACACATAATAATGTCAGTGAGGCATGTGTACGAATGAATGTGTGCATTCTACTTTTTCACAATAAAAAATGTATCTCCAGCCTAGCTTTCAGCAACACACCAGGGAAATCTACATTTTGGGTTTGTTTTGTTCTGTGAGTTCTCTAACAGAATAAATGGCATAGAGATTTGGCCAGTCTTGGTCCATGGGATAAACCTGATCCCTGACTCCTGTTAAGTTGCTTATCTGTGTTGTGCCTCCATTTTACTTCCAGCCAGGTAGGAGCCTGTGCAAGAATAGTGTGGAGAGCCCTGTAAGGTGTCAGACACTCCCACCAGACATGCAGGGGATGTGGTCAGGGTGAGGTAAGAGGGTCACTGTTTTGTGCCCTGTTGTCAAAGAAGCCTTTATCTTGACCTCAGAAAATACCATTAATATCACTCATTTCTGTGTACCCAGTTTTTATGGATACCAGGAACAATCCGGGGAGGGAGGCTGCTCAGGTTCCTCTGCTAGGATATCTGCTTAGGTTTGGCTTAAACCTCTGGTCCCTAAAGCGAGCAAAAGACTGAATTTGAGATAGACTGTTTCAACCAAACGCAAATTTCCTTCTCTGACTTCTTCAGTTAAACCCACAGCAGATTTAAGAATGCACCTTCAGTGGACATAAGGTTCTTCAATCCATAGCAGACCTCAGGTGCTTTTCAGAGTCTAATAATATGTACGGATTCAGTAAGAGGTCTTTTGTCTTTAACAGCTGCAGTGTGCAGGTGGTGAACAGAGGTTTTTCTGAACTGTTGTTTGAAAAGTGTTGAAAAAAAAAAAAAAGGCTTGCATTTTTCCACCTCTCTTCTTTTTTTTGTTGTTGGGTTTTTTTTGGTGTTTTTTTTTGTTTTGTTTTTTTCCCCTGGGAGTATATTGAACAGGGTTTTATACCTATAGAACAGTTTCTTCCTTTTTAGCATTACTAGATGTCTCCAACATTATTATAATTTTTCTATTTTATATTCGTTTGTGAATACAAGAAATTCTAGTACTGAAAAATATTTATTTTTTTCAGATGGCAGTTGTGTACTTTGTCCTTGGCATTTTCTTGTATTTGTTAGTAAGCAAAACTTGCTGGTGCTGAGCTCTTCATTCTCCAAGCTTGCTAATCAGATCTATGAACATTTTATTTTATTTATGATCAAAAATATCATTCAAAGCTTGATAATATTAGTTATCAAAATGCCACTTAGAACCTTTATCTACTATAATAAAATAGAAAGAACAGTACATAAAGCCCATGTAACAGTGTAATGAAGTTTCTTGCATATCAAATATATATTGAATTATCTTGAGATGATCATCAAGATGTATTGAACCAAGTGGTAAATATTGATTGAGTCAAGGCTGAGATTAATATTTACCTCAAGGGTCAATAAATTCTGATGTTGACTGAAACGTGAAGTCAATATATATATATATATTGTTAATACATTCTGAATGCATTCAGCAGAAATATCTCAAAATCTGTTCTATAACCCTTGGGTTCCCAAGAGACACCTTCCTTTCAGTTAACACTGCAAAGGAAAAATAAGAAATGGAAGAAAATGACAGAGTTTTAATTAGTAAGTCAAATACACACACACAGAAACACACATACTTCATATCTAATGGATCAGTGCAGGTGGAGCTAGGACTTTCTAGAGCATAGGTGCAAACCTATACAACATCTCTGTGAAACCCTAGGGAATCACAAACCTCAACTCTCCACTTCGGTTTCAAGGATAAAGAGTTTTTATTGTGTTTGCTTCATGTACCATAAATATAAGTGAATAAATGTTAAAAAACAACAACAACAACAAAATAACAACAAAAAACAACAACAACAAAAACCAAAACAAAAACCAACAACAAAAAAAAAATATTAAATCCAAGGATCCCCTACCTTCCTTCCTGAATACTGTGGTGTGTATACTCATGTCTCTGGAGAGTGAGGAATGGGACATTTTTATATCAAGAAGAGCGGCCTTTGAGAAACTGCCACAAACAAATTGGGAACCCATGGTTAAAAAGCAAGGACAGGCCCAAGAAAGTGGTGGTTGGGGTCTACTCCAGTCTGCTCCAGGGGCAACCTGCCCTCCAGGGGTCTGGGGGAGTGAACAATAAGTGAAGAGCAGATTCCAGACTACCTGATAAAACTGAATAACCACAAGACTATGTGGCCTGGTGAGATGCATCCCAGAGTCCTGAGGAAACTGGCTGATGTTTTGGCCAAGTCACTCTCCATCACATTTGAAAGATCATGACCGTTAGGCAAAGTCCCTGGTGACCAGAAAAAGGGAAACATCATTCCTATTTTTTAAAAAGGGGAGAAAGAAACACCTGGGGAACTACTAACCTTTGTGCCTGGGAAGATCATGGAATAGATACTCATGGAAGCAACATTAAGTCACATGCAAGACAAGGAGGTTATCCAAGACAGCCAGCACAGGTTCACTGAGCCTGACCAATCTCATGGACTTCCATGACGGAGTGACTGCTATGGTCAATAAAGGAAGACTCACTGATGTCATCTACCTAGAGTTCTGCAAGGCCTTCAGAGTAGTCCCACATGACATCCTTATCTCCGAATTGGAGAGATGTGGACTATTTGGTAGATAAGGAATTCGCTGAATGCATGCAGCCAGATACTTCTGGTCAATGTCTCTATGTCCAGACATGGTCAAGTGATGAGTAGTGTCCCTTGGGGCTCAGTCTTGGGACAGCTGCTCTGTAATATCTCTGTCAATGAGACAATGAGAGCAGGTGCATCCCGAGCAAGTTTCCAGATGACACAATGCTGGGCGGTGCATTGACACAGGAGCAGGAAGGAATGCCCATCCAGGGGGACCTGAATAAGCTTGAGAATTGGGCCCACAAGAACCTCATGAAGTTCAGCAAAGTACAAGGTGCTGCACCTGGGTTGAGGCAGTCACAGAAAACCCACAGAGAGCAGACCTGTGGAGAAGGACTTGAGAGTTCTCATGGATAAGGAGCTGAACATGAGTCAGCACTGCGCACTCACTATCCAGGAAACAACCTCATCCTGGATTATATCAAAAGAGACTTGATCAGAAGATCGAGAGAGGTGATTTTGCCCCTCTACTCTTCCCTCATGGGACCCACCTGCAATACTATATCCAGCTTTGGAGTCCTCAACACAAGAAAGGTGTGGAGCTGTTTGAGCAGGTGCAAAGGAGGGTCATGAAGATGCTCTGTTGGCTTGAGTTCCTTTTGTAAGAAAACAGGCTGAGAAAACTAGGGTTGTTCATCATGGAGAGAAGAAGGTTTTGGGGAGACAACCAGCCTTCCAGTACCTAAAGGGGGTTTCCAAATGAGAGGGAAAGCAACTTTTTACACAGGCAGATAGAGATAGGGCATGAGGAGAAATGGTTTTAAACTAGAGAAGGAGAGTTTTGGATGTTAAGATGTTCTTTGCTCTGAAGGTAATGAGGCACTGGAACAGGTCACACAGAGAAATTGTGGATGCCTCACCCTTGGAAATATTCAAGGCTGGATTGGGTGGGGCCTTGAGTAGGCTGGTTCAGTAGAAGATTGCCTGCCCATGGCAGTGGGGTTGGAACTAGGTGATCTTTGAGTTGCCTTCCAACTCAAGCTATTCTATGATTTTTGTGTTACTCAGTGTATTACTGGCGGTTGAACAAGCACTACAGCAATGAGCATTATGGCAGAACTACTATGAATGTTATTCTTGCCAAACTGCTTTAGCCAGTCAAGACAGTTTTAGCCCTCTGGTTCGTATAAATAACCAGGAGAAGGCTTTCATGGGACTGATTTGAATGACACTGAGACATACTCATGTGGAAAGAGAAAAGAAGAACTTTGTCTTCTCTCCCCCTTCATAAAATGAGTTGTCAAACCTGAGTTTTGCTGTGTCTATTTATGTGTGAGATCCTTTGTGTGCCATTTTTTCCCTCCATGCATCTATTTGGTTGTTACTAAACTAAAAAAAAAAAATAAAAATAAAAAAAATAAAAAACACCTTTCATAAAGCATGTTCAATCTTCTGTTGGAAATGGGCATCTGTCTTATGAATGATTTTGGAATATTTCCAGTCTGTTACACAGAATGGCTGGGGTTTTTTCCTGGACTCATGTTTTTGATCAAGTTGTGGTACAAAGGAAACTTAAAAAAATTTAGAGAACACTTCTTATGTGATGTTTAAGATACTGATGGAAAGAAATTGAGGTTAAGTCTTTGCTGACCAAACTGTCTAGTTATTGCAAATCATTTGCTGTCTGTTTACAGATGGGGTGTGACAGTTGCAGTGCACAGGCACAAAAGAGAATAAAAACTCAGCTTTGGCTTTGAATTATCCCATTTCTAAGCTTAAGTCTCACACAAATGTTATTTCAATGAACAGTTTGTATCCAATACAGTTTCATTTGAACTAGCAATGTAGCTATGTTATTACAACATTGTTGAATGTTCCTGCTACTTCCATCTCTCTTTAAAATAATAAAATGTAGTCATAAACTGTTGGTAAGGATAAAAGTTGGCTCAGAATGAGATGCTCATTCAGCATTTGAAGAGTTATGCTGCACCAGAATGACACCACATTCCTTGCAAAAGCCAGAATAGTCAAAGGAAACCCTTGAATCTTGCTTGCACAGTGTGGAAGAAGTAAGATGAGAAATGCAGTTCAAAGACTCGATGGGAGAAGAAGCCTGGCCTGCTTCAGCACAGCGAAGAGCTAGGAAAAATTTAATAACAGTAGTCTTGTTACTATTTTAATTTGTTTCTGTAAACCTTCTTAAAACAGATTGTAAAGGAACTGAAGCACACAATATTTAGGGTTTGGGTTCTTTTAAATAACTTTTTGCTTTATTTTCATTTGCTGTCATTTGTTTTCCTCTTCATGTATGCCCTCACATTAACTGTTAAAAGATCCTCCATGCTTTTTGAAGGCTGTTCTGAGCTCTGCAGCCAGACTTTCTTCTATTAAAACATCAAAGGAATTCTTTACAGTCTTATCTGGAGATATCAGAACTAGAAAAGAGGTTGTTCTTTCCCCTTACTGTTTTATGCTTATGCAGATACTTTGCTAGAGATTTAAGTGCAGAACTGAACATTTGTCTGGAGTGTTTGACCAGTAGGAATGAAGTCAAACCCATTTGAATGCTGTATGCTAATGTCCTTCTCCTATGCTGAAGTTGTTTGATTAACAGTTGCCATTCCTAAGATAGTAAGTTTAGTAATCCAAGAACTTCAAGGCACAAAGCTCAATATTTCACTTTGCAGCACATTTGTGGGTCCTTTCCTGGTTGTCCTACTTTGTCATCTTGCTGTGTAATGCATTTTCCTTCTCCAAAGCACTCCTTTATTGTTTTATGGAAGAACTGGTATTATTGCTACTTACTACAACTAGGAATTAATTTTTTTTTCTGCTCCCTCTCCTTAATTTTTGTTTATTTGTTTTTAAGTCTGTAAGTCAATGGGAGTATTATAGTTCAGCATCAGCTTGCTCTTTCATACATCTTTTTTTTAAGGAAGCCTGTTAGGACACCACTGCTCTAAGTTAGAATTATTTTTCGTTATGGTCAAAAATAACTGGTAACTAAAGAATCTGAACTTTACCTGTTACCCAGAGAGCATTCAGTTGTTTGATCCCAAGCTCTGGGTTGATGAGCAATCTATTTAAAGTTTTTCTGGTTAAAATGAGTTGTTAGATATAGATCACACTGTCAGGTTGTCATGGTTTTAATTGGAGTCAGAGCGCATAGGAATGTAAGATAAAGCAACATGTGAACTTAAAGGGAAGTGTTTTTCCCTTGTTCTTGTCAGGTACAATCCTAAAAGCATTGCTTTCAGAGTTCATTATTTAAAGTTGGAAAGTGGACCTGATCTGTTCACATGCAATCTGTTCAAATACATGCCTCCTAGGACCAATAACTCCTCTTCCTTTCATGCAACCAACTGTTTTTAAGGGCTTCAGTCTCTTAAATTGTTGGTATTTGCCTATTATTTCACTGATGGTGGCATAACTTAGCAGACACCTCTGTTCATTGTGACCATTGTGAAGCCCAGATATGAATTCCAGCAGCCTTTGAACACCCATTACCAAGCCCTCAGATTTAGATGGCATTGAAGAGGAATATGTTAATGCAAGTTTGATTTCAAAAAACACATCTTTATTTAGACCAGAATCTGATTTTTGTTTCATTCTATTTCTTTAAGTAGCTAGACTGATACTTCCCAGATACTAACTTTGGTAGTGTGTTTTCCACTCTGAATGAAGGGGAAATGAAAAGTTTGAATCTTGAAAGCAATTCTCTTCCTAATTCCCAGGTGATGAGACTGTTCATATAAGTTGTCCAGCAGTTATCTTTTCCAGCCAAGCTGCCAGATCCACAGGACAATTATCCTAACTGACTGACTTCTCCAGAGAGAAATCATAGGGGTTTACCAAGACATCCTTATAATGTTTAGAAGTCTTCTAAAGGCTTAACAACAGAGTCCAGACAACATTTTCCATAGGTGAAGTTGGTGGGTTATTTTCTGGTTTCAGTTGGTCCTCTCTTTTAAATCTAAACAATGATTTTGTGAAAAAATTGAAACTGCAGGGAAATCCCCAGCCTATCTGTCAAATATTGTTTGTAATGCACTTTCCTTTCTGTAAGTGACAAAGTTAAGGAAGAAATTCTACATGAAAAAACCAAAAGCTTTTTTTAAAGATCTTAAGGTGCTATCCCTGGTATCAGTTTGAAGGAAAATAATAAAATCAGGTCCTATGATAAAATAGTAGAGGTTACATTCCATTTTCAATACTAATTTTTGGCAATCTGAATGTAACTTTTTTCTTAATATTTGCATTTAAATAATAAAGAATTACACTGAATTTATGTTACTTATTTTAGACTGTCTGGGCTAGCTTCAACCTTCTACTGATGCATTGTTGCTCTGAAGTAGGTCATTGTGTGTGAACAAATCTGTTTTGATTGATTGATTGATTGATTGATTGAAGAGGAGGAGGGAATGGCACATGTTTGTCCATGCAAAAATCTTCTGTGTGATTCATGAGTGCTCAGTTGTTGGTAACCTAGTTTTTCTTTCTAGTGAAACAAAAGCACATAAGAAATTGCTTGCACAGAACCGCTTAAGACATATCTGTGTCTTCTGTCATCATGAACAGGGAGATACAGTGAAGAAATAGTAAATGGCATTTGAGAGATTTTTTTAACTTCTCCTTTTCTTGTGTTGGTATATTGCTTGCCTAAACTCCTTTGCTAATTACTGTTGCCTGTTATCCTATGATGCTCTTGTCAGTCATCTGTGAGACTGATCAGTTCATCAAGGAAAAGGGTACCATGCTCTAACAACTAATAATTTTTTTTGCTATGTCAAGAGTCTTCTCAGCGTATTTTCACATAGCTGACTTTAGCAATTCAATATTTTTTGTCTACTGTGCAGTGGTAGGTAGGATTTGCTGTAGCTGCCTGATGTGCCAGAGAAACAGTGTTCTTTTCCCAAAGACAGAATATAGAAAACTTCTATTTA
This sequence comes from Margarornis squamiger, assembly GCA_035222235.1. Lineage (NCBI taxonomy): Eukaryota > Metazoa > Chordata > Aves > Passeriformes > Furnariidae > Margarornis > Margarornis squamiger. The sequence goes on from JAWWTY010000001.1 coordinate 12,242,361, forward strand.
CACAAAATAATAAGACACGTAATGATTTGAGTATTTTATAAAATATTCTCAGTTGGAGGAAACACCTTATTTAATGCATGCCTAGATTATACCACATTTCCCAGGGCCTTCTCCAAGTGAGGTTATGGAATATCCATCCTTGGAGATGTTCAGGCCTCTTTAGCAACCTGTTTCTGTGTTCAACATCCTTCACTGCAATTCCTAATATCCAGTTAGCATTTCATTGTTAGAATTTATACCTGCAGCTTATTACTGTGAATTTCTAAGAATGGTCAGACTTGGTCTTCTCTATATGCTATCACTAGATACTTTTGCACAGATGAGTTTCATTAGCAGGGACTGAAAACTTTGAAATTATATCTAATGTCTCAGAGCTGGGAGGGAAGATGAAGATACTGAGGAAAAAATGTAGACATGAGAAAACATTTCTTGAACTTCTGTAGCTCAGACTATCAGCAACTTTTAAAGTTTTTATATGCTAGAAGTTGATAAATTTAAATATGGACACACAGCATGTGTGTTTCTTGTGTCAAGACTCTGACATAGAGTATGCGACCCTGAGGCTAATTGCAAAGCTTTGGGGACATGTGCAATGACAGTTATTTTTCTTCACATCATAGCACCTTTTGCCTTTTTTTTCAGAGTTTTATAACATTTATTTTGGGAATCATGACTGTGAGATAAGTTGTTCCAGGAAGACTCATGGGCATGGGACTGTTTGATCCGAATGTCACAAAGTTCTCCTGAAACAAGTCTATGTTCAGTTTCATGAAACAACAGAGTAAAACTTAGATTTTAGATTATTAATATCTATAAAACCTTGAATCATACATTTTAGGATTACTATGGGTTCTTACATTTTTGCTTTATTTTTAAAATATTCTCTTAAAGTAAGAGTTGCACTTGTTTGGAAGACAGGACATGAACTTGATGCATGGATTAACTACCCCAAAAAACAGCTATAACTTTAATTCTGTTTTAAAGTTAAAAGATTGATGCTCCAGACTTTTATATCTGCTTGAATTAACCAGCTGACATAATATGTTTTCTTGAAGACCAAATATAACAACATTCTTCAGGTTTTTAATTCAAACCAGTCACTATGTATTTAAGCAGGATGGTTTTAGGTGACTCCATTCAGTACACTGAAGTAGCAGAAAACATTCCACATTAAACAGTAAAGTGACTAAGAAAGGGACAACAATGCATTGCACCCATCCAGAGAGAAACAAAATATCAGAAGAAGAATAAATGTAATGAGACTGTTAAATTGTTTGTAATTGCATAAAGAGAAACTTTTCATTTGGCTAGTAAAGGACATACTTCGTAACTAAGTAACCTAAAACTTCAAAGATTTTTGTTGTGTTTTATTTAATTTATGATGTACTGCTTTTTAAATAGTTAACTTTTGTTGTTTGGTTTTTGTTTTTGTTGTTGTTGTTGTTGGGGAGGGGGGCTGGTGTTTGGTTTGGTTTGGCTTTTGATCTTAGTCTGAATTACACGGTCACTGTACAATTCATAACTTCAGATGTCTGGGTTTTAAAGGCATGAAACAATCTCTTTATTTCCACTACACTTCAATCCTAATGGAAAGGAAAAGCCAGCAGTTACCAAAGGTCGGTTCTCATCCGGCAACTGCTGCTACAGAAACACGACTCATGCCTGTATTGAAGTGCAGTGCTTCTCAAGGTGAGAGTGTGAATTTCAATACAAACTTCTAGAAAACCATTGCTGCTAGTTCCCAAAGACAGGCATTATCCATATTGTTGGGTCCAGAAGCACCAGATAGCATTAAATGCCTTTGGGAGCCATAGTGAAATTAAAGAACATCAACACTGTTTACATAACAGAAGTAACGGTACAAACTAATGCAATGTATACCCTGAGGCAATATAGACAGACTTGGAACGACTTGTAGAAGCAGCTTTTCATACCATTTAGAGGACAGTGAGAGCCAAAAATAATCTCAATGACAGTGTGAGTCTGTCACTGATCTTCAAATGTATCAAGTTGTCTCTGCTGCTCAAGCCTGTCTCTAAAATACGGTCACTGAAGACTTTTGAATATGTCATCCTGGTTACTGCTTTCTGAGAGATGCAAAATCTGCAGTCATGAGAAATACTGTGGGTTGTGCAATATGACAATAGGTATAGATTGATCTCTAGCAGGAAGAAGAAAAGTGAGCATGAAACAGCTACAGAAATAAGGATAGTTTGGAAACTAAAACATTAGATTGGTGATGAAATGCAAAATAAGGTGACCCATGAAACAATTGTGTTGTCTGAGCATGAGAAAACTCCTGTGCTCTGTCTCAGATGGGATGAGCCAAAAGTGCAACTTAGAGCATGAGGCCATTTCTGCACATCTTTAGGACTGTTTCTTTATTGCACTGGATGGATTCTATACTTCCAAATGTGATGATTCAGGATGGATAAGCATTATTTGCAAACAAAGCTTAGGGGTAAAGACTAAAATATTTTGTGAGGTACATATCTGACAATGAATCACATAAGGGTGTTTCTTTTCCTAATAACTTCTGATATAGGGAGCTCTATAGGGTTGGCCTGCAATGCACATGCAGAGAGAGACATGTATAGCACTGTGTTCCCGGCCTACTGCACTGTTAAGATTTTTTTTAATAGTATTTTGATTGATTCAGGACTATGAAAGATAAAAACTGTTATAGAACCAGGGGGTTATTTTCACCTATATTTAAAAACTTCATCTTTAAAGTGCAGGTGTTGAGATGAATTAAACAGTCCTTAAATCCGTTGTGCTACTTCAGCATTTTCAGTATATTGTAGTGGCCAGAGCCCTTTACTCTTCCATGTGCTGGTTTAAACCTCAAACCACACCCAGATTTAAGGGTGAGTGAAAAGTGCTCCCAAAGCATCACTGTAGCCATCTCTCAGAAAAAGTCACATTCAGTCTTTAAAAACTGCTGGTATGACAAGTCCTGCTAATTAGTAGATTTTGCAAAGGAGAAAGTAGTGGTAAAACAAACTTAACGGTAAGAATTTTAGCTTGATGTTTCCATTCAGAAAACAGTCTAATGCCCAACACCATGAACAGTAGGAAATATCCAACTGCAGGTGTGTGCTATCGTATTTAATTAAGTTTTTTTCTTTCATCTTCATTCACTCAAGGTGAATGTACTCAAGGTATCACACTTCTATTAGAGTCTTTACACTTCCACAAGATAAATTTTGGGTCATAACTCAAAAAGACCAAATTAACCTCAGATGGACAAAGCTGTTTCCCATATGACTGCCTTTAAAAATTACAAACTACGAAGGCCTGCATTCAGTATATCTTTTTGTTTCTGTTCAGATATGAATTTATAGCAGTAAAGGTCCAAGTTTTGCAATTTTTCATAGAAAAAATAGTGTGCAGTTCCAGCTGGTGTGATTTTTTTTTCCTGCATCATCCTGGTATCGGTGACTCTAAAATTTTTCTGCCATTTCATTGTTTCTTTTAATGCAGACTAGTTATACGTTTCAGCTAAGCTATGAGCTGCAGCACCAATGTTGTTAACTAGACAGAAGGAGATTGCATTAACATCTCATCAATTAATTTATTTCACAAGATTTTTTTTTGGAGCATTGGTGCTCATTCCTTAGTGGAAGCAGATATACTAATCCATTTATTTCTCATTTCTCTGATTTGCCTAAAGACCCTGAAAAGAAATTCACAGCAGAGTTTTTTTTAATTCCTAAAACCTAAAAAAAAACCAACCCAAAAATACAGTTTCACTGCTGTTGCAGCATTTTGAGCTTTAAAGTTCAAAATAAAGAGTTAAGCATGCTATTTGCCAAATATGTAAACAGGGTATGGTTTTCTTTAATTTTTTTATCTCACACTCCTAAATGTTTGCAATGTGGTATAATAAGGGCACATGAAAATATATATATATTTGCTGTTCTAATTCAATAATACAAAATTCAAGATCCCCAAGGTAAGGTTAAGCAGCAGCTCATGTAGTCAGGGTTGAAATTCAGACACTGCAGATATAATCCATCTCCCTGACACATGCAGTGCCTCATTGTGAGACTGCCAGACACAGTCTGCTGAGATGGGAATGTCACAGAATACCAAAACAGGGTAAGATGCAGTTTTGTTCATCATTGCTTTTATCTACGAATATCCATCTAACAGTCTACATGCATAGCTATTGCCAGACAGAGAAATATGAATGCAGCATGGAGATGCAGCAGCTAACATTCAGAGAAGTATATGGAGCATATGCTGGGAGCTCCGAATTACCTGAAGATAATTTGGGTAGTTAATCAGGTTAATTGCTTATCTCTAAGGTAATATTTCGTTGCAGACGCTGAGTCACCACCTCAGTTGTCTAGCAGAGATCAATGACAGGCCTGGTTGTCTACATCTTCTAGTGAATTCTGAACCTAAATGATAAAAAGGACCCTGAAGGTAAAGAAACTGCACTGTCATCACTGGGGAGGCAGGCAAGCAGAAAAAGCTGCAGTAGCAGAAAGAAAAAAAGCTCTTTTGAAAATATCAAGCACTACTCATCTTACAATTATTTTCACTTATTCCCACTCCATTATACATTTGAAATTTCCATTCAGGGAAAAAACCCTGAACTACTTTAGAGAGAATTAAGGTTCTGAAATAAGAGATGAAAGTGTATGCCTGTCTTATATGTATATGTAAGTTTGGTCTTGTGCAAAAAGCAAAGAAACTTGGCTGTATTGGCCAGAAGTACAGATTTCAGTGGATTCTCAAATGCCCATGCCAGGCAGCAAAATACTAAAAGTGTGTGAGTGCCTGGCCTATAATGGTTTCAACCTGGCATGAGCATAGGCAGTTCTTCTGTAAACTGCTGGGATCCCTGAATAATTATGGCTCTAATCCGAAAGGAGGAAAGCTTCCAGGGCCCTGAAAAAGTACACCCTTGCCACAGACTTGGCAGAAGCCAGGTTGACCATATGACCGACAGGGCTGGAGGGACATGCCTGTCTGGGTTTATGTCTGGACATATGGCAAGATTTGCATAGTGATTAAATACTGTTGACTCTAGCTTTAAAAGTGTGTTTTTATGTGAAATAGTGCATCCTGTTCTAGGTGTACTGAGCAACATCTCTGTATAGGCATTTTTCTACTCAGTTGTAAAAGACAGCCTTTAAATGAAAGCACCACCTGTGACATGAATGAGCAGTTCAGTGACGCATTTAAGGACCTTGGAGCAGTGGGATGGATGGAAGTAAAGGGCATGTATCAAACTTAAAATATAAGTATTTTAGGGCTAATAGTTCCCAGGCTTGTGGCAAAATTTCATGAGGAACCCGTGAGCAATTAAAGATTTAGGAGAAGTTGCAGCAGGTGGGTTGTCTGTTGGGAAAAGGGGAGCAAAAATTTAGGTTAGACATTTTGGCACTGGTTTAGCAACACACACACACATATATATCCCCCTCACCTCAGTTCCTGTAATCGGTCATTTCATTCTCTTTGCATCATGATGGTTTTCATTGCCCTCTCTAAATCCCTCCCTTGAGCCCAGTATGATGTCCTGGTCTTTGCAAAGCGCTCTACACCACCATGGAGCAAACTCAGGGCAGGAAAACTTGGTATTTCCACTTTTTTCCACCATTTCTATTTTTTTTCTTGGGTATGTTTTCTCTTTACACTGTCATGTTCAATCCCTTGCTTACCTATTATAATCAAAAGCATCAGGGCTGGAGGGAAACATCATCACTCCACCTCAGTTTTCTAGACTTTATCACTTGTGAGGAAAATAATGATGATCAGACCAACAGTGTAAAGTTGTGCAGTTGTTTGTCTTCATTCTTGCACCTACACTAATCTCACACAGGCCCAGGATCCCCTATGATAATCAGTTTTCAGGAGTCCCACTGTGCATCTCTTCAACATTAATATCTCCTACTACACATTTCCTTAGAAACATTCTGGTACATTTAATTACTGGGCATAAATATCAGAGGTAAATCTGACTGCTACAGTCATTTAGAAATGGATTAGACCTCTCTGGTTTTGTAGCCTTGTAAAACAAGCTTAATATGTCATTCAGCCCTCATTTCACATCCTTATATTTTGTGTCTGAATTCTTTTAGGTGTGGAAAAATAAGATATTTCTGCATATCTTGGTTTTGTATTTCCATATCTAGTGAAAAATGCAGAAAAAATCCATGGGATATTTCTAAGCAGCTGATAGTGAAAAATACAGGCATCACAAGTGAGTTTTACCTTTTCTTTTTCTTTTTCTTTTTTTTTTTAAGCTCTTATTTTAGGGAATCAGAGAAATATATTTTCATCAGAATTTTATAGATACAAGCATTATCATGAGCTCAAGTGTTTCTCATTGGGTCTATGACAGGTTCATTTTGCAGTTTTGTCTCTTGGAAGAGTGAGGACATGTGGGAAAAATAATATGTTGGTTTGGTTTTTTTTGCATATTACATAGGAAAAAAAGAATTCTTCATTTTGAAAGCTTTCACTAAAAAATCTGATATATTTTTCAGAAATAAATTAAAAAGAGGTCATGTTCTACCAGTTCTGTTGTTTCTTTTTTTCATCTCTAACATTCAAAAAGGTCCTACTGCAGTTTTTCAAACATAACATTGAATTCAACTATATTTATTTTTTTTAAATCCTAATGCTCCTGGGGTTTTTTTATTTGTAAATAGGAATTACATTGATAATAGAGTTGTCCCTTTAGGATTTGATGTCATGTACTTGAGCTGTTCATTAATAAAGGATATCATATACAGGATATTTTGAGCTTTCATTTTTTAACCATCCTGTGTACCACAGTAACACTTTTGACAGTAAGTTCTTACTTATTGTCTTGTTTTGCTTCAACATCTTTGAAGGATAACCGTACTGTGGTAACAATGTTTCTTGCTTGTCTGGAAGTAGGGAGTCACTTTTGCATGCGTATCCAGACACATAACATCATACATATGAACCCATAATGAAGCCTGGTTAGCATAGATTTCAGTGTGATTTCTTCCTGTATTTGAACATGCATCCTTGAAAACTACTGACATTAGAAATTCTTAATGAAAAATCAGGCAGCAAAGATATTACCCAGTTGATATCTTAAATAAGGGCAGGATTGGCAGATCCAGTGTTGATTCAAGAATTTATGCAAGCACTTTGTCAAAGATCTATGCTAATTTTTAGTTCACACAGTCTTAATTGTTTTGAAAGTATAAATACTGCTCTTAATTGTTAAAACTTTGCATTTCTGCTCTATGATTCACATCTCCTATAAGAAATTCTCTTTAGGAGTTGCAGAGTTTTCAAGTGGCTTTGACTTGTGGTGTTATACTACATGTGGGTTGCTTTTGATTCACAGTTAAACCCAAATGGACACCAGTAATTTCAAATGGCTCCTTTCTGTTATTAAGTTCTCTGATAAGAATATGTATTAAGAAAGCCTCAAGCACTCTCACAAATGGAGAGCGTTGGTTGGTCATTGATTGGTTTGGAAAGATGAGATTTATATGAGGTCTGTCAAGTGTTTCACCCCTCTGACAAAACACCTTTGAAGCACCACCTTGCTGCACATTCAAGGCAATTACCCCAGTTCAGCTGGCATAAAGCTGTGGAAAACCCAAGAAACAGAAATTATTGTGGAGTATGTTTTGCTTTAATTGTCACAGTACATGAAATGTTGGATCTGTCTAATATATCTTTACAGATATTTCTATCTATGCCTTTTTGACTTTGTCATGTGCCGGTTGCCTGTTGAAAGAGCTTTTTACAGAGAGAAGGAAAACAGCACCAGTAAAACATTTAATAGCACTCTAAAAACTATTTGAAGTACTCCTGTCTGCAAGCTATACCAGACAGAGACTTTTGGGAAGATACCCTAGAACCACATCTGTACCTACCTTGACTGATGTTGTTTCTCTTGGCATGAATATTGACATTCTTTATTGGTAGGGTGTTGTCTCCAAAGCAGAAAGCCTAAACCAAGGTAATTGTGCCACTGTCCTGTTTGTGACGCTGGTACATTTCCTTCTCTGTGTCTGTATGCTCTCCCTGCTCCTGCCTTTCCTGTTGGCAGCATTGTCCCCTCAGCATGAGGACAACTCTTGCAAAGTGTTTTGATGACACCTTCTGGAAGGGCTTCTGGTTTTGTCCACTGCTCTGTTGCTGCAATGCAGATAACATTAATGTGTACCTGTATTTTGGGGTGGCCCCATATTGTTGGGGGTTTTGCTCAGGCGAAAACTCACATGTAAATAAAAACACTCATAGACTTGGCTCTTTTCTGCTCGTTGTTTTTCTCCCGATTTCCTGTTGACACTTAATTGCTCCATGAAATTACAGTAGATAGTATATTTAAAACTAATAATAAAAAAGGGGAAAGTACCTGGGGAGATTCCTTAATAGGAATAAAGTTGGAGAAAAAAAGTAGAATATCAAAGACAAAGCATCAGTTTTACTAATTGTGTGAGACTGAAGCAGCTACTGTGTCACATGAGCCAGAAGCTGTCAAGGCCTTCAACTTGAAGGAATTCTGCCATAATTATCCTGACTCATTACAAACCTCACCTGGCTTTAATTCAGTAATATAACTCACAGAATAATTTTCCATTAAGATGTCTTGAGCGTGTAAGCACAGCAGGGATTCATCTGGGGACCTTTTTTTTTCTTCTCCTTTCCTACACTTTTCCCTCTTTTCTTACACTAAAGGGCAATAAAGTCCCTGTACACGTGAGCCTAACTGTCACATGAATGCCAAAAGGATACAGCATGTTGTTTTAAAAACAAATACAGAGCAAGGCCAAAATGATTTGCTGCTTATTGTAAAGCTTTGTCAATTTAATTATTTGTTATGCTCTGAAGATTTACATGGGACTCTCATCAAGACCTTAGAAAGACTTACAGCAGTGTAGCGTGACAATCCCTTTCTCTGTCTGGTCTGTCTATGCATCCCTGACTGTCGCACGTGGTTTCCATATGCAGCTGTCTAAAGGATGCTTTTTCTGAGGATTTTAGCTGGTCTTTGGGAACTGTAGCTACTGTTGCTTTTGGAACATGATATAAAACTTTGAGGTATTTTATACTGCAAAATCAAATCACTGTTATATTAGTTTTAAAGATGATGCTAACCAGCTCTTAGTCAAACATCTTATTTCTTGTTGCTCTGTTTCACCAGTTCTTGGCAGCTTATTTTGACTGCAGAACTGCATTTTGGGGATGTAAAAACAGGTTGCTTTGTTTTTCTTGAAGTATACCTCAACACAAAGAGTTTTATTTATTGAAGAATCCCAGAGCAAACAAAATTGAAGTTTGAGTTGACTTCTTAGATTTAAAGTCTTCTGCAGAGGACTGGGGATATAAATACTTGGCACAACAATTCATGAGAGAAAGAGATTTTAAGGGAAGTGTTACTTATATTAATGGATGTTGTTGTTTTAAGAGGTCTGAGGGGTTTTATCTTTTGAACTTATTTTATTTTGTGTGTGCGTGTGTGTGTGTGGGCTGAGTTTTTTGTTGGTTTTGATTGTTTGTTTTGTTGCTTTTTTTTTGTTTGTTTGTTTTTTAACCCAGCTGAGGATAACTGTGTGTGGGTGCCTAAGGAAACAAATAATAACAACATACAAAATATATTATTTGCAACTGACAGCTAACTTGAAACATGTTGTAACTCTCAAATTAGAAATATCTACATTGATCCTTCCAGCTAACACTAGGTGCCAAAGGTAGCTCACAGAATTGTAATGTATATAGGTTAACTGCCTTTGTATTTGCACCTCTACTATTTCTCTTTTTTTTTTTTTTCCTCTTCAGTGCATGTATCACAGCAAATATGCTCCATTTTTCACAATAACATTAGAGGCTTTTAATTAATTATTGATTTTTATTTTTTTTTAATTCTAAAAGCTTTTTGAGTCTATTTCTTTCATGCATTTGTGAACCTGATTCAAAGTTCACTGAAGTCAGAGGAAAGACTCCACAGATCTTTGTTTCCTTCATTGTTTTGGTATTTTGGAGTTTTTCCCCTACTGATTGCATTTTGAAGGCAACAAGGTTATAGTGACAAGTAATGGGTTGATTTGTGCAAAACTGACAGAAATAGGAGAAAGTGGATTTAGCCATAAGCAGAAATGTGCAATAGAAATCTGATTATACATTGCAGAGCAAGTCTGAGGGGCTGTACAGGAGCTGCAGGTACTTAACACCTCTCCAGCAAGATCCCAGAGACAGGTGTTTTTTGTTGGGCTGGGGACACTTGATTGCTTTGGAAGAGTTTATTAATTCTCCACGTACAAAACCAAAAGTAGCCAAATGCGAAAATAGCAAAGGTGACCACCTTGCCAGAAGGTTTTGATTCCAAACACGTCTGTAGGGTAGTGTGGACTTTATGGGGAGCTTTGCACAGCTGAAAGATCAGCACCAGGTCTGTTTCTGCTTCTCGTTCTTCTTCTCTGTTCCCCTTGTTTTATGCTCAGAAGTTGCCACTAAAATCTTCCAGCTGCTGTAGACCTTGCACTCCTTCACTGTGACATTAAAACTGGAGAATACTGAAATACTACTAAATTAGGCCAAAGGAAGAAGGGTGAAGATTTTTATAGTTACTATTGCAAATGCAGATAGAATCAGTCTTTAAGTTGCAAAGAATTGTTAGGGAATACTCTAACCTCTTTCTAAGCTCTCTCCTAACATAAAAATTGTCATTTTCATATTCACGCTTAACATGAAGGAGTTTGATTTAAATATAGTTTTATTTATCAGATAAATACATGTATAAATGTATGTGTAAAATGTATGCATATATGTAAAGCATACACAATTATTTCAAGTTATCTTCTAAGAGAAGTCTGGAGTTATCTGAAAGAATTCTGAACATTATTATTTTGTGTACTTTTCTTGAAATATTTTCAATAATAATCTGCCAAGAGGAGTGGCAGTTTGAAGAAATATAGGAAAATATATTAAAAAAAAAATAGTACTGATTTTTTTTCTCAATTTCTGTTTTCAAATCCATGTTATAATTTTTAAGAACTGCACTGATGGTCATCTCTTGATCAGGAGTGCAGCTATGGGTTGAAAGGAATTTACATGCAGGTTAACACTTGCACCAAAAGGTATGTCTATGTATATTTTGGTGCCTTATTCCTAAAATATGCTAAATGCTAACATTTAGTATATATTTCTGTTATTTTCCCAATTAAAATAAGTATCAATTTTTTTTTTTTAAAGTAATATTTCCCTTGTTTAAGTGGCTAATTGTATTTCTTTATATAACGTGATCTCTGAGGAGATGTTCTGTTTTGATTGAAGAACAAGTAAAAGCAAATGCTGCTCTTTATCTCCAAACTGAACAGACCTTTGGCTGGTACCTTCTATATTGTGGGACACATACACCTTGGAAAGACTGAAGAGGCATCATGGGGGTGAGCATGATGAATTAATCAATAATTTCCCATTCCTCTTAAGTCAGAATTGCTTATTAGAAGCCAGAGTGTGAAAGACAGTTCAGGGCTTTTTGCAAAAAATACTGACAATTAGGTAGAGATTGACACTTGAGAAAAAGTAGAAAAGGTGCATGAAAAAGCAACCTGTTAAAGTAAGCACATGGCTTGAATAAGCTTCATTCTGTGTCCTAGTTAATGTTGGATTGTCCCAGAAAACCAACAGGTCACACAGAAATAAGTCAATGGTGAATTACAATTTACTCTGAGCTCCTTCATCTACAAGTAATAAATAAAATGAAATAAAATTTAAAAGCAACTCAGCTCTTTAAGGCATTTAGTTTGTTTTGCTGATGGAGAGAAGACAACCAGAAACTAAGGCACTGCAGGTTAGTGACAGAAGCTCATTTTCTGCAAGTGTACAGCTATAAAAGTGACAATTGGTAAAGTTATTTGGAGAGGGAAAGAAACTGAAACTGCTCAGGGAATAAATGTGTTCTTAGCAGGTAGGGACTATGTTTGTGACATCCCAGCTGTCAGTTATGTCCAGGTGCAGAAATAGAAATATATTTCATTGATTAATTAAACAGTTTAGTAAAGAGCACTAGTGTTCTCTCATTTAATGTTATGTGGACCTGCTAGATAGATGCAGTTCACAAATAGTCTTGAGAGCTTACCAACCATCTTGTTACTTCCCTTCTGACACTAGAGGATTTCGGGAGAGTTAAGCAGAGAAGGACTCATACCCTGGGGTCTGGCAAAATTCTCTGAAATTTGGCTTGTGTTAATTCCTGTGTGTCATGGTATATCCCTCAGACCATTCTTTTCTTTTCCTTTAATCAATGTTTCTTTCAGCATAGTATTTGAATAAGGGTAGAAGTAATTACTCTTTTTTTTTTCTTTTGTTTCTAGGTTTTTTTGGGTTTTAGTCTCATCAGTGATTCTTCTTTTATTATTTGTATAATTAGTGAAGAGTGGTACAATAGACCAAAATGTCTATTAACATCATGAATTGAGTGACTTAGCACCAACTTACAGAGCTTCTGCTCACTCTGTTGGGTATTTGTTTTGTTTCTGAATTACCTTTAAGTTTTTAGGACTAAAAACATGGACAAATGCTTGCAATTATGGAGGAAGATCCCAAATTTTTTCCATAAGAATTTTTCTTTTCCTGCCCCAGTACATACTTTCCCTGAAGTTAATGAAAGCTGTGTGCATGCATCGAAGGCAGAGTATATCCCCAAAGGATTTACTGGAAAATCTGACAATGCTAAAATAAACAGAGGATTGTGGCAACATGCTCTGATGAAAATAAATGCTGCCTCTGTTAGCTCAGCTGCTCTGGTGCAGCAGAGCAGGTCTCTTCCAGAGGCTCTCTTGTCAGATGTCTGTAGGACATTGGCTCATTTAACATTTAACATTTCCACTGTGCTTGGCAGAAAATCCACACAACTGCCAAAATGTGATCAGATATTGAGGAAGTCCAGGTCCCCTCCAGTCTCTTGCCTTCACTTCTGGAGTCTGAGTCAGGGCAACCTCTGTGTGGATTTAAGGCATGTGTAGAGAACAGAAGATTAAGCAGGGACTGTGGTTATGTATAGAACACACATTTATCTAATTTTTTTTTAAATTATTTATAGTGACCTTGTTTTTTTTCCAGAGACCAGTAATTGTACAGTAACGTATAACATCTTGAGCAGGGGAGCAGAGATTGAACCTTCCTTGTCTTCATTCAGATACATTTTCGCTGCTTAGTGTTCCCGGGGAGTTTCTGAATGATGTAGTGGAATTAGGCATTTACTCTGGTTGTGCCATGACTTTCTGTACAGATGGCATGCATGTGCTCTTTCACCAAGCTTGCCTCTTTACTTTAATGCAGTCATTTCAGATTGAAAGTCTGGGTTTGTTTTTCCGTATTCAAATCATGAAAAAGGTCAGAGTTGGGGGCTGAAACAGTGAAAAGTGGAGAAAGAAAAAGAAAGAATGAAGAAAATAATATTTTGTCATTTCCAAAGAGATTATTCCTCTTCTTTATTTCCTTTCTGCCTGCAACACTAATGTATAATGAATATACTATTTAGGTGAAACAGACTTTCTGTACCTACTCAAAGATAGTCAATAAATCAGAGTTGGAGTTGGTGCGGTCAGGCATTTTTTGTTTGTTTTGTTTAATCTGAGATAGCAACCCTGTCATGAAATCTTTTTGGCAGATTTTAAGCATTTTCAAAAAAAAAAAAAAAATCCTTTTCTGTTTCAGCAGAGTTACTGGGACTTTGATATAGAGCTGCTGCCACTAATATCCAGCTCACTAGACAGCAGGAGAAAAGCCAGTGTGTTCATGGAAACAGTGCTCCCTCAGACAAGTAATAATCAGCCTAATGTCGATGTCATGCTGCAATCAGACTCTGACAAGGTTTGCAAATATCTTGAAAGGAACTCATCTTCAAATGCCGCAGATCAAAGCTCAACTGGAACAAAACCCAAGTATGCTGCATGTCAGCTGCAGAATTTTGTTGATGAGCACAGCATGTAAAAGCAGAGGCCACTGCTATCATCACCAGCAGGAACAGCCAGATGGACTGGGCTGGTTGACTACTTAAAATCTTGCTGCATAACCACAAAAAACTAAAAATGAAGCTTAAAAACCCATTACACATCTCCAGAGCCCAACACTGTCTTTTTAAAGCTTCATGTCCATTTTTAATCTGTGCCAAAGACTTTTTCAGACATGTCTATTCTCAGGAACTTTGGTCTGGTTTTCACCATTCATGAGAACAGAATTAGTCTTGTGGAGGGATAAGATGTAGAATAGTGGTTCAGGCAGAGGGATAGTCCATCAACCCTCCCAGCTCTGCCACAGATATGCATGCTCTGCAACTGGGAAAGTCATTTGCTGTCTGTGTGCACTTATTTTCCCAACTGTGAAATGGGGGCAATATCTCATCCATAACTTGAATAGCACTTATTCATTAGTGTGTTTCCAGTGCATTTTAAGCTCTCCGGGATGAATGGCTAGCACCCTGCAGGAAAAGAATCAGACAGACAAAAGGATGAAATATAGTTTGTCATACACCAGGCTAACCCTCTGGGTACTGTGTTTTTGAGGCAAAAACCATTTGCTTTTTTCTGCTGTAGTGTCTCTTACCTTTGACAATGAAGAGGTTTTGGAAGCTTAAAGCAGGATTCTTCGTGTGCTGGCACCTCTGCCATCACTGGGGAATGGTGAAGCCAGCCCGCAGTGGAAGGGCCATGTCATATGCATCACATCTGCTCACACTGAGGGTCTAAACTGGCCTTCAGATTAGGCCATACTGGAATTAAAACATGTTGTAACCTGAAAGAACCTAATCTGGTGTTGTCTGCACCTAAGGCTACAGAATCTCTCTCAGTGATGTGCAGAGCTCCAAAAGCCTGTGTTAGGTGCACTCTTACTTCCCTGATGTGGAGGGAGCTAGTGGCAGCCTGGTTGACATATAAGGCAAGGAAGACTATGTCTTAATCTGTGAAATCCAGTCAATATTGCAGTTTGAGATGACAGGCTGTAGTGCTACAATCTGACAGTTTTAGGCAATTGGTCTATTCATGTTAAAGACACAAAAAAAGCACCCAACAACTATAACTTGACATGAGATTAGATGTGGGACTTGTTTGTGGTTTTTTGTGGTTTTTTTAATAGTGCTTTTCATTTGTTCTAGACTTCCCTTGCAAAGTTTAAATATGGAAGTTAGGCTGTAAGAGCACTTTTTTTCTCAGAAAAACTTACATCATTTATGAATCACAGAGAGAGAAGACTCTAAACCAATTTATTTTTGTTTTTGTTATTTTATTTTTTTTGTTTGTGGGTTTTTTTGTATCATTAAACTAATTCTTGGCTTTTATCTTATGGTGAGCCCTGTGGAGCTACAGTTGATGGGTATTTCCATTTGGGCACATTCACAGGTGGAAGATCTTCCTAGAGCTTACCAGGTTCCTAGCTGAATCCCCTGAAGCCTTGCTCTTGTAGTGCAATAGGGTAAGAGAATGAGTGCATTTATTAC
This sequence comes from Margarornis squamiger, assembly GCA_035222235.1. Classification (NCBI taxonomy): domain Eukaryota; kingdom Metazoa; phylum Chordata; class Aves; order Passeriformes; family Furnariidae; genus Margarornis; species Margarornis squamiger. The sequence continues at coordinate 12,257,809 of JAWWTY010000001.1, forward strand.
CACAGTTATAGCTGTGCTTTCACACACTTAGTGCTTAGAGTCTAAAAGGAGCAGAGATTCCATGAAGGCCTCCCAGCCAGATAAACAAGGGAAGCACCCTCAAAGAAGCAATGTGGTTGTCTAAAGCCACATGGCCACTCACAGAGACTGCAACAGGTGCTGAGTCCATCCTCATGTTCTGCTTTGTAAGTCAAAAAACTGCATTTAAAAATTTTCCTGGTGTTTTCTTTTAGATAGACGAGTAGAGCCAATAGCACGCTATGTCAGGTGGTCTTGGAAAGAAGTGAACAAACCATATCCCATGACTTCAGTGCCAGACCCTATAAAACATGAATTTTTGTCCATTGCAGTTCACACGAATTTTTAGTAATCTTGAGGAGGAGGGTGAACCTAACCCTAAAATAATTCCATGACATAATATTCTGCTTTACAATTTCCACCTTTTGTTTGCATTCATAAACTAGGATGAGACCAACAAACAGATCAAATTTGATTCTAAATTAAGGGAGAACATAAAGATCTAGAAGAAAATTAATTTAAAGGAAAGAAATGGTATGCTAGAGGAATTAAAGGGCATAGTTAAAGTAAATTTAAACAAGCTTTATCTATGTTTTTCTGTGATGTCTGGTAAATTTAGGTTTTTTATATATTTATGCTGAAAAACACAGTGTTTCTGAGATGGCATTGAATACTGAATATGATTAATTTAAGTTTTTTCACCAATTTATCTCTGCTAGGACAGTGCCATAACAGGAGAGTTCAGATTTTGTACATGCTGTGAATATTGTCTGGCTCAGGAGAGCAGGTCAAACATCTTTGTTTTACCTGTTTTCTTCCTGAAGCCTGAAGGACTACTTAGTTATAACCATGAAGAGAAAATCTGTTCCAGTAGATATAAACTTTCTGTGCATTATAACTAAGAGAAAATGATTGGAAACTGACATACACTGACCTCCAGCAGATAGTTATCTGATAAAATTGATACTTCATTTCAAAATGCCTAAAAAATTATAATATCAGATTGATGTTTATTCCTGAAAGCGTTCTGGAGCACTTCCCCTTGATCTTAGATCAGTCCATTGTCAAATTCCTTAAAGGCCACATCATTTATAAATGATATGAACTGCAGATGTATAATTCATGTGGAGCACAAAATAAGGTTTAAAACATTTGTAATAAAAAGGTAAGGTGATCCTATATTAAATCATATTTATGGGCTAATTTTAAAGTACAGAATCCCTCCGAGTGAAGTTTAGCACTTCTTGCTTTTTATTTTTTAGAATTTATTAAAAAGAAAAGTAACTGTGACAATGATGTTGGCAGACAAGGGGTCTTTTTCTAAAAATCCTTGTGTTAGTATCTCATATTATTTTCCATTAGCTACCCCTACACTTTCTGCAGATTGCTTTCAGCCATATTTTTGCTAAATGTTTTTGGAAGTGCAAACTGCAGATTTCACCATTACTGTTTTGACATTGCAAGCTCAAGGTTAATGGAATTTCTTACTGGATAAAGAAGAAAAATAACTACATTTTAAGTTAAATCATCTTGTGAGTATAGCCAAATTTCAGGAATCCTCGAAACCATCACCATTATAAAAATACATTGGGGGAGAGAAAAAAAGAGAGAGAGATTTAAAATTCTGAACATATTTTGCTATTTTTAACTCCTTATTAAGACCTGTAGGACTTCTAGAAGCTTGCACTTCTTGTGGTACTGTGTAAACCCAACTTTTTTGTTATCATCCCTTCTCAAACATCTTTTAATATATTCTGAGAAGTGTAATAATGCTATTTGATATAATCATAATTATATTTTTAAAACCTTAGCCTTGATCTCATTATGAAACTTTTAGCAATAGAAAAAGAGAGTAAAAACTGACATATCATTTTTGGTTCAAATGACTTTAAAACTTTCTCTTGGAGGCTTTTCTCTACCAAAACATAAAGATTCAGCACTGTCTAAGTTCATAAATGGCCTTGATCATTTACAAGCCACGTCTTTAATTGCACTTTTAAAGATCTGCAAGCATTTACTGATATGATATTGAACACTGTTCTCCCAGTATTCTCCCTGAGACTTGTTTTTTTTGAAGTGTTACACAGCGTTATGTTGGCTTTCCTTTAATAATTAAGAAAAATGGGAACAGTAACTATTTTCATGTAATACGTGATGGACTTTTCTTTTAATTTTGCCTCAGAGATGGGGGTTGTCCTGAAGTTTGCTTTTATAGTTCATGGGCACTACAAGTTAATGCTCTTAAGTGAAAACAAGCAAGCTTTTGGTTGCTTCAAAAACACATCTTACCTGATAAACTTCCTATGCAATTATTTTTTTCCCTCTCTGGGTACACACATGCTCTCACAGAATTCCACCACATCACTGGCATTCACCTTTCGAAGCAAGGGAAAAGCCAGGATGCTGCTACAACTCCAAAATTGCTGGCAAAATGCCTTTAGTGCAGGAGGAATTTTGATCTTAAAAAAAGAAACAAACAAAAGCAACAACAACAACAACAAAACTCCTTCTTATACTCTCCCCCCTTACTCTGCTCTGTTATAAATCTTGCTCTTCCTTGTTCCCAGAACAACCGTGCAGCTTATTATCATATTCTGCTTTCCCATGCTGCTTCTAACATGCTTTTCTCCTCTGGACAGCTTTTCAGTTCCAGTGGGATATGGAATTTCCTTTCTTACCCCAGGAGCAGCTCCTGTTTCTGGCCTTCTAATAAGTCACTTCAAAATAGTACCTCTCCTACCTATTGCATGACATTCACGTTGCTGTGGTGTTGTGTTGGCACTGGGCAGCTTTTTATACCTCCTCTGGACATTCAAGCATCAAACCTCAACCTCCAATGCTTATGGCACTGCTTAGTCTCTGATATGTCTTACCGGCTCTGCCTTTGATGAGGGCACACAGAACTAGATGGGAAACACCTTCTTTTCAAATTATGTTTCTTGGTTTTCGATGAATCCTTGTCTGCAGCTGATCTTGAAATTGGAGTCTGTGTGAGTCTGTGGGACACAGAGTTGGGGGGTGATGCACAGCTCCTGTGAGCAGAGGTGCTGGAGACTTGGTGGGTGAATTATGGAAATAGAGAATTGACTGGTGGTGGTGCATGGACCAACCATGTCAGTAAAGGTGACACATAAGCAACCCCCTGAGGCAGATTAGGGAGCTGAGAGGGGCTTCAGTTCAGGAGGGGCTGCAACAGGGCTGTTGGAGACAGATAGAGGTGAGTAAATCTTCTATGGACAAACACTCACCGCACCTAGATAAAGGCTTGTTTCTGAGTGTGCCCAGCCCCAGGGCAGCTCTGGGACATCCCTTGGACCGTGTTCAGTGTTGCATGTTTAGACCAAAGCTGGAAGTGCAAAGTGCCAGGCTACTCTGAACTACAGTTTTGGAAAAACTATGATGTTTTGAAAACCCATATAAGCCATGCTTTAACCAACCATCAAGGCAGAGATTATGAAACCTGGGGTCTAGGAAACTTCCTGGCTGGAAGGAGGTGGTGTGGGAAGGCATGCCTCTGCTTGCTCAGAATTTCAGCTGTTGCTGATGGATATTCCAAAGAAACTAGTTTGGGAGGCTCCTCTATAAAGCATCGGTCCCTGGCAGAGAGTTAGACCAGATTCCAGTTGATTCTGTACTTTTCTTTCCAGTGGAGAATCAGGATGACTCTTGGAGACTGCTGTGCTGATGTTTTAGTGCGATCACATAAGCCCCCTTTCAAATATCTACCAAATTATGTCCTTCATGCCATTCATGCCCAAAACTTCTCTGATGCAGTGCTGTAAGAACTCCAAAGAAATTAGGTTTTACACCTAATGTCACCTGTTTGGAAATGGTCCTCTCCTTGCTTTCCATTGAAGCCACCTGTTGCCTTTTATTACATAGCTGTGGCTATGGACTGTCCTGTCATCAGGATGCTTTGCAGAAATGCTTCCCAGGTGATAGTAATGTAAAAATACTCATTTTCAGGCTGAATATTTAGTGTTTTAACTGTTTATCTTTCTTTTCTAAGGTGTTAACTGCTGCATTCATAATTTGACTGTGTACCCAGTAATAATGATTGGGTTAGAAAAATATGCAGTATGAAGAAGATCCAACAACACAATTACCATGATCCACCTTTTATAGGTGTGATTTTTTTTACCATTCCTCTTAAGAAAATTCTTGTTTTCTTGTCTATTGTTATTCCTAGCTCAAGATGGGAAGCCAAAAGGTTTGAAGATACTTTGTTCAAGTTCACTCATCAAATTCTTAATCTGCATCAATATGAGTATTTATTGAAACCATAAAACTGAAATATATCAGCGAATAAAAAATAGGGTATATCACTGCATGTGTTTATTAAAACATGATCACACCAGATAACCTGATATTTTCATTAAGTTAGGATTTTAAGTAACTAATTTTGTAGGCAAGGAAAATATTAGATTTTAGTCTGTGTGGTCTTTTGTAATGAATTTGAAATAGCACCATGCAGAAAATTAGTTAAATTTAAGAAGATGGGGAAAAGTAGCAGAAATCTGAGATCAAGAACATACTGAATAAAGGTTTGGTCTTGGAGCTGAAGAATCTTACAGATGAAGTTCCCTTAGGATTACTTCTGAGGTTTTTCTTACTTACTATTTCATTAATATTTTTCACATAAGGAGCATGCTAATGACAACTGTTCATAATGTTAAGTGGTGTTGGCAATATACAGGAGAGCAAAGGTTTCATACTGGAAGAACTGGATAATCCCAAGGAATGGTGATACAGAGGAAGAGTGGACTCTTTTATTGCAACAGGAACGTTGGGTTTTGAGAGCCAATATAAAAAGAATTTCTGTCGTCAGGTAGAAATGAACCATTGGGAAGTAATGAAAAATATCTATGCATTAATCTTGGAGGTGATCACATGCTTCCAGTACAACTACAGAAAAGGCAACTAGGACTCCAAGGGTTACAAAGTGAAGGGCTTGTTGTTGTGCCTGGAAAAAATTAACACCATTGTTCAAAGACTTGTAAGATTTAACTTGAAGTAGCACTGAATGACTATAAAATAGTTGAAATTTTATCTCCGTAATTGACATAGAGGACGCAAGTACAAGAAGACTTTTTATTTCGTTTATTTTTGGCAAACTGCAAAAAAAAAAAAAATAGTGAATGCAATTTACAAGAAGAAAACCTGGAATTTGTAAAGCTTGTAAAAGGCACAGGATCAGCTGAACAGGTTTCTATAGAATTGCCCTGTCAGGACAGATACGAAGTAGTACACACTGAAATGGTGTTGCTCACCTCGGAGTCTTCCTTCACCTCTGTGGTGCTGTTACCATGCTCTCAGAGAACAGGAATGCTCTGCTTCAGTCTGCTGAGTCCAGATCTTGCCACAGGGCTTTATGAACCTCTTTCTAAACTGTTACCTCATGCTTGCAGAAGTAGACTATCTTTTAATAATGGGTTATAACTATCTTTTAATAATTTTACAGAGATGTGATAATCCTATTTTCTATGTAAAACCAGTAAATACAGACTTATTTTTCAGTGCTTCTACAAAGGAATTTTGTAGAACCCAGAAACTGTTTCTGGGTTTATACAGGTGACTACACAGCCTGTAGGAATGTGAAAACAATTTCATTTTCAAGGTCATTCTTCTCTTTTCTTCTGATCTTTACTGCAAGGATTGTGATTGGTGCTGATTTTTGTAGTAGTTTTCTACTGGGAAAAGCAAACACGTGGCCCAGGAGACAATTTTGTAGAGCCTGATTCAACACTACAATTTCGATTCTTTTAGACTGCCAATCTTTATTGCTCTAGTTCACTATGATCATACAACTTTCATGTGGTTCAAGCAAAACTATTGGCATTCACAGCCACTGTTTACCATTTATCTATTCAAATATAACCACCTCCAAGAAACTTAATGTGTTTAGTAAAAGAAATATATATAAGAATATAAATTCAGGTGTTTTTCCAGTTAATATGAAGTTAATACCAGTGATATTATATACTTAAACCAAGCGCAGTTAGTACTTTCTTAAATGACACTGTGTCTCAGGAGTCTTACCCCACTGATGAAACTGAGGAATGCCAGCAGTATGCAAACCACAAGAGCAAAATGAGCATCTACTCTTTGCCTCTTGTAGGCATTTCTGTGAAACAATTTCATTGTCAGTTCACAAGGGTCACAGACCATTTCACTCTTTCAGAACTCCAAGGGTGATGTAAATCTAAAAGGGGGAAATTTGAAGAAAAAGAGTGTATACTCTTCTCCCCGCCTTCAAATGGTACGAGAGGAATTATCAGTTTCTCTATAACCAGCCTAATTTCAATATTAATTCAGACAGAAATTTTGGCTGTTTACCGTGGAGTGGGCAGGGAGGCCTTATCAATACTGTGAAGAATAAGTCATAGATAGTAATAATCAGATTAATATTATATTGCCTTAATAAAGAGTGCATTCTAAAGAGCAGCAACATTTGTGTTTGCATCACCACCAAGAGACGGGATGTCAAGTTTTTTATGGGATGTTCCTCCAAAGGGAACTATGTCAGGAAATACTCCATGGGCGTGGGAAAGACTACACTGGATGAAGTGAAGGAAATAAACTATTTTGTTTAAGTATCCCTGACTTGAATAAGCATGTGTTTGCAAGAGGCAAACCAGTAGATGGGCAAAGTAACAATTATTTTCAATGCAGGTTTGAATCTGCTTATGGTTTATGTTTCTTGGATTAGCTTTAAATCAGCAAAGACTGTATATTGTCATAATTATTATCTTTTATCATCGTTCTGCACTTCCTCCTCTGTATCTAAAAAGACCTACGTATAGTTTAAGAAGGGAAGTCTTTTCCCTATCTCTCTTTGGAGAGAAAAATCTGCCAAATTCTCCTAAGAGTAGCTTAAATGGAAGGAATTTTGAGGGAGAGGGAACAAGTAAGAACATTAACATAAAAATAACCCTCTTTGTATCAATCCCTATAATAATGAAGAACAGAAAATGTACAGATAGCACGTGACCTGGCCTAAAACGAAATTGACATCATCATTATCATCAAGAAGAGTTCCTTCTGCTGTTGCTGTGTATATACAAACAAAGAAGGTTTACAATGATAAACATACCCTGTGTTTTCAAATCAGTTGCTTATATTAAATTCCTTTGTATCTCTTTGCTTTTATTCATCAACCTTTCTTCCATATGTGTATTAGCAGAGGCATGTGTATCTTTTTTTTTTTTCCCAGTAAGGTTTGATTTCAGTGCAGAAGTTATCCCCTGGATGGATTCAACCTTCATAGGCTTAATATTCCCATAACTGGTAACAGATTAATTGGAGCTAAAGTGCTTTCTTCCCCATTCTCTCAAACACATATGTGGCAGGACATTTTGTTAATTTAAATATTGCTTTCACAATTTAAGGTCTGGATTATCCTAACTTTATCTGTGCCTGGAAAAAGCTATTTCTGTGATGTTTCTGCCCCTCTGGTTAAACCAACAATGACATTGTCATGCTTGTCCCTCTCCTGTGCTTTCTCCTCCTCCTTCTACTTGCTCTGGAGTCCAGAGGCCAGACAAGGAGGAGGGGGAAGACTGAGAGAATAGAGGTTCTGGGGAAAAGATGGCATGTATCAGGATACGAGGACTGTTCCTTAATTTAACTGGTGAAATGGGAGCTGAATTCATTAGGAGATTTAGCCTCTACCATATGTGTGATAAAAATCCTTTGCCCTGTTCTTCGTATGTCTGAGCTCGTAAAATTATAATCTTCTACTTCGTGTATACATGTAGTGTGTACTGTTACCAGGTCAGACTTTTTAATTATTTTGTTATTCTTCACCCTGTTAGAATGGGTTTATATCTTTATTTGCTCAAACATTTCTTTGAAGCTTCAGCAATCAATATGAAATTGCTTTCTGTTAACTGAACCTATATATATATATATATAAAGTGAGCATAATCTAAGCACAATACATTGTTCCAGGCAACAGCAATGAAAAAGCAAAGTATTGTTTACTGCACCACAATAGAAGGGGCTGGTGCCTATGGTATTCATTCAGTTTGTATTTATTCAAACAGTGTTGAGAACACTTTAGCCAAAAGCAAATTTGAAAGGCAAAACTGGAGAGTAAGAGTGAATAAAAGACCTGGGAGAGGGAGAGAAGAGGAAAAGCTGACAAAAGCTAGGGAAGTGAAATAGAAAGACTTGTGAAAAGGGGAGGGAGGCAGAAGATGGCTGACAAGGAAAAGGAAGGTAAATGGGGAAGAAAGAAGAGAATTTTTGTAGGAGTGTTTTAAATAATGTTTGATGTCCTGTTCCTTTCTGATGCTGCTCTCTGTACATACACGGAATCAGGCTTAAATTGAGCAGAATTAAGATTGGTGCAGTGATTGCCTAAAAATATCAGTTAATATAAATCTTGATATACATGTCCAGAATGCTGAATTCTTACATAGGGAAAATTGTCAGGTAGAGCCTGTTAGAATTAACTGGAAAGAATACGTATGGAGTCTGTCTTTTTTGAGAGATTGTTATTTCAATATGTCAAATCCTTTTCCTGTATGGTTCTCCTCTTAATACCATTCCCTCACTTCACTCACCCAGCCCTAGGCTTTTGTCACTGTTTCATTGCCTTCTCACAAGCTGCTGTTTCTTCTTCACTTCTGACAACTGAATTCAGAGGTGGGAGCCCGTGAGCTCCCTTTGACTGTTTTGAATAAGAAAGGTCTTGCATCCACAATCGCAGTTTGTTTTAGCTACGGAAGCTTGTTCTTTATGTGAGGATTTAAAGAGCTCTTTGAATGTACTAGTCATTAAGTCAACTGATCAGAAAATAAGCATGCATGTGTACTCTATACTATTATATTCTGAGAGGTTCTTAGGCTGGAATAGGTTCTTGAAATCTATTTGTATCTTTGAAATTACAGTGAAAATCCTCTCTCCTCCATTACTGGTAGCACCAGTTACCAATTATCTAAGGACACAGGTACTTAAATCATAACAGTTAATTCATTTTGTAACTTTTGTAAAGTCTCAATGAGGGCTTATACCAGCCCATAAGTCCTGGAAACTAATTTTGTGATTGATCTCCCATAGAAAACATACATTTTTTGTTTGAACACCATTTTTGGAACATGACAGAATTCTAGGCTTTAAATCATATTCTTATCATGCAGAATATCTGCTCAGGTGTACATACTAATAAATAAAGGCTGTAGCCATATAAATGCCTTCCAAAAGACCTGTTCAAGTCAATTAGGGGCCTTGTGCAGAATTGTCTGATGACATGTTGTGCCAGCTACTTTTTATCCTTATGTCAAGGTGTTTTAGATATATTTTTGTCAGGTGGTGTGTCTTGCTCTTTGTATTGGGGGTTGTGGGTATTTTTTAGCAGTCCTGCAAAGTGATGATCTCGTGATGATGGGTCATGGCAATCTTGTTTGTGCAGGGCTGGGAGAAACAATTAGTGGCTTCATGAAATACTCATCAAAGTTCTTGATCAGTTGCTAAGGGACTGACTGCAAAGATGAAAAAAACCTTGTTTTGGTCCTATTGCAAAGGTTGAAGTTTTTATTTTTCTTATTTTCACTAGTTTTTGTGGCTAGCTAAAACCTCAGGTGGAATAATGAATGTAAAGGAGAGAGTATCTGAAATTTACCCCTGCAATTTAGCTGAAAATTTTTTCATTCAGTGCCAGGACTGACGATCAGAGAGGGAAGCAATTGGCCTCCATTTGTACACATAAAACTTGGGGATTTGGGGGCTTGTAATTTTTTTTTTTCTTAATACATCCACATTCTGCAAAATGCCAGTTTAATGAAGGGAGAATTGTAGATAATTATATCTTTAGAGTTTCTCAATGTTCTTTTTAGGTTGAGTCTGTGGGCCAGAAATAATTGTGATGAATAATAACAGGTTAGATTTCTTTTTTTTTCCCTTGCCAGTGTTGTTTGGGTTTTTTTTGGGGGGTCACCTAAATATTCCCAGGCTGACTCTTACCCAGCTCTCACCCGAACAAAAACTGCATGTAAACCAAGTATGTCAGAGAACATCAGATTTTAACCCTCTTTTCTAGATCTGTGCTTAATACTTATGGAAAAGAAAGGTATTGTTTCTGAACTAGGATTTTATTTCTTTGCAAAGATTGGTATTTGAAGCTATTCTAGATTTGTAGAATATGAGTGAGGCTAAAAGGAGCAATAAATTCCAAGGCATTAGGCATGCAGAGTGAGATTTTTCAGAGCAGCTTAGGCAGCACAGATACACAGCTTCTAAAGATGTAATGGGGGTTGCATAGTTGCAACTCCAGCACAGTTTTGAAAGTCCCTGTTGTAGTGAGTTTATGGCACAGTTTTGAAGCAATTTTACAATCCTTTTGTTTCCTCTTGCTACAGTTGATCACAGACTTTTTATTCTTTGAAAGCAGTGATTGGTTTCAACTCTTCCATAGCCTTCTAAAGTCTGAGTCAAATTAAAATGTAGAAACATGCAATTTCTGAATTGCTGTGACTTTAATAACAGTAAAGGATGGGTAGTGGGAGCAGAAAACAAGATCATAACCTGGATAGATTAGGTTTATTTTAACAGTCTGGGCCTCTCTGGAATGGAGACTAGGGAAATTCACAGATTTGAGTAGGTCCTATTCTCTGCAACTTTCATTCTGGTCTGTTTTCTTCCTGTCATCATCTCCTTGGTCTCAGGAAGGACTACCTGACCTGTTTATGTAAATCTGATGACAGACTTTGGACAAACAGGAAGGTAAGGAAATCACCATGCTCTTAATTCTAGGAGCAAGGCAAATATAATCCATATTTTAAACAACATTTGGCTTTAATAATCATTCTACAAAGGGAAGAAATGTTGCCCAGACAGAAAGCAGCATTTATGGGGAGAGAATCAGAAAAGTGGAGAAGGTATATTCAGTCCTTTGAGATTTATTTGTGCAAAAGTTAACTTAAATGGAAAACAGAAACTACATATTGCTGTATAATTTTTTTAATAGTCGTAGCTTCGCCAAATCCCTGAGGATAAAATGTTTAAAGAAAATAAGCAACAAAAGAAATAAAATTAAAACAAAATAGTCTCAAGTGCTCTGTAAAGCAATCTTGAAGACTATCCAGAAAGTACATCTGTTGCTGGATGATGGAAAAGTACATGATAAACAACCAAATAGCTGTGCCACTGGCGTGGAAGGATACATTTTCAGATAGATGAGATAAAGTTGTGAAGCATAATACCTATCTCTCGTGTCTGCAGAATTTAGTGCTTTACAGGATAAAACCAAGAAAAAAAAAAACTTCTTTCAAGGTGGAGAAAGCCGACAGACACAATTTACTTAAGGTTGCATATTAGAGCCCTAACACAGCTGGAAATTGAACCAAAGTCTGTATGCCCAGACTGGTGCCTCATTTGATAGGTCATATCTCTCCACAGCACAGTGGGGCAAAGCTCTGTCAGGTTTTTTTTTTTGTAAGTGCATTTACTTATCTCCATTTTCTTGAACCATTAGAGAGCTCCTGGAGAGAGAATGCAGAAGTGTTTTGCTTTTTGCTGTCATGTGCAAAATTATTAGTATTATAGTTGTACTGAGCTGGTATTATCTGATTAGTACTTTTTAAGTGTATAGAAACAGTTCAGCACCTGTTTCACTGATTTTAGTGCAATGACAGCAAGATTAGGCCAATGTGTGAGTGCTGGATGTTTAAACCTGGGAATTCAACTGGTGGAAGGGGATCCTGGGAGGCAAAGAGTTAGAATGGTAATAGTGGGTAGCACTGTCCTAGCCCATTGTCTCAGAGGATCAGAGAGGAGGTGGATGGATGTGTGAAGGCAGCCTTTACCGAGTCTGAGTGTGCCACAGCAGCAGCATCCTCTTGCCTCAATCAGCACAAGCTGGTTGACGATCAGGATGTGTTGGGGTTGCTGCAACTGAAGCAAATACAGTTTAAACAGGTTTACTCTGACTTAGTAATATCATAGACATGATTGTCAGCTATAAGCAAAGCTTAGGCTTAATTATTTTCAGCCTTGTTTTCACCATCCTGAGTTGGTGTTTGCTATCTTTGTTGGGAATAGGGGGTTCGAGCGAGTTGCATTTCAGTAGCATGTAACTGTTTAATATTCAGATGGGCATAGTTAACTGGCAAGGCCAAAATGTTGCATGTCAAGGTTCAATTCTCTGCTATACAATAAAATACAAAAGTTTGCCAAAAATCACAGAGGAATAAAGCCATGAAACTCCTCTAGTCAACAGTTTAGATTTGGAGTGACAATGCCAGGAGTCTGCTAAGTGTTAAGGTTTCCTGTGAGATGCATGCATTCAGCAACCATTGTCTTCATTTCCTTACCTCAGCCAGGCTTTTGTAATTGTCTGTGGAGGGAGAGAAGATACAAGCAGTCCTTTCCTGACTCATAATTTAGATTCAACTTATAACCTACTCCACAGGTAGAGACAGAAGCAACCAGAGTTGAGCACTTTCTTTCCTGAATCCATTTTTATCTCCTGTGCCTGTGAGAGTGCGACAGTGTCTGCCAGCAGTAACTATTTGATCTCCTACTTTGAAGTTGTTCCTTTGTACACATTCACGAAAATAGGACTAGATGCTGCTCTCCTGGGAGAATGCTTTCAGCAGTGGACAAGCATAGACTCTTTTTCGCTTTTGCTTCAGATATTTCTGTGGTTTAGAGAGAGCTGAACAGGAAAGATTAAGAACACGGGCGAAAGCGGTTGCAGGATATGCATTGAGCATCGGGAGTTAGGTACCTTTTTAGTGCACATTACAAAGGAATTTGAACACATAACCCTGTTGATGGAGGCTTAACTATGCAGGGACTTCATGTGCCTATGGATAAGGAGATGTCTGAACCAGATTTTAAAGATTTAGGTATATAAAGATGTAGAGCTCAACTTCAAACTCTTTAGTTGTTTTTTCCCTCTACAAATGAATTTGGTGGATAAATATATCTCCAAAAGTAGGGTTCTTTTACTTTGACAAGTCACAAATATAATGCAACTATCCAATCTGTAATCATACTTGTCTGTTCTTTTAGTACTACTTTTAATGGTTCACACACTGAGTAATACATCTTGCTGAGTTAAAGGAGGGAAGTTATGCACCTGGGAATCTATGCAGTTTGTGACTGTTTTCAAAATTGCTTGGAAAATATTTACCCTCTGCCAGTAATGATGTGCTAATATTCAATGATAATATATCATCATGTATTAACTGATTCAATATTGTGAAACACATACTACAAAAAAGTATAAAGTTCCTCCCTTCTCTATCATGAATATAGAAACTGCCTGTTAGGATTGGAGGCATGCAATGATCAGGTTGTATTGCTCTGAGTAATGAAAACTGAATGACCTGGTTCACTGACAGTCTGGTCATCCTGAATTTCTAGCACTTTGGAAGGAATTAGTGGCTTCTTCTATTTTCTTATGATTGAAAGGACAAGCGAGATAACTCCCTATTCAGTGAAGTTACTCATTCAGGAGATTATGTTAGAGTAAATTGAAATAGCAAGGAAAATAATCATAGCTGTATTGTTCTGTCCCATTGGAGACTGTCCATTGGAGAAACATAAAAAAAGGTAAAAGAATTAGTAAAGAGGAAAATCCAATGTTGAATTGGAAATACATATCCTAGAATGCAATTTTTTGTTGTTTTTAAGATTTTTGTGACTGTCTTATTTCCTGTTATTCAGCTGGTTTGTTTGTTTTATGAAAGAAAACTAATCCCTGGTTGAAGGAGATGGAGAAAAGAACAAGAGCCTGTCATCTTGTGTACAATCAAAGCTATGATCCAGAAAACTGTCTGTGTGGACTGGAGTTTCACTTAGTGATTGTAAATTTGTGATTTGAAAAGGGATTTGCAAATTATTTGACAGAGGAGGAGATGCTATACAATATTGGAGACAAAAATGATAAAAGAAGTATTTAGAAGAAAGAGCAAGCAGTGACTGAAGTAGATGTGATGGTCTTGAGTTTATGACCCTGGTTCTGGATGTCTGAGTTGAAGGGGTGATCTCTCAAATATGTGTTAAGACTGAAAAAGGGAAAAGTTAGTCTGTCTTCTAATTTTCTGTGTACCATGATAGACACTCTGTTTTGTAAGCATGAAGACCACTTGACTTTGTTAAGATATTGCTGGTGCTCAGACATAAGTGCTAATGGATAATAGCAGACCAAAAAGGAACTATATTTGGAACATCTTTTCATGGTTTTTAGAACCCTTGTACTTCCCTCCCATTGTCCCATGTCCTTTATGTCACATTATTAGTGAATATTTCTCTAGAACCTTCTATAACTGGGGGGAAAAGCTGAAGAGCTGCTCATTTACTGCTTCAAAAAGAGTGGCAGTAGAAATCAATGAACCAAAACTTCTAGCAGAGAAAGGTACTGTTTATAGGTTAAATAGTAATGAGATATTTTCCTCCCATTAATATTTCTAAATACCCTGACACCCCCCCTCAAAAAACCCCAAAAACCAAAAAAACAAAAACAACCTCCCCACAAACAAAACCAAAAAACAGGCAAACAAAAAGTAAATCCATTGGGGTATTGTAGTCTGATAGTCTGACATAATTTGCATTTCTGGATTCCATAATTAATTTATAATAAGTTTTGTACATAAACATGGAAATTGTCATGATTTATTCTGAACTGAGGCTTCTCCCTGCTCTTATAGAATTGCTGTGGATATTCCACAATAAGGGCTTTGGGTAAAAGAAGACTGTTTGCAGCTCTTTCTCATCTCTCTGGACAAAAGAAAATGGACGAATAAAAAGGGAATTAAAAATGCCACCAGGATGGAATTCTTATATTTATGTTACCAGTAATGTAGACTTTTAAACTCTATGTACAAGGAAAAAAGATGTGTCAGTGTTGAAAGAAAGGAAGTTCCAGTAGACACATCAGTGCAGCTGTGTTTTCAACAATCTAACATTTATAATTGTTTTATTCTGTTACATAGCAACACAGGTTTTAAGACAAACGAGCTCCTTACCTAGAAATATCAAGAAACAGGTTTAGGAGAAAAATTTTTTGTAAGAGATCCACGTGGTCGGGATTTGCAATTAAAGCTTAATAAAAGTGCAGGAAAAGGTACTGACTTTGGCTGGAGGAGGAAGCCTATAATGTCAATTGTAAACTGGCCTGCCAAGCATGGCAATTTCTATACAATCAGATAATCTTTTAAGATAAAGTTTTTTGTTCTTTCGGTTTCGTGTTTTTTGTTTTTGTTTTTGTTTTTTTTTCTTTTTTTCTTTTTATATGTCTAGAATTAG
>JAWWTY010000001.1:12283325-12300245 GCA_035222235.1 Margarornis squamiger
GAAATACTGTCTGGGCCTGGATTAGCACTCCAGACTAAAGATTAAATTAATTTTCTTTTTAAGAGCAGTAATTTTTTTTTTTTCTTTTAGGTTTGTAACTGTGTACTTTACTGTCATCAGCAGAGATCAAATATCTTAATGTTGTCGATGCACAACACTTCTTTGAGCTTAGAGTGGGTACTTGACTGTCAGTAAGAAAGATGAGAAGCAAAAGTGTGAAGGATTTTCGCAGGGCAGGGCAAGAGTTATAGCCACGTCGCTAAGGAGAAAACTTAAACAGGTGAAAAGAGGTTGGACTGGAGAAAAGTGGAACAAGAATATATCTTTCTTTTGGGAGATAATATGTTAGAGTTGTGTGTTTAAAATACTTATTGATAGGTTTATATTCAGCTGCTTTGAATTGTCCAACACTTTCACTACATAAAATAGTGCAGCTCTTTGATTTATTTGGTTTTTATCTTGCCAACTGGCTTGCCTCTTTGCCTTCTCTCTTTCTCTTCTTGCTTCCTTTACACTGTTATGCGAAATGCAGGAAAGTTTTCTGCTTACTCTGATTGGAATAGTTTTTTCTCAAAAGGCTCGTTCATCGTTCTTCAACTTTGTGTTACTTGTTCAGTAATGGTTCAGTCACCACTTTTTTTGAAGGAAAGCATAAAATTTGGTTAACAATGGAAATGGCTGGTCTAGCATAAGTTTGCTGAAATTTCTGGACACATCTAATACTCTTTGTGTGTATCTACCATATTTATCTCCACGGAGATTATACTGGCCATGTTACCACACTGATTTGCACTAGAAATATGTTGCCTGTAAGCACCAGCATGCTCAGGTTCTACAAAGAATTGGTTGATAATTTAAATTTCAACAGGAATGACAAGGGAGAGAGAGGGCATTAAAATCTTTGGAATAATTTCTTTTCTTCAGTGATGTCAATAAAAAATTTAAAACCTAAATCTTGATGCCTTTCCACTCCCCCAAGAAAATTTTGCATTTCAAGAAGAGCATGAAGGCTTAGTAGCAGTTTAGTAAGGATGCAAGAATGTCACCATCTTTCTTGATGAAGTTTTATCTCATAAAGTTTTACCTTGTTCTTTAAAATGAGGAGGAATTTTCATTCTCATGGTCTGTGGTTTACACAGTTGCTTGATTTTACATTCATCTAAACCACAATGCTACATTTTTCAGTTGGTGCCTTGATGCCCTTGTGGTTATACTCCTGTCCTGAAGTGAAGGCATGTGGGATATCTCTGAAGCTCCAGCACTGCAGGCAGGAATATTAGAAGTATGATTTCACTTATTTGAAGTTATCAGAAACACTGGAAGCCGAGATCAATGCCAAATAGATAGGCTGATTAACTAATTTTGGGGTTTGTCCCAGAAGATTGGTTATATCAATAAGAAAAACTGAAAACACCTCTTTGAAAGGAAAACTTGTTAAGGAGCCAGACAAACATAAAGTACAGTTTGTCTGGTTCTCTGAAATCTTGACAGATAGATAAATATGAGGTGAGCTGGAGCGACTGTGGAGAGAAAGCTGAGTTTCAAAATTAAACACACTATAGTGTTGTTTCAGTGGTAGAAGAATGTCTACATTTTTCTCATAATTTTTTTGGGGGGAAGAAAGCATCTTGTGCATGCTCAATCCTCAGTTTGAATTTGTGCAATTACATTTATACAATTTAATACATTACCAAAACATTTCTATGCTAAGATATTGCCATGACAGTATTGTTCTTGATATATACTTGAATATAATAGTCATAACACTGTACAGTGCTGTAAGTGCATGTATTATACAGATTCATTTTTTCTACATCAACAAAATATGCAGAATAATTCAACCTCTGTAACTTATTTTATTAAAAGATACATTGTTTTATACCTATTAATGAAAGTACATGCAATTTATAATTTTAAAACACTAAAACTACTTATTTCTGATTTTTAAGTTCTACTGAGACTGCACTGTAAGGATGGTAAGGATAGAGTTATATCCTTGCACTTCCTCAGGTCTTAGCTGGCAGAGTTGTCAAATTAAACTGGAACATTTTGTAAATGTATCTTTAATAAATACATATGTCTGTCATGCTTCCCTACTCAGTCTTATAAATCAGACTGTATCTAGCTGTCAGATACTCTCAACCCGGTTGTCCTAATCTGTCAAGTAAAAATTATAGCATCTAGGCTCACATCCTTCTCTGAAAATATTTATTTATACCAGTGACAAGTCAAGGACACACCATTTTTTTATTTTTTTTTTTTTTTCCCAGCAACAAAACCATTAACAGCTAGCTCAAGTCCCTGCCAGGAGGGCAGTGGTTAATACATAAAGAGAATTTATAATGTAGGAACACACCAGCCAAGGAAAATAAATGCTCCATAGCATTTAAAAAAATTCTTGCTCAATTCCAGATATTGAGCATTTAGACTTGTCTTATTCAGTATACAATAGCAATTTTAGACCATTCATCATCCTCAGCCCCATTCATCTACAGGTGAGCCTACACTTCTGTGTTGCAGAGAGAGGTAGAGGTTGTCTCCAGGTTGTGTGTCTCTGCAGTGCACAGTAATTAACCATTACAGTTCTAATGACATGTCAGAAGCATCATAAACTATTGTTGTAACCTGAGAAAAGGATTTAACAAGTCATGGAGAATATGAAGCAATTGCTGTCCCATCAGCAGGGGGAAGGAGAAAGGGAAGAGATACTTTTAAAAGAATAAATCTTTTTATTCCATACGCATAAGCAGATATTAACATCTCATCACTTTTCCTTTTTAGAAATTTTAGACTGCACTCTATTTTAAACAACTATTGAACCTCACCTGCATTCAGCTTAGCACAGGAAGAAAGTGTATCTTTAAATCTTTCAAATCTTGTGCCCAAATAATAAAAGAATTAAAATCCCGGCTTACTTCAAACTTGCAACCCATTCTAGTAGTCCTAATAATACTATTTCATTATTCATTTTTTTGTCCTGAGTAAATGAAATTAGTAAGTTCTCAATATTTTTTTTTTAGGTGTAATACCTTTATTTTGAGCCTGTGTATTCATGTTGACTAGTTTCTATGGTCACCTGAATTCTTTTGACTAAAGGATTTATTTTTACAATGTCCCATAAGATAAGAAAGTATAATTTCCTCCCTTTTTGCTGTACTAAAATTGAGAGACTTGCCAACTGTCCATAACAAAGTTATAAAAATCTTTAGATAAAAACTTGGATTCCAGTTTGATATAAGAACATACCAAAGCTTCAGACTTCTTATTCTGGGTATACTGGAAAAAATGGACAAAAAGGAAGAACACCTGTTCCAGAAGTCAGGAGGTTTGTTCTTTCATGAGCCAGGGATGAGCAGAACAGAACACAATGTGAGGGACAGGAGTACTGGGACCTTGCCTAGAAATCTGCCATAGCCTTTCTTGATCACTCTTCAATGCAAGGTCACAACTCGGCTTTCTACAGGACTAATTGCTGAAGGAATTGCTTTGAGAGCAAGGATGATACTTTCTCAGTAATAGTGACTGTTGCCTCAGTGAGTGGAACTTGAGGGAAAACAGAGTGGGAATAGCCTGGGGAAGCAGCACACTGCCTTGCAATCGTGAAAAGGAGTTAATCACTTTGGAATCCCCCCAGGTGTATGACAGGGAACTGAACTTATCACAAATGAAATCTTTCATCAGTGACATTTAACTAGTTATCTCCTTCTCTGACAGGCTGTCTTGTTTGTTTTAATAATATTACTTATAATGAGCTCTTGGAGAATTGAAATATGATAGCTGAACTGAAAAAAATCATTCTGAAAGTAAAGCATTTTTAAAAACCAGAGCCCTGAAACTACAAATTGAAGGTTGGCTTGGCTTCCCTATTATGGGCAACTTTTATACTGATATAGCTGTTTGTTTGCTTTTCCCAAAAGCCCCGGGCTAGTTCAAGCATAACCATTCAATTTAAGGCAGGGTCTGATGAAGAGCAATCCTGTGGACTGTGATGGACTGTGATGGACTGTGATGGATGTTCACTGTGATCCTTTCTGCCCTTGAGATCTGTGTGTACTAGTTTGAAACCAGATAATTAACTAACTGCTGCTGGTAGGTACCATGTAGCAAAAATATCGATGCAAAGCTAAGGGATGTAAAAGAAAACCAATGCCACAGCTTCAGTGTCTCAAGACAAAAGTCTGAGAAATTTAAATAAAATTTATGAGTGACTAATAACAGAAAGAAACCTTGGATTTCAATCTGATGAAGTCAGGATCAGAAAAAGCAACAACAACAATGCAATGAAGTTTGGACAAATTTTATGTTTAGAGAGCGACAAGTAAGATTAAAACCACTTGCTATCTTAAAATCTGGATAGTAGTAAAGCATTTAAGATTTTAACTTGTAAAAGGATAGGCCAAATGTTACTTGATTTGTTCTCATGTGTGTTCTTTACAATTTTACAAGGAAGCACATCAAATTGGGCTGAAGAAAGGCCCATTGTAGATCCAGACAGATAAGGAAGCAAGGAGTATCAACTTTGGAAATAATGTTTTTTTGAGGTACCAACATTCCTTCTCTGGTCTTAAGAAATCTAATTCCTTTTTATTATATTCTTATAAATTTGTGGTAATAGTGACACTCTAAAGTGCACAATATGGATTTATGCTGTTGAATCTTTTTGATAATGTTTCATTCAAGTATTTTTCACCAAATAAACAGTTGATGTTCTTACGTGGCATTAACTTGGTGTTAATCGCAGGTATTATTTGGAGCAAATTCACCATTAACCTCCTCTAGAGAAGGGTACAGTTCTTAATACACATAGTGAATTAATCATGAGCTTGTTTCTCCAAATAAAAGCAGCATTTGAAAGAATTTATTGTGAAAGAAGCTGTATCATGCATAATGAAGTGTTATAAAAGTCCTAAATGATTCTAAGTGACTAACCCCACGTTAAGAACTGGGAAATCTGTGCCTGGAACAACTGGAACTGCAGAGGGCCTGATGTAAAGTGTGTTGGAGTCAATAACTCTTTTCCATTGTCTGCAGTGGACATAAGGTTGTTCAATTTCATGGGATGGAAAAAAATTATTTTATGGAACAAACATGCACAAACACAACCCATTCCTTAAATACATGTGCTTGCTTCCTGATGGCTTTTAATGGGAAACATGTGTGCCGTGTGAGGTGAGTACATTAAATTACTCAGGTTTTTGAAGGGAATTAGTCACTTTTGCAGGGGAATCAATATCCAATAACAGGAGCTGATCAACAGCGCTTGATTTCATTTGAGCATGGCAACAAGGTGTGGTGAGATACGAGCTTTCATTGGCTTTCTGACTCTTTAAAAATTGGAGGTTGAGAGAGCTAGACTGTCTGAGAATCAAGCATTGAATTTGTGTCATATTTTTTCAAATCTGGAAATGGGACAGTGAGAAGCAATGTTGTATAGTTAATGTATATTCCTTCAGCTGCTGAAGTAGCAGAAAAAATTAAATAAATGGCACAAGCTGCATAAGACTGTAGCAATGACAAAGAGCTCTAACAAACTCACAGTTGTATACAATACAATAAAACATTTAAAATTCACTGATTTTTGCATCCTGAGGAATAGCTTATTATTCTGGACTATGAGTCACGCCATGGATATCAATCTCAGTAAGACAAAAAAACTTCATTCTATATTAAAGAAAGAATTTCAACATTTAACATTCACTTTCTATGTATAATGATTTTTTTAAGCATTGTCTTTATGATCAACAGAATCCACACCTTACTGTAGTGTGTTATGCACAAAGAGAGTGTCTTTATCAACCAGTTAATCCTCGAGTTCTGTTTAATGAATTATTGGAAAACTGCTGTTGCAATTGCCATCTTGCTGACATTATAGTTGTCCAAAGTGTGTTTGTTTTTTTTTTTAAATATATATCTACAACCATGACTCTGAAATATAAACATTTATGTTAATAAGAATTTTACATATTTTTTAGATAATTAAAAGTGTTATTTGAAATAGAGGCATTTCTGACCATACAATTTATGTCCATAAAGGTGTGGGGCTTTTGTTAGGGGTGTATTTGAAGCCCACACTGGATTCTCCCATTTTATTTTAGATGTCTTTGCAATTATGTTGACAGGTTTTGGAGTCCCTTTGACTGGTGTACTGTGAAGGGAGTTCGTTGTTTGGAGTAATGGTATTTGTCTTCCCAAGTGACCATTGCACGTGACGGGGCCCTGCTCTCCTGGGGCTGGCTGAACACCTGCCTGCCCAGGGGAAGCAGTGGATTAACTCCTTGTTTTGCTTTGTTTGTGTGAGATTTCTGCTTTACCTACTAAACTAACTCAGCCTAAGAGCTTTTGCACTTTTGTCCTTCCCATTCTCTCCCCCACCCCACCAGGGGTAGTGGGAGTGTGGCTGTGTGGAGCTGAGCTGGCAGCTGAGGTTAAACCAGGACTCCTGGCCACATCACAACCCTTGAGACTCTGATATGGATGTCTTCTCACATTATCAACACGACACACTGACTCTGGGTCTTGCCATCTAGTTTTAACACTGTCACCTCAGTGGAAGAAATAAACAAACTCCAGTAAGTTTTGTGGAGAACTAAGCAGCCAAGGGGTACATCATATTTTCTTTTCCCATAAAATAATTTTAAAAATGAACAGTGCAACTAATAATCAGCTGCTTTTTCAGGCTCTTTAATGTTATTACAAACAAGTAAGTTAAAAGCAACTAAGAGACTACAAGTTTGTTCATCTGTAAAAATAAGGAAAGGAAAAATTAAGAGAAAGCACAAGGCAACACTGAATTTAAAATAAAGGTGGAAAAAAGACACAGACATTCTTTTCTTTCTTGTATTGCTTTCCTTACAGTATTTAAACAGTCACATAATGTACTCTTCTTTTACAGTGGATCTTACAAATTGAGAGGATTTCCTCTTAATTCTTTTAGATAGTGTGGGAGAAGACCAGCAACTTTAGTGCTTAATTTCCTGACCCTATAAACACTTAGAGATTTTGCTTGGTTTCAAGTGAGAAGGCCCACTGACACACAGAGGGACTGCTCAGAGGCTTAGATTTAAACAGGTATGTAAGTGCTTGTGGAACTAGCGCTTTTTTATATTTATAGACTGACAGGTTCATTGTCCTTCAGGGAGTGCTTCACAAGAGTACTTGCAGTGACTTTTATGGTTAGGAAAGCTCACTTTAGGTGTAGCCTTAGTCACAGCTCCACAGATTTATCTGCACCAAAGGTAGATTTTGGCCAGGGCCATTTGGTCAGCCATGGTCTGTGTGAGGGCTTGCAGGCTGCAAGAATTCCTTGTGCTGTCAAAATGCATGTTGCATGTATGGCACGGCATCCGCAGCCCATCGTGTGAAAGACGCTCCCTTCTGTGCTGGGAGAGGAGCTTCTGGCACAGCTTTGGAGAGATCAGCTGAAAGAAAAGTATGAGAATGGGTGAGAGGAGACAATGCTGATAATTACATTGTTTGTAGTTCTTTTGGGAGAGGAACTTTGGGGCTACTACAGTTGTGCCAGCTTTGCCGAAAGGCTGCAGGTGGGAGTTGCTGAAGCCTGCTGGCTGGGTCTGGGGGATCTTCTCCACCACAACACCTTTTACTAAGCTGCTTTTTCTGTATTTATGCTGAGACAAAGGAGGAGGAAATGAACCATGTTTTTACACAGAATTTGCTTGTGTGATCTGTAGAGAAATACCAGATTTCCTGTTAGTGTTCATTTTTTTTTTTTCCCAAAAGTGTTTCCGCTCTCTTCTGTAGAATCAGAATTTGTCCTCTTTTTAATTGACTCCTAAAAAGACATCTTGATACTATGTTCCAACTGATATGCATTAAAAAATCCTGGAGTTTCTTGAGTTTGCATGTACACTTCCTCTTTTTAATATTATGCCATTAGCCCATTCACCACCATTGATGAAATTTACTAATCCATTGAATTCTGCTCATAAACTTCTCTCAATTAAATATGACTCTAGGTAAGACATCAGCTATTAAAATTAATGAAGACTTAAAAAATTCTGATTTATGGAAGAAGATGTATTTCTCATTGGTAAAAGTCTAAAATCAGATTATCTATGAGAATCTGCATGTTAAATGGGCTGCTTTCATGATCCGCTGTTTGATTTTTTTTAGCATGAATATTTGTGTTAAATTGTACATTCACCTTGTAAAGTTCATTCTTTCCTAACTGCATTAGACTGGTATTATAAGTGCCTCTTTTAAAATAGCACCTCTTTATTATAGAATGGTCTGCTAATATAGCTACAGTGAAACTCGTCAACCTTTCCACTATAAATATAAATCCCTATTTTCAGGGACTTTAAACTTTGCTATAAATACTCATTCCAGGCTAGTGTTTGGCATGTAAAGCCTCATCCAAACAACAAAGCTACTTATTATGGAATTACTTTAACCATTTGAAAATGTTTTAAAGCAGAAAAAGTAGAAATAGTTGCATGTTTGGGTTTTTGTTGGGTTTTGTTTGTTTGTTTGTTTGGGGTTTTGAGGAGTTTTTGGTGCTTTTTTGTTTGTTTGTTGTTTTAACTCTGACTTTACTCTGATGTATTCCTAGAGTTTGAGAAACTGGACAGGGAGGAAGGTGCTGGGGTAGGAAGACTGTGTTTTGCTTCCTGCTGGTTCCAAGTTGCTCCTCTGCACTGTCTGGTTCTGCTCAGATCAGTCTGAGTTCGAGGGGCATATTGTCTTTGGATGTTTTTGGGTTTGGGGGCTTTTCCAACCAGAGGGTTTCTGGTGCAGTCTTCCCAAGGCACTTTAATGTCATACTTGAAAAATTACTTCTGACACCCTGTCAAATTTTTCATCTGAAATGGAAAGTTGTTAAGTCCCTTCTTCTCCCATGAGCTTCTCAAAGATTTGAGCCCTAGAAACATAGTGTGTGAGGTCTTTACTGGTGTAGTTCAAGACAGGATAATCTTGACAACAGACTACTATAAGACTGCCTAGACTTTTTCTAACTGAACAAGTTCTTTGGCTGCATCCAGTGCTGCAATTTAATGTCTTTCTGAACATTAATACAGTTTTCTCACTCTCCTGAAAAGGAGTGGTTTCAGAGATATTTCAGGTTGTGTTTCATTATTGTTTTAAACTGCCCTGGGTAGCAGCTCTTGCTGAAAGCAGTTAACTGTGTCACTTGTCCTTCCTGTCCTGAGAGTTTCTGCAGTTTTGGTGTTTGCATGGTCAGTCAGACAGACCCAGAAGCTGCTTTCAGTGGGTCGGAGAACATAAAATGCACATGGGTGTGAGTTGGGTTTGGGACAGACAAGCTCCCTGCCACCAGCAGCCCCGTCTTGGCTTGTCTTTAATGAAACTATGAAACTGCAATAAGTGATGCTTAAATGGCTGATTGAAGACCTTCCAGAGAGCAACTACCACCCCTTGCAGGGTGCCTGAAAGGATTTTCTGAAGTTCTTGTTTTCTTGGAGAGTCCGTAGGGATAAAATGCCCAGAGGTCCAGGTGTCCATAGGAAAAAAGGCCCTGTCATCAGGCCAACATTGAGCAAATTGCAGTTTCTTTAGTGTGGGAACAACAAAGGCTCAAAGGCAGCAGGCCTGCCTGTCTTTGACAGCACTGCAGACAGCCTTGGTCGGCCAAAAGTCTGTGTATGTGCATCTGGAGGAGAGGGAGCGAGCAGGTGTTCTTGATCACTCAGCCTGGAAATGCGTGATCTGAGAGGGGACCAACAGCAGACAAAACCCTCAGATGGCAAACCAAGTCAGAAGTGGGTGGGCTCATAGGCTTGGTTGCTTTTTAATGACGGTTTGCTGGGGCTGGCAGTCGCAAACAGTTTGTGCGAGTGGTTGGTAGCACAAGAAAAGAGCATGCGGGGGATTTCTGTGGTTGCTAAGAGCAACCTGCTCCAGCAGGAAATATTTTATTATGCTCAAAGCTTTATTCTGAAGGCCCCAGGGTTTATAAATGGAAAAGCAAAACAACACAAGAAAAGCCCCTCTGCCTTCTCACAATTAGCTGTGAAATTTCTGGGAGGCCTCCCTTTCACCTGTGCCTGCCGAGATGGTCCCATGGGGTCTCAGGCACCACCTCAAGGTCTGACCATGTCTCTGCTCTGCCAGTACACTTCACTTATGCAAGAGAGTGAAGGCAGCAGCAATATTAGGGGGAGATTCTTACTGACTGGTACAAATCCTTATACCCTCTTAATTATACTGTTTTGTTTTTTTACTTTAGCATCTTCTTGAGACCCCAATGCTTCTCTTTCTCCCTGGAGGCTGTGTGTGTTCCCAATCCTTTGCCTTCTCTCTCTTCAGTCCCTGTGTCCATGTGCCTCAGCTATTCTTTCTCTCTTGTGTATTCTTAGCCTTTTTTTTTTCTGGTGTCCAACTTTACCAAGACTTCTTTAGTAGAAAGTGTAAACTCCTACTTGTTGATGCTGCCATGGAGGAAAAAAAAAAAAAAAAATGGTGACAATAGTTAACTCAGAAATGAGTGCTATAAATGGCACAGGGCCTTGAATATGTGGGTGTGGTGACGATTGGTGGAAAGGTAAAGGTTGTGTTAAATAAATCTGAAATATTTAAAATATCTGGGGGTTGGTTTATTTATCACTCCTCTTTTTTTTTTTTCAGTTATTGATAAAAGCTGGTTATAGAAGAATGGAAAAGATAAAGAAGATTTCTTTTGAAAAAAGGCTACTGTAAAGCAAGTGTTAACAAAAATCCTTTTACCCCACCACTGTCATTTTATTCAAAATTATGTTTTGTTTGATACTTTAAAAAAAGAAAAAGTGAAAATGCATTCATGAAGGGCAAGCCAGTTCTGCATTTCAAATGTGCTGGTTTCTGCACCTTTAGGATCAGTCAAGCTCACATGGAGTTTTGTTACATATGAGTAAGGCTTATTATGTTATTATTTGAGTTTATCATCAACTAAGTGAGACAGGGAGTTATTCATGGGACCACCCTGTCTAAGCCATTTCTTGTCTTAAAGAAATCAAGCCAAAATATTCCCACAAGTATTGAATGCACTCTGCTGCTTTGACTTCAGAAAAAGACCACCTCTGTTAAGCAGTGATTTATTTTTTCTGTTGGTCTCTTGGGTGACCACTGATGGCAGATTTTCCTGTGTTTCCTGTGGTAAAAGCAATATGTTCTGAAATCTTTTGGTTGTGTTTAAAGTATATGTATGAAAATGTGATATATGGTAAAGTGATGTATGGCAAAAAATAATATTGATATGCATATTGGATATATCAAGAGGAAATGTGGAAGATATTTTCATAAGCATATGTTCCACTTTACTTGGAAGAGGAATATTGGAAGGCATGGGAACACTTATGAAAATGTATGGGAGCCTTTTATAGCGTGTTGAAGCAATTTTTCTGATAAATGTTTGGAAAATATCCAGAAGTGTTATGGTACATAAAGAAAGCAATATGTAACTTTTTTTCCTAATTGTTCTTAATAAGCTTAATTTGTGTTAATTCACTTTAGAATATATTGGAACCATATTTCCTACAAATTAAGCTTATTTTGTGCTGCCTACATGCATTATTGACATTTGGTTGATTTTGTAATGATCTTTATAAAGTGCATAAATGTATTTCTCCAAGTTTATAAAGATATGTGAAATGCTCAGTGCATATATTTATTGAGGAAAGGGCATGTTTGTACAAAATTTTACTAGTCTGTCTTGTGTTCAGGACAACACGTACATACAGAGTAAATCTTGCTTTTAATATGCCCATGGAAACTTTACAGGTTTATGCATATACCTGCATTCCTCTATACAGGTCATCGTTATGAGGAGGATTTTCACAAGTTATACCTATCCTTTTTTGGTTTTGTATGAGTCTCAGAGAAAATTTGCTGATGAGAGAAATGTCTTCTACTAAGAAAGGTGTTTGACACAAGAAAATAAATTTTGTTTATCTCTTCAAACTATTACTTATAATTTCTGTTTCATTTTTACAAAAATCTAAAAAGTAGTTCTTCTCTGTTGAAAGATCAATACCAAATTTTATCTGCAGTCCTAAGGACAGAAAGTTCTTCTGACCATTACTTGTTGAAGTCTCTCACATTCAGAGTATAATGATGGCAGTAGATTAGTGCTTTCTCCGCTTCCTTACTTTTCTAGGAATCTTCTCCATGCTGCCATTTCACTTTGCACTGCATTATGAAATTAAATGTTAAAATTACATGGAGTTTCCCTCTGCTAAGCCTGAGATTTTGCTTTGTTTTTATAAGAGACACTATTCTAGGACCAACAGAAAATTGCAGTGGCAACTTTCCAGAGCCTGAGGAATACCTCTCATGTGATACTCCTTTATACAAATGTATTCTTGTCTCTTTCTGTTACAGTCCCTTAGATTATGATATTTAAAAGACCAAATACAGTAGCAGATTAAACAGTTGCATACATTTTGGTTTTGGTTTTGTTTGTTTGTTTGTTTTTTGTCCCTCTTATTTTTGTCTTTCTTTGTATTTCTCATGTTTCTCCTTTCAAACTATGGCACTCCTTCTTCCTTTTCAAATCCAGAAAGTGCAACTTGAAAGAAGTATTAACAAGAAAGAAACTCTCAAGAAGTTTTAGGGGTTTGGTCTTTGCACAATAACTGATATTAGAGGAAGGGGAAGGATACTTACCTTAGTTTTCAGCACTTCAGAAATGTGTATTTTATAGTTTCCTGGGTCATTTCCCAGGAAGCTTCTTGAGAATTGCTAAATCTGCATGTTTAGGACCCTTGATATCCTAACCTGATGGAAGTTCTTTTTGGAGTTTGTTTCGTCACAGAAACGTTCAACCTTTCCTGCAAATTGAGAGTGACAGTGCTGTTGAAAACACAGAAGTGCCAGAGATGCTCGAGAGGGGCATCAACAAAGCCCAACTTTTGCCTAGAAAGGTCAGCCTTCTCCCAGGCCTTCTACTGCCAATGGAGTGACTAGGAGTCTCCTCTAGGGGTGATGCAGACACCCTTAAATCAGCAGTCCTCCCTTAGCCCTTGGAGCCTGTTCATAGTGACTACAGAAGAACGTTTGGCACATTAGCACCTTCCAAGTCTTTGTGATTCCTTCTTTGGCATATTTGAAGACCAGGACTTTAAAAGGTCTGAAAAGCAGGTTAAAAGAGAGATCATTTTCCCATGCTAAGTGTCTTAATGGGACCTTTTTTCCCCCTCCATTTCTCCACTGAAGCATAATTGTTGCTATGAAAAAGGGTTTTTTTTCCTATTTCATGAGAAACTATTAGAAATTGTATTTCAGGTTAGTATTTGAACCTAAGACAACCTGAGACTGCTGAAGACAATTTAATTGTGATGAGTTTTATCTAAATTCAGAAAGAGAAGGTTTCTCTAAATTACCAAAGTACAGATCAACATTCTTGAGAAAAGGTGTATCAAGTAATGATGTTCTAAAAGGGTGCACTTTGATTATTACCATAACCACATTCCCACAGTAATAACAATACACAGTGCTCTTAAAAATCTGGATGGATTTGAATATGTATTTCTTCTAAATTTTATTTGAAGATATATTCCATGCCCATAAAAGGGCAACAAAATTGGTGAAGGGTCTGAAACGTCTTATGAGGATCAGCTGAGGGAGCTGGGGTTATTTAGTCTGGAGAAGAGAAGGCTCAGGGGAGACTATCACCCTCTACAACAGCCTGAAAGGAGGTCGTAGCCAGGTGGGTGTTCGTCCCTTCTCCTAAGTAACAAGTGACAGGACAAGAGGAAATGGCCTCAAATTGGGGGGCGGGGGAATGTTTAGATTAGATATTAGGAAAAATTTCTTCACTGAAATAGTTGTCCAGCACTAGAATAGGCTGTCCAGGGAAGTGTTAGAGTCACCATCCCTGGAGGTATTTAAAAGATGTGTAGATGAGACCCTGAGGGACATGGTTTAGCTGTGAGCATGGTGGTGGTGGTGGGTTAATGGTTGAACTTGGTGATTTTAGAGGGCTTTTCCAGTCTTAATGATTCTGTGATTCCACTGATTTTTCTTTTGTAGCTATATTTTTTTATATGAAATAATTATTGAGTTCTCCATTTGACCGTCTGCATGGTGTTGTAGCAACACAAATGTTTCAGCTTTCCTATCTAGCTGACAAAGAAGTATAGTCTTGAACTTTATTTCAGCTGTGCTAGTAAAAGTGAGGTTTAAATGTCTGGCCCTAAATTGTTGATCCAATTTCCAATATTTCAGTTCCTGAGGACTGTAAGGACGGGCTGCCTAGGCATTTTATGTCACCACTTTTTCATGAAAAGAGGAAGGTGCTCTTTACTTGCAAAGGCCACTGCAATTTCTAGTTGCACCATAAACTCAGCCTGGCATAAGCACCTGACCTGCTGTATTTGTTAAAAATGGTATCTCTCACTACGGGAAGCTCCTCCAAGATCTCAGACCATAAATTAACTTCTAAGTTCTCCTTTAGCATGGAGGAAATTTTCATTCTAACTGCAGCCTTTGGGATCCTAGGAATGCCTCTGCTGTTCAGTTTCAATAACACACATCTATACTTTTCTATGCTCCCCCAGACTATGAATTATGCTGCCCTTTGCCATAAGCCTGAGGCATTGTCTGGCTTTGCATTCTGGCTTTTCCATAGTGCCTGAGGCTTTATAAAGATCTTGGTAACTTTTTTTTTTTTTGCCCTCCCCCTAGAAGTGAATTAATATATATCCTTATCTGAATTATAATTCCCTAATGGAGAAGTGAACCCAGAGGCAGACAGGTAGGAGAGACTGAGAAAAAAAATCTACAGGTGAGACTAGAAAACAGCAAAGGGATTGTCATACAGCTGCATGATGAAGTGACAGACAAGGTGCTCTTGGCACATTACATTTCCTATGAAAAAAAAATACTGCCCTTTAGGAACGATATAATGTCTTTTAGAATATCTGTAACCTTACAGAATAGTCACACTATCAGAAATGTTATAAATGTTTTATACCACCTTCTCAAACTATCCATTATTCTAGTGACATTATTTAGGAGACAGATGTTGACTGATCTAGTTTGTAGTGGATCAGTGAGTCACAACCCTCTTTTTAAGCTCCCTTACCACTGTTCAATATCTTGATCCTTTGTGTTCTTATTAAAATTGACACCAATAATTCTATGCACTCCATATTTTAAATAAAATAATGGAAAATGAATATTGCATTTTTAATATCTTGATGAATTTTTGTATTTTTTTAAAGTCTTTTGTCACTTATGGCTCTGGAAACCTACGAACAGGAGTCAATTATGTTTTTGTAGAGCTGAACTGAAACTTGTATTTGTTTTTATAACAGGAGTAAAGGTACTCAAACTGTGAATATTGTAAGTGTTTGAAAGGTTCTGATTTATAGGATGATCAGTACTATTTAATGATTAAAAGCAGTTGACTTGACATTCATGTATCAGTTTTAATTTATTTTTTTTTTTAATTACAGAATAACAGTATTTTAAGATTACTTAGTTTTACCAGAAATTAGTGAAGTCAGGCTACGTTTCTTTAAGATATTTCCATCATATTAGTAACTTCATGCTTTGTTATCACCCTAAAATAAAAGTAATATAAATGTAATGTTGACTAATAGGTGCACAAAGTATGACATGAAACATAGTGAAAGTGGTTGGTAAATGTTTGTGTAAAGGAGACGGCTCCACAACAAAAAGGCAGGATTAAAACTTATTTAGGAGTTATTTCTCTCACACGGAAATATATTTATTTTTTTTCCCCATTCCAAACCAGAGAAATTATAAATGCAGTAAACTGCTTGTTAGAATGCTTATGTTAGCAATAGAGGGTTGGCTTTACATTTGGTAGTGCTTTTCTTATTCAAATTGCAACATTTCCTATAATACAGTAGGCAATTTTCATGGGGAAGATTTAAAGAGCATAGCAAGTTAAAAACTTGAAAATTGGTTTATTTTTGCTGCTATTCCTCTCTAATGGTAACCAGAGAATAAATGAAGGTTACAACTACTTGAGTCCAAATGGATGATGAAACACTTGTTTCAAGTGGTATGGAGGCTTACTTTTGCCCCTCTTGGGTTTTTAATCCATCTCCCTCAGCAGAGGAATGAAGTTAATCATCGGTTACTGTGATTGCATAAAGTTACTTTTTTATGGACATTTTTGTGGATACAGGATTTGTACATGAAAAAGTTGTCTGTTACTTTCTTGTAATATGACTTTGAGTCCCCATGACTGGTTCTGGTGTAACTGGCTCTGGCTTTATTCCTGCCGTAGGAGATGAGGGGAATGGATCAGTTGATTAGAGCATGGTGCTGATAATGTCATCATGAGTTCATTCTCCATATGGGTCATTCACTTAAGAGTTGGACTCAATGATCTTTGTGAGTCCCTTCCAAATCAGAATATTCTGTGAATATCTGTGAATATAACTTCTACTGGCTGCCTTTGCAAATTCTCATCTAATTACAATTGTCAGGCATGTCCTTCATGGTGAATTGAATTTGTAACTTCATCAGATGTGACTGTGCCAGAGTAACTATGACATACTATTGCAATTACTTGAAGGTGTGTAAGCTGAGACCATTTATACAAGTGGTGTTTGTTTGTGGGGATGGGACAGAAAATGTTGGAGACTTAGACCTTCAGAAACCTGCTTTAAAAGATATAAGTGTAGACCAACTCTGCAGTTTTGCGTAATGCTCCTTTAGGCTGAGGAGCAATGAAAGACAAAAAAGTTAAGAAATGGGAAATTAGGTTGCTTGAAGGTTTAATTTAGATGATCTCTAAAATGACAGAAAGAAGATGAGCATGGAGAAGAAATAGCCAGCTGTCACCTGTAATCTATGAGGTTTCTCTGTCTGACTCTATTCCTTACTGGTGCAAATCAGAGCAGCTCATTTGCAGTTGATAAAATTGTAGCAGTGGGATTTGGTTCTGGACCTTTTTGCAAAATAGATTTGATGAATCTCATTCATCAG
>JAWWTY010000001.1:12300345-12375724 GCA_035222235.1 Margarornis squamiger
TTGTATTTGATTGTTCTGGCAGGTTTTTTTCTCTCTATTTCTGTAACTTGTCATGTGTCTTTAGTAAGAGAATGTAAGAACAGATTGATTTGCCACAATTCTCTCTGACATTGCACTATATTTTTTTTTTTCAAGTCTATGAAAAAGACCAGGGAATTCCTTTGTGCCTAAATTATTTATATGAAACCAAATAGAATACAGAAGCAATATAATCTTTTATTAATAAACCTCTTAGATACTGGCCCTGTTGCAGATGAATTCTGCTAGAAAGGAAATGTCTGTGACAGCCTAAGAATGGCAAGTACCAGACGTACTGTTCTGGGAGAGGAAGCCTTCAGCATGACTGATGTTTTCTAATGCCACACATGAGTGAGGACAAGACCTTTGGAAACATCATCTACTAGAATTTTTTCTTTCAAATGTTTTCAAATAAAGTTCCTTGAAGAGGAATGGCACATTTTGTAAATGGTAAAGGACTCATTTGTGCTCCTCAACATTTCCCATTTTGAAATACTGCATACTTTTTCACTCATCACCTTGAAAAGGAGTAAGAAATGGTGTTTTCCTCACTCTCACACATCCACATTACAGCAGCATACATCACAGAACCATAGAATGGGTTGGATTGTAAAGGACCTTAGAGATCCTCTCATTCCAACCTGCTTTCTGTGAGCAGGAACACCTTCCACTAGACCAGGTTGCTCAGAGCTCCATCCGGCCTGGCTTTGAACACTTCCTGGGATGGGGCATTACAGTTTCTCTGAGGATCATACAACCATAGAATTGCCCAGGGTAGAAAGGACCTTGAAAACCTCCTCTGACCCAAACTTTCATGGGAAAGGGAGCTACATAAGGCTATCTAACACCCTGTCCAGTCACATCTTGAAAACCTCCAGCAATGGGGACTCTGGCACATCCCTTGGGAGGTTGTTCCAGTGAGTGATTGCTCTTGCTGGGAAAAAAATTTCTTTCCTATTTCAAGAGGAAACCTCTCCCAGTGCAACTTGTACCTGTTGCTCCTTGTCTTCTCCATGCAGCACCTTGTGTGGACATCCTCTCCATCTTCTTTGAATTTACTTAAACCTTAGGTGTGATTCTTATTTAGAATAAAATTAGATTGCTGTTGTTACTAATTATGTCAGTTACTCCCCTATTGTGTTGTCTCCTATTAAGATACTGACTAAAAGTAATTCTATTTCAGATTTTAGAAGATTCATTTCCAAAATGGCAGGGTTTTTTTCCTAGCTGCATGTAAAACATCAATAATTGAATTATACTTTGAAATCTGTCTGAACAAGAAATCTAGCAACCTCTAATTTAAGAAAAATTAGTTTCTATTATTTTTTATCTTTTTGGTTATTTGTCCCAGATCACCCAGTCATCTACTCTTCAATATTGTTTTTGTCTTTTGAGGTATTTTAGAGTGTAGCAAATCTGTTTGCATTTCAACCTCTCCTTTCCCCTGGATAATAACTTCAGTTTGAAATATCTGATATTTCTTCACATCTGGACACTTCAAACCCCAATGCTAAAATGTGAACTATAAAGTAATTTGTGGTTTTAAACTTAGGTTTCCATTTTCCCATATAAATGCAAATAAAATGTTTTCCATTAGAATAACTCTGCCTCATGATATTTGAATGGAGGCATTGGAGACTAAAAAGTAGAGTAGAATCCATTTTGAAAATACTACATCTTCTCTTTTAGCTCCAATTTAAATATTTCCATCTGTCAGATTTCTTACCTAACATTCTGGATAATGGCAGTTGTAGGAAAAAGGGAACAGTAATTTATATTTCACTTTCTTTTGCCGGGTTTTGGTGGTCTTACAGTTTCTTCTTGAATTGCAGAAGTGTGTGGGTGATTTATAGTCCTTTCCTGTGCTGAGATATCTCCTAGAAATCTAAAGGTGTCATGTGCAAACATTCATAACCAAGCATATTTTCTGAAATTAAAAAAAAAACAAACAAAGAAACAAACAAAACAAAAAAAACAACAACAACAAAAAAGCAAACAAACAAACAAAAAAAACAACAACAAACCAGCTTTCCCCAACTCCAAATTCAGATCTCTGCTGAATTGTAAGGAAATGCATAAAAACAATCTTGGGAATCTGAAAGTAAAAACTACAGAGGGTCTTTCTCTTTCTTGTAAATGCATGAAAAAAGGCACTTGCATTACGGAATTTGTTATCTTGACATCAGTCCAGAATGCTGTTACTGCCTCTAACATTGTCTAAGTGAATATGGAGCATGCAATCTGTCCCAGGTTAGCAGCAAACTGCTAAATTCCTGAGTTATTTTCTGGAAAAGGGTGGAAAAGCATGATGAAGCAATTCCAAGAAACGGAAAGGTCAAAATATCACATGAAAAAGCAAGTTTCTGTTTTAAAAATTCCACTTTCTAGTGAACCTTAGTAAATCAGCTGTTGGTGAGGATCCACCTTTTTGAACTGTTTTATGGTTTCACGTGATTTGCCCATAAAAAATTGCCTGAGTTAAAGACTTGGTGTGTAAGGTTACGGTTGAGTAGCTTGAGCTGGTTTTTTTTTTTTTCAAAAAGCCCTTACATCCAGAAAAGAAAAAAATATATGCCTATTCTTTTATTCCTTAATTCCAATTTTATTATCATAAAATGTTTTCTACATTTTATTTTTATTTTGTCTCTCTGCTGTAACTCAGATTTTCCAAATGCCAAGTAATACAATATCTAATACACAATGGAATATCAAATGTCCACAAATCAAAGCCTGCCCTCTGATCCAAGGTCTGCTTAGGAGTAAATGTTAGGAAAATACAGAGAAATCTCCCAGCATGTCCTATATGAGAGTCCAAAACCCATGAACTCTGTAATGAAAAGTAAATAAATGGCTCTGTCCTTCACTGCCAAGCTGTTAATCCATAATGTGGAGCTGGCCTCTGTTGTTGTCAACAGTGACATATAAATCATATCAGACAAAACAAGAGCCAAGCTGACCCTTTACCCCTTCCTTAAGCCAAATGCAAACATTTATAAAGCCTAAAACCTTTTTCTCTTGGTCTTTCCCCCCCTTTTCATGTCTCTCACTTGCTGGTTTCTGCCAGAATGGGAAGAGTAGAAAAGTGCGAGGAAGCCTGTGTGAAGTGTTCTACACGGAATTTCAGCCCAGTTTCCTAAGCCAAAGAGCTCTCAATAACTCCAACCCATCTACTGTTTGGTGCTTCATAAAACCATGGTTCCTGCTGCTCAGGACTTTTGGGAAGAGGAATGTGTGGAGAAAGCAGCTTTGCAAATGGGGGGGGTCACATACCCAAGGGTGATACAGAAAGAAAGCTACACTGGAGGGGGAAAGCTGGAGGGAAAGGCAGCCTTTCAGGAAGATCCAGACACCAAACCAAGACTAAGAAAGGAAACACTGGCTGAAAGAGTTCAAGGAAAAGAAGACTGATGGAAATACACTAAGACTGTGCCTTTAGTAAGACCCAGGGTAAAACACTTTAAAGTCAAAGGAACGAGTATGGCTGGTTTAGGTATCAGTGAAACAGTTTCCTTTATGTTTCACCTAAGTTAATTTAGGTCAAGAAGTGAAATATCCAGTGACTTTTGTATTAGTTGGACAAGGCCTTAAGTGAAAAAGGGCATGAAATTAACTGAATTTTGACACTTGTAAGGCTCCTACAGAGCTCATTTCAGGATCAAAGCCTAGAACTATAATTGTGTTGCTCATTAAAGTAATGGAACAAATATTGAGAGAAAAATAACTAAATCCAGGGCAGTAACACCAAGAGTGATAAACAGCATGAGTTTATAAAGAACAGATCTTGCCTTACAAACCAGACTGCCTTTTTCTAATAGAATTACAAAGGATCAAATTCTGCTATATTAGGGCTGACTTGGTAAAGGAACCACCAAAGTCTATTCCTGGTAGGATTTACCTATGTCAATAACAGTCCTAAATGCTGATCTATAATTAGCACACGAAGGGAGAGTAGCAGCTTAAGACTGTGCCCAATAACATTTTACTGATCAAGAGTAAATTTCCAGAAAAGTTTTGTGATGCACGGGTCAAGGTATCACTTGGATATTTCCAGTCTGGTTTGTACATGGTACTGTAACATGAATCACCCTCCTGGGTAAAGCACCACAACCAAAAAAAGCAGTGACAAATGGTAAAGTACAACTCCCTGCATGGAGCTTGGAGTGCTGTGTCAACAGCATGACTTTATTCAGTCACAACTGCAAAATATAAAAAACTGCTTAAGAGTAATTCTCTTGTGTGATAATGTGATAATTGTGTTGTGACAGTGAGAAGCACAAAAATGTGTTCACAGGTAAAGTGGATAAATGGTTTGTGGATGGGATTTAAGCAAGCAAGAGCCAAACCTGTCGGTCTGAACTTACAAGGTGAAAAGATGGGGGAAATACTGATTCAAATATGCAATACCCACATGAAAATCCTTCATGTCACAAACCAAGCTGGTCAATAGACCAGCTAACAATGTAAAGCTTCAGTGCTCACTCACTTGGAGAAGCATATAAAGCTATGAAGATATGCATCAACTTGGAGGAAGAAGGGTAAAGTAATCAGATCCAGGGAGAAATGTATCAGGGTTTGTGTGGTAGATAAAGGGGAGGTTACCTGCAGCAGTAGCTGTATCCATATCCATATCAAGTGTTTGATGAAGGCATATTATCAAAATCCATCCAGGGTATGACATGAAATTGAGAGGAGGGAAAATGTAAGACAGTGTCTGGAAGAACTTTGACTGTGAAATGTAGTTTGTTGTGTGGACAGCTAACTTGGCCTGGCACAAAGGTAATGCATGTGGCACCCCCACCAAGGGCGGCAAAGATTCAGTAATCCCTGACTCAGCCAGGAGATCCTCATATTGCTTAGTCCTTATCCATGTCTGGTGCAACAAAAGTTTTAGGGATTGAGTTAGGAACGGATTATTCCGATATTAACTGTTGAAAATTGCTAGAAACTATTGGATCTTTTTTTCCTCTAGTATCTTTCTCTGGAGTTTTAAGGATTACTAAATCCTTATTTAGTCAGGCACTCCAGTAGAAAATCAACAGAAATGTTTGTATATTTTTTCCCCATGTCAGTGCATTATGGGTCCAGAGTTTGTATTTGCTGCTTGCTTTTCAGCTGGTCTATTGCAGTACTGTTGCAATCAATTGTATTTAAGCACCAGCCACTTCCAGATGTCAAATATTTCCCATTTTTTTCTTGTTTCCAGTGCCAAGAAATAAAAAAGGGTCATTCTCTAGTCCCTTTGATGACATGGAGAGAGAAAATGAAGAAAAAAACCCCTATGTACTGCCTTATAAGATCTCTAAAACTTAAGTATGGAGGAGAGGTCAGTTATTTCTAGTGTGAAAAATAAGCTTCCACGTGGAGTTCTTTAATAAGCCAGAGCACATGCTGGACAGAAAGAAAGAGAGCAGGAGCTCTATCCCCTCTATTGTGTTTGGCCTGCAACACTTGGAAACAAGTGGAAAGCCAGGCTGGAGTGGAAAAAATATCACCTAGCCATACCCTTTTTCTTTTTCAAGTGATGCTTTGTAGTAAATTTCTTTCTGCTTAATTTAGTTTATGCCAGGAATGCTGCCCTTGGTGAGGCAGAGTGACTCCTGAAATCTTCAGTGGGAGCAGGATCAGCCTATGCACGTCCTTGTTGTCATGGACTGTCTGGAGTGCTGTCCTTTATGGGTCCTCCTTATGCAGGAATCTAATTACCCTCACAACAAACGGAGACTTTACCTTGGTAAAGCCTGAGCTCTGCTTCTGAATAGCTTGCTTGGGACACTAAAATAAGAGCAATTTTGGCTGAATTTTATTGCTGCACCTACAAAAGAAGAAGCTATTATTGTTAATCTTTCATAAACTCCAGCTTTTTCATCTTCTTAACTGCACTGAATTTCAGAAATATTAATCTTTTGAGTAAAAGATCATATTTAACAAAAGAAAAAAAAAAAGGCATTGTCTATAGAGTGTATTGTCTTGTTTTAAGATTTGGTAAGATATAACCAAAATGATTGTTCAATTATATCTTACATTAGATCATTCAGTAGTGAGATAAACAAGCTGTATGGCAGTTTAGGGTTTGGTTGGTGTGGAAATAAGGGAATACAAAAAAAGGTTTAATCTTCAAGCACATCTTTTCCCTGAGTCACAACAAGTGATTGATGCTGTATTCTAGACTAATCAGTCACACTGATTTTGTGGACAAATGTTCATGAACATATAAAAGAACCCAAAGAATACTCAGCACTGAACAACAAAAACTTGTGAAATTAACTATCTGGGAAAAAAAAAAAAATCATTTGTTTCTATATAATTTTCAGCCATAGCTTTGGAATAACAAGGGTGTTAAATTGCTGGAAAGCTTTCTAGAATATTAAAAACTGCAGTTCTACTCCCAGCAGATATCAGAGCATTGTCATTCCAGCTCTTCCTCTGTGAATAAAAGTCTCCCCTCAGTAGCAGTTTTTATTCTATCTTGTATGAGCTTTTCACAACTAACTGAATTTCATGCAGTGACTTTACAGAGAGCAAAGTACTGTCCTCTGAAGGCAGTGGAAAACTCCCAAAAATATCAGAAGTCAGCTTGCAAAGAAGAAAATGTAAGAAAATCTTTCCAGGAGTTATGACAACTATATATAGAAACCATATCTATCCTCCAGCAAATACATAGTGCTGAAAGAACTTCAGGGAGCTTGGAAAGGTAAGAGGTGGTGAATTGCAACCCCAAAAAGTTATGATTACCTGCCCCTGAGTGTTTCAGATCGGCTTTGGCTGCATTGTGCCTTTGTTGAGTGAATCAAGACAGGCTCTGCATATTCCAACAGGGGAATACGAGATGACTGGAATATGACATTTGTATTTGTATGAAAGCTGTAAAAATATATTTGGCACTTACTGGTCATAAACATACTTAGCCAGACTTACCAGGAGGACTCGTCCTACACCTTACTCTGTTCTTCCCTGGCTGCACTAGGCCAGCAGGAATGTGACTCTGGGAAGGATAAAGGTGAGTATATCTGGATATTTATAGATATCCAAGGATTAATCTCAAGGTTTGGTCTTGGTGCTAACCTTACCTCAGTCCTGTAAGGAAAGCAGGAAGATGTGGCAGCAACAGGATTACCCTCTGGGCACCAGAATTACAATGTCATTCCCATTACCCATCTGCAGTGCCATCTGGCTATGCCACTCATGGTGAAGCCAAAACTGTGACCACCACTTCTGGGGTCATAGCAAGTTGTCTCAGGCATAGATCTCTCTCTTTGCCTAATGTTGTTAGCAAACGTTTTTCAAGCTATACAACAAGGAGGTCACCTATTCCACAGACAAAGGCCCATTTGTATTGATTTTCACTGGAAAAGAGATGTTAATTCATCTATGTGCAAAGAACTAGTACATATGCCAGCCTAAGTATCATCAAAGTGTTGTAAGGAATTTACAATACTTGGCTGAGCCATTAATTTTTATCCCATTTCAAAAAGAGTTTGAAATTGCTGCATCACAAATGCCAGAGAATACCTTCTTATACCGGGGGTATCTCCTTTGCTTTAATCAAATACTTCTTTATGGTACCAATGTAACACCTCTATCTGTGGTATTGGATATATAATGCATCCTTTCTGTAAAATTTTGCTTTTGAGGGTTTGTTTCTGTAAAGGAAAAGGTAAGTACCATTAAGAGCATCTTCTGTGAGACTTCAAGGGAGATTTTTGTGAGGAAGGAGACTGTTGCCTTAATCTGAAAATCTGCTGTAGTTGGGCACTGCTAAATACTAAAGAGATAGTGGGAGGCAGTAGAAAGTCTTCCTCTCATTCAGAAACTGGATGATGAATGATTTTACTTGGAGATATAGACAAAGTCCATAGAGACTAGAGGAGCACCACACCTCCCAGCCATGCATGTGTCCTACCAATTGAGTTTTCAGATCTTCATCTCTAAGAAGAAAGAAAAACACACAGACAATTTTTCTTGGTTATCTCAACAGCCTAATCAGTGATTTAAAATTTTATGTACCCTCTGTAGAGCCTTGAAAGCTGCTGGTGATGGTCTCTTTAGCATATACATCCACTGTAACACATGATAGCACCCATATGACTGTACTGGATCATTGTTCAGCTTTTATTCTATTGTAAAAATTATGTTTTCCTCTGTTGTTGATATTCAGCTTTTATTCTATTGTAAAAATTATGTTTTCCTCTGTTGTTGATATCATCTTGTTGGCCTTGAATTATCTTTCTGTGAAAAAATAGTCAAAGAAATATCTAAGCTTTTTATGCTAGTAGGCAATGCCTATTTCAAAGAATGGTTGTCAAAGTTTTAATGTGACAAGACATAACAGGAACTTCGAACACAAAAATAAAATAAATGCTTAACTGTTTCTGGCTAGTAACAGTAGCAGCTTTAATGCCACAGAGCACAAGAGAGACAACAGAATATTCAAACCTTTTGTGCCCCACTGTACAAAATATATAACATAAAGTCAAAATTTGTTGTTATATTGCACTGACACAATACAAGAAATAAACAGAATTGCAAAAAATAACATTATTTTAGGCATTTTTCCTGATCTCGTGTCATAAAGAGGAAAAAAACCAAAAAGAAAAGAATGACAGAAAAAAGATCTCAGCAAAAATTGCATACTAAACAAAAGTTTAGAATTTGTTAAAGGAAAACTTTCCTGACTGTTTTGTCTTTGACAAAACTGGAAAACTCTTCCATTAACAGTTCTTGGACCAACAATTGCAATTATTGCGATGACTGTGCCCAGAAAAGGGCACAGTCCTAAAGCTCCCTAAAACACCTTGGAGAGGAACCCCCAGATTCAAGGTCACTGGTTCCCATGGCTTGGGGAGGCATCACAACTGCCCTCTTTTACCTGGGGAGAGATGTAATAGAAAGTTGTGACTCTCACTCCCAAGCAGGGCCAATTTCTCACTCAGAGCAGAGTCAGAAGTGACTGGGAGAATTCTCTTTCTCAGGGGTTTGGATGTGTCTGTGGGAATGCAGAAAAGCCATCAGAAAGCAAAACTGCAACGGTCACAAAGTTTCTGGAATTCAGTTCTGGTTGAAAAGACTTGAAACTGAGATTAAACATTGCTTTTCCTTGTGTGTCTCGTGGGCTTAAATACTTTCTAAGGAAAGTGCACTGAATCAGAGAAACTCCTGACTCCACTGCCACTTTTCCTCCTGACGTGAGGCAGCCCCTCAGTTTTTGCTGACTTTTCAGTAAAAGAGTATCAATGTCTTTTATGGTTCAAATAAAAAAATTGTTTCCCTGTAGGATCTCTCCTAATTGAGCACCTGTATACAAACAAAAGGGACCTGGATTTTGTTTTAGCCTTGTAAATAAGATGCTTTGGCTGGGATCCAGCCATTCAGTGAGGGAGCCAAATAATTGACAGTCTGGTCACAGCTGGCAGCCACACCAGTGGGGTTCCAAAATAGAAGGGGAGGAGGGAGAGCAGGTATAAAATATGTGCTTTACACTAAAACAATGTACTAGTTCTTCAGCTGCAAATCTCAGAACTCTGTGGCTAAAAGAAATAACTCTCTGTATAGTGCTAATTCCTGCCTAATGCTGCCCCTCCAGCAGAGTTATCTCAAGGTAAACCTTTTCTCTGCGGCAAAGGTGGCTGATTTTTACCTACACCCAGGGAGTTGAACATGGCAGAATCTGATCCTTACCCACCTAGATCTTGGCTCACAGTAACACCTGTTTCAATCAAATATTTCATCAATAAAATCTTGAGTCTGCACACAAGTTTAAAAACCAGAAAATTGCTGACAAATGTTAGAATGACAATGCTCAAGAAGTGCACAGGACCTTTTAGAAGTATGAACTGTATTTCCCCAGCCGGTATTCTGATGAGCCTCATCTTTCTCTCCTCACATTTTCT
The DNA here is from genome assembly GCA_035222235.1 of Margarornis squamiger. NCBI lineage: Eukaryota > Metazoa > Chordata > Aves > Passeriformes > Furnariidae > Margarornis > Margarornis squamiger. Next base: position 12,310,251 of record JAWWTY010000001.1, read on the forward strand.
TGAATTAATGCACATCCTTGAGATCCCCACTGTGCCGTCTGCCCGGTCAGAACACTTTCTGTGTTGCATTAACAATATTTGGTTTGGCACCAAATAACCTTGAAAGGGTTATGAGTGGAGTACAAAAGCATTCAGAAGCTTTTATCAGGTGTAGTTGCAGGGTTTATTTTAAAGTAAATGCTTAATATAATTTCAGTTTCAAAGAGTCTTATTGGGTGCTGGTTTTATTCAGTATGTAATACTAAAGTCTTGCAATTTCTAAACTTGTTTCAGATGTTCGTAATTGGTCTTACAGAATCTTTTGGTGCTTTTTAAACAAATGTATCCATTCAAAAGATAATTGTACTAGATCTACTGATATTTAGTGGAATGCTTCAGTCTGGCTTTGTTTTGTACATGTAAAAGTTTGTGTGTCTGGCCTTTTTCACAAGTTATTTTTCCTCCATCTGCTTACTCCTAGATTATAATGTTCCCCACATGAATGTACACCAAAAGCCTTTACAGAGGTACACATCTACAACTTTCATTATTGCAAGTGGACTTTCTTATGGAGAAACTGAAAAATTGGGTCCAGGAGTAGTAAATAAGCAACAAACACCATTTCAGGTGCTGCATCTTGCTTTGGATTTCTTCTGCCTATTTTTATAGTGATATTTTTTAATTTTTTTTTTTTCCTTTTTTTTTCTTTTGGTTAAGAGTCTCACCACATTTTGGATGTATATGAATGATAAGGCAAATCCACAAGATGGGATTAGGGGATTGAAATGAGAAGAAGAAAAGAAGGTATTTAGATTTCTTGCTAGCCTTGTGAAAAATTATTAACAGTACCCAGAGCTCTGTTGCTTCCACAAACTTATTCAAAAGACAAGAGAACTGGGTTTTCTTACTCTTCTTTCTAGTCTAATAATTTAAAACATGAGCTGTACAGTATTTGCCATGGGTTTTGATAATTAAATGTCGCATCCCATTTCACATTATATTTTAGGAAGAAGTCTGAGTGGACGGAAGTTGCTGGATTTCAGCTTAAATAAAAGATTTACCCTAAAATAAAGATCTCTCCACAATAAAAAAAATTGTTTAGTCCTTGCAAATGTTGAAGAGACTAGTTATATTACTGAAACTGTAAAATAGAGAAATAATGGGTGATGGAAAGGCCAGAATAGGGCTGTCAAATTTTAAATTTTAACATATGGACTGCTCACTCTCTGCTTTGGTTGCTAGTCATTCCCAGATGGTGTCTTTAGTGAGTGATGGTGAGGGGAAAGGAGCAGGTGGCAATGGCAATTTTTTTTTGGTTGGGTTTTTTTTACATATATCAAATTAAAATTCTGTGTTCCATATTAAAAAAAAAAAAAAAAAAAAAAAAGAGGGAGACAGAGAAAAGAATACAGGAAGTGTGGGAAAAGGCAATGCATAACTGAGGCTGAAATTAAGGAAATCCTATTGTTGTGGGCTGACGATTCAGGATTAGGATTTGGATCCAGATCTGATATCCCTCCTAAGTGATGAATAATAGCTTTCATGCAGGCCCATAGTACAGAATGGCCCAGCAACTGCAGGAGGAAACTGCCCTCCAGAATGGAGTTAGTTTCTCCCTTGGTGTAGAGAGCATCAAAGCTCTCCAACACATGCTTAAGGATAGGTTTGCATACATGTTTAAATGTGTTTGTCTAGATGAAAACCGTATGCCAAGAGATGGGGCTTGAGGTTTTAGTGCTGAACACGGAGTTTATGATGTCAGGGATGATACTGATCTCTTTAAGCCTAAGGAATTTTTTTGCAAGAGGTTTCTTCTTATGAGAAACATCCTTACACTTCTCTTTGTTAACTCTTTGTTGGTAACTAATGCTGGAGCTTAGAGAGAGCATGTCCTAGCTTAGAGAGAGAATGTACCTCCAGGTGCTTAATTCAGGCTGCTTCTTACAGGGAGCCCAGTTGCTCCTTCACATCTGGCAGTAAGACCTCCTCCTCCACAGTACGTGTCCCCATTGTTCCTTCTCATTGTTCCTTTGTGTGCAGGTGTGTCACTTGTTTGCTGGGGTTTTCTAGAATATAAGTAGCATTATGTGCTATAACGAAACTAAAATTTGGTTTTATTTCCTTATTATTTTCAATAATGATCTAGCTGTTTTTCTCAGTATTTCTAATCTAGTCTGGTTGAGAATATGATCTTATAAGTGAAAGGGGAAAATGGAAGCAAATTACTTGTGTGTCTCTGTTACCAACATAGCCTCTTGGTATGTGAACCCTAATAAATGTATGATCCTGATTGGTACTTCTGTTATTGTCAGAAATTCTGGATGCCGTGGCTGCTTTAATCTTCCAGCTTTGAGAGAAAAATCTCTCACCTAAATCAGAGCAGAGGGGAACAGTAAGGTGTTAAGAAGCAGCAGAAGGAGAGAGTTAACTTTCTACTAAAAAATCATATTACTCAAAGTGTTTCTTTTTTGCTAATCAGACAAGACTCAATGACACAATTAAAAATGTTAAAATGAACTTCAGAGCTTTGTAAAAACCAGCAATGCATAATATACCTCATGATCATTCTAAATCACTACCACACAGTGGGCAAAAGTTCTATCTTTTTTAAATCCAAGGCAACTTAAAGCAGGTATTGATTTTCCCTTTACTGAGTAATGAGAATCACATATTAGGAGGGAAAGCTGCAGACACAATACTATGACCTTTCTCCTTGGCTTCTCTTTTCTAACACAAACAATCACTTTCATTGCTAGAGTGAATATTAAACAGTATATCTTGTAGCAATGGGTTTGCGACTGTCTGTGCTTGTTTTATCCAATTACTATACTTATCACAAGAGAAAATAAAAAAAAAAAAAATTAGTGGATACAGCTTTTAATTTCTGGATGTATCAGTTCCATCCACAAAAACATTGAAAAGGCTCCAGCTGGAGGTCTATTCCATCTGTCTCAGTACTGAAGGGAGGAGGGGAACTTTCTTCCTGCAATTTTAATGCTGATGCATGATTTACAGTAAACAGGTAATTTTACTGAGAGCAGAGGACCTTGGCTGACCTCTGGTTTATTCTGTGCATGTTTTTCATAGCACAGTCCCACATATACTTACCTATTGTATGGTGTTTCAGGTCACAGACATGTCAGTATTCTATTTACTGCTTTAATTATACAGAATTTAAAACAAACTTATCAATACCTGACACATTACCTTAGGGGGAAATATCCTAACCATGAAACAGCATGAGAGCTATACTAAACATACCTCAAACAAAAGCTGGTTTCCAACATAGCCATTAAGGGCAAATTTTGTTTTTACACCTGCTGTGTTTCCATCTAATCACCTTTTGTGAGAGTGTGTGAAACAATGGCTTGAAGCTGTATGGGTTTCCAACTTTTTGATGTGTGGTTCCTTTCCCTCTGATTTAAACTAACTGCAACTTCCCCCCTGGTTATCACTTCTTTTCAGTTAAAGCTGCTCCTGAGTCAGCAATATGTGCATGCGTGCGTGCGTGAATGTGTGTGAAATGACACCCTTGACCTGTTTTCTCTGGCTGCTGGGGGAAAATATGATGGAATTCTCATGGTGGAATGTTTCAAATGAAACTCAGTGCAGCCATCCTCTTAGTCCAGCTGCAAGTCAGAGCTGTGGCACAGCACAAAATGAAGAAAAGACAGATGCATGAAACCTGGAAGCATCACTACTCATTGTGCCCCTGAGTTCTGTGTTGTTTATACACTTACAAGCAAGTTCATGGTTTGAAAAGTCCAGAAGATGCCTGGCAAAGCACACTGGTGATAAAAAAACACAGTGGCTGGCAATTAGAATGAATTTAAATAAGATTATTTTAAATTCCTTGTTGGCATCTTCAGTGCTTCAGACAGCATCCCTTTTTTTAGGAAGGATAAATACATTGGAACAATTTATATCTGGTAAACTTGAACAAGGAATTTCATTAGAATCAGAAAAAAAGGAATTAATTTTAAGATTTTTTTTTTTTTTTTTTTTTTTTTTTCAAATCTATGTTACTCTTCAGTGTGCTGAAAAGCTTTAGACTGTGATCTTGGCTTCCTGCTACAAATCTGGTCACTCTCCAGAACAGAGGAGCAGTCAGTTCTGAGCAACTTGTTCTTCTGGATTATCAGATCTTGACGATGCAGGTTCCTGCTCAGGCCAAGAAGAGTTCTCACCCTGTAAAGACTCTGGCCCTTTACCAGGTACTCCAGGAGAGGCTTAGCAATCCCAGTTTGCTGAGAACCACCTAGGAGATGTCTTAGCATCAACCAAGGCTTGATACGGTGTTACATGCACTGATGTTTCCTGTTGTTAGAAATTCTTTTTCTTGATCAATTTTATTAGTTCATCGCACTTTCGGAAAAGGTGGGTCAAAAGTCAGAGATCAGAAAACTGAGTGTTCCTGGACATTCAGAGGTTTGTTTTGAGCACAAGTACACTTCAGTTGCAGATGATATTGCTTTGGTATACCAGCAATAGAGAAAATTGATTCACTGATGATTGGCATGTCATGACAATGTGTCAGGTGAGTTTCACCTCATCATCTTTTGGGGTACGCAGATTTCTGTTAACATATGTTACTTTTCTCACTCATTCTATTATATATGTCATAACTTTGATGTTAAATGCCCAAAGTATAAGAATTCTAAATTGCAATTCACACACTCTGACAGCCCTATTTCATCTAAAGTATTATGTCAGGAAAGATATTTTCCTTACTTCATGATTGTGTGCCTGGATCTAGTAAAAATAAACATATAGAAATCTCAAGAATATATGCAGTAACCAGTAAAACATTACTAAATAAGTATGATTAATTTCTCTGTACATTGTCTTCAAAAGCCTTACATATAATAGACTGGGAGGTTCATGATTCTTTTTTTGACTCCCTAGTGGTATTTGTTTTCATATATTGAAACAGCTGCATGTTTGTAAAAAAACATAGTACATTGGCAATGGGAATGTGGCCACTAAACTTCAGATTATTCCATCTGTGTTGTGTGACTGAGCACATTAACTGTTGCTCCAGAATTGCCTTACTCTGCTTTCCTTTCCCAATTGAACGTGTTTTGGTTGTTTCATTACCCAGCACACAGATACCTCAGATTTTTTTTAGAATGAATGTGTAAAAAAAGGTGTCCCGTAGCTCAAAACAGCCACTCAGAGGTGGAATCTAAGGCAGCAGTAAAAGCATGTTCCAGAGAAATCTAAGGCTGAGAAAGTCATGAAGAGAACCTGAGTATACCTAACGGGATCCAGAGAAAATGATGATTATTCTCTCAGCTGGGAGAAGAATTGGAAAGGTTACCTTTATCAACAAAATTATTTGGAAAAAGTTTTAGAAGAAGTTCCTCATGAAGGGTGACTATCGATAAAAGGAAAAGAAGTGTTGGGAGAGGAAACACAGTTTCAGATCACAAAGATTTTGGAAAAAAGCTCCCATGGGTCAGAAGTAACATGTTGAACATGAGATATTATGGGAGAACTCGCAAAAGCAGCTTAGCTGGGGGCTTGGGCATGAGCCAAGATGCAGGAGGTTGGCTGACTGCAGCAGTAAAGCAAATGAAAGAGTTGTGGGGCAACAGGGAAGGAATGGAGTTGCTGCTGCTTGATTATCTGGGCCTATGGCACAGACTGTCCAGAGGGAATTCCCCTTTGGCTTCAAGGTGACTATGGCATTGCCATGTGATCCTGGAGGGACTGACATGCCACTTGCAGTGGAAGCAGAGGAAATGAACATACTGCTGACATCAAATAAATTGAGTTTCATCTTAATTGCAAGCTCAGCCATGGTTTTTGAAGGATTTTGTTGGGGCTTTTTTGTCAGCCATCATGAGATGTTTATCAGTTCTGAACCTTAACAATTGCATTAGTTAAAAATGTAATTTGTCTCAAATGATCTATTTGTGTATTTCAGTGCCTTTTAATCTTGTTACCAGTAGATTGTATTGGCTAATACAGGAGGATGAATATAAATGAGGGTGCAAAATACTGTTACAGTAATCAGGATGAAAATTACACAGTGTCATCATATTTCACAGCACAAGCAGAGTGGCTGAGGTCAGGAGAATCTCACCTTCTGACCCTATAGAATCCACAATTAAAGCATGTGTCATTTGGAGATTGTATCTTCATCCTACATGTCTTGTGTATATCATTGGCAGAAGAGCAAACCTTGGTATTATTCCTTGGTCTTCCTCAGTGTGGTAGTCCCTGTGCTTCTTTGGCACTTGGTTATTAGAACAGCTAATATTAGAAATAGTCTCTTTCTATAGATAGTTTGCAGGACAAAAACTCAGGCCTTTATTTAATCTCTGTTGTTCTTGCTTCATTAGGACATTCATTGCTTGTTAGTCCTCCCAGGAGTTGCTTAATGCCACATCCATCTGCTACATTTCCCATTTTAGTATTTTCTGTCAATACAACACAATAATACCAAGGTACACTATAGGCAGTTTTACACTGCAGAGCTAACTAATGTAATTCAAGATAATAAGCTCCCAGTGACGGTTTGAAAAACCAAGTCTGCCCGAAGCAAAGGGCATATTAGAACTTCTAAGACATACTGCTTTTGTCTGACAAGGTGCAGATAGGAGTAAGAGATACATTTTCTAGAAAGTGCAGAGCCCTTGGAATGATATAAAAGGTTGTTTTCTGCTATTTTTGGACAAGCAATGAAACAGCCTTTAGTCTGCCATTACTGGATGCTTTTGAAGATTGTACTTATATTGCCATTAACAGCATAAGATGTGGGAGTGATGGATAATTTGTTGTGGTTGGAGCTGTGTGGTTATGCTTACAGTAATCAAGAGAATGTCATCCATTTTGAGAAAAACCATAACACTGAGAGTTTTTTAATTAAGGTATGAGGATGAGTGTTTGTACTTATCTTACTTTTAATAGCAGAACATGAGATACCTGTGGATTGTTTGTTACTGTTGTGAAAATTGACAACATTTACCTTAAAGGAATATTGTATGCCAGTCACCCTAGCTCATTTCATTGTGAATACTTCCTAAAATGAGCCACATGGGGTGTTTGTTTTTCTCTCAGTGTGAGAACTTGTGAGCCCAAACAGAGGGGTGACACAGAGGATCCAGCAGAAGTCACAACAAGACAAAAATTCTCTGTGAACTTATAAGGAAAGATTATATCTGCTTCCAGGAGTTGAAGTGAGGTTGCACAGACAACCTTGCATTTTCTACTTTTTCTAACTTTTAAATCTCTGGCATAGCAATTCCAGTAGTAATCCCTCTATGTACTTTTAAATGTCATTTCTTATACCTTTCAGACCTGAGAAAAGTAAACACAGACTTGTTTATTTTTAACTGTACTGATCTCCACACCTGCCTTCAGCAAGGCAGAGGCTTTCAGACTCATTGGTCATGGTGCCACTACTTGAGCCATCAAACTGTTTTATATAGAAGGTGTTTTTCAGCTTAGCAATTCAGTTCAAGGAGAACTGCAGATCCTTCCTGGTCTGCTTTATCTTCCCTTTTGCAGCAGTTGTCCCTCTTTTACAGCTCTTGTTTCTGTCCTCTCCCCCTTTGCCTTGTTTTATCATGGCAATGACATCCACTCTTCTTCCAGTTCCGCCCCTTTTCTTGTGTTTGCACTTGTTCCCTCATCCCCAGTGCCCAGGGGCTGTCCTTGATCCCTTGGGAGACTGAAGCTTGACTAAGAGAGGTGGACTCTTTGTAGAATCTGCAAGAGTCAACAAAGGTGGTGCTTTATCCTCCCTTCAATCTCTCAGTCAGACCTGCCTGCTTTGACATGCTTATGAAACAAAGACTTGGTGGCATTTGGGTGCTATACCTGCAGTGAGTGTCATTCATCTGTTGTGCAGAAACATCTCACTGCTCCCTGTTGCTCCTGCAGTTCATCATACCGGCTCATTGCCTCTCATTATTAAGTTAATTATGAACTCTCCTGGGCACAAAAAGTCTCTTTGTTGTGTAGTGCCTGGCAGGAGCAGCACTGCAGCAAGAGGGATGATGATAGTATTTTAAAATGCATGCCACCATCACAAACATGTAATCCTGAAAACCTAGGGACAAGAAACTCAGGATTGGAGCTTTGGAGCAGGTCGGTACCTGTCATACAACACCTCGGCACTTTCTGAAAACCACTTTCCCCAAGGCATTCACCAAATCATCTTTCAGTCCGGTCCTTCAATATCTCCAAGGGAATTCAGGCCTGAAAGTCATCCTAAATCTCTCCCATAATTGCTTAACTTTGTAAAAATTAATCTACTCCCTGTTGTCTTCCATGTAGTCCTTAAGCATCCGTTGAAACACAGAGTATAAAAAGCTGGGCTGCTCAGATATTTTTTTACTTTGTGATTGCAAAATATAATTGATGAAAACTGACTTTGCAGAAGAAGTGGGAGTATCTGTAGATAAGTCTCAGCCTTTTTTAAACTTGTCTTTTTTTTCTTCCCCTGATAACCACATTAACAATAAATAGAATTTAAATTTCATTTTCTATTTTCTTCCAAACAAATTAAAAAGAGCTGGCTTCAACAATCATTATTTTAGATACCATAAAATAATTTCATTTTGAAACTTCTTACTCTGACTTTCCATTCTTCTATGTATTTTACTTTATACTCTTTGTTGTACTCCCTGAGGGCCAATTATATTCTGGTGAAGTTGGATAACCAATATTGTGAATAGGAGCTTTTTTACTCTTGGGATTTAGTGCTGTTCTTGTATCGAGCATGCGAATATGCACACACAGAGAATCAATCACAGTTTTCATGTTTTATTTTCATTGTATTAATTACATTCAAAGCATTCTGCCAATCAACTTGCTATAATTTTTTATGGCTGTAGGTTTTGGAAACTATGTGCAGTGACTTAGGTGACTTAAAATACATTTGACACTTGTGGCAAAACAGCAAGTGTAAAGAGTCAGGCTTTGATTTAGTATTACAATTTATTTTTTAAAAAAATGAATTCTTTTAAGGTAAAGTCATACTGTATTAGCACCTATAGAAAAGATATATGTATCTGAAGTTCTAGGTATCTGTTGCAGTTAGGTATTGTGTCATTTTTGGTTAACATAAAAAACCCACCTCTTCCACAGATTTTTCACTGCTGCATATGCTGTAATTTCTATAGTACACAAAAGGCATGGAACTGGCTGGGGAGGAAAGAAAGGTGAGATCCATTCACAAGACAGAACTTTATCGATGTAATTAAATTCCTTCTGGATCTAAGACAGCTGCTGAATCTTTATGGGATTTTGTTCCATCCCAAAACTTGCATCCACTTCAGACAGGGCAGGTTTGCATCATGGTCCAAGGTTAAGGCAATATTCCACTCGTTTCCCGTTTTCTGGAAAAGGATGTGTGTGTGAGGGGCTTGTTTGTTTTTGAAAGCAGGTCTGTAAAGTCATTTATTAACATTTATATAAGCCCTCACCCATCCAGACATAGGTGGGTCCTGAACATCATGAAGGCATTTTATTCAATAGTTAATAAAAAAGCTGTAAGCAACAAGAATTACAGTTTTTGAATTTTTTAAGTCTACTTTATTTCTGGAACAGAAATGGCAAGGATTTTTTTTTGAAGTGTGATTTCCCATATCCTTTCTTTCCCATGATCCAGGACACTGAATCCAACAGAAAAAGCAGAAAAGAACATTATCTAACACAAGTCCATAAGCCCAAATCTCTAAACCTGCCCATTCCTCGCTCTCCTGTTGTGCTGCTCTGGCTTTGCCCAGCACTGTCCTGTGCAGAGGCACCTCCACAAGCTGTGATCCAGGAATCCGCCAGCTCGTCCTCCAGGAACAAATCCCTGCCAGTGCAGGCTCTGAACCAGTGACATCTGCCAGTTCAGTGCACTTTCTCTCCTTTTAATCACTGTGACATGTTCAGAAACACTGTGTGCCAAAGCATGTATTGCACAGAGCAATTTTTCCCAGCTCCGTGTGCCTTGGCACGTGTCTATCAAGAAATGAGCACCTCTTGCACGGCCTCTGGATCATTCGGATGTGGATGGGTTTGAACAGCATTTGAAGCTGGAACTCCTCATGGAAAGTTCAATGCTTCCAATCCATGCAGAAAGCACTTTCTGCTTCCTCTGATGACCTAGATGTTAGTAGTCTGTGTCATATCAGAGTGTCTTATTCCACTGTGTTAAGAAGACAAATTTCTATTTTTGAAAGTATTTTTCAGATCTAAAGGCTCACTGGTATACTGAAACACTGGTTAGATTGAAACAAATAAGAACCTGGAGGAAAATTACTGCCTTTATTTCAGCAGTCTGTTTTCATCCTCAGTTTTTTTAAGAAATTAGGAAAGGGATTTATATTTGTGTCTAAGTATGTGGATTCTAAGGCTTTAAAAATTTTGATTCTGTTCTGATTATGTGCAAAAGTCCAACTCCTGATGCCTAGGTAGCAATTTCTATGCTCTCTGCCACCAGGTGTGGCAAGAACCTTTAAGTCTCCTTGTAGGCATACTGAATTTAATAGAAATATAAATATTTTTACACAGTGATTGCTTGCTAAAAATACGGTGTGAAAGGCTAAAAATATAAAAGAAGTGGCTAACTGCAGTTTGGAACCTGCAAGGACAGAAGAGTAATGCTGCTATAGCCATCAGGTTTGCAAATAGACACCTCTTTTATTTGCTCTGCTCTAATGTTCACTTTGTGCTTATTCTTTGTAAATAGTCTTTTGAGAGGTGAGTCTTTTAGCAGGAATACATGTAGAAATTGCTATTTTTAAGAAAGTGCTGCAAAATATTTGCAGGTGGTGAATTTGAACTTGAAGTTTTGACTACTTGTAAGCAGAGCTGTATTCTTGAAGTTGTTTTCATCCAGCCAGAGAACAGCTACTCACTTCTGCTTCAGAGGGGTTTTTCATTACTTTGAGGATGTGATAGTCAAAGATCACTTGCAGGTTTGGTGGTCTGAGAGTCATCCTTACCTAGAAACCCCCTGCTAGTGGCAAAGGAACTTCAGTGATTCTTATCTCCCTCTTCCATCTTCAAGTAATGTATAGCACCCAGCAAGAAAAATACAATTGTATGTGTCTATTTATTTAATCAAAAATAGCCTCTTCTGGGTATTGAACTCATGTGAAAAGTCTGAATAGCTGGAATCACCTGCAGTAATGATGCAGCAAATTTTTAAATCATTAATTAAAATATCTAGCATAGACTCGAGTGTGATAAGTTGTTCTGGCTTTTTTTTTTTTTAATGTAACTTTTAAAATTAGTTAACTTTTATAGTCTTTTGGTTTAGAATGAAATAGTTAAATATATTTTAAAGCTTCTTTCCTGAGACCTTGCAAGCCATGTTTCAGAGACTTTCCACATCTGAGCTATATAATCCCTGTAAATAGGGGATTTAAAAAGGAAAAGCTGTCAGACCTTTATCTATATGTAGCACAAATAGCTTCCATGGTAAGAAAATGTTTTTCTCTTTCACTTTTTCTCTCTGTCTTTATCCCTAATTTCAGACTGTTTATTTGTTTGTTTACAGCCACTATTTTTGTTAAGTCTTTCCATTTGTTCCAGTCTCAATCTTAACGTTTTCCATTGCCTTGGCTCCGCAGGCATCAGATGCCTCAAATACCCTCAATAATGCCATCAGATGGTCCCTCAAAGCTCCAAAAGCTCTGGAGATATCACAAGAAATGTTACACTCAGCAATGCAGCCTTTTGTCCCTATGTAGGAATAGAGTATGGTTATATGGATTTACACAGAGGAGAGATGGAAAGTGCTTGGTGAACGTAGACTAGTGCACTAACCTACGGAAAGCAGTGCAACTGGGTGACAGAGGGAGAGGCAGCTGCAGAAGACCTGCAGGAACACACTGAGATGAAGATGTATCCCTAAACAAAAATTTGGGAAAAAAAAAAAAAAAAGAGGCAGCTGGGAGAAGAAAAAGAAAAGTATTGCTTTTCTTGCTTTTCAGCCTTTGGGAATTGTGAACGTGCCATTGCTGAAATCTCCCACAGCTTTTCTATCAGCTCTGAGAAGCAGCACTAAGATGGAGAGAAGTGACTTGGGATGGGACAGGCTATTTGTATGAATTCCCACTTCCCGAGCAGCTCCATGCAGCTCAGCTGCAAAATGGCTGTGCCTCTTTGTCTCACAGCCCTTTCATTTCCACCAGCACAAGATCAGATGTGCCAGCAGGCAGCCAGCTTAAGGCTGGAAAATATCTTTCAATTACTAGGGGTAAGCTGCTTGTTGCTTGCCAAAAACTGGAACAATATACGACAAGAAGAGAGCAAAGGTATATCATAAAAAAGAATCATAGAAATATAAAATCCCTCTGTTTTTTAGTGGAACATTTTAAGCTGAATACATTCAATACTGTTTCAGTTTTAAATTAATTTTCTTCAGTCCTGAAGTCAACAAACAATGTTTACAGATATGAAACTAAAACCCTGAGATTTAAACTAACACAATGTTATTTGGAATCAATGTTTTTCAAGCCTATCCTGAGACTGTCTGTGTCCAAGATTTCTATTAACCAAATGGCCAAAGTTCACAGGGGTCTTGATATTCTGAGAATCCATTTTGGTCCATCTTTGGCACTACTTGATTTTATTTCTATTTTCAGCTGAACACAATAAGTCTGTACAGCTGATAGAGTCAGGCTACATTTATTATCAGTCTCAGTTATCAGTTCACAGCAGGGACAGCTCAGTGGTTGCTGGCTGCAACATAAGCCTTGTGTATGGGTTTTAGTTTTCTTTTTTTTCTCCCTAGCCCAAAGGAAAAATCAAACTGTGCCTCCTTCTAGCTCATTCCTCCCTAGGCCAGTTGCAGATTTTACTGTGCTTCTGCTTACTGAAGGTAATAATGGATGTCAAAGGTGGCATCTCTCACAGTAGATGTTGGTTCCATGCCCATTCAAAAACTTTGTAGAATTTCTGCCAGGGTATGGGTAATTAACCTCTATCTCAATTACGTACTTATTTAGATTTAAAAGTGCTGTCTATTGAAATCCCCTTTTCTCAAATCATAGCATTACAAGGAGGTATGGTACCCTCTTTATTCCCAGACCTATGCTACTCTCAGATACTGAACAGCTGGCATATTTTCTCTCTGAAATGGGTGAAGTGTTCGTTTCATTTACAAAATTGTAAAAGCTTTTGGACTGCTAGGACAAAATAGAATATACAAATATAGAACACTGTAAAATAACAAAGAAGAGAGAGCACCTTTTATCTTCTCTTTAAACCCGAGGCTTCCTTGTGTGCTCTAAACCTGCAAGTGCTATTGATTGGGAGATCAAGGTGCTGAGTCTGCCTGTGACTAAGCACTTTGTATTTACTGGTATCCCACCAGCTAATCAATTCTCCCTACCCTCCACATTCATTCCTCTTGCCCATCAGGGCTATTACACTTCACAGGCTCATGTCATCATTTAAATAACAACCAGTCCAGTCTGTGGACTGTCCTAGGTGTGTGGTGACTTTGCTAACCAGAAAAAAACATCACCTTAGCAGAGTATAAGAATCCAATAGAATTCCTTAATAATTTTATTTTCAAAATTAAAAAAGTCCACTCTTAAAGCCAAATTACATATATATATACTCACTGGAGCCAGTCTCTGATTTTGTGCCAAAGATTTCCCTTATTTATCAGTTGCTGTTCTCTCTTCAAGAGAAAAGATACAACTACACTATACCTCAATTTCAAAACAGTGTGATACTGAGGGAGTTGCAACTTGCAAGGTACTTGTAGGGTTTAATCCTGTATGAGACCTGGTGTCTATGGTATAAAAAGCAGGGCTCCCTGCTCTTACAATCTGGCAACAGGTTGATTCAGACACTTGGAAGTATCTGAGAAAAAATAATCTCTGAGTTTACTTCTTCTATGTTCATTTTGGACTTGAACAGGATGCTGGGCATAGATTGCTCACTTATGAAATACCTTCTGGTGGGCTAAGATGTACAGAGATGACTTCAAGAAAAGGCTGTGCAGAAGGGCAACCATGAACTTCCTTCCTCTTCCACTGCTGTTAGAGCCTGGGAAAAGTGATTATCCTTCTGCTGCCATAGGTCAGAGCATGCAGGACCACTTCAGTTAGAGAGGCAAGGTTGACCATCAATCCTCAGCAAGGCAGAAAGCTTACCTGTTCTAGTTTATTTTTTTCTGTTCTTGGTCTCAGGACAACAATTTTGGCTACTCTGGTGAAGAGCCTTGAACTGTGTGCAGAGGTTTGGTCCCTTCTGTACAGCAGTCTCTTGCTCCTTGAGCCAGGCAGAGATGAGGTCTGCAGCTGAGCTCTAATCAGCATTGAAGCTCAAGGAAGCAAGGTAAAAAAATGGCAGAAAAATCAACCACTAACTCAGCATTTCTAGATCTGAAATTAATAACAGCTTAGCTGGATGACACCTTGTGCTTAGTTGAATGGGCACACCAGTGAGGTGAGAGTTGATGAAGTTCTGTGATAACTTTCTTGTAGTGCTTTTAACATAGGTTCTTTTGAGGACAGTAAAAAAAAAAGCATCATGTAGTGATTTGGTGGACTGATTTTTATTCACACAGGATACAAGATTGGTAATTTATTTTTAACTCTGGTGAATGGGGCAGACACAAACTGAAATCTTACAATGGTTTTCTGGGCTTTGACCTCAATCTTTGTTTCTGACACCACCTAGTAGAAGAATTACAGCATAAGTTCAGGTGAAAATGAGGGAGTGGGGTATTTCATGACATCCTTTTTGCCTGAATATTTCACATATCCGTTTTGGCCACTGATCTAAGATATGACTGATTATACATGGGGTGCCTGTTAGGGTAGAAGCTGCTGGATACATTTTTCTGTTTATGCATGCTTTGTGCATAAAACAGTGATAGTGCCCTTCTCAACTATGTTCAAAACAAGTACTTACCATTTGTTCTACTCTGTCACACACGGCTTCTATAATCTGTTCAAAACTGATCTCTTCCTTTTTAGTGCGTCCCTTATGTGTGAGTGCTTCGAAGTCAAAGTCCAAATATTCTTCAAACATAAGTCAAGTGTCATTCATATAAAGAGCTGCGTGCCACCTTTTGGGATATTTAAGTACTAGCCTGAAATAGATACATTTGTCTTTTAGCATATATAAAATACAAGTAGTATAGCTTTTCTTTTTCTCCTTGTGGAACTGAATTTATTAAACACTTGACTGTGAGCCACATATACGTGCAGTCTGCAGGTGTTTACCCTTGGATATTTAATTTTGATGTGGAGCCTAAGAAAACATGTGGCCAGACAGCTGCCCCTAGAAATGGGTGTGGTGAATGAATTATTTTCTTTGAGGACTAAAAAAGTATGTTCTTGAAATGGACCTCAGAACAGCCAGTAAAAACTGGATGAGCACGTCTCTGTGCAAAAAGTCTTTCCTGTAGCCAAGTCATGTTCTCTGTTGAACTCTAGGTAGCAGATGGCTCTGGAAACACACATATTGGGCAGCTCGCCAGAGGGCATTATTAAGATCTTCAGCCCACAAAAAGACTCACATGAATTAATTCTCCCTACTTAGGCCATAAAAACTGCAGTGTATGGGATGAGACATGAGAAAACTGAGCTGAAAATTCTGGAACCTTCAGATAAATAGAAATAGTGTCTAGGAAAACAGGTGGCTGCTATGAGTATTATGCCATCTATTTGACTCAGAGTGTAATACTTCAAAGAAATGTTGAAAAAAAAGGACTTTAACATTTTTATTGTATTTTTAAATACATTGTAAAAAACCCAAAATTATTGATTGAAGCTTGATTTTTAAAGCCTTTTTACCTTTTTTTACTAGTGCCTTGCTGTAAAATGAGGAAGCACTTATCAAGTATAAAAGGGCAGTTATTTGGATGTGTTAATTTGTTGATGATCTTCAATTTACCACCAGAATCAAACCAGAAAGCCTTAAAATCATCTCTGAGTTCTTGTGCATAGAGTCAGAGTTGATCTGCCCCATAAGCTTGACCATTTGCCTGCTGTGTAGATCAACCCAGAGAGCCTGACTGACTGAGACCACGTGGCCCTTCCTTTGCAGTCACTCCTTTTAGTGACATCTATTTGTTTCAATGGGACATTACTTTTCAAAAATGCTCTGATTTTTGCCTTTGTAAAAACACCTGCTGAAGATCTGACAGAGAAGTTCTCTTGTTTCACTCTCCTGTTAGCAAATAGTTGAAGGAAACTGTTCTGGTTTTCTCCGAATTGTACTGGGAACAGATCACACCTTCAATGCCTCTCAGTGTCCAAGTCATGTATTAGTTCCTATACACATCCCCATGTAGTTGTCTGGCAACATTTTAAGTTCTTGTTTCCCAACAACTTCTGGGAAATTGCTGCAGGTCTTGCAAGCTACACTAATGCTTAGGCAAGGGTCTGTTTTATGAACTTCACCATGCCGTTCTTTTCTTTTTCACCTAACAACGTGCAGTGACATGGATAACATGAATAAAGAGGGGGGCAAAAAAAACAAAAATAAAACAACAGGAAAGGTAAATACTATTAAGAAACAAGGTACCAAATTTAGAAGGAAACTATGTGCTCATAAGGTAGTGACTGCTTCTCTCAACTCCGGTTGCCACGGGTTGTGGAAAACTCTGAACTTCTTCTGAGTAGTATTTTCTCAGAACAAGTTCGTTCATCCTGTCCTGTGCCAACAGATTAAAAGTAGTGTCTAAAATAAAACTGTCAAGAAGATGTAGTCTGAGTATTCTTTTTTTTTTTTTTTTTTATGATATACAAAACCTCAAACCTTTTAGCTAAAACTTGAAGTTCTGCCTAACTTAAAAAAAAAGAAAAATCCGTTCAGACCTCTTCAAACTAGTTAGGGATTGTTTTAAGCCTAGATCTTAATTAAGGTATTTATGCTCTGGAACATATGGTCTTACAACTAATGTCTGAAACAGGGGAAAATTATGTGAAAATACAATTGAAATTCTCATGTGTTTGTTGCCTGAAGCCAACAAGCAGAAAAGGAACAGACAGTCACGTTGCAGAGAAGAGAACTCCAGTGTCTGCAGCTTGGTATAGAAATATCAAAGGTTTTGCAATTAAAAGCAGGCATTTTTGTGAAGTTAGTACCATACATGAGGAATTGTTGAGGGTAAAAGCAGCCTCATCCTAAAGAAGGGCCTCCAAGCTGCAAAGAAAAGCAGGCAATGAAAGCTTTGAAACTATGAACATATTAATTCAGAATAATCAGACTCAAGTTGAAGGAAAAAGACAGAAAGCTGAGAGAAAATGTAGAAGGGGGTCATAGCACAGCAGAAGTATTGCAAGAAGAAAAAAAGGGGAACACACACACAATTGATAAATGCATATGTATAGGTTTTCCTGTAAGGAGCAGCTCCATTTTCCATCTTAAAACTGTAGCTAACTCAGGAGGATGCTTGTAGAAAGAGTTCATAAAAGTTGACACAGAAATGTCATTTGTTGCTGTGCAGCAGAGTAACTCAAAATATGGATGTGTTTGATCACAAAACAACACAGTCTGAGGGAGGGCCCTGTTTAGTTCCCTGATAGGAAAGGTATGTCAAAGAAATAAACACCTAAAAATGAAGCTGACCCCCTATTGGAGTCCCCCAAACACAGAATTTTGCTGAGTCTGCCGAGGACTCTGCAAAGAGAACTGGAAGTCATGCAGAGAAGAGGGAGAGGATAAGAAGGATCACCAGTTGCATGGGGAGGGCACAGTGTAATCAAGTTTTATCTGACATACTAGATGCAGCTACAAACATCTCAGCAAAACAGCTCTCCTGGAATAAATATCTACCTGTTCAAATGATGTGACCTTTCCTTCAAAACACAGAGTCTCTAAGATGGGGAGTGTTAACTTTATATGCAATATCCTTCATTTATCATCCTGCCTGAAGGAACAGTCTGAGTGCTGGGATATGGTAATGTTGATGTTAAATAAGGACAAAGTTTCCTTCTAGTACTTTGCCTGCAATATCTTTTTCCTGGGAATAAACAGAAAACACTACACAAAGCTTATCAAGTCAGATTCAACATTTGTTGCTTTAAAAACTCCGTAGCACTTGATTGGCATAAATCCCTTGGTCAGCCTCCTCCTGTCAAAGTCCTTTCCCACACTATTGCAATCCTTACCACCCTTCCCACAATGTAAGAGTCAGGACTTCTCGAGGTGATAGTTTTGAGACCTCTAATGTTTTTAGTGTTCAGAAGTTGATTTTACTCTACAAACGCTACAGAGGGTGTCTGTATACCCAGTCTGGCTCTTCTTAGGATTAAGAGAACATACTAGAACTGAGTGCAATTACAGCAGTGAAAAGGTACTGGGGCTAGTTATAAACTGGCTTGTGCACCAAAACATGGTGGGACTCTAAAGTCTGACACTTGTGCAATGCAAACACGTAACTGGAAATATTGGTATTTCTGTTATGGATTTTGGTCAGTTTGGTACATGTCAGTCAGTAGGAGAACTTTGTACCAGGGAAGTAGCCTAGATCACAAGTTTCTAATGTAGATATCCATTCTGAATGTATTAAATTGAAAACACTAAAACCTGAAGCCTCCAAAGGCAACTAGAAGTGGTGACTGTTAGGTTTAGGAGTGAAGTCAAGATGGGAAGCTTTTGTGTGCAAATGTAATCTGTTTTTTTTTTACCTCTCCATGTTCTTTGGTATTCTTCTCTATTTTTACCAGTTACTCACAGTCCCATGTTCCAGCTCTTTCCAAATGTTCCTTCCATCTCCTGCATATCATTACTGTAGAGATAAAAACTGTGGGGAAAGCTTTATCAGTATAGGTATGGGTCAATGGCATCTGCATCCATGCTGTCCATTTTCCACTGTAAGAAGGCAGTTCTAAAATTGTGTAGGAGGCTGCTCTATTACATGTAAAATTTGTGAACTTGCATAAGCAGGAAATTTAAAATGAAACACTGAAAATTAAAGTAACTAGAATTGACTTAATTTTAATCTGGGGAAGTAATCCTCCTGAATTCTACAAGTAAAGTAGAAATCCTTAAATATACCATTAGATAGATTTCTGCTCTTCTGTTGCTTTCCCATTTTCCTGTTGCCACTATTTTCCATGTCTCTTGTATATTTAATATTCTTTGTGGTTTAAAGGTTGCCTTTACAAATATTTGCAGCCTTTCATGTTTAGTACTTGACAGATTAATAATCTCAAACTCTTTAGTGACCTTCTATGTCTTTAAAAAATCTCTTCAGATGAAATGTAATACACCATATATGTTATAGGCTTGAGAATGCAGAAAAGTGAGTACCGTGGGAGGAACTAGTCTGCATTAATTCTCTTTGAATCCAGGAACTAGGTAGTTAAAATATTATTTTATATTTTTTGTTTGGTTAGTTTTGGTTGGTTTGTTGTTTTTTTTCTTGCTACCCAAAGAAATGAGGTTGAGTGCAGACAATTCCATGTTTTCACTGGATATTGCAGGATAGGCTCTTTGCATACCTCTGTTTCTCCATGTGAACAGCTTTGGACTTGATTTGACATGCATTTGATGAGCTAAGAATTCCTGAGGAGATATTTCCATTAGAGTGATGCTCTGAGCTTCTCTGTACCCCCATCCTCATTTGGGACCAATTCAGTACTGAGACTGGAAATACCCATGACTAGTTAGAGATCCTGCAAAGTGATTGCCATTCAAAGACATGCTGGCCTCAGAATGTTGCTTTAGGGGTGAAATACAAGTTCTTAGACAACTTCTGAAGGTATCCCAGTGAGGAAGATGTTATGCCAGTTGGAGTATGTGGTACAGTACATCCCTTTGGAATGACATACCTGTGCTGACGGTGGCTGGGCTGTCTCTGAGGTCACTGTGCTGCCCAGGCTATTCACTCTTTGCCATCAAAGTTTACACTTTGGAAAGACAGGAAGGGGTGAGAGAGAGGGCAGAAGTCCCCTAAGTAAGGACAGTCAACACAAGAGAATTTGGTTCAGGCAGCTCTTCTGACTCTGGAGGATTTTGAAGGTGCAGAGGCTGCAGCACATGTCTGGAAACATGTACACTGTGCATTTCCACACACTAATACACACAGACACATCCTTTTGGTCTCTGGGGACAGAGCAGAGAGTAGTCAGTGTATCTTAGGGGCACCCTGTTGTGGTGGAAGAGGAATACAGCATACATTAACCTAGGCAGAATGGTTGTAGCTCTGTTCGCTCTTCAGCAATATGACAGCAACAAGAGATTTTTGATGTGTAATAGACAAGCAGGATGCCACATCTGCAAAGCCAGGCAAATTCTTCTCATTTCTTGCAAGTAAGAGGCAAGCCATGTGGGGAATACACCTCTGCTTATGATGTTGTTTTCAAATATACAAACCCAAAACACAAACAAGGTAATACTGCAAGAACCAGCTCAGGCAAAATATAGGAGTGATCACAGCACTTCAGAGAACTTCATTTTCTGTCATCTACTGCCAGTTTACAGACTTTTCCTTTGAAAAGCAAGGAGCACACAGTGTTTTGTGAAAATAGGAGCAATACTGGCAAGTAAAATAATCTCTGACTTCAGTGGATGCTGCTTGAAGCCTCACCTGGTGCTCAGTGCCAGTTCTGGAGCTAGTCTGGAAGAAAACAGATTAAAGAATGACGTGAAGACAGTCCTCAAATACCTAAAAAGGCTGCTGCAAACAGGGAAGGAGAAAAGTGTTGTCAAGACCTGACAAGTAAAGGATGAAGAATAATGGGTTTAAGTTGCTACAGAGGGTAATAAAGTGCCTGCTGAGGGGGGCTGTGGAATTGTCACTGATGTAAGGGCATGTGATCAGCATCAGCAGATGTTTCCCAGCAGCAATGGGTCATTCCTTCTCAGAGTGGGAGTGGAAACCTCACAAAGACCCTTTCCTTCTCTTTGCTTCAATTTCACTGGGTAGGCATGAAGCATAGAGCCTGAATTCAGTTGCAAAGTTCTTTTGAAATATGTAGACATGTAAGAATTTTAATATTCATAGATGATGGTGAAGAGTGAGGACAAATTGTGGAGTTTTCCTTGAGATGTCAGTTCTAAACCAAGTGTCAAATTGCATAAGGAGGCTTTGTTTAGGACAGTACTAAAGCAATATTTTCTTTCATAATGCTAATGGTATTAAACGGTCTTATTTTCATTTTAGTTCAAAATAACATTCTGAAAACTGAGAGTCCCTTGACAGTTCCTCTCCTGGGACTGAATATGGCATTCAACTTAATGTATGAATTCCATTCACTATGTTATGAGAGAAGTTTGAAAATACACCCCAGTATCTCTAACTCTGTCTGACCTCTTGCACTAGCCATTGTTTGACATAGAATTTTATGATGACAGTATATATCATATAGAATTAACCTGTTGCTCCTAGCATGAACCATATTTCTATACATTCCTCTCTCACAGTTTTGCTGTAACACAGCTAAAGGTGTTAAATCAATCTTATGATATCAGTGCTGAGAATGTTCTGGAGATGAAGGAAGCATGGTAGGGGGTAGCTGGGGGCATCTCCAAGCTTAGGATGGCTGCATCCCTGCTGAAGCAGTGATAGCCCAAGGAGGATCCCTGCTCAGCCACCAGGTTTCTCAGAGGAGTGAAGTCAGACTCTGCTCTGACAAAAGACAGACTGCAGGACACCAAGAGGGCCACGTAGCTGGCTGAGGACATTTGCCATATTGCAAGCGTGAATCCTGAGCTAACAGAACAAAACAGATATAACCCATGCTTTTCACTATTTAGGAAGATTTCTGTGCCTGCTAAACATCTGTCACTATCCATTTTCCGAGTTATTATTACATATTGCTGCAAAATAATTCAGTTTAGCTGGTATTCTAAAAGATCAACTTTTAACAAAACACTGGGATGTTTATATTGAAAGACATAGCTAAGGCTTTTTAAAGGTACAGATAGAGGCTTGGGACAGCAAAAGCATATTGTTTTGTGCCAGAAGGTCAGCTGTGGGGTTGCTAATTTGGAACAAAATTTCAGTATAGTATCCAATTTGGGAAACACAGATTTATGGATTAGTTTGTGTCCTGAAAATGTTTTGGAACCAGTAAAAGAAAGATTCTTTTTAGGAAAATATCTGATCTGTAAAGATAGAGAAAAAAATTGCACTTTTATCCTGAATTTATACACATGAATCAAGTTAAGCATATACTTAATCTTTTACTCAGTCAGGATTCTTGGCCTTTTGATTTCAGTAAAATATACACAAAGCTGTAAAGAAAAAAAAAATTAGTTTTGATACCAATTAATGATGTACACCAATTATGTTCATTAAGCCCTGATATAACTGAAGTCAAAGTAGCATTACACTGGCGTGAATTGTCTTAATTGACCTAGACAAAAAGCTTCTGAGTGTGTGATTCTTAATTAGCATCTGACTGCATAAATATCATTCCTTTTCCTAAGAATAATAAGTATTTTGATCCCATTTATGGCCTGTTATTTTGTAGACACTTTATTAAAGTTGTTCAATAAGGCATAATACTTCTTAATTAAATTTTATGTATTTGTTGTATATTTGTGGGACTTTTCAAATGGGTTTATTTCACATTCAGTGGAATCTCCCTTATATGTGCTTTTTCATGTTGTACATGAAGTGCATCTTCATTATCCATCATAATAAAGCAGCAAGAGTTGAGGCACTAGGATAACAGAAGAAAAGAAAGTAAGAGCAGAAATGGTTGCAGTTTGGGAGAGTGTGTGCAGGGTTATGAAACTCCAATGCACCACATTTCATAACAATAGGAAAACTTAGGTTGGAAGAACCTGGAGTTTTTTCTTAGGTCACAGATTAAAAGGCTTAGTTCACACTAAACTGTATTAAGTTACTCCCCTTGTGTTGATAGATTGTAACTTTATTTACAAACGGCATAGAAATCATGTCATTCAAAACTTCTGTTCACATTTTGTGGATATATGTTTTCTAATTGTTTAATGGGCTGCAGATTTCTCATGTATTATTCAATTAATTGCTTCACTTGCCTTGTCTAGATGTGACTTCTGCAAAATTGCAGATTCCCCAAGGCTGGGGGTCAAAAGCTCTTAACTTGCCCCATGCATGCGCAAATTTCCCTGTATATGGCCTTTGTGATGGCTGTGGGTCTTTTCCCAGGATTTGTGGATCCCCAACAGTCTGACTGATCTGAGCAGGCTGCAGAGATGTCACAGCCCTGGATGTGTCCCCAGCACTTGTACAGACCACCAAAGAAGCACGTACATGCAGAGTTCAGGATGTGTTGGCCTTACAGCACACGTGCTGGAATGGGGGTCTGTGCATGTATTCAAAACCTCCTGGGCTCCCCAAGCTTGGACTTAATGGAACATTAAGTGCTATAGGCCTGACTTTTCTCAGAAACAGGTTATCTGTATTTCATGTATACAGTTGCTCTGAGGTATCCCAGATGCATCAATTTCCCTGTGTTTGCATTATCTCAGCAGAAATCCTGGACAGAAATATGGGAATCCTGGCCTTAATATGAGCAGCACTAGGGAACGAGGAAATGAGTATGACACTACATTAGCATGCAGTATATTTACACTAAATTGGCTGTTGTAATCTTGATTGAAGTCATTATTCCTGTCCTGGCTGGGCATCACTTTATGCATTATAATGTTATTTTAATTCTGCAGGTTATATCAGCTTGCCTTTTTTTTTTTTTTTTTTCTCCTTTTCTCCCCTTTCCAGCTGTGAGATGTGTTGCAATTTGATTGTCATGCCATTCTCAGCGTTCTACCTTTCTAAAGTAAGAGAGATCATATCCCCTCTTCAAATTCTAGGTGATGGCACTATGCAAGGTGAAAGACAGCATAAACAGGAAATATAATTTGTACTTCCTTATTAATACTATGTCTCTGCTATCATTTGTCACCTCCTTTGTTACTGTAAGTGCTGTGCAGAATCTCATTAGTGGTCATGCTTTCTGGTTTCTGTTCTCAGTTTTAAATCTGTTTCTCATTTCCTGGCTGTTAGTTTTTGCTTGAGGGTTGTTTTAATTTATGGTATTGTCATTCTGACTCCGATTTGTGGTGTGAGATGACGGTCTGTGTGCATTTCTAGGAGTTCTTGTAGCTTTTCACATTCATGTAATTCTTTCTTTCAAGTGCTCCCAAGTTCATGTTACTTTGCATAATGTCATTGCTGTCTGGATAAAAATTATTGCTCTTTAAGCATCAGTAAAGACGATTATCATCTGATTTAAAGTATTTTGAGTTTCCATTTTAGATGGAATTTTCTGACACTGGGCTTTTTCCATGCTGGCAAATGAACAATTAAACACCTGCACAGGGGTTACTGAGGGTCTTTCAAGAACATTCCATTGTAATCTACAGGACAATGCTTTTGCAGTAAGAGATTCGGGTTCAGCTGGGACAAAGGAAATCAACAGCTGGTGGGTGTTCTTCTGTATAGTGTCAAGAAATAATGTGTTTGCCATAAAGTAAGAGAAAATATTTTGATAAATATGCCCAAACCTTCCTTTTGACTCCAGTAATTACAATTTACTAGCAGCCATCCTCCATTTGAAAATGAGAACTGTTTATGAGGCCTGTCAATTTCTAATATTAAACTAGTCATAAATTCCTCTTCCCAAGCATAGAAGTGTCTTGGTGACATGAGATGTCACCAAACACTGAGAGGGGAAAGAAGTATTTCTCATTTGGCTTCTCTGCCTTTGGGACTTATATGATCATATTTTATTCCATAATGTTGTAGGATGAACAGTTTAATGATGTGAAGACACAGTTTCAAAAAATCTGGATATAAGAAGGGTCCAATATTTGAAGGACTTCAGTGATTTGGTGATGCTGTGTGTTTTTTTTATTTTCTTTTCTTCATGGGTTTAAGAAAATTGTGATTCTGTCCTGAGTTTGCAGAGTGAAGTTCATGAATGTAGTGTTTCCTAACATGTGTCCACTTAACTTGGCTGTTTTTTTAGGCAACAGAAAAGTTTTCAGAATTTACATCCCAGGTGTATTTCCTAAGAACAATGTCTCAAATCAGCCACTTCAGGTAACAAATTTGAAAGTATTACAGGTAAAATCCAAAACTTGTTTCATAAGACGCCTGAAGAGATGTAAATTGGTACAAGAACTGCTGTCTTAAGGTTGATGTCTGAGATGATCCAACAATGTACATATTTAAGTAAGGTTAATGTGACCTAAGCTCTGAGGGTGTTCATAAGTGTTCAGACAAAGTAGTGTCAGGTTTGATGAGTCCTTCTGAATATTGGGCTATTTTGACTTGGAACTATAAGCACTCTTACTGAGAAATATGACCATCTGACTGGTCAGGGAAGTAGGTAGTTTTTCAGGTGTTGATTTTGTCCTGTAAGCATGAATAAGAGAATCTTGCACTGCTTTTGAATGTGATAAAATAACAATTTTAGACTTCATATACTTATTAAATATTTCCTCCATTTTGATGTTCTTTCCTATTTTTCCTACTTTTTTTCTCAGGCTCAATATCTTCCAACTTAAGGAGTTAATTCACTGCTTATCTGAATAAAATATTTTTCTCCTTTAGCCTGCCTGAGGTCAGCATGGGGCCAGAGGGAACACAAGAGATGTGTGCTGCACCCTCCTTCTTTCAGGGCAGAAACTTGAACCTGACAGTCAGGCATTACCAACGGGGAAGCAGCAGGGCTACGGCTCAATTATTTTCATAGTCTTAGTAGTGTAAATGATGGGAAAATACATGTGTGACTGAGATATGTCCTTAGCCAGTGTGGTCTTCTCTATCCCAGGGCACCTATTTTGAAGAAACCCCCGTGCAGTCCTGGGCTGCTGCTTGACAAGTGCAGTGAAATTCTCTAGGGAGATGAACAGTGAAGATTTAACAGCAGTTTTCTAGAGGGCAATGGCTTGTCCAAAATTTACCATTCTCTCAGCACCTTCTAAACCCATGCTGCAAAACATGAGGCTGCCAGAGGCACTAAAGGAAAAGCTGCCAGAAATTTTAATATGAGTAAGATGAAATTATGTAATCACTAATCTTCTCAGAAAAGAAGGACAAGGGTTCTATGTGGTCTTGTGTTTGGTTTTTTTTTCCCCTGGAGTTCGGTCCCCTATCTTTTCCACAAAACAAATAACTAAATAAATAAAAATCCTAAGACAGAATATGAGCATGGGAAGTATCACCTTGATTGCTTAAAGAATGATAGTAGTAAACAGCTGGCAAATTTATGCAATAAGCAAAGTCTGATTTCCTTGGCGATAGTGGAAGAAACTGTTCAGTGTATAACCATGCTTTTGTCTATTTAACTCGAGCTGATGAACATGCTGGATGGAATCGTGGCCTCCCTGACATCAGTGGAAGTTTGATATTGAAACATGGTTCCACTCTCTGTGGAGATAAGTTACTAATTCATACATAAATGTTGGTTATAGAAACTGCTATGACTAATTAAAAACTCTACTCAGTGTCAGAGGTATCTAAGGAGACAGTCACAGCTGAACAGCGAACACTAACAAGTGTCAACTTGTTAGAATCACAAATCTAAATATTTTAGATCAAGCAAGCCTAGGCTGTGTTGACAGATCACTGGAGCTAGGCAGCTCCTCAAACAAAACCAGACAAGATCAATTTTGTTAACAAACGATTTTACACCAAAGAAATCTGTAAAGCATTGAGACCTCAGCCTTCTTTTCATTTCAGTGGTTGCCAGCTTTGGGTATTTCATGTGCTCAGGCCAGTGCAGCCCAAGTAATCCTTCATTTGTATTATTCGATTGTTTCATAAATAAGTATGAGACAGAGCAATATTTGAAATTTTGAAACATGAGAATACAAGCACAAAGGCATGAAGTTCTTTAATTAAAAAATTGCTGACACTCTCTCTTCAGACTTGCACAGCTAAGAAAATTTACTGCATGAGATGGCAGACCACAGTGAAAGTTGCTAATCAGAAATCCTGGAAACCCTCAATGCTGGAGTCATCTGTGGAGTCACTTGGACAGTCTGACAGCAGGCACTCAGGCACAGAAAGGACAGATTTATTCCAGAAAGCACAAAAGTGTTCTCAGGGAATAACAGAATTACTGACCAATGAAAATATTCAGTTCATGTGTGTGCTTCAGAGGGTTCTTTCTCCTGGCTGGAAATGTTTTATTGCAGGTATCTGGTAATTCTGCTGTAATGACAGTGATACAGTGCTGAAGAAAAAAAAACATTAAAGCAATGACAGCTTAAAAAACTTGAGGGGAACCATGAGCTAAAAAACAGTTAGAAGGGAAGAAATAATACCAAGAAAGATGATTTTCAAAGTCCACTAAAAATTCTGATATTAAACTGTCAGCAAGAGAATTCAGATTCATTTCTGCTGTGGGTACTCTCAAAGAACAGAGTGTGACCTCTCCTTTTATTATTATTATTTTTTTGGAACTACTGAGCATTTGCTTCTCCTGCTGACTTTAAATAGAAGCCTTGGGGACTCCATGCTGTTAAGAATGAGGCCTGTGATCATTAGCTGAAGGACCTGATCATAAAAGGGATTCTTATCTGAGTCCTAGGGCCTCTTTGCATGGGGTTTTTCTTGGAAGAGAAAGGAAATAGATGAGAAAAGACAGAGTCCAGATGCTAGATTTTTACTACTTCAACAGTCTCTGAGTAGACCTGATGGTTTCCATGACCATTGTTCTGATCTCTTCTTTCCAGCCTTTCTCTTCTTATCTTCTCCGCCTGAGACACATTCTATATTTGAATTTTTGTTCTCTTCCTCACTTTCTTGTCTTTCCTAGCAGTCTTTTCCCATGTATTTCACTTACCATTTCTCTGATAATTATTCTGATGCTTCCCTATCCATTTCTGCCCCTTTGACAAGATTAAAAGAAGGGGGAAATGCCTAACAAAACCCCACATACCCTGGGAACTGCAATTATATTTGCTGCCATTCATTGCTAACTGTGCTGGACAAAGGGACAGGGAGAATCCAGCCTTGGATCTATCAGGTTAACATGGATTGGAGTCCTGCTGGAAAGGCACAGACCCAGCTAGATATTTGTATCCTGCCTAGTACAAAGAGAGTCACACACATGGTTTGTTGTTCATTAGGTGTTATCACAACAACCATAACTAAAACCATGGTCAATCAGTTGACCCTAATTTTTTGGCTTCTGTATCTTGCAAACATGAGCGCATTCAAAATTCACAAAATGAATTATTAATTTGGTCTGTGATTACTTTGAGTTTGTAATTTCATTCTAAGACATGAAGATTTAAATAATCCATTTAGTCATCGTTGTTACATATTAATTCAGTGTTTGGTTAGACTCCGGGCAGGCTACCATGTTAGGGTCATTTTAACTACTGTTTTCATTAGCGATTATTATATCTGCTCCTGAAGTGTATGCAAATGAAGGGTAGTATGAATTTGTCAGAATTATCCTAACTTCATTCCCTTTGTCAGGCATAGCAGTCTTGTGTCTAGTTCATTGTTTTGGGAAGGCTTTTCTGCACTTGTCTCTTTAATTTCATTTTGCATGCAGGGTTGGTGGTTTCTGCACTATAGCCCATGCTTCCCATGGGGGTTTTGTTTGCTCGTGAAATTGCCTCTGATGATAACACCACACTTCAGGCCTGCATGTGTATTCCTTTGTGTCGTTGTGTAATGCCCATGCACATACCCTACATCACTACATCCCTTTAAGAATATAATATTATTTATTATGACAATAACTAGTCTAAAATTCACTGTGTAAGTTGAGGGGCAGAAAATGTTCTCTCTCCAGAGAATGACAATCTGCACAGAAATCTGAGTTGATATAGAAGCAAGAAAACCTCAATGGATTTTTTTTTATTCCTTTTTACATAAATGCATGATAAAGAGAAACATTAATTAGGGCAACACAGTTGTTCCATGTAGCTACATAAAAAATACTATAAATCGTTAAGCATGATTTTGTGTTTTATTGTACACACAGAAATTTTTAGCTGGCTTACTGATTAATAAGCTACAGGACGGCTGATGATAACACAATGACATTTGGCCCATAATGTTAGTTTATGTGTTTCTTCCACTTCTTCCTCTCTGATGTGTTCATGGAATAGAAGGAAAATAATCAATTTTATCCTGCTTATAGTGTTCCAGGTACTTTTCCCCCTCTTTTCCTCTCCGCATCTTCTGATGAAAAATGGTAAGTTAATACTAAGGCAAAGAGGTCATTATGGTGGCAGAAATGTCAGTGCACCTGACTTCTTGATAATAGACCTCAAATGCTATATCCTTCTTTCAGGCTTTTAGAGTCAGTAGCACCACTGATGTTACTCTTAATTTCTTTATATATGTATAAGTTAAAGCAAAACAGTGCATTCCTCCATATGCTTGTTCCAACACTTTGGAAAAGACAATTTAAAAGTTGTCTATAAGCTTTTAATAGAATAAGAGAAGGGATGTGAGTTTGAAGAAAGTTAGCAAAGCATGAGGGAAAGCAAGCAGACCTTTTCTGTCTGGGGATTTCATTCATGTCCTGGTCTGTCTTGCGACTGAGGATTTCTGCTGCCTGGTCAGGCAGGCATTGTATCTGAGTACAGACAGGGAAGAGGGGCCTTCCCTCTATCCACAGTCCCTTCAGGGATCCAGACCCTATGAGAAGTGTTCTGGTGCACTCCAGGAATAAAAGTAGCATTTTTGTTTTCCCTCAAAATTATTTAAAAATTCTACTGTATGGCTTGACAATTTTGATGTAAATTATGTAGCAAGTGACTTACATCTGCTATTACTAAAATTAAGAGACCCAAACCAGCTTTTTCAACTTGCTTTAAGATATCCAAGTTTTAAACAATCAATGTTTTATGAGCCCATAATGGACCAGGTCAAAAAAGCTTTATGCACTCAACAAAATCGAAGGACTTCTACTGTAGACTTCCATTAAGGTTGTCTTTTCCTACTGTTTTCACCTTCACAGTGTCATGCATTAAGAAAAGTGTTTTAAGAAAAGTGTTTTCCATGAATAGGAACTATTTCCTCCTGAAGGACAATATGTTTGAAAGCTACATCATATAGTTTGACAATGTTAATATGAGAACCTCCTTTTTCGAACAAATTAGAAAAAAAACAAATTCTAACAAATTAAAAACAAATTATACTTTTTGTTGTGCAGTTTCCTTATTATCCATACCATAAGTAGTCTAATAGAGATTCACTTTCAATCTCAAAAAGTGCCAGACTGAAGTCTGATGGGGTTTTTGTTAGGTTTGATTTCTTTTTTTTGTCAGTAGAGAGTGTGAATTACTTCATCTCTAAATGAAGCAAATGGCAGGTGTGCAGTGATGCCTCTTTCCTCAACAGTTCATACACACCTTTTAGCTCTACTGATAATGTGTTTAAATGAACAGTTTAAAATACGTGAAGAACAGATATTTAGCTTTTAGTGAAATCCTGTGATATTTAGTTATGTGCCTATGAAAAGTCTTCTCATAGTTGTACTAAGGTTTGAATGAGAGATTTTATGTCTTTTTCCTAGAAGGAAAGGCAAAAACAAACGAAAACATTGTATGAAAACCTTCCGTAACAAAATTACTGCTGGTTAATCTCTTTCCAACCATCCCATTTCCAAGCTTCCTACAGGCTAAAAGGAAGGAAAAAATAAGTCTTGAAATACAGACAAATGTTAGCAAATGGAGGCTGTTCAGTGCAAAACAAGATTAATTTCACCTAACTTTAGGCATGTAGAAATGAGTGGGCTTTCACTATAGTGAACAAAGAAAACCATCTCCAGGACAATTCATCACCGCAGTGCAGGAGCAGCTTGTTCTGAGGACTTGGCATGATGTCATTTAGCACAGGGAAGAGGCTTTGGGCTAGCCTCACTCCAGCCAAGAATCCATTTGCAGTTGGGTGCATCAGTTGCACACTTGGAAGGCTGTGCTTCATCAGGTTTCACTGTCCAGGCTGCTCCTCAAGGTCAACCAAAGGGTGACCAAAGCTTCTCAAGGGCCTTCCTGGAATTATGCTAGTGTGGGGTGAATCCCCCCACAGGTAGTTTTCTGCTTCCATTTTAAAATATTCCTAGGAGGGTATCTTGATGTTACGATGTTAAATAGTCAAAATTAGGTGTGAAATGAATCTCTGAAGTATGGAAGCCATTCTCAAATGTCATTGATCCTGAAGAAGTTCATCTTCCATGCAAGCATGTCTCAAACCTAAAGAGCAGACAATGCTTCAGAAATACTCATTTCTCCCTCTCTAAATTTCAGAACAAAGAGGGGAAAATAAATTACTCTGCCAGTAATAGAAATGTTCAAAAAATAAATAATCCTTTCTTTGTATTCTTCATCAGGCTGTGCTGGTACACATAATTTGTGACTCAGATTCTTAAAACTTATCCCACAGACTACTGTATTTCATGAAAGGTTCTTGACTGCCGGGATTCCTGAACATTGTTTTCCCCTTAGCTGACTGCTTCTTACTAAGGAAGTTCCAATGGGAATGTTGTCCCACTTGTGTAAAATGTTTCTCATGCATCATAGTGCAGGTTCTCTGAATGTATGTTCATATATATGACATAATGTATGTGTGACAGACATGGTATTTGCAATTGCTTGTGTAAGGAAGCTGCACCCTGAGAATATACTTCAAGTATTGTGATAGTGTAATGTAGAAGCAGAAGATAGAATCACATAGCCATAGTATGGGTTGGATTGGAAGGGACCTTAAAGCTAATCTGGTTCCAACCCCTGTGACATGGACAGGAACACCTCCCACTACACCAGGTTTCTCAAAACCCCATCCAACCCGGCCTTGAGTACTTCCAGGGGTGAGGCATCCACAGCTTCTCTGGGCAACCTGTGCCAGTGCCTCACCACCTTCACAGGGGAGAATTTTTTCCTAATGTCTAATCTAAATCTACCCTCTTCCAGTTTGAAGCCACTCCCCTTGTCCTGTCATGACAGTTCCTGATGAACTGTATGAGATGATTGCAAGGGACATGGCTCCTGATGAGACCTGATTACCTGTGCTTCTGCAAAACTCCAGGAAGGGTTCCCTGGGCAATCACAGCAGTCCTTAAGAAGTCAGATCCAAAAGCATAAGTCAATGAGAGGTTACCACAGATATGCTGCTGTACTGTAATGTACAGAACGGTCTAGGCACTTGTGCTATAGTTACACTTTCTATCTCTGTTTCTTTAACTACTGTCAAGGCTATCAAGGGAGTTAGGGAATTTTTACCACTTTAAAAACCTATGACTTTACATTTGGAAATAAGTTTGTGAAGGATTGCCAAACAAATAGCAAAGGGCCACATCCAGCAGCAAAATCATCTGTCCAAAACGTCCACTAGGCCCTGCAACAAGCTGCGAAGTTTGGTTCTGTCCTAGGGCACAGGAACCAACACAGAGAGGAAGAGTAAAGTACCTGATTCTCACTGAGTGCACAATTCCTGGAAGAAGCCTTGGGGAAGTTTTCATTTTCTGGAGATTAAAAATAAAAAACCCACAATAATTGTTGAAAAAGACTCAGCGTTCAAAGTTCAGCCATCATTGTGTACACCTGCAGTTTTCAGGGGAGATATTTATGATAAAGGTTTCTCTTGGCAACCTTTCTCCTCTAAAAAATCCTAGTCTAAAAGATGGGAAAGTTCTGTAATGTGTTTTGTACGGATTTTGCTTTACCTTCTTCATTTTTTTTCATTTTTTTTTCCTTTTTCTGTTTCTCTTCTTTCCAGTGCTGCAACACTTTTAATGCATCTAAAATTAAAAAGCCTCTCAAGCCAAGAAATACACAATGCAAAAAGCAAAACAAAATATTGAAAGAATATGTTTTAAAAATTAACCTGCCCAGTACTGCTCAGTAGACTGGAAGTTTAGAGACTAAAGACATGTTTTAAGCATTTAGAGTGAGTTTAAGGTCCTAATCCCTGAACTATAAAACTAGTGTATTTCAGTAGATACAAAGAAGGAGGAGCCTGCAGGACCATTTATATAAATAATGCAAATCATGAATGCATTCTGAAGAATCAGGATAGAAATTTTTATTTTTTTTCATTTATATCAACACACAAAGTCTGGGGGTCCATTGCCCTCTCTTGCTTTCATGTTCAGATACATTTGATTTCATGGTAAGGGTGATGCATTTGATATTTGCAAACTAAATAAAAAATTTGTCACCATCCTTTTTCCAGTAGCATTTAACTTTCTTGAGGCTCACTGTGCACACCGAAATCATGCAGGCAAAGTCTTAGAAAAGCTATTTTGACAATTTTCCTTAAGAGATTCTAATCTGAAAAGTGGGTTGGTCATGGGAAAGAAGCTCTAGAAACTAAAAGAGGGCTTGATGAGCACCTGTAACTGAAACATAGCTGATTCAGTGTTTCAGTTGGGAGGATTATAGTTAAACCTACATCTTCTGACTTTCCATGTCAAGTTGTGTTAAAGTCAATTCTGTGCATGTCCTACTTGCTGACTAAATGCTTCTAATTTTAAGTATAGTGATCGTGCTTGCACACAAACCA
Source organism: Margarornis squamiger (assembly GCA_035222235.1). Classification (NCBI taxonomy): domain Eukaryota; kingdom Metazoa; phylum Chordata; class Aves; order Passeriformes; family Furnariidae; genus Margarornis; species Margarornis squamiger. The sequence continues at coordinate 12,343,624 of JAWWTY010000001.1, forward strand.
CCTGCTTTTATTGTATTTTATTTTTTTTTTTATCTCAAAGTGACATTCATCCAAAATATTTTTAAATCCGTTTTGAGGAACACTGAGGTTTTTCAGATCACATTAAACACAACAAAGAACTGCCTGGTCATCTTTTCAGAGGTTGCCTGTGAGGAAAAGTCTTGCCTGAACACCTTCTGCTTGTTCTTTTTAGGAAAAGGGCAGCAGTAAGAGATTTCCAACACAGTTTCCTGTGAGAAAGGAAGAAAATCCTTCAAATCTGCTTCCTTTGAGGCAAATCAGTTCATCCTTTCTAACATAAAATGAGAGCATGAATTAAATCCCAGACTTTGACAAAAACTTTATTCACTGTTAAAGGTTCAACTTTTTCTCACGTATATTTTTCCTATCTGTTTAGTAAAGCCCTTTTTTCCTTATCCAAACACCTATTGAAACTCTGTGTGTCTCTTCAGACAAAGAATGTCCACAAATCAGCAATAACTTACTTTATATTTATAAACTATGAAAACTTGCTTGTCCTCCAATGTTCCTTATACATAGAATTTTCCACTGTAGCACAAATTCAGATTTGCTTTCTGGGATATCTTTCTGTCACTAAAGTTTCTGCCAGTTATCATGCAGATTTATCACAACTGTAAGTTTCTCAAAATCTTTGCTTTCTTGCTGCTTGGAATTTCTCTGATGTCAAAACTGTCACAGCAGCTGCAGACTATGTGGGTTTCTAAAGTCCTCTTCTACTTTAGTGTGTTGGCTGTGACAGATTTGGACCTCAAGGATGTGAAATTGTCCATGCTATTGCAATAAGGGCAGTAAGATAACACCATGCAGGTTTTATGTGGGCACAAGAAAGTTTTTGTAGAACTGATATATACAAATCTTTTTTATGAGGAACAAAATTCTGTGATCCCAGTGGCAACATGAGAGAGAATTTTAAAACAAATATGCCCCCAGTTCAATCCCCTTTGACCCATATTACTCAGTAATGTAACTGAATGTTAATGTTGAACAATAGCATAAATTCCCTTGCTGCATCCATGCAGGGATTATTTTTAGATTAATGAAAGATGGTTTGAATTAGAGAAACTGGATCTAAAATGGACTTTAATAAGTAAAAAAATGTTGGTGGGTTTAGCCAGGATTTTGGTTTGGACCGCTACAGAGGGAGGCCATTTGTGAGTCCTGTTATTCAGGTCCTGATTTACTTTCCCAGACACTGAAGAAGCTGCATTTGGAGCCAAATCCCACTCACTGTCCTGGAGCAGCTGCTGCTGGGGTCCTGGGTCTGCCTTCAGCCCTCATCCCAGGGGTCTCATGAGAGATTGTCAGCACTTGGAGTCCCTAACAAGCAGCAGTGGGCGGTGGCTGATGTGTTGTTTTGCTCCAGCTGCTTCCCTGAGCTGAGAGACTTCACCTTCTCTCCCACAGGGAATGGGTCACTCCTCAGGGGAAGGCAGAGCTGTGGAATTCTGCAGTTCTTCGTTCCCCACGTTTCTGTGGTTCAACAAACTCTTTGCACTGCACACAGTGCCAGCAGTCTGGGTCAGTGCAATACCACAATTTAGGTGCAATAAGCCTCGAAGAGTGAGGCAAAGAAACTGTGACCCAGAGATCACTGAGCAAAAATCAGCTTTGAAGGTTTATCCTCAGTTTTCAGAATGAGAAGATACTTCAGAAGCAAAATACACTGCTGGGAAAAAAGTTACATAAAATCTGAAACACAAAACCTCGTTTTACAAAGGTTTTTTGTATTTTCCAGAACAATTTACATTAAAACAGCAACCCTTAAAAAAATTTTAAAAAAAAAAAAAGATATTTTTAACCTGCTTTTCAATCTGTTATTTTCAGTTATTTTCAGTCTCTGGTGATCTCAGCAAATAAGCATTCACTGGGCTCTGTCTGTTTCTTTTTTATTCAGCTTTTTCTTCCTACCTCCTCAAATTAACTTGTAGAATGGAGAATGTAAACATTCCCTGAAGACTTCGGGACCAGATTTACTCAAACTCCTCCACTGGCAGGTCGCACTAACCGGGCTGACAGTGCACTAAAAGAGAGGAGACCTCACTGCCTTCTGCAGATTTTGCTGTGAAAACAGTCATTGGTAACAGCAGAGAGAAATATATCCAACCTTTACAACTATTTGCTGATATCTGAGTGTCTGTGGTCTGTCTCTGAGTTGCGGGAAAGAATTAGTGAGCATTATGGAGATCATGTATCGTGAGGAAAAGACCACATGTCTATTACTGTGAGACTCTGGGAAGCTTGATTTCCCAAGTCCTAGAAGAGTTTATTGCAGAACTGTTCGTTCTTTAGGGAGTCACCACTGACACTCAATTCCCCTTTGTCTGACACATGGTGCTACAAGCCAAACCTGTAAGATTCAGGAGTTTTCTCTGGATGAGTTGCTAAGAGATTTCTTCTTTATGAATCAGGGGTTTTTTGGACTTTTGTAATTGCCAACAATTTGAATTCTCTCCCCTACAGCTTCTTCTGTGAAGACTAATCAATACAGTGAAATGATTTGTTTGTAGCACATTACTTTCCTCAAGGTTTGTTCTTGCTTATACATCTGCATGCTGTGGATGATTACCAAGATGGACACAGTAAAATCTTTAAATTTAATGAAGCAACACCATTTCATTTAAGCTGGTTACATAGCAAAATTAAGGTTTTAAAAGCTAACACCTTTAAAATATCTCAGTTTGGTTTGTAACATGAAAAATAGCTATATCACATTCTCTTCCTTTGGTTCATGATCCGGTCTGTTGCTAAGAAACCCTTCCTCAGGTGCCTTTGAACCTTCTCAGCATTTTCATCTGTAGCTATACTACCTTGTCAAGCCATAGGATACTGCTGCTGTGTTGCTGGAATTTATATTCTTTGCTAAAGTAGTGAAACCATTGTGCAGAGGAGATGCTAATTTGTTGGTGTTTAAAAGCATTATGCTTTTCTTTTCAATATTTCTTGTCTCATGCTTTTTAAGTGTATCATTTAAGGTGCTGTGCAGCGAAAAAATGTGCACAAGACAGAGGCAGTCATGAAATGCTTCAGTTTGTTCTGGACCCTCCCTTTTTGTGGCTTGGGCTTATGCCATAAACAAATAAGCCTCTTCATAACCCCAACTGTGTGCCTTCCATCGAGCTCTCTGTAGACTTCAACATGACAGTCTATTTCCTTGCTGTAAACTGAAATGTTTGGTGGGTTTTCTTTTCCTTCCCTTTTTTCATGCTTCAAATAAAGCATGTTCAGGATAGTGGCAGTGACACAAATTGCAGACAGACTGTCAGAGGGAATGGTTTCTTTTAAATATCGTTTCACAAAATTTAAGTTCAAGGCGTTCAAACTGGTAGCTGTTGATTGACAGTCTCAGAAATAGGTTATGCTGAACACTGCATTCTTAACTGCACATGGAATACTATATAAAAGTAACCTATATACATACACATATGTTTTTAAGTGAATGTCTAGTATATTTATTTATTCAGAAAGCACATCCATAGAGTGTGTAATGCCATCATCTCTTTAATCATCACTTTTTTATCAATTTTAACATTTGATAAACATTGTAAAGTTCAGCACATATTGAAACAGAAAAAACTCTGAGGGAATATTTATGAATTGTCAAGTTGGAGTTTGTTTTTCAAATTAGTGAACTTCAAATCAGTTCCAAAAGAAAGCAGTCATGGAGGGAAAGCTCTCCACTAGGAAAAATTAAGTCAGCCAGAAACTGGATGATAATTTCAGAGGAAAAATAAATCTGACCATTATACTATGAAGTTGCCTTTGTGCTCTGATATTTTCCTTTCTCCTCCTTCATTGTCCCAGTAGACTTCTTTTCCTCTAGTTCCTTTAAAATTTTATACTTTAATATGCATGTGTGTTTATATTGCCATATTTCTGACAGAAGGATATGTTCATCTAAACCTATTTGCATCTGTACATTTTGCATTTGTTGATATTGGGTCATAGTCTCACCAGGTGGAAAATGCCGTAGCTTCCATGATTCCAAGAGAACTCTGCCAGGTGACGATTTTTTTTCCCATTGTTTCATTTCACCTGGATTTTGCGTACTTCCAAAAAACATACCAATCTCTTAACATGTTTTTTCAAAAATACAAACAAGTGAATCACTATTTTTTCTAAGAAAAACTAGATTTCTGAATATGCCAAAGAAATCTCAGGACAGTAAGCCCTAATATTCTCTGCTCCTACAAACTCTAAGTTATGTAACTTTATTGTGCAGCATGATAGTTCTTTGTCTGGAAGGTTAAGGCAGGCTTGAAAATGTGCTTGAATTGCCATATTATGTTTTTATTTCCAGAGAGATAATGTGGGTAAAGAAAAAAAGGAAAAGTGTAGAACAAAGCTAGCTTGGATTTCCTGTGACTTTGAGGTGTTTGGTGAAAATGTCTGTGATTTAGAGATTGAATAACAGACAAATAATTTGAGGTTGCTCTTATAGATATATTTAATACCAGGAAAAGGTCAAAACTTTTAGAAATTTAGAGGTGAAAGTCTCACTGTCTTCATTTCCGAAAAACCTCTTGCCAAAGATAATTCAGTATCTACAAACATTCAAATTAAAAGATGGCTTAAGTTTTAAAATTGAGGTTTCCTCATGGGTGAATTACTAATGACTGTTGTTTAAAGAAGGACAGAAAAGTCTCTTAATCTGAGCAATGGGTTGAAATATTGACTTCAGGAAGAATAACTATATCTGAAACCAAACTTTGCAAGAGGTCTCTGGATATTTTGGCTCAACTAATTATTTAGAGACACTTCTTTTATGAAAGTTAAATCCAAATGAATGATGTCCCAAAGCTTTTGAGAGCAAGAGAAAGAAAGATGGAAGTGGACCAGAATCTGACTCAGCTTTTTGTATTTTCTCTACCAATCAAGCATTTTTTGATAGAGTCAACAGTTCCTCTGTCACATTCTATAGAGGTTTTCTATTAAAAGAAAAACATTTAGCAAATACTTTTCTTCTTTAGCAGGCAGGAAGTGTTTTACCGTACTCTCCAGCTATTGCTTCTTTTTGCTGAAGTGTGTGTTAACATTATGCTCTGCTTGATTATCTATTCACCATTTCTCAATAGGATTTTCTATCTAAGAAACAAATGCAGTTGATGCAGGAACACACATCAGGGCATGACCTTGTCCAACCCCCTTCTCAGAGCAGGGTCAGCCAGAGCACATTGTTCAGGGATATGCCCAGTCAATATCTTCAGGGATGGAGACTCCACAGTCCCTCTGGGCAACTTCTACTAGCATTTGTCCACCCTTGTGCCGAGTCTGGCTCAGATGGAGTTAATTTTCCCCATAGCAGCCCTTACAGGGCTGTGCTTTGCATTGGCAGCTAGAAAGGTGTTGAGAACCCACCAGTGTTTTGGTACTGCTGGGCAGTGCTTCCACAGCATCAAGGCCGTCTGTACAACATTACACACGCTCCCCACTAAGCTGGGAGTGGGCAAGATCTTGAGAGGGTACATGGCCAGGACAGCTGACCCAAGCCAATGAAAGGGATATTCCATACCCTATGACGACTGCTCAGCAACAAAAACTACCCTCATTGTAAAAGAGTTTTCTTTAGTTTGCTGTGTTTCAATTTGTGCCAATTGTCTCTTCTCAGAGGAACCCAATGACAGGACAAGATTCTGGCTCCATCTCCTTTGCTCCCTCCTTCAGTTATTTATACAGATTGATAAGATTTCCACTGAAGCTTCTCTGCTCCTGGCTGGAGAGTCCCAGATCTGTCTAAATTCGTTCTGACTCCTCCCAGTCACCTTTTTGACTTCCAAATATTTGGAAATGGTTTCCAAGATTGTTCTCCCCATCACCTTCCCAGGAATCTAAGTGAGGCTGACCAGCCTGTAGTGCTCTGGATGCTCCATCTGGCTCTTCTTGAAAACAGAAGTGACATTTGGTTTTCTCCAGTCCTCAGGAACTTTTCCCAGTTGCCGCAACCTTTCACAAATGACTGGCAGTGGTCTCAGAGTGACCTTGACCAGCTCCCTTAGCAGTCATGGGGTTCATCCCACCTAGTCCCAGGGGCTTGTGTACATCCAGGTTGTTTAAATGTTCCCTAACCTGATCCTCCTCCAAAGGTAAGTCTTATTTACTCCAGAATTCCCTCAGGTCTCAGGGGCCTGGAACTTCTGAGAGCAAATTTTACCAGTAGAGACTGAGGTGAAGAAGACATTGAGCACCATGGCCTTCTTCATGTTCCCTGTGGTGCCAATCCCTGCCCCATTCAGCAGTGATTCCATGATTTCCCTGGTCTTCCTTTTCCTGTTGAAGTATCTGAGGGAGTCCTTCTTGTTGCCAGATTCCAGTCCAGGTGGGTTATGACTTTAAAAAACCCATCCTGACAAGGTCAGATGGTGTCTCTATATTCTTTCCAGGTCATCTGACCTTGTTTCCACCTCCTGATCCTTCTTTTTTATATTAGGGTTTTGTCAGCAGTTCCTTGCTCATCCATACGGGCTTCCTGCCAACTTTTGCTTGCCTTCCTTCTGCACATATAGATGGATCATTCTTGAGCTTGGAGAAGGTGATACTTGGAAATCAGCAATTTCTTATTCTCCCCTCTTCTCCATGGTATGCTTTAAAGTTGGACCCTGAACAGATCAATGTATGGTCTCCTGCAGTCCAAGCTTGCAAATCGTAGTTTTTGCCATGCTCCCTCCTCTCAGGATCCTGAACTCTGGCATCTCATGGTCACTGAAGCCGATGCTGCATCTGTGAGAAACCACCACTCGTTGATCTATTAAGTGAGAAAGTAGGACATAAATCTAAACTATCTGTGTGACAGAATGTGTTTAAGTTTTTTGAAAATAATTGCAATGGGAGATTTGGTCTTTTAAAACTATGAGAACTGATCCTTCAGGGCCAGCATTATAATGTTTCTGGAATTTGTTTTTTATAAATTATTTCAGGACAGGAGATGATGGTGAATGGGGAGTAAAGGGTTTCAGAGAAATCATAGGGGAGTAATAAGAAAATTGGGTGTCCGGAGGCCAAACCACAGACCAGGTCATATGTGGGACAGCTTTTTGCTCTTCACAGTCTTCACAGGGAAGAAATGATCCCCATTTCAGGTAGTTCCCACCCATTCTCTGACTTAGTCCACAAATGCCAGATTCCCAATAAGTGTAACAGGAGAGCACAGGATTAGGACAGGACAAGTAGGGAAACAGAGACCTCTGCAGTCTTTCCTTTTCCCAGACTGAGAGAGGTCAAGTAAGATGCAGCCACTGACAGGTCTGTACTGAACTTCCTGTTATTTTATTTCACTTTTTCAGTGGCTTAGAGACAGAATACCTGAAGAATACCTGAACTAATTTTGATGGAGATTTGGTTAAAGCAGAACTATTTTTCTGAAAAGATGGACAGAGGCCTGCAGCAAGGGTAAAACTTACTTTCTATTTACATGTTATTGAAAAACTCTTGGTATGGAGTGCTGCAATAATTCATTCATAGACTTTAGATTTATGTTAAAAGACTTCATTGGTTTTGGTTTAAGTAGCAGTTTCTTTATAACACGTTGAGTAATTTTCCACTTAGAATAAGAGTTGTATTTCAAATCAGAAAGATACTCTTGAGAACACAAAGCAAAATTGTTAAGTGGGGCATATAAAAATGATGCTAAAACCAACAGTTCCAATGCAGGAAAAAAGTGCCAGGGGAATTTTCAAGGAGATTTTGCAAAGAGATAGGTCCAATAACTTGTTTTGGTTTGGTTTTATAGCACTGTTGCCAAAAACAACATCAAAAAGTGCTGGAAAAGCCTTGTTAAATCATTTAGCCCATTCCTCAAATCCCTGCCAGCGCAGGATTATTCCTCAGAGTGCATTCTCCACTGTCTTGTCCAAGCTCTAGTGCATATAACTCAAGCAATGGGTTTCCACCACTTCTCTTGAGAGATATGTCTACAGTGTAATAGATTTCATTATTAGGAAATATTGTTAAATGTTCCTTCAATGAGTTTTAATCCATTAATCTTACTGACATGCACTGGATCACCATAACCAGCACATCTTTCTTGCTCGTTTTCCACTCTTCAGTTGTTTGTAGATGACCAGAGCACCCTCTTTTTCCTCCTAGTCATCACTGAGCTTAGGTAGCCTAGCAGGGCTTAGAACATTTCTTTTTTCTCTATTCTATACAGGACAGTTTCTGCAGTTATTTTCATCGCTTTGCCAGTTTTTTGAATTTGATATCCTAGTTCTTTTCCTTTTCATTTCTGTCCTTGTCTTATTTCACTTGAAAGAGACTAGTATCAGATTTCAATTACAGCAATGGGCATTTCTGATTAGTTCAGCCAACTTTTCTCTTTCCTGCTGAAGAGAGCTGTTAAGACATCTATAATGTGTTCTGGAAGACTGAGACAGGTTGGCATTTCGCTTGCAAAATGTTCTATATTGTTGGCAGAAATAAGGGTTATTATTAAAAATAAAATGTCATGTAATATTTTACATTTCACAATTTCACATTTCAAGTACCATTAACTACTTTCTGTTGCAGAAGACATTAAAAGTATGAATAAAAGCCTCTTTCTACCTGGATCTAAAATGTTCCCACATGACTTTATTTTTGGGTCACAGTTGCAGCCAGTACCACATGGGGCAAGTCTTCTGTGGGTTTTGTCAGGCTTTGAGGGGTAGGAAGAGACCATAATAGTTCAACAATAATTTGGTTTTTTTCTGTTTTATAATGTTCTTCAATAGAACACTCTCAGGACACATGTTCAGAGACCTGTTCAATGAAGGATGGCTCAGTTTTTCTCAGACATTTGTTTGGCCAAAGGCCTTTTGGATATTTCAAAAATGAACCTGGCTAGATTCATGATTCAGCAACAAACTTAACCACTGTAGAGAATGTGTACCTTATACTTTCATAGATTTTTCTCATTCGCCCCTTAGAAATCATATATATGTGACATTCCTTATTGAATCTGTCCTCTCACTTTTCTTTCAACCACCAACTTGACATCCACTGCAACACACATGTGAAAGCCACTTTGCACTGTGGTAAAAATCTGTGAAAATTTATTTTAAGTTTAAAGGAAAATTACATTTGGTTTTGGGATTCTTATATGTAAAAAGTAATAATAGAATTTCTGCAACTTGAATATACAAATGCATAATGGATCATGTAATTACATGTGTTGTTAATTTGTTACTGAATTTAAAAAAAAAAAAATGTTGCTTTTTTTGCTTTTAATGGAGAGAAATATGGAAATACAGCACCTAATTTTCTGCATACACTATGCTGTGTTAATGAAATGGTCTAGTAAAAAGTGTCCCTGCCCATGGCAGGGTGTTGGAACAAGATGATATGTAAGGTCTTTCCAACCCAGGCCATTCTATGATTCTGTGAATTGGACAATTTGTAATGCTTACAGGGCTTTTCCTTCTTTTTTTCTTTTTTTTTTTTTTTTTTATGTAAAGGGCTGCACTGTAAAGAGAGGAGCCAAGCAAAGGAGAAACGATGACATGCTGTTTCTCAGTAAAATGTGAAGTAACATTTGGATGATGGCATTATGGTAAAGAATACAATCAATGCTGTTTCATGTAATAGTGGCAAACTTTGCCATTTGGTGATCATCAGCAAACCTGAAGTCATTGATAAGGGAAACCTGCTCAGTAATCTAATTTATGATTTATGTTTTGCAATCCATAGAGACAATGTTTTCCACATACTACAGCTTTCTTTTGCTTTAAGTGTTAAATCTCCATTAACTTCATGGGTATTTCTTCCTTATTCGGTCCTGCAAAGGGGAACAGCATCATCATGCATAGCAGATGACCTGCTAATAGGCTGTGTGAAGCTGTATTGCTATTGAAATGTGAGACTTAGTCTGAAAAACATCAAGACTATTTCCTAGTCCTTTCTCTAACAACAAATATTTGTCATGTTCATGTTTTTATTCTTATATATTTCAGCTGAGAGAGTTTCTAACTGTTCTCTTGAAGGATTTTCTAAAATGAGGTGAACTGAAGGTGCTCATTTTTAATTTTACCCCATTTTAATTTACAAGTAATTTTTGAAGTCCTCATTACTTCATTTTTCTCCTTCATGTTTCTGCTATTGCTTAAATGTATTTTGTTGACTCTTTTTTATTCCTTGTCCTACTCTATTCTCATTTCCTAACTCAGTGTAGGTTCATGGTGTACAGAAGCACACGGCTGGCTCTTTTAGTCTTGTGTCATTACAAAGCTTGAACAGAAGATAGAACAGTGTTAGTCCAGTCAAATACTCATCCCACCTACACTTGGACTGTGTTTCTTCTACACTGAAGCACAGCTCTTACCGTCCACACTTACAGGTTTACAGTATCCTGCTATTCCTCAGCATTAATCCCGGACCTTTTTACCCTCCAAGGGCCCTGTGGAGTTCAGAAGGGGTTTCTGGAGACATTAAGACTAGTTCACAAGGATACAGCTGCAGGCTCAGAACCCTGACTGTAAGATTTTTTGGGGCAATGTCCTTGTCTTTTGTTTAACTACAGGATTAAGCACACATGCAGTGCTTTATGAGCAGGAAAAAATATTATAATCTTTAATCAGAACTGCTAATCACAGTTTTTAAATGGGTTTATACAGAAATGCTAGGACACTTTCATATTTAAATCTCTTGCACCCTCACTAGTTTTAACAGAAATAAGAGAGAATAAAGTAAGAACAAAACAGGTTGGGATTTGTCTCCAGAGCGAAAAATCCAGGTCTGGCATTTGAGGCTACTGCCATAAAACACTAGTTCAGTTAACACTGACAAATTTGCTGAAGATTTACATTGTAAAATTTACAAAGAGGAAGAGATTCTAGAAATATAAGCAGTTTTTCACAGCTGTCAGTCTCAAAAGCAGTATCACTGACACAGCCACTGAGAGATGTGTCAAAGTGAAGAACAGGTGAAGGAAGAGCATCTGTCGTTTGACAAAGTACTTGACTAATCAAGTCAAAGATGGAAGTAATTTCAATTGCTGCTTGTTTGTATGATACTGATGATTTCCATAGATACTAAAGACCAAGAGTGGATCCTATTTTTAATAGCCACTCTGCAAACTTTTAGAAAGATGCTGAAAGGATAAACCTCATTAATTGTGCATAATTGCTGGAAAGGAAAAAATATGTCCCTGGGTTATTTGTAATCATGTTACACGATTACCTAGGCTGCAGTACATTCACTTTGATAACTTGGACTCAGTCAATATTCCTAAAGCTACTTTTTACTGTACTGGAGTAATAATTCCATGTATTTCCTTGATGTTTGCCACTTCCATTAACCTCATTACAACAGGCAAGCTGACTCTTTTCTCACGGATTTACATGGATTGTTATCTCTCTTTTCACCTTCTGTAACTAAGTGGAATTGGAATCTATCCATCTCCAATGTCATAATGGTATGCAACCATGATCTTTATTTTATTCTCCTTATCAGTTATTCTGAATTATCCTCCCCTCTTCTCTCCTCAGATTTTGAAAAAGGCTCTCATAAAAGCAGCAAGATACTAGAATATGTAGTTCCCAGAACTTTAAAACAGGTGAATGGAGTGCTATTTCTTGTGAAGATATGTGGGCTATATATAAGGGAGTTATGAATGACAAGGAGTCAGAATATTTGCTCTATTCAAGGAAAATCAGTAGTCATTTCACTTCAGTTTCATTATCTCTAATTTCTTATGCAATGAAGCATAGTTTTACTTAACATTTGAAGTTTTTAAAATTATTTTTCTCATCTAATTGATCACTTCTTTTTTTGTCCCACTGCTAGGTTTAGATTACTTTATCTGACACAAATATTTACTGCCCAGCTCTCCCTTCACACGGACAGGCACAATTCCTGGTGAAGTTAACAGGAGCTGCCCTTGGATATTCGAGAGAAGGTTTGGAGCCTTTAGACTTAATGCAAATAAATATGGTATAAATTGCTTTGAAATTATAATAACGAAGCACCAGCATTTCCCTGGTGCAGTTGATTCAATTTGTTCTGTATCTATCACTAATTTTTTCTGGAAATGTTTACTAGTGGACTCATATAATATCTGAATAGCTGAATTGTAACTATGAAAGAAAACTGGCTTGGAATTAGGTAGGAGAGGCTGAAAGTGCTTTTAGGAATTCAATCAATTTTATGTTCTAGTATGTGGAGAGAAATTTAACTTTAAAATTTGTGCTACACATAATAAATCCAATTCAATTTTCAAAGACTTCTTTGTTTAGCATGGGGTTTAGATATAGTATAAGCTATTTCTTCCTTTACCTAAAAAAACTGTTAATTATTCAGGTTACCTCTATTCAGTGACCTGTAGATGAACCTTCCCAAACCACAAATGACCTGCTATAGCACACATTCATTTCTAGGCTCTGTGCACAGTGTCTAAATTAATCTTTCAAAGCTGTAATTACAGGTGATGTTACATTTAGTTTGACTGCAGCAGATGATTTGTTGGTAAGTATGACATTTTGATCAGTCAGAAAAATCCTTAGATTTGAGCTTTCTGATATTAATCAAAAACCCTATAAGACCTTTGCATTCCCTGGGACAGATTCTCAGGGCAATTTTGTGGTGCTCACCTCTGATGTGTAGGATCTATTTTAGTTACTGTCATAAGATTTTTCTTCTGTATTGTTTTTCATAACATACAATACTAATATATTCCCAGAAGTTCAAATAATTTTCTTCTACTTGCCACTTAACTCCTTAAAAGCTATTTTTTTCTTTTTTCACATCTAGTTCCTGAGAGAAGAAAGCAAAATCCCTCCTATATTTATTTTCTCTGTGGGGCAAAAGGGAGCTTGGTTGTTTCCCTTTCTTTTGCTTTAATGTATGTGAAAGAAACTCCGCAGAGAGATGAAATTGGCAAAACTGTGGATCTCTGTTGACTGACTGGAGGCTTCTGGAAGAGTGATAATACTACAAAACTTAGATCTGATTGGTTGTGTTGCAGTTACATTCAGAAAAAAATACAAATTGTTTTGATTTAATGACAAAAACATAAGATGGATTGTATAAAATTGGAACTGTTCTACTGGAACTTACTGGTTTTACTCTTGCAATCATTACCTTATTCCTAATTCAGCCATTTAATATGATGTGGACCTCCTTCACACTGCCTCAGGTGGCAGCTATGAGATGTGAGTAGGACTGTGTTCATGTCCTGTCTCCTCAGTTTGCAGTCTATTGCAGTAAAATTTGTTAGCATGTATGGATGTCTCCCTCTCATCTTCCTCTTCACTATAAAGGTTTAGCTTCAACTTTAGACAGATCGTCCTTTAACTTCCCCATACAGAGCCTGGAAACTAAACACATCTAGTTATGGCACATTAATTCAGGGAAGTCTTTATAATATGTTGATGGAATGGGTGTACTGGTTCCTACATCGCTTTTAAAGACTTTGCCAGCTTACCCTTCACACATTTTGAGAGCTCTGGAGGAAACACAACTGCAGAACTATTTGTATTGCCTGTGCTATTATGAGATATGGCTGGTAACAGGAGACATTTTCACTTCCAGCTGCTGAAGTACCACCTTTCCAATTTGCTGCAGTTTCATTTTCAGCATGCAGTGAATCACATTCGGAAAAGGTCATAATTTGGAGAAGAATTGATCTGCAAGGTAGTCTTTTGTTAACTATAGACCAGCACAATAAAGCCCACATTTCATATGCTAAACGCTAAACATTTTTATTCTGTACTCCACTTTGTTTCTGCTGCAGCAATGAAGCAACTCTATAGTCTGCAACAGCATCTTCAACTAGCGGTGAGATAACTGACTACTTTATAGCTCAACACTAAAAGGCTTTGTTGTTGAATTCTGTGCCTTTTCAGTTCCTAGGACACTTGAACATGCAATTCTATAGCTTCTTAATTTCTAGGAATTATGTGTCTTATTATATCAAATTGTAATGGATTTTTGTTTTTGAAACCTTAAAATATGAAAAGCATTACACACACTTAGAACACTACTGATCTGTATCTTCTCATGGAATTATTGGAGAGCAATGGCCATAGGACAGCTTGACCAGATATTTACCTACCTACTTGTACTCATGGTGTCTCTGTCCTGCTGATATCCAGTTCAGTACCATCATAGACTCATAGAATCACATAATTGCCTGAGTTGGAGGGCACCTTAAACATCATCTCGTTCCAACCCCCTGCCACAGGCAGGGACATCTTCCACTAGACCAGGTTGTTCAGTCCCTCCATCCGACCTGGCCTTGAACACTTCCAGGGATGGGACATCCACAGCTTTCCTGGGTGATCTGTTCCAGTGCCTCACCAACCTCACAGTTAAGAATTTCTTCCTAATATTTAACTTAAACTGCTGTCTTTCACTTTGAAGCTGTTCCCCCTTGTCCTGTCATTTGCAAATAGTCTCTCTCCATCTTTCCTATAGACTCCCTTCAGATACTGGAAGGAGACAATTAGGTCACCCTGAAGCCTTCTCTTCTCCTGGCTGAACAATCCTAATTCTCTCAGCCTTTCCTCATAGCAGAGGTGCTCCATCCCTCTAATCACCTTGGATGCTTCCTTTGGATTCTCTCCAACAGGTCCATGTGCTTGGACCCCAGAGCTGGAGGCAGCACTGCAGGTGAGGTGTCACCAGAGCAGAGCAGAGGGGCAGAATCCCCTCCCTGCCCTGCTGCCCACACTGTTCTGGGTGCAGCCCAGGACACGGGGGGTGTGTGGGCCTCCACTGCACATGGCTGGGATGTGTCCAGCCTCTCACCCACCAGCATCCACAAGTCCTTCTCAGCAGGGCTGCTCTCTGCTTCATCCCTCAGCCTGGGTTGATACCAGGAATTGCTCTGACCCAGGTGTAGCACCAGCACTTGGTCTTGCTAAACCTCATGAGATTCTCATGGGCTCACTTCTTGAGCATGTGTAGATCTCTCTGGATGACATCCTGTTCTTCAGGTGTGAGGTAATGCTTTATTTCAATATTGTTATGCAGTATTAATTTATTTATTTTTTTTATCTGATTAGGTGACATTACTAGATTCCCTTGCCTCCCCTTTCTTTTCAGCTAAGACTTTTGGAGTCAGTGACCTGCTTAAATTGACACAGATCACATGGAAAAGGTACATAGGATTAAATTCCTTAAACAGTGGAGAGTCACAGACGCAACTTAAAGGAATTAAATTGATCAATTCACCAGAAGTTAAGGGATAAATTCTTCTGCCTTGTTTGTCTTCCCTTTTCCTCTGAATATTAATATGCTTTTTTAAGTGGCAGGAAAAACAATGTAAAAAAGGATAAGAATCAATCCATGCATCAAAACAAACCAGTCAGGGTAACTACAGGTTTCTGGGATCTGGCAAAAGATCTAAGAGTTTCCAAAGGCTTCTGGGGTCTGAACAGATGCCTGGAGAATTTTTTACTAATATACTTGGAAAAAAGTCAAGTCACATAGGTGGCCCAAAGAGTGTGAGCCATACTAAGTGCACTAAAAATCCTTGTGCTCAATCTCAGTTGTTAGTTTCTTTTATCCTGTATCTTTCAGGTGTCTAATAAATGATGCAGACTGACTGTGGCTGGAGAATCCTGTATAGGTGTCTCAGTCTGCCATTAAAGAAGCCAGGTGAATGAATGATGGGCATTTTTGGCAAATGGTAAGATACTTGCTAACTTTTCTGTTTGGGCGGTTAATTAGCATCAAAACACAGCTTGTTCAGTAGAATTGTCAGTAGTGACAGTCAGGGTGACTGTCCTTATCATAAGCCTTCTGCATGGCACATATATAATTTGGAGATAAGAGACACAAAGGAGCAGCTTGTAGATTTTATCTATACTGATGGGATGCCAAGGTATTCAAAACACAAAAAAAAAAAGAAAAGAAAGAAACAGCTATGGTAGCTCTCTGGCTCCTTAGCATTAGATTTCAAAACCCACAAGCAATTCAAACAGCTCTCTGAGAGCAGGAGATTTTTTTTTTTCCTTGAGATATCTATTGCATTTTGGATTTGTGTAGCTGTATAGCTGCCCAAGGAACTATAAAATATAGCCAAAAGACCTAGTAAGTCAAAAATATCATGTAAGTGCTGTCACAGCTCACTTAAATTTGTTGTATGAAGTGCAGGTGATGACTTATTCCACCACTGGAAACTCTCGCTTAAGATCTCAAAATTTAGAGCTATGTCTTTCCAAAGCCATCAGCATTTGACCCAAGACCTCTCCAGTTAAGAAAAGTAAGAGTGGCAGACCTGACCTACCTTTCTTGGATAAGTCAGGACCCTAAG
Source organism: Margarornis squamiger (assembly GCA_035222235.1). Classification (NCBI taxonomy): domain Eukaryota; kingdom Metazoa; phylum Chordata; class Aves; order Passeriformes; family Furnariidae; genus Margarornis; species Margarornis squamiger. Next base: position 12,359,867 of record JAWWTY010000001.1, read on the forward strand.
ATCTGTTTAGACATGCAGGTGGTTCCATTGCAGAAGTGGCAAGCAGCCTTCCATGACAAACTTTGGACCAGGACCCAGTATAGGGTTTCGCTTTAGAAATTTTATTTAGACCCCACAACAAAGATGGAAAAAGACTATTTACAAGAGCATGTAGTGACAGAACAAGGGGAAATGGCTTCAAACTGACAGAGAGTAGGTTTAGATTTGGTATTAGGAAGAAATGCTTCCCTGTGAGGGTGGGACTGAAACAGGTTGCCCAGAGAAATTGTGGATGCCCCATCCCTGGCAGTGTTCAAGGCCAGGCTGGATGAAACTCTGAGCAACCTGGTCTAGTGAAAGGTATCCCTGCCTATGGCAGCAGGGTTTGGAACTAAATGATCTTTAAGGTCCCCTCCAACCCAAACCTTTCCATGATTCCATGGAACTAGCAGTTGAGCACTGGCCACCAACAGTCCTGCTTTTCAGGTGCTGCTTGGGGAGGGCCATGGGCCACACAGCTGCATGGCCAAAACTGCAGCTGTGGAAATGCTGTAGATCTTTGACCTTGGAACAACAGAGCTGCCCTGGAGTTCCTTGAGGAGCTGATCCTGCTGGGAAGTGAAAATGCAATACAAAAGAACTAGTAGTTACAAAAGGAAAAAAAAAAAAAAAGGATATTACTACCAGAACACCTATTGATGAAATACTGTTAGAGGGATGCTGGCAGCATTTGAAAAGTATTCCCGGTTGTGTTTTTAATAACATTGGCCTACAGAAAGAGAATATGTACTCCGCTGAGCTGTAATAACACTGAGGAATGTCCTAGACCACAAACTGAGCATCGTAAAACTGTTGTTTTCACATTTTCCTAATAAAATGCCATGGCATTGTAAATCTGTCTTTATTTTGTTTGTAATGGCAGAAATGTGTTTATCATAAAATCAAACCCTCTTTCAAACTGTAGGCCATAGGGTAGTGATATAATTCATCCTGTTCAGGATCATACTTTGCATCACTCCAGTCCAAATCAAAAATTGCAATATGCTACTTAAAACCCTGTACTTTGAAAATGCATCATAACATGCAGGGCACATTCAGGTCTGTCCTGACAGTGAAGTTTGGGGCAAGGTTAATCAGAGACATATAAAGCAGTTAAATGACAACAACACATGGAGTTAAGCATGAGTATCTGGAATACTTGTGACAGGGGCCAGGTGTAAAATGGCAAACAGAACCGATAACTCACAGTATAATTAAAAGTATTCTGGTTTCAGCTTATCAAAGTTTCCTTTATCCAAAGTGCCAAACACCCAAGTACTTCTTAATTCAATTTAAAATTATGCTCCATTTTATAAATCACGAGGTTGTGACTATTGAGTTCCTTTAAAAACAGGCCATTTTATTTTGTGATACAAGTATGTGTGAGCGCTGTGTCTTTATAGCAATATAAATGTGTGTGTAAATTTGCAAGGAAGAAATTAGTGTGACTAGATGTATAAAAGCAGTCTGTAATGGCTCAGTTGTAGCAAAATTTCACTCTTGGGTAGAACATTCAGCAATAAAGCATACCAAATCAGAAAAGAGCCACAAACTCATTGTGAATTGCAACATAAATGTTCTTTTATAAATTATGACAAAGAAAGCTTATTAGAAAATAATGAGACTCACTGTCACATCCAAATAGAAAATACCATGCAATAAACCGCTATCTTCTCATTTTCTAGTCCTCCTGGTATGATGCCTGAAGTAAAAAGTGTAGAGGTTTGTGGATATAATGTAAATTGTGAATGGGGTATTCTGTAATTGTAACAAAATAGAGCCAAAAATGCCTGTATTAATAGACCGTTTTGATCTGTGCACTTGATTTTTCACTTGAGAGGGCAGCAGTTTCATCTTATTCCACTTGAGAGGGCTGATCGCTTCATAGTAAGTACCCACTCCACTGTGAGGCATTGAATACCAAGATCAAGTACACACTCTTTGTGGCTCTGCTGTTCCCTTCTGGGGACCACCTAAACCAATTTGAATGGAGAGGTGGAAGTGGGAGAATCATCCCAAGGACAAGACCAAAAGACCAAACACACTTGAGGAGATCAGGAAAGAAGCAAGCTTAACCTGCCTCTGAGCTGAGGCAGCCTCTCATGTTTTCATTACCTTCTATTTATCTCATACAGCTCTGCCAGAAGGATGACACTGTGGGATTTTTTTCAGAGTAAGAGGAGCTCTGATGAGATTGCCTCAACCCATTTAAGAAGCCAAGCATACCAAATATGATTTAGGATACAAACCGAAACATGCTATGGATACAAAATTTATGATAAAATTACATTACAGCAGCTCAATCTGAAAGAATCTATGTTCCTCCTTTGTATAAAACATATTGTACCAGAGTCTCAGTGGGGATACATTTTCAGAGCTCATTCACCTTCACAGAGCTACACAAACCTACACCAGGTGAGGATCTTGCCTAATATCAATTTTCTTCAAAACATTTCAGCAAGGGATTTAATTCAGGATTAAATGTGCATTTCCCCTCTTACTGCTTATATTCCATTCTCCGTGTGTTCTTAAAATATCTATAGACAATTGAAACAGAGGTTATGCATTGATCAATACTAGAAAGGGGGAAATGTGACCAAATCTATTCAGACAAGGTCATTGAAGGTGGTAGATGAAGCTTTGAGTAATAAGACATGTTTCAAGGGTGCTAAAAATGGTGAGAAAGGCCTGTGAACATCCACCACATCTAAATCTCTGGGAATGCTTACTTCAAACCACCTTTAAAATGGGGCATTTCAGTGCTGAATGTCTCTAAGCATAGGATACAGTCAAACAGGCAGATAGTACCGGGTTGAAGAAGATTGCTAAATAATAAATCCAGAATTTGTTGTAAATACAAATTCAAATATGCCTTTCAAAGTGTGAGTTTTCTCTTAAAATTTTTTCAGCTTCACGTTATGAAAATATCCTCAGGACATTTAGAAAGGGCAGTAGGAAGACAAGGAACTACAAAGATGATGAGGAATCTGGAGCATCTCTCTTATGAGCAGAGACTGCAGGAGCTGAGCCTGTTCAGTTTAGAGAAGAGAAAACTGAGAGGAGATCAATGCACATCAATGCACATAAATACCTCAAAGGTGGGCATCAAGAGGGTGGTTCCAGAATTTTTCAGTGGTGCCCAGAGACAGCACAAGGAGCAATGGCCATATACTAAAAGACAAGAAGTTCCGTCCCAGTATGAGGAAGAAATTCTGTACACTGAGGGTGGCAGAATGCTGGAGCTGCCCAGGGAGGGCGTGGAGTCTCCCTCTCTCCAGGGCGCATTCCAAACTCCAAACCCACCTGGATGTGTTCCTGTGTCACCTGCCCCAGGTGACCCTGCCTTGACGGGAGGGTTGGGCTGGATGTCCCTTCCAACCCTAGTGATTCCATGATTCTGTGAAATCTACCTCTCTAACTCAAGGAGCCTGGATATAGAAGTCAATAATTATTGAGTGGATATTACTGGAGATCTGCCATGGGTAAATTCAGACAACTGCATGGGAATAGAGTACAAATGTGGATGCTTGGAATGAATAGTTTTAGAAAAACACCTATATCAAATATCTCACAAATACCTATAACTACTTGCAAAATCAACAAGGCTGCTTAAATTCCCAATTAACTTCTAACATCTTCCTGAATATGCTACAGATTGACTGTACCATAGGGGACAAAATTCAGCTAGGGATTTTAGCCCGTAGAGGACAGAGAGTCCTGAGATTTCAGAATTTGAGTTACCTGGAGGCATGTTGAGACACTTTCAAGTCAGTTTTAAAGTTCTAAAATAATATCTTCTTTATTCAGCTTTCAGCTAAAAAGAATTATAAAAAAGGTAAAAGTCACAGTTTAAAGCAGAAAACTTTTAGATAAACCATTTTTATTGAATCAAAATGCTTATGTCATAAAGTCTATTTTCTAGTCTGCTCTAGTAAGTGGTAAACCTGATGTAGTCAGATCAGTTCTCTGTTCACTAACAAGCATGTGATAGTCTTCCACAGTTAAACAAATGGAGGTGGGGATAAGACTTTTTGCTTCTCTTCTGCAGGGCTTGAAAGGAGAAATGGATTCATATTTATCATATACTTAATAGCTGAAGCTGGTGAGAAAGACAAAAATCTTTTCAACAATTAAAAACATCATCATGGTTATAATCCTGGTAGGTCTGACAAGGTATGGTAATATTTAATATCTAGTATAGCATGTTGCTTTAAGTGACAGAAAAGCGCATAGTTAACAAGCAAAAATAATGTTTCAGTTTTAACAACTATTAGTTGAACTGACTGTAAGGAATCCAGAAATTAAGGATTAAAGAGAGGAGTTGACTACAAAAACATAGGGCCAGAGGATGTGTGAATCCTCATGTCAGAGTCAAGACACTTGCAGGTCATCTAAGTAATAAGAATTGGAATGCTGGAGTAGATATATATGCTATGATTCCTTAAAAAATCAACCCGTTAACCTGGTTCTCAATGTCTCCTAGGAAGGATGATGGGCAGGCAATCCTCTGCATTGGTTCTCTGAAGGATTTAGAGGATTCTCCTCTCTCTGGTGACCAACAACAGGGCTCAAGGAAATGGAAAGAACCTCTGTCAGGGGAACTTCAGATCAGACATTAGAAAAAGACTTTTCACTGGCCGGGCTGTCAGTCACTTAACAGGCTCTCAGGGAAGTGGTCATGGCATCAAGCCTGACAGAGCTCAAGGGGCATTTGGATGATGCTCAATATAGTGATAGGTAGTCCTGTAAAGAGCAGGTAGTTGGACTTGATGATTCTTATGGTCCATACCAATTCAAGATAGTCTGTGATTCCACAGTGCTGTATCTCACAGGCATACTTGGATATGTTGATGACATCTTTTTCCTTCTCCTTTATTTAACATTCTGAGCATTCAAATCTGAGGGGTTTTACTTCCTGAAAAGTTAAAAACAATGTTTGGCAACTGTGGCTATACAGGAGTTTGCCAGCTGTTAAAGATCTCTTCTTGATTCATTATTTATGGGGTTTTTTTTCTGTGTCCAGCTCATAAGCTTTCCCATCTCTTTTTTTTTAATTGAATAGGAAAGCCCTTTCTTCTGGAAAGATCATGAGAAATTCCTCAGCAAAACTGATGCAATCTGCAAATAGCCCATCAGTCCTATGTCTCCTATTCACTCTAAGATTCCCTTTTTGGGGGACAGCAGCTGTAGAGAATCCTAAGTATAAAAAGCTACTCCGGATACCTCTCTACAGTCTTTCAGTCTCTTCTTGAGCAGAATATACACCATTATTTTGAAAATGTGGCTTTGGCTTCTCCTTGTGTCTCTCTCAAGGGATTGAAAGCTTTGCCTATGTTTATTCATTCTTGTCCCTTGGGGAAGCACATAATAGTATGTCTGCTTTACTTATAGTTTTGGGAGAAAAGGTTCACTACTCTGATGTTCCATGGGACACCTGTCACATTGTCCTCTCCTGCTGGATGCAACCAGTTTCCCATTCATTACTGAATCTCCAGGGACCACTGCAGTATAAATAATGTATAAATTCTGTGGAGAAATCCTTCTCTTCTGAGACAGAAGGCTATTATATCTGCCAATGAAGTGTTTCCTTGTCACACTAGGTAAATTTAGATGTATACAATTCACATTACTAGAGTTTAACTTGGCTAAAACTGGTATTGTACAGAAGAGTACTAGCCTCGAAGTTTATATGCCTGTTTTAAGCTTCTCTTTAGTTACAGTTTAGGAAACAACCTCCTATTAAGTCTAGTGTGATGTGACTGTCTCCTAATATTTATAAGAAAATAGGGCTGAGGGGGTGTGATTATGCTTCATGTGCACTACCCTTAATATAAGGTCAGTGTTCTAGGTAACAGAAGGGTGTTAGGAAGCCTGCACTTAACCACTTTCTTTAACATGGGTTATACAGTGCTGTGGAAGTCTAAACTGAAAAAAAAAAAAAAAAATCAAATGAATCTTAATTACTGTGTTTTATTTTATACTAAAAAAGAGAATTATTGTATGAAATGCTTCTGTGATTCAACATTCCTCAAAAAAGAGAAAGAAAGAGAGAGAGAATGAGAAAGAAAAAGCAGAAAATCAATAAAGCAAGGAATTAAAAAAGCAAGCAAGCAAGCAAGAACTGTCTGCTAGCCCAGAAACAAAGACTTTCTGCAAGATAGAATCATAAACAAAGAGACTGCTAAGGAAAAATATTTGTATCTAAAGAAAATGTTTCATAGTTTTAAAATATAAGTGAGCACAAACTAAATAGAGATAAAATATTAAGTGTTCTGTTACAGAAAGGAAGCTAAGAGTAATCAATTTTTTGTTGGGAAAAAAAAAAAAAGTAGAGTAGCATATAAATAAGGAGACCTGGCTTTTTTGTTCCCTCCCTAGAGCTAGTCTGAAGTTCACTATTTTGAAAGAATTCAATAAAGGAATCTAAACTGTAAAGGCAGCTGTAAACAGAGAGTTTTGAAATGGGAGGAAAATTCAAACTGTAGATATATCCATATCACAGATATTCTCTCTAATCTTATGAGTCTGAATTGCTTCACTCAACAATTGAGGAGGGTGGCTTTCAGATTTTAAAAATGTTGTCCTTAAGAGTACCTTAGGAGACTAATTGCCCCTCACTTTCTGTTTCGATTCTATGCTGAATTTTCATCATCTCTATGAACTATGTACTCCTCCTATTGGCAAACTTCCCTCCTCATCATCTTAATATCATTTTTTCCTATCTTTTATTTAGACTCGATTCAAGGCACACTTTGATATATGCAGGCAAATAGTTATATTTGTAAAGATCATGAGGAACGCTCAACTAAACTAATGTTACAGATTAACTATTTGAGTGAAGTATTTTGAAATGGGAAGGACTCTGCCTAAAAGCCAGCCTTTATTGCTCTATAAAGAGCAACAGTTTCCATATGCCAGGGAGAATTCCAAGTGCAAAAGCTCAGAGTTCAGTCTGAGTTTTGTGATGGTGCCCCTTCTCCTTTGGGTTCAAGAGGAACTGGACCATTAGACCCTACATATTCCCCAACTGTTTAGAGTGGAAGGCTCAAATCTTGGTTCTGTTATTTTGTGCTTTTGATACAGCTTCTCTATATACATTTTAATTTCATTAGGTTACAGTCTGTTTAAAGGAGCAGAAATCTGGGTTGTGCTTCAAATTTTGTTGGCTGACACTTCACTGCTATAATGGAACATGACTCATGGCATGTTTCAGCCAACAGCTTTAGCTATATACATGAGACCTGTCTTTAACACATATTGTGCCCACTATGTTTTTCAGGGTCTAATCTTTTCTGCTGTTACTGTTATTTCTCTTTATAGTTAACGAATTGAAGAGATAAAAGAGGATAATGACATTTGTGCAAGATGTTATATAGGTTTCTCTTCATTGCAATCCAATGCCAACATTTTCCAGTGCATAAACTACTTTGTAACTCAAATTGTGGTGAAACACATGATATAAATACAAGGGGAAAGTCTGGAAAAATAAGCCTATTATTAGACTTTGACTTCATATTGTAAGCAAGTACTGAGGAGAACAATTTTACTTATTCCAGTGAGACAACTTTAAATTAATAGACACTAGTCAAACTGCTTAAAAGCTGCAGAATCTGAACCTCTTACAGCAAAGTTTATTATTTTTAACATCACTTTCAATAGATCACTAAAATGTACAAATAATGAAGTTAAATAATTCGACATTTCACAGAAATGCAAAAATCTTTTTAGGAAAAATAGAAAAAAATTGTCTCTGGGGTCTTGTGATTTCTCCATTTCTTCACATACTGTGTCATATAGACTGTTGCTACTGATTATCTATTTGGGGTTGTTTTTTGGTTTTTTCTCCATCCTGATTGTAGTTTCTTACAGTTTTCCACAAATACTGTCACTGCCTGAGTAGTTCACTGGAAAACTTATTTTGAGAAATCTTTGCTCACAATTTGATTGTGAGTAGTTTACACTATTTGATAAACCCTATTGATTTAAAATGAGTCATGTGACTGGAATCTCCATAATGATTAGAAACAAATAACTCATAAAAATTTATTTTTATAACATCACAGAATAGCTTAGGTTGGAAGAAACCTCTGTAGGTGAAAAGGTCTAAAACCTACCCAAATATTTTTATACACAAACATTGATTACAAATTCAAAACACAGCTTTTATAACTATACATTTTAAACTCTTTTATAAACATATCTGCAATACATTCCTGGTGATGATACATGTGGTGATGCATATATTGGCAGTATCAAAATTCAAAAAATAGAATTTAAACAATCTATAAATGTTTACGTAAAATATCTTTTTATATCACTTTAGCTCTAGTTACAGTCTCATTTTTTTCCTTAAAATGTGTAGCATCTTTGTTTAAAAAATGGTTGAGGATAGTGGGATTTGTGTCAGAATAGTAAAACTATTTTTACAAAGAAAAAAAGAGATTAAAAATGTATCAAAATACAGAAAGGTTATGCTGCCCTGAGCAGTAATAAGTACAAAACAACTGATTAGTTCATTCCTGGTTATGCTCCATTTAACTGTTTTCTGCTTGAACCAGCTTTGAAGAACTGCACGAACATGAAAATTCCTGAGATGAGATGAGATGGTCATTCACTTAACTCGCTGTGTCTTCTCCATTTTGTGTGTGCCCTTGTGCCCCTCTGCCCTCATTTTAGTTCACTGCTCCCTGACTTCTGCTTTTCATGCCATTTCTCATGGACTGCTAGGAATATGGGAGGGAATGAGAGATAACAGTGATTATCTTTAGAGCAGAATCTTCATCTGTAGCTTTAGAACTGACTTCTCTGTTCAGTGTTCCTTTTTGATTTCAGTTCTGTGCAGTGAATTTATTTACAGTGGAAGAAGTTGAGTGGCAGGTTGATTGACCCAAATTTGCAATGCACAGTAGGTAATCAAGCACCATTTTCAACCCACCAAGAATTTCAGCCTCCAGGAAAGCACATTTGTAAGGAGTTAGTATTACCTATTGGTATAAAAAAGCCAAGAAATTTATATAAAAACAAATAAAAATAACTGTTTTACTTTAAAAAGTAACACACCACTTTGTTTTGTTTTTTGGTTTTTTTGTTTGTTGTTTTTTTCTGTTGTTTAATTTGAAATATTTTGGATATTTATTTTAACTTTTTATCTCAGTCTCAAGCTGGCTGATATATCTCCTTATTCACCCAGTCATTATTTCAGTTTGAAATTTTAAAACTGTTATTTAAACCAATATAAGTGATTTTTTAAGAATGAGATGCTTGGTGATATAAGCAAATGGGAAAATACCCTGCTTTAGGAGAAGATATTAATTTGAAAACTTATTTCTCCTTCCAATTGCTTAAACTCAGCATCAGTTTTTTGGGCTTTGTGTCTGGGAGTTACTTAGGCTTCAGATTTTTCAAAGTAAACAAGCTATCCAAGCTGAAAGCTCTTCTCACACCTAATGAATTACAGTCACTTGCTTTAGTTTTGGTAACTTCATCTGAGTTCACTGAGTCTGTGTGGAGGGTGATTGTCATAATGTTTTTTCCCAACAACAGTCACAGAACCCCTGGTAGTTTCATGAAAAAATTCCTGAATCATTAATCAAAACCTATTTTACCAACTTCTTTTTCTGATGGCTCTAGTGTATTTGATATAAATTCCTGAGCATGTGATACATCAGCATGTTCTCTGATTACTTTTCTTCATTTTTTTATACAACAAGACTCAAAGGACCTGAGTTCTGAACCACTTAGTCATGAAAGCTGCATGTCCCCATGCACAACACAACCTCCACCAAAAAAAGCTTTCATTACAAGTGATAAAGGCAGCCCAAGCAAATATTTTTCTCCCCCATTTTACTTATGAAGAATGGAGCAGAGGGAGATTAAGTGATTTGGCCAGAGCTCCCCAGGAAATCTGAGTCCAGGAGTCCTCAGCTTTAATCCACAAGACTATCCTTCCTCTGCTAGGAAACAGATGTTAAATTGGATGTTAATTTTGCCATGAAACTTTTTTTAAGAACTGTGAAAGGCAAATAGTCTCCAAGAATGATTACTTAGCAAGCTACCAGCTCTGCAGTCTTGCATCTTAGAAGTAATTCATTCCATCTTTGCTGGCAGGCTTTAAAAGGCCTTTTGTTTTCACTCACTGATTAGTATAACAATCTATTTTGAAAGATATGTGGGCTGATAGAGGATATCATTTATTTCCTTCAATGGTAGGTTTTTGCAACAAAATGTATGAAGCTTTTAAATGTTGCAGATTGAAGCCTCTGATGTCAAAGATAAACATTTGGATTATAAATACAGATCTTCTAAAGTACTCTAAGTATTGTAATCAGTAACAGAAACTCACATCATTCACTTGCCTGCCTTAAAGCGCTGAAGGCTTTTCCTTTTAAAAACCACAGGCACATATATTATCATTCAATATTAACGACTGAGGCAAACATGTAACCTGAGTTCATTATATAATTTGTGTTGTTTTATATAAAATTCCCAGTTAGTTCTAGACTGCAGCATGTTATGGGTTAACTTAGAATTCCACTTGGCCTTCTTCTCCTCTTTTCTGCAATTCAAATCAGTCTTCTGGAAAATTGGCCTCAGTACCAGTGACGTGCTGCTGAACTTACAAGATCTCAAGAATATCCTACCAGATTTCATTCTTTTGTTGTAGAATTGTTTCCATCTGGGGTCTAGATATAAACTTGGAAAATGTAAAGGCTTTTCCTTCTCACCCTGCCTGACTTCAAAACATTGGCAAATAACCTTTCTTGTCAATGCAACACAGATTGGATTAAAACATTGGAGTAAATTGTATTTCTGTGGGTGTAGGAATTAATAGCATTTATTGAAAGTTTAATGTACTGCCTAACAATCCAAGAAGTAAATATGTACTTTAAAACCAAGGGAAAATTAACATTGAACATAACAGAATAGAAGAGAATAGTAGATTCTGGAAAGAAATATTAGTCACATGAGGCCAGATCTGCTGAAGAGCACAGTTACACACATTTACAAGTGCTTCATGCATGTGCAGAGTCTCAGTGTGTGAGCATAACTCCCTGGCTTGAGTCCACAGAGCTGTTTTACTAAGCTGAAGTAGCTAAACTGGGAACATAACCACTGTTAGCTCCTCTACATTCAGCAAGGCAATGGTGATTATATAGCTAAAGTTATAACTCATGCAAAATTAAGTTTGTGTTCATATATTTGCAGTCCATCACTCTGTGCTACCACGTCAAGGTGAAAATGGTTCTGATACGAAAGTTATCTGTAAAAATATTGGTACTAAACTTATACAGGGGAACTAAGCAAAAAAACATAGGAGACATAGTTTACTGGAGGAGACTTTGGAGTTTCCAGTGTGTCTGCTTGGCTTGTATTTGCTGGTGTACACAGCAAGCTTTAAGTGCTCATCATTTGACAGCATTGTCGACTGTCTCCAACCTTTGTGCTAGACATTTGTACATAAACTTTTGTCTGGGTGTGTGTTTCTGTGCCTTCTCTATTGTTACTGCATCAAGAACCATTCTTATGACTTCTACAGTCAAAATCCATTTAATACTGAGAGACTTTGACAATGACAACGAGAATTTGAAACATGCTGTCCCAGGTACTCTGAGATAACAGTCTTCCTTATTTTTCTCCACATCTCCAGAGCAGCAGCAGCTCTGGAGGTTTTTTCCCTGCTTTTTATTTTTTATAATATATATTTATATAAACGTATATACATATATATATACACATACATATATATATATATGCACACACAGTTAGATATAGATAGATATATATAACTTCCTTCTGTGTAGTCTCCCCAGTACTTGCAGCATTTCTACATGAGAAAGTATTCTCTGCATTCCTGATTGGTAGATGAATTTTTTATCCTCCTTTTCTCAGTAGCACTGATAGGTTCATGACCAAAAAAGTCTGCTAAGAATGGACACAAAGACTCCTCCTGTATTCGGGCATACTGACATCTTGTTTCATTAGTGTCCATAACTTATAACTAAGTGCTCTATGGGTAAAGAGCAGCTGTGCTGGGACCCTTTTCAGAAACACCAGTGGTGTTGCCTGTGTTACTGAGTAGTGCAGAGCAACAGAAGCATGCCAGTTTGTCAGTGCTGAGGACAAGACATCCACACACAATCACGTTCCCTGTGTGGGAAATAGACTTCCAGCTAGTTTGGTCCCACAAACTGAAAGCCATTGGCAGCTGCAGTGCAGAAGGTTCATACCTAGTTCATAATTTTCATCACATTATTGATTGACTCAACCATGTTATAAGATACTGCTAATATTTTCCAAAGTGTAGTCCAATTATGACCCTTACAAAAGCTGTTTGTGGCCTCTGATGTTACCCATTATACTCTTACTTCCAGATATAATGGCTGTTCCATCTTTTATCTTCCCAATTATTATTTGGTTTGCATTTGTATGGTTTGAATGTGAAGTAATAATCAAGTGAGAGGTATGTGACTTTTGCATTGCAAAGGATGTCTTCCAGAACCTTTGCAATGTTTTGAAAAGTAAGTAATATCAGCTTTCTTCTTAAGTATTATTTTTCTGATTTATTTACTGATACAGTAAATCTCATATTCCCTCAGTATGGATAACCTTATAGCTCTGAGTTTTATTCGTGTACTTCTTCCTTCCATGTTAATTATGTTGATTTTGGAACTGCAGCTAGTCCTACTTACTTGCTGTCCCATTTGGGTTTATAATGATGAAATTCATTCTTATTCATCTTCTGCTAAAGGGCTCTTCACTGGCCTTATAGAGAGTTCCTCTGGCTTGAGCTGCTGTGTTCCTCTGTGCCAATGCTATGAGGTTATATCTGGGCCTGGTATTAACCATCAAGAAATACAGTTCATTCCACGTATCACTGCATTTACTTACAGAGTTTGGCAAGGCATGGATAGCCCCAAGTGGATTGTTGTGGGCTATGATTTTTGAGGGCTGTATGAATCATGGAGTCACAACGTAATTTTGGTTGGAAGGGACCTCTGAAGGTCACCTGCCCAGCTTTCCACTAGGACTACAGTTTATTTTTGTGAAGTATGTGGCTTCTTTTGCTTAACTGCTTGTCTTCTGTTGTTTGTTTGGGTATTTGTCCCCAAAGTTCACTTCTGGAGGTATAAAATCCCAGAAATTAACCTACTTCTAGGGATTTGGGGGATGTAAGAACCTAAAACTGTAAGACTGACACTTCATTTTTAAATCAATTAGAAGCTTTTCTGTGCCTTTCTATTATCCTAAGAAAAAGAATATTTTTTTAAGTGTGACTTTAGTAACAAGTTGTGTAATAGTTTCATAGTTGGGGGCGAAACTGAAAGTTTTTCAATTATTCTTCAGATAAAACACTGATATTACTGCCTGAAACTAAGCTATCTTATTTCTGTCTTCCTTTTCTGAAATGTCTGGTTTAAAAATGCAGATCAATAAGACAATTAAACTTTGTGCAGTTATTTTGTGCACTTTGATAACAATGACGATGAGACTTTTAACTGCGTAGTTCTTCCACTAAGGGCATATCTATAATTCATCTTGCTCTCTTGTTCAGACTTCACTATTGGACAAAAATTCTGACAGAGATCAGCTTCATTCAATGCCTAAATATAATGAATCCATGCTATTTAATATAAGGCCTTCTAACAATACCCTATCAATCTTCTGTGAGCACATTGGAGCTTTTTGAAGGCACAATTACTCTGAAGCCTTATTCTTGCTTGTTAAATACTTGAGCTGATGGATAGTACTGGAGAAAGGAAACTGAAGAGACCCATCCACCTAACAGTATTTCTAAAGTAACCATAGGAAACAGAGGTAATCAATTGCTTTATCATAGAAACACAGAATCATAGAATGGCCTGAGTTGGAAGGACCATTAAAGATCACCTAATTGCAACCCCCTTGCCATGGGCAAGGACACATTCCAGTAGACCAGGTTGCTCAAAGCTACATCCAACTTGGCCTTGAACACTTCCAGGGATGCAGCATCACAACTTCCCTGGGAAACCTGTTCCCATGTCTTACCACTCTCTCAGTTCAGACTTTTTTTGTAATATCTCATTTGACTTACTCTCAGTTTGAAGCCATTCCCCCTTGTCCTGTTATGCTTTTGTAAAAAGTCCCTCTCTGTCTTCTTTGCAGGCTCTCTTCAGGTACTTGAAGGCTGCAAATATGTCACCACTAAGTCTTCCCTGTTCCAGGCTGGATAATCCCAATTATCTCAGCCTTAGGACAGGAGAGGTGCTCTATTCCTCTGATCATCTTGGTGGTCTCCTTTGGATTCGCTCCAACAAATCCATGTCCTCCCTGTGCTGGGACCCCAGAGCTGGAGGCAGCACTGCAGGTGGGGTCTCACCAGAGCAGAGCAGAGGGGCAGAATCCCTCCCTCCCCTGCTGCCCACACTGCTCTGGATGCAGCCCAGGATATGGTCTTATCTACACTGTGCTTTGTTGTGGGGAGCGGAGGAAGTACCAGGTAGTAAGAAAACTTTAGTTAGAAATGAGAAATCATTCTGGTATTTTGGACAGATCTAGAGAGTAAAGTGAAAACAATGAAGAATGCTGCTGTGGCTTCTGAGGTAGCATAAAGAGGCTTGTGGAAGCTCAAGAATGACAGAATTGCAGAAAATTCATGTTGGAGTCACTCCATGCCCAAAGCAGGGCCAGCATCCAGATCAGCTCCAGCCATTTGTGCCTCTGGTTTCTGCGGAGAAATCTCTGAGGATGGAGACATCACTCTGGGATGGAGACATCATTCTGGGAACCTTTCCAGCATTTTTCCACCCTCAAAGATATTTTTTCTTTATTTCCAGCTGCAACTTCCTTCATTTCAAGCTATGAGCATTGCCTTATCCATTGTGCAGAACTATTGTTGGCATGGATGCCTGGGCAAATTTTACAAAACAAATGGCAAAAACTGGAGTCCTTCCTTTTCCCCTGCTCTAACTGAACCCAGGAGAGGGGTATGGTGTTGTCACCATAATTAAACCAGTCCATGCTGCAGTTTGGTATCCAATAGCAGGAATCTTTCAGCAGGGAGGTGGGGAGAGAATATCTCATCCTCACTGGCTTTGGTGAAGCCGGAATTTCACCCACAGAAGTGATTATCCAGACTTGCATCATTTAGGATCTGATGAAAGACTGTGTTGCAAACAGTGGTTGCCAGTTCCTATAGGATGGTCCACAAGTAATTGTAAGTGACACAAGGCCATACTGGAGAAAGTGATAAAGCAAAGCAATCTTCCACATTGCTGACAAGACAGCTTCTTCAAAGCTGAAATTAGACATCTGGGGTTTATTGTGCTAGCAGCAGCAACACAGTTACACTGGGGAATTTCTTCTTATAAAAGTTTTACTTTTCCCTCTGCACCTCTCTAGAGTGCATCAAAAGGTTACAAAGCCTACTTATTTGAAGAAAAACTCTTCTCTGTCTAGATGAAAGTCTGAAAGTAGACAATTATTCTGCAGCATGTACATTACTTTGCATTATGTAAAGGACAAGTTCCATAAGTGGTCCATGGGAATCTCATGAGGTTTAACAAGATCAAGTGCTGGTACTACACCTGCGTCGGGGCAACCCATGGTATCAATCCAGGCTGAGGGATGAACAGACTGAGAGCAGCCCTGCTGAGAAGGACTTGAGGGTGCTGGTGGGTGAGAGGCTGGACGTGCCCCGGCCGTGTGCACTGGGAGCCCAGACACCCCCTGTGTCCTGGGCTGCATCCAGAGCAGTGTGGGCAGCAGGGCAGGGAGGGGATTCTGGCCCTCTGCTCTGCTCTGGTGAGACCCCTCCTGCAGTGCTGCCTCCAGCTCTGGGGTCCCAGCACAGGGAGGACATGG
>JAWWTY010000001.1:12375824-12413224 GCA_035222235.1 Margarornis squamiger
AGGGGATTCTGCCCCTCTGCTCTGCTCTGGTGAGACCCCTCCTGCAGTGCTGCCTCCAGCTCTGGGATCCCAGCACAGGGAGGACATGGACCTGTTGGAGCGAGTTCAGAAGACTAGATAAATGGATTAAATGGATGGAGCACCTCTCTTATAACGAAAGGCTGAGATAATTGGGATTTTTTAGCCTGAAAAAGAGAAGGCTTTGGGGTGACATCTTTAATTTGTTTGTGACCTTCCGGTACCTGAAGAGAGCCTACAGGAAAGATGGGGAGAGACTATTTACAAGGGCCTGGAGTGACAGGACAAGGGAGAATGTCTTCAAGCTGATAGAAAGTTTAGATTAGATATCCGTAAAAACTTCTTCCCTGTGAGGGTGATGAGGCCCTGGAACAGGATTCTCAGAGTTGTGCATACCTCACCTCTGACTGAAAAATAGACAACAATTCAGAGATCATCTTGTAAGAACATCTGCAATTATACTGATCATTCATTATTATGAACTTTTAAAGAAATATCTCACTCCAAGACCAAACTCAATAACTTAATAAACACCTTTCCATTCTATGAATATCACAGTCTTCGTTTCTGTTGCAAAGGAGAGAAAGTGTTACAGATATTGCTGATTGAAACTGTCTTCATTTTTTCGACCAGCAGTGGAACAAACACAGAGTGAAGGGGTCTGTAAGAAAACCGACCAGCATTTGCTGTGACATTCCTGTTTAACTTCTTCTGTTAATATGGGATTTGAAATGCATGTTATTTTAACTACTTGGACTGCTGAAACTTTACAATCTCAGTTGTGCTGTGGATTTAACACATATTAAAAACTGAATCACATGTAGTTCTTTTATCCCCTTATGTAACACTTTAAAAAGGTTTACAATATTACCTACATAAGCACCTGCAGAGTTACTAGGGATTCTTTGCACATTAAAGCATTATCTGGAAAATATATTTGTTTCAATGTGAAATACAAGCTAAAGAAATTGCATTTGGTTCTCAAGTCTCTGCCAGATTTGCAAAGCATTTCTCACTGTTTTTCCAGGATTAAGCTATTATTGAAATATAAAGGGCTGGAGTGTAGGATATACATATACAAAACCAGACAAACAGCAGCATTTTTCAAAAACATCTTAAGAGGGGATGCAAGATTTGATGCTTTAGATCTTATAACATTTCTACAAATTAAAACTATTTGAATAAGTTAATCTTAAAGCTTTTGAAAAAGTTCTTTCCAGAATTAAAATGTAAGACTCACACAAATACTTCCCTAACTATTGAGTCAGCAATTAATTCTACAGAATCCATACCCTGGAATCAGTACAATATTCAAGTCAATGCATCAAAGCTCCTGCTCATGCTTATAGACAAGACGGTATTTTACGTGATGAATCAATGATTTTGTGGAAATTTTATTTTTTTCTAGTGAAAAGAATGGAACTTTTTCCATTCAGAATTCAGAACACTTTTGAAAATGGCAGCTGAAATATATTTTAGGTTTGGTGGTTTTTTTTTGCTTTTTGTTTTGGTTTGGTTTTGGAAATGGGCTTGTTGACATTTTTTAAATTAAGCTTTAAAATTAGTAATAATGGATAACTCTGTAAATCCTGCTCAAATTAAATCTGGAGAGAAACAGTAATAGGTTCCAGAAACTCATACTATTTCTAATCATCTGTTGTAAATCTCCCAGGTCTAGCTCAAATGAAAGCTGAATCAGCACAAACATTAATCTGATCTGAAATGAATACACTAAAAGTTTCTCAAGATGAATTCTCAGAAAACTACCAGATCAGTTTTTCTGAGACCAAATAGATTCTGGAGATACAAATAGCCATCCATTAGTGTGAACAGTTCCCTGAAGCAAAGCCCTGAATAAATCAAAAGTTCTCTACTCTGCATTTCTATTTATGGGATGCTTGAATCATTAAGAATTTCAAACATCAAGGAGGAAGAATTCATCCACGTTCTCTTCAGCAGAAGGTGGAGAGATTTCCCATTATTGTGCTACAGATTTTACATAATTTATTGTTGCTTTGGGTATTTATTAGGAACACATGCCTGGAAAGAACCATGTGGATCATTAAATGAAGTTCCTGTAATCATATACATTGAATGTCTATAAACTCCTTCAGAAGCTGCTTGTTAGAAGTAGTTCATTCTCTGCTCATCAGTACTCTGATTGGAAGATCATCTGAAAGCCTTCCCCTTCGTAGGTTAGGAACCTCTTAATTTCCAGACTAACTTGATTGGATAAGATTTTTATTTTTTTCCGGATGTTCTCCTTTAGCTTGAATAACTCTGTCTCTTGCTGTTTGTTCTGACACACTTCAAACATCCTATGCCTTACATACATACAGTCAGCACTCATCAGCCTTCCCAGCCTGGCTAGGAAGATAACTAGGCACAGACAGGGTTACCTGGGAAACCTTTTGCAGCCAGATCCAGGGGTTCTCTGCTTGTGTTCTGGGCTGGCTGACAGTGAGAAGGCTTTGAAGTCAAAGCAGAGAAACTGCATGGAAGTGCTCTTGGCCAGGCTTTGCAAGCCCTGCAGAGAGCCTGGTTGTGTAACCCCTGACATGGTGCTGCACTCCTGTGGCTTTTGGTAGGATTTGGTGTGCATCTAGTCAGCTTGGTGGGGGCAGAGGGAGCTTGGGGATGATTATGAAAGATAGGGAGAAATGTGGTACACACATGTATGTTCAGACATATTTCTAGCTCAGAAACATTTCTCTTCTAAGGAAAGATCTCCATCCTCCAATTTTTCTAGTATACCTTTCACTCTATGTGTTCTATTTTAAATTATTGTCTTGCAAATGTATGTCATGGGTGGCATTAATGGCCTTGATAATGATATTTCAGCATTACTTGTTACTTTTAGCCATGGAGGATAAACTTTGAGGGGTTTTTACTTTTAGCCATGATATTGCTTTGCAATGTCACTACATTTTAAAAAATTATACCCTTACTTTGAGAACAGTGACTGGATTAGTGGCACTCCACATACTACTGTTAAATATGGAAAAAAGAAATGCTAGGAACAGGTCAATATTTTAAAAGCAATTTCCTGTCTAAGCGCCAAGGCAAATGGTATGCACACCTCTTGGGCAACTACTAAACAAACCCTATGGAAGTTCCACACTTTTTTTCAAAATATCACTGGGAATCTTAATTCCAGATTGGAAAGCTCAAAATGTTATGAAATAGTATATTAAAAGGTATTACATTACTTAAAGAAACTGTCCAATATGCAGGTTCTACAGAACCTTTCATGTTAGTGTTTTAATGTTAACTCTTAGAATAGGCCACTTTGATTTAGTGCAGACTTTTACCTGGCTCTGTGTGTTGGAAACAGGAGGGACAGAGAATCTTTTTACTAGTGAGAAAAAGTCCTTGAAGATAAAATACTGGCAGCTCCAAGACACCCATAACTCCTTTATATTGGATACTATTTAACTTTCTTTTCAGTTGATTTTAATTTTGCCATGTTGTTCAGTAGAAACAGAATTCAGCCTATGGTCCAGTAGTCAGATGTGAGTAGAAAGTATAAATATTCTGTGGGGAACCTCAACTTTGTGTTAAATCCTCACAGGAGCACAAAAGGAGTCTAAAAAAAAATCCCAATGTACTTTATCCATTAAACCTCATTTATCTGTGACTAATGACTCTTCAAATTTGCCTTTAATATGCTACGCTTTGAAATTTAAATTACCATACTTTCTTTCTCTGATTTATATGTCTAAGATTTTAAAATAAACGAGGATAACACAGAATAGTTGATCATACTAAAGTTACATTGCAGTTCATGATATGGAAAGCTGTTAATAGTAAAGTTCTGAATAATATTTAAATGTTAATTAGGTACGGTGATTTGAAAGCTGCCCTTTGGTATTGAAATAAAAAAGAAAATCTTTGTATTTGAGAACACATACAAAGACTACTAAAACCAATGAAAATCAGACAATTTCTCTTATTCCCTGAAGAAGTGTCAGATTACTTGAATCAACCATGTATAATAACCTACAAAATCGTTTATTTTAAAATTTAGGACTGACTGGGAAAAATATTTTTGCAAGTGACTCACATTCCAACTCTATTGGAAAGGTTTCTTTAAAAGTGGAAACCAGCACATGAGTCACTAGAAATAGACTCGATGTTTGTTTTGTTTTGTGAAGACAGAAAGCAAGTTTTGTTTGGGTGAGCACACTCTGCTAAATTTAATTAAGATATATGTTCTTAAGTCTTCATTGTCATCACTATCCTGGGTAATGGGCAATAGAAACTGACACATTTCCAATTAAACCAATCATAGGTAGAAGCCAAATCATGGCCTGTACTTAGCTAGATCAGGACACACAAGAGTGGAAGACAGGTATTGAAGCAGCAGGCCACAAATTTATTAATTAAATTCCATGAGGAATTCATTCATCCTTTCTCACATAACAGATGTTTGTCTGGGTCCACTGTGCGTTTGCTGGGTTCCCATTGTGATCTCATAGCTTAAGGTAGGCATTCCTCCCACTCACCTTTAGGACACAGCAGATGTCTGACTGATGGAGATTCGTAACTGAAGGGAGGAGGAACACTGAGCCAAGGGGAATATCTGCTCTGTGAAAGCTACAGGTTTCCCTTCTCTCCTCAAACATTAGATCTCACTTGACATTTGGACTGCCCCTCTCAGTCTTTGTCTCAGTCAGAGGACAAAAAAATCATGTGAAAAATAATTTCTGTTATCTTTTTATTGGTTTTTTTGAACTCTTATTCTTCTCTGACTTGCACTTCATAAAAAAAGGTGAAAAAATTCCCCCACTTTGACTCAATTGGACTCAGATCTTGCCCTATCTTATAGCAGGAAACTGATCACAAAAATAAAAAGTGTGAAGCATAAGGTTTCCTGGAAGTCAGATCAGATCATAGAGTTTGACTGAGACAAATCTCTCTAATCCATGTGAAGTAGAAAAAACAACTTCCTATATTTAGGAGGATGCTTCTCCAAACACTGCATTATAAAATAAGCTTCTTTGCCAGCCATCAACCATCCAAGGGCTTGTTCCCCATTTCTGCACTTCCCTCTAGGAAAACATGAGAGACTTAGGTTAAATCAGTCTTAATTTTCCAAGAACAGGGAAGAGACTTTAAGTTTCTTTGCTTCCATGGTCGTATGATGGGATAATCCAACATTAGAACCTGCTGTAGCCTTCATGCACCTCTCATCTATGCTTAAAGCTGATTCAGAACTAGGTTTTGAGCAATGCAGTTTATGTGGGATTCAAAAGTAATTGGACTTCACCAACAAGTAGGCTGAGTCTCTGTGGCTGAAAACTTACCAGGAGCTCTAGATGCTTTACATAATTTTACATATATTTATATTTTCCCTTGCCATTTTAGTCCGGCAAGTCTGCAAATGGACATGTCAGGTAAAGTTATAGCAGCTGTATATTTACAGTCCATCATAATAGATCATTTAGCATCTGATTTGATATCCATTTACTATTTTGAGTTCTCTTAGCTTTCATCTATTTCAGACCATGAATTAGGCATCTTATAGCACATAAGCTTTGCCTGTTCAGAACAGATTTTCTCCTGAACCTGAAAGATGCATATAGGTATGCTCTGTTTCTGCACCCCAAACTGCAAGCAGGGTCAGTTGTTTAATGCCTGTCAGATTATTTTCTCATAATCTGCTACTCCCTACTGCAGAAAATATGACTGTGGGTGATATAGTTACACATGAAATAACTGATCATGCCTTAAAATTCAAACGACAGCATTTAACTTTCCTTTGCAAGGGTCATTGCAAGTAGGGAAAAACTGCCACCTACACCAAACTTTACCTTTTGATTTTGGACAAGGGAATTGGGGCCATCTGGAAAGAAGATCAGCTCAGAAATATTTTCCTCCTGTAAGCTCTTTGGCATGATTCATGGACCATTTAAGGGAAAAAAATTAAGACCCTGGAAGACAGGGTGCTGGAAACTCCTGAAAACCACACATTCTGGTTATTTTCTGAACCTGTAAGAAAGACAAATCTGGATGCACTGATAACTTTATGTTGCCTTGGTTTTGTGATGGGACACTCTTTCTGAACTTGAGAAAAAATTTTTGTTTCAGGGCTCCCCACTGGGCAAAATTATTCTTTGAGTTCTTTTGAATACATCTAGGTTGTCATGTATGTGGGTATGGAAGTGTTATCTTTGCATATGTGCTTGTGGATTTCAGATTAAAAAAATGAAAAGGAATCCAGCTCTGGATAGAGAGAGTAGCATCAAAGCTCCTGCACCTGATGTGATGTGACTATGGAAAATGTCACCATGGCACATTCTGCTGCTCCAGCAAGGCATGTGCTCAGCGGAAGTCCAGTTGTGCTTTTGGTGAGGTCTTACTGTGCCCTTTACCCACTGCTTTTTCCACACTGCTGACCCTGAAATTTTCACGTCCTAGGAACTTGTGATAGGTGTAATAAAAATTTAAGATCACATTGCCAGCTGCTGTATTACTTAAGTTGGATTTTGTTTACTGTTATCAACAGGGATAATGTGAGGTGAATTCCTATGCTTTTCATTCCTGGGTTGGGGGAAGAAACATATGTAGTATCTGTTTTTATCATATTGCCCATAGATTGTGCCCATAGAAGGTGCTGTTCAGAAAAACAGTGCCAATGAGCACATGCATGTCACTGTTACAACAGGGCTGGTACCCTGATATTTAGTGACACTAGTTTTTGATTAACCTCTTTGATCTGCTTTAAATTTATTTGCTGTAAATTTCAAGAATGACCCTTCCCCCTTGTCAAACTAATACAGTTCTTGTCTGGGTGTGTGGGAGGGATGAATGGGGGGAGAAAATTTTAATAGGAATAAAGAATTGCTTGTAGAAGTGTGTTTCCTTTCCAAATGTATTACTTTTTTGGATTAACATACCTAATTTCATCTATGATGAATCCCCCAAATCTGTAAAGCTTTATAGTTGTTTATTGTAGATGTTTTCAGTCAAACCTGTTCAAATTGCTACTATTATTTGTGCAAAAATTATTAACTGGCTCACTTTTCCACCCATCAAGTGCTGGTAATGTAAATTACATTTTGGAACAACATGTTAGTTTTGAGGTTAAGCAAATATTAATTGTAATAAGAATCTAGACCTGTGTTAAGCACATTGGCAACCAGTTCTTTACTATTGTGATAAGAAGAGAAAATACCAAAATGTGGCATTCCAGTCTTAAATAACTTTTTTGAAACAAAACACAGTTTTTTTATGTACAGGCTAGGTGTAAAGTTGAAACAGAGCTGTATGAAAAGGGACTTAATTTTCATTGTTTACACAGAAAGCCTGGGGGAGAGAAAAGATAATACAATGCTAAATAAACCTCTTCTATTCTTGTCTATATATACATGCATGTGTATATATGTATGCATAGTATATATAAACTTCTATTGGTATGTACATAAAAGTTGATCAGGAGCTTTAGGGACAGGAATAATCTTTCCATCGTATCTCTTCCTAATACGCTGGAATTAAATGAAGACTCAATACTCCAGATCAACAAAATCCAAGGATATATGCAGTATTTAATTAGCAGGATGATAGCAGCTATGAGAACTTGCTATAGGATTATGGACAGGATTTTCTCCTGCGGCATTCTCTTGTCTTTGTTTGCTTACAAAATGGAAGACACTACTGCTAAAGAAGATTTTGTCATCTTAATTAGTAACTTATGTCAGCTGAAACCATTCAAACTTCTTCATCTAATAAGAGTAAGTTACTATAGCTGGGTAGCAGAGAGTACCTAGAATACATTGCAATGTCCTCCCTCCATACCTACTGCAGCAAGAAGAAAAAGTTTCTAATGTATTTAACATTTTGTCATTCTTTATTTGGTTATTAAAATTATCTTACTGACAGAATTTTCTTTTGGTATTTGGGCAAAGCAGGCCAAATTTTTAGTCAGATTCCTAGACAGGGATTCTTATTTTCAGGTGACCTAAATGACTAGATAAATGAAATGTAGCAAGAAAAAGCAACTCAGCAAGTTTCAGCAAGTTGGGTAAAAACCTTTTAAATAATAAATGGTGTGCATACATTTAGAAAGTGCCATATCCAAGCATCTTTCCCTTTCTCTTTTCCTTTCCTTTCTTTCTGGTACAGAACAGCAGTTTGTCAGTTTGCTGCACTATCCAAATACACTCTCCCAGACCTCTGAGTCCTGTTGCTACCACAGGGATTAAATAGATACATATAAAGAAAGGAGGGGACATCGGGAATTTCTTGGGTTTAAACTGACTCAGAGGTAAATGGTGTCTGTAGTATTGCATTTGACATGGCACAGAGCAGCATCTTGCTTTCAACTTGCTTTGAACTGTTTCACCAGGCTGCAAGACCCCAGCTCCAATCGGATCTACACTGAAGCCTTCACTGGAGGTCAGACAGACAGAAAAGAGGAGTTGGCATCCCTTCTTGCTGACAGTGCTGTAAATCCTCTGGCTGAAGACATGGATTGTCACAGCAGAACAGACACTTAAGTGGCATCAAGGTCTTCTGTTGTTGCAGCTGAAGTTTGGCAAAACTGTCAACAGGGAAGGGAGCATTTGTTTGGTCTGCAGAATTTCTTGCTGTTGCTTTATGCCTGTGTGTGCATGAAAACCAGTCAGAAATGAAGAATCAACAATTCTCACTGGTAGAAGAGCACTTCAGACTGCCCTTCTGTCTGCTTTTGAACTTTTGAATGATTCAAATGGAAATATATACCTATGCCCTTAAAAAACTGTATGACCTTCCCCCTTCACTTCCATAGTGGGGGATGGTGTGTTCATAGGACAGCACAGCAGAGAAATACCCAAGCAATTCCTTCATTGGCCTAACCCTTCATGGCTAAGGTAAAAGAATCTGCCTGGATGGTGGTTGAGTGTGCCTGGCTGGTTTAATAGTCTTCTGGAGCCAACACTGCATGGAGAAATTGGGACAGCACTAACTTGTCAGAGCCAACCAGGCAGCCAAGGTGCAGCAGGAGAAAGAGGGGTGTCACCAACTTGTGTTTGGCTAAAGCTCAGGCTTGAACTCTGCATCTGTAAAAGCTAAAGGGCAGAAATCTGAAACCAGATGACACTCGGCCTTCAGTGTGATTTGCAAAATAAGATTTCTCAATATTTTCGTGTCAGAATGGTACTCAGTGAGATTAGGATCTCAGAAAGCTATGTGCTAAATGTACCCATAATGAGATATTATCACCTACTCGAGCAGTTAGTTGCTAAATAGACAAGGCATGCAAAGACAGTCTTTCATCCTTATTTAATAGATTAGGAAATGAGGTGATCAAACAATTTTCATCAGAGTCTTTAAGAGCTTTCAGGGAAAGGAAAGAACTGAACCCAATTCAGCTCAAACATCTGAATTCAATTCCTTGACTCTAGGGTCATCTTTCATTTCGTCTTCCCTCTCAGATTTTTTTTTACAAAGACTACAATCACGAAACATATCAGCCTTTACCTTTTGGTATAAATATTCCTACAAGGGAAAGCAGAGCAATTCCTCAATAAGTACAGTCCATTTTTGCAAGGAGTCTCCTAACTTGGTGTCCCCTGCAGGCAGTTTTGTTGTGGTGTGTGAAGCTGCAGCATTCATAGGGTAATACTGGCGGGAAGAAGAGGGAGGGAGTGAGTCTCCCTCCTGCAGATGGAACTGAAATAATTTATTCATGGTAACATTTTTAGAGCTGATAAAACTCATAGTCATACACCCATTGGAAAAGAAAGGGTTTAAAAAGCAGGAAATACTCAGAAATCATGATTGTTTAAAGCTGTATAATTCCAAGATTTTGGGGCAGATTCTCAACATTTGGGCTTGGCAATACACAGGGATACTGTGCCTTTCACTCAGTTGAATTGCAAAATTCTATCACTTTTTTTTTTTTCTTATTTCACAGAATCACAGAATCAACTAGGTTGGAAAAGACATCTGAGACTGAGTCCAATCTATGTCCTAACACCACCCTGCCTACTAGACCATGGCACTGAGTGCCACAGTCTCTTCTTAAGAAAACACCTCCAGGGAAAATGACACCACCACCTCCCTGGACAGCCCATTCCAATGCCCAGTCACTACCTCTGTAAAGAACTTCTTCCTAATGTCCAACAAAAACCTTCCCTGGTGCAGCTTAAGACTGTGCCCCCTTGTCCTGTTGGTGCTTGCCTGGGAGAAGAGACTGACCCCTCCTTGGCTACAGCCTTCTTTCAGGTAGTTGCAGAGAGCGATAAGATGTCCCCTGAGCCTCCTCTTCTCCAGGCTAAACAACCCCAGCTCCCTCAGCCTCTCCTCACAGGACTTGTGCTCCAAGTCCCTTCACCAGCCTCATTGCCCTTCTCTGGACCTGCTCCAGCACCTCAATATCGTTCCTAAACTGAGGGGCCCAGAACTGGTCACAGCACTCGACATGGGGCCTCACTGGTGCTGAGTACAGTGGAAGAATCACTTCTCTGGTCCTGCTGGCCACACTATTTTTGATACAGGCCAGGATGCCATTGGCCTTCTTGCCCACCTGGACACACTGTTGGCTCCTGTTGAGCTTCCTGTCAATCAGTACCCCCAGGTCCCATTCTGTCTGGCTGCTCTCCAGCCACTCTGTCCCCAGCCTGTGGTGCTGCAGGGGTTTGTTGTGGGCAAAGTGCAGGACCCAACACTTGGTCTTGTTGAACCTCATACTATTAGGTTCAGCCCATCCCTCCAGCCTGTCCAGGTTCCCTCTGCAGAGCCCTCCTATCCTCCAACAGATCCACATTCCTTTCAACTTACTGTCATCTGCAAATTTGCTAATGGTGGACTCAAGAGATACAATTTTTAAGTTGGCTGATGTATTAACTTTGTAACAGCTTGCATAGTGCCCCTTTTTTAATGAAGTATTTTAAAGTCCCTTGATTACTGAGCTGCTTATATTTACACTTGCAGATTCAGTGATTATGGGACTGATGGATTCATTTTTAAATTAGATGTTCCCAAGTTTACTGCAAATACCTGCACAATTAACTTTGTGTAATGAGATACAGCTACCAAATTTTTAACAAATCCAAACAGGATACTTTTTATCCTCATAGAGTAAGGGTCCTCTTTGCAAAGCCATTGTAGTACTTATTTGTCTGAAATCTATTTTGTTTAACACATAGTATAAATCAGTTTTATTCTATTAAAATTGCAGAAAAATAAGTTTTTTGAATTCTAGCAACAGTGAAAAAGTGTCAAGGTTTGAGTGGGCATTACCTCTTATTCTTGAAATGGCTTCTTTTGCCCATATGTTACAAATAATGTCCATTCTGTAGATGCACTATAAATGCATCCAAATGTACAGCAGTAGTTTTATGCGTGTGAACGAGCCAGGGAATGTGTGATTAGCAAGCCATTGTGAGGTGCTGTGAGAATACACTTTGTGAAATGGATACCTCTGCATAGTTGCCAAAAACCCCAGATGATCATTTTAAAAGTGTTTTCAAATATTTATGGGTCTTTGGAGGGGCTATAAAGACCATTGCCTTTCCAGAAAACAGACTGATGTAATCTGAAGAAAAAATTATTTTTCTGGCCACCCAGCTGCACCAACAAACTAGGTGAGATATATTGATATTCCTTGCATGTAGATAAGTCAAAGAACGGTTTTCCTATGCATGAGAGTTGCAAATTTGTAGTGGAATATATCAAAATCCAAATTCAGTACTGGGAAGTTACATTTGTTTAGAAGTCCTGCAGTCACTGAGGTGACACAAACTATTTCACAGCCTTCCTTGAAGGAGAGGTAAATTACTTCAGCCTTAAGTCTCTCGAGCCCCCCTTGCTTTCTCCAAATGAAGTCAAACCTCTATATATTTCAAATATGAGCAAAACCTACTATGAATCAACAGTGTCCATTTCACAGAGAATACTTGTGTTTGAAAACAGTAAATTACAAGCGACACATAACACTCTTCACATTTGTTAGCATGTGAATACACTTTTGGGCTAGTTATGAAAATAACTAGAACAGCCTGTTTTCTTTGGTTTCAACAGCTGTAAACAAACACTTTGTTTCTGAGGCAGTTTGAAAGGAGAATAGTAGATATTTTATTGTTTGAAACTAAATTTCAAGAAGTTTAACATGTTCAGAGCTGCAAATCTGGTAAACAGCTTTCTTGCCCATCACATGTAATAAAAATTATCTCCACTTGTAGATAACAGATAGAGAAACCTCAACAACATTGAAGCACTTAATTGGCCACCTACCATTTTTTTGACTGCTACTATGATAACAAATAACATTGCTGCAGTTTGTTGTCCCAATCTGATTTTTTCCATAGACCACCAAAGGTATTAAATTTCCAATTCCAGGATTTATTTTTTTTCTCCTTCTTTCCAATAAGTTGTTACCATCATTCATACACAGATTTAACTCTTCAGTGGCATTCCTGTGTCCAGATTATATCCATGTACCAATCTGTCTTTATAGATTCAATCATTCAGTTCGTAATACTGAATGTAAGCACAAGTCACATTTCAATAGGACTATTTCAAAAGTTTTGACTCTTCTTTTTCCATGCTTGATTGAGATAAAACCACTTTTGTCTATAAATTTGAAACTATTGGTGCATACCATTCTTTCGACATGCTTTATGTCTGATGACTTAGTCTTGTTTCACAAATGGGAAACTGAGAAAAAGAGAAACAAAGGACCAGGGAATGTGAGATGGAATTGTCTGAGCTAGTGCTGACACAAGTGGGTTGGTTCTCCTCCTTCAGTGCAGTGTGGCACGAACCTGCCCATCCCCAGTCCCAGCCTGTGGTACTGGAGATGTGTTGATGTGTGCTGGGGGGGCTATCAGGTCCCAGAGCTGCTGCAAACCCATCCTGCTTGCCCACTCTCCAGGACACGGTGTTGGTAAGTCCTGAGTGATTTTCCCTAAGTCCTGTGGAAAGTCTGTAGGAACATTGAGTCCGGCTCTCCTGAATTACTCCTCCTCCATGAACTAACAGCAAGACCATTTTTCCTTCCTTTTGTGTTGGGCTTAAACATCCCTTTTTCTTTAACAATTTTTATTTCTGTTCTGAGATAAATACGTTCTATTTGAATCATAGAAAATGTGTGTCATTGGATTTGCTCTCTGATCTCATTTCTGTTAACCTCTATCTATCAAAGGTCTGCCCACATTCATTTATCTGAAAGCTCTTTTGGTTGTTTTAGTAAATGTATTACTTTTTCCATCTATCTTTTTAGAAAAATTGGAGCACCATGAGTGCATGTATGAAAAGTATTTCTTTTCTGAATTTAAAGATTAAGAATACAGGATATATTTCTTCTTTTTTACTCAATCATCTATCTCCAGCAAGATAAGGTGGCTTTATGAAAAAGCCCACAAATATAGAAATACAGCTACTTTGTGTGGAAGACAACTTTTCTGATCTCTATGGCAGAAAAAGTTACCAAAATTTACATTTCTACTTACTATATGGGGGGTTTTTTGTGAGGTAGAAAACAGCATTTGGGGGAAAACAACATTTGGACAAAACAAACATTAGAAAATGTGAGAGATAACTGGTTAAAGTAAACATAATAAAGGTGCAATCTGAGCATTTTCAAACAAATTCCTATTATATTTTGCAATATTTTCACTCTGGCACTGCTAAAGCATCCATTTTCTTTATAGGAAAAAAAAAAAACACAGGAAAAAAAAGACAAATATTTTTTACATCTCAGTTCAAGAAAAAGAGGAATTCATGTTGTCTGCATGCTGCAATTTGTGTGGATCTTTCTGTCATTTTCATGCTGATAAGATGTCATTTTAGCCAGTGTTATCTAAGTTATATTCTGGATAATTTGACATGGAATGTGCACTGTAAGGAAAAGAAATACCTTTTTTAAAAGAGATGTGAATGTATTAAATGAAAATAATAGTTATATCCTGCAGCTTTTTCAGCCTAAAAGTCTTACATAAGATTGCAGGTCTGCTTATTTTGGAGAGTATCATAGAATGACCTCAAAGATCATTTATTTCCAACCCTCTGCCATGGGCACGACACCTTCCACTAGACCAGGTTGCTCAGAGCTCCATCCAGCCTGACTTTGAACACTTCCAGGGACGGGGCATCCACAGCTACTCTATGCAACCTGTGCCAGTGCCTCACCATCCTCATAGTAAAGAATTTCTTTCTAATATCTAATCTAAGCATACTCTCCTTCAGTTTGAAACCATTCCCCCTTGTCCTGGCATGACAGGGGAAGGAGCTGCAGTCTGTCTGCTCTAAGGAGTTGCCTCAGTGTCCGCATTCCGAAAGAAAGCAACATGGGACCAATTTCTGTCATGACCCTACTAGTGTTTGCCTCACATCAGTGCCGTATTTTCAAAGTTTGCAGGTCCTTGCAAGGACACAAAGGGGAATATCTGGACTTCTCTGCATGAATCTACAAGCAGTTACTCCTCTTGTTGCCTTCCTGACAATCCCTTGTACAGGTGTTGTGCTTTCCTCCAGGCAGTGTGGTAAGATGGTCTCCATGCAAGTCGTACACAGAAGCAAACTGCATCTCACACGTGTGGTGCAGCTTGCAAAAGGGGACACCTTGCAGCTCTCAGCCCTCTCAGCACAACAGCAATTTCCCTTTGGATTTGCAATCCAGACAGTAAGCACCTGAAAAAGGTGCTAATTCCAAACATGTTTCTGAACAAAGGTCCCGGCCTCTGATAATGTGTGAAAAGCCTGTGTGTGCACAAGGCTGGGTGATGTTCAGTGGCAGCAACACTAAGCTATTCACAGAAACAGGAGCAAGGTGAGAGCAAGAAATTTGCAGTGGGAAAGGTGGGTACCAAGGGGATTGTATGATACGGTTGCCAGTGATAGCAGGTGACAGAATTCAATGACCAAGGAGGTCTTTTTCAACCTTCTACTCTCACATAAGTGTCAAATGCAAATATATTTCAACAAGGGTTAGAGACTATTATATTTGATGTCACCCTGCCTGTCATGTCAGGACTACCAGGAGGTAAGTTGGCCCTGTTCTGTGTATTGCATGGTGCTTCATAGGTCACATATCAGGGCAGACTATTCAGCTTATGGACTTATAGAGATACTCAAAAAAACCAGAAATTAGAATGTACTCTACTTCCCTAGTGACTCTCACACTAGGCTTGCTCATAGACAACAACTGGAAACTGTGTAGCAAAGAAGAGAAAGAACTCACTAACAGCAAATAGAAACACATATCTAACTGTACTTAAAATTCCAGGAACATATTGTAGCTGCATTCAAGACTGATTAAAAAGGGAAGCAACTTTGAAATCCTGCCAGATATTTTCCAGCATGAATGACTCCCTTTCTGTCTCACACACAGAACACACCAAGAAGCTGTGTTACACACTGCAGCAATCTCCTATTTCAGCATGAAGGAACTGTCAGAGATAAGGAAAGAGATATGTAATATTATAACCATTATTTATTCTAGATTAATGAAAAGGGAAAATAGCCCTTTCGGTTCCAGCTTGCATGCAGAAAAAACATTCGTCTTACAGAGCCCAGACTGTCTATTGTATTCACAATATATTAACAGTTAGCTGATCTATCAGCTGAGATGAATTATTACATTGGCTTGCAGTGATATCAGTTTTCATTACAAGGCACTCATCCAAGTCCCTTCCTACTCTGTTTTCATGTCCTTATTTCTCTGCTTTTTCTTTACCCTTCAGATTCTCTCTGGCCAGGAGGTTAGGAAGCTGAATATGTTGGGTTTTTAAAATGTCTGACATGCATGAAGAAGTAGAAGAAGCAACCAATCAAGTAAATGGTTTTTCCAGTGAATTTGTTAATTCTGTACTACGCCTTCTTTTCATTGACTAACCTTCCTTTTTCTCAGACTGCAACTTTTTACAGCTTGGGTAGATCAGAGCAGAAAGGAGGTTAGGGGGGTGTTGGTTTAGTTGGTTGTTCCTTGTTGTTATCGTTGTTGTTTGGAGTTAGTTTTGTTATTTTGCTTTTTATTCTTCCGTTGGGATGGGGTTTTTTTATTCCATGTTACACAGTAGTGAATCTATGAGCTAAATAAAAGAAAAAGTTCCAGTGACACATTTGCAGTCCTAGATTGATATGGTGCAGGATTTCAGGACAAAAAGAGAACAGAGTTGGAGGAAGAAAAGAATGGCAGGTTACTGTCTAGTAGAAATGGCTCAGAAAATGCCCTCAGTTACAGATTTTCTAGCCTTTTGACATTGCAAGTCTGCAAGCATGGGTTTGGACAAAGTCTGAACAAACCCATGGATTCTACAGACCCTCATAACCAAGTTTACTCCACCATCCTAGTAGCTATCCTCCAGGATGTCAATGAGGCTTCTCTTTCTGCCTCCAGAGCTCCAGGTTTTGGGACAGGAGAGCATGGGAGGTGGCAGGGAGTTCATATATTTACTTAACAATATTTTCATGTTAAATTACAATAGCATTTGACTGACAGCAGTAGCAGTTCCTCCCTGATGCAGATAGTCTCGACCAATGGGCAGCATATGTGCTCATGTTCAGTAACGCTGCCTCGTAATAGGGCTCTTGTAGGTGTGTAGCCCCGAGACTGCAATTGTCACTGCACGGCATCTCCCTGCAGGTTCCCTCAGCTACCCTGGGGTTTCTGGGTGGCTACTGAATACAATTGGAGGTCCACTGTATGATCAGGATACTTTTCAGCATGACAGAGAGAGGCTGAGTCTTTAAAACACAAATATATATATATATAAATATGTATATGTGTATATATATGTGTGTATATATATATATATATATACATGTGTGTGCACGTGTACTTTGCAAAAAGGAAGTTTGGCAGGTTTTTTCCCCTGACTTTAGGGAAGTGTTTCCCTCCTTCACCCTCTCCTCACTCTCCTCAGAAATCACTGTCTCTCTGTGATGGCTTGCATGCTTCAAGCTGTATTGTATGATTTTTGGGGCAGGGTTTCTTGTACCTTGCCTGTGTTTGAAGAGGAAGCAGCGGGCACCACTTCAAGTCTGAATAATGACAGTAATCATTTCCAGCAGACAGACAATCTCTTCCTGGCTGGCTACAGTCTGACTCTTCAGCCAATGTAACTGGCAGCTCTGATACTTCCTCTGAGCCTGGCACAGAGTTAGGAGGCTTAGTAGTGTTCTAGATGCCAATTTATCAATTTATTCCTTAAAGCAGTTTGATTTTGTTCCATGTGAAAATATATACTTATCTATTAAAGGAAATACAAGTGGAATAAACCAGGAAATATTAAAACACAGTGGGATGCAGTGAGATATGGTGTTTCTTAAACAGTAGCAGTAATCTTAATAAAATGCAGATTCAATCATGTTGAGGGAGCAGTGTGGTAATAAAAAGTGAAGAAAGGAGCAAGGTGCATAAAAAGAAGGGGGAGCCCTCGGGTGGAAGTATGTCTCTGAATTTAGCAAAGACATAATGTGGTGCCTGTTACAATTGAACAGCTTTGCTTTCAAAATGTAAAGTCAGTGGGTGGGCTGCTTTCATGCCTGGTGTAACTCCACCGAAGTCGATGGAATTATAGCCATTCTAAATGTAGGTCTGCACAAGCAGTATAATAAACTGTAGATGTGAATAAAGTCAGATGAACAATATTGGGAGAAAAAAAGTATTCATGAGCATTTCCTGAGATATATTTGAAATTCATAGCCCCTTTTGTTCATTTTCCAAGAATATTCACAGTGATCGTATTCTGGTCACAGAAAATGAATATCTAAGAAATCTTATTCTTACAAGTTTTGTAGCCCTCCAGGAAATTCATTTGGTTTCTGTCTTATGGCCTAGAAAAAACGTCAGTTTTCCTACTAGGGAGCTAAAACAACACCATGTGACACAAGAAATCTATTCCCAAACACCGTCAGCCTTTTATTCTCTTGCTGTACAGTGTCTAACACAATGAGAAATCTGCTACATGACATAGGGGTTGTGTCTGTTACAGATAATAATAATAAGAAGAAAAGCCAAATATGAAGATATATTCTTTAAACATAAGGCCTTTAAAGAATAATGCAATCATCAGGCACAGTCACATGGGCTCACAAAGGGAAAGCCCTGTTTGACTAATTTGATATTCTTCTATGATAAGGTCACCTGCCTAGTGGATGAAAGGGAGGTGGTGGATGGAGGTTTTTCTGGATTTTAGTAAAGCTTTTTATATTGTACCTCACAAAATTCTTCTGGGCAAATTCTCCACCCATGGAATGAAGGGGTTCACTGTGTGCTGGGTGAAGAACTGGCTGAACAACAGGGCTCAAAGGGTTGTAGTGAATGGAGCCACATCTGGCTGGTGACTGGTCACCAGTGGTGTTCCTCAGGGTTCAATTTTAGGGCTATTTCTGCTCAAAGTATTTATCAGTGATCTGGATGCAGGATTTGAATGCACCATTAGCAAGTTTGCAGATGATACCGAGCTAGGAGGTGCTGTTGACCCTCCTGAGGGAGATAGGATCACTGGGCTGTGATTAATAGGATGAAATTTAAAAAGCCAAATGGTGGATTCTGCACCTAGGATGAAGTAATTCCAGACACAGTATAAATCAGGAGAGGGATGGCTGGAGAGCAGCCCTGCAGAAAGGGAGCTGAGGGTGCTGCTCAGCAGCGGGCTCAGTGTGAGTCAGCATTGTGCCCAGGCAGCCAAGAGGGCAAATCCCATCCTGGGGTGCATCAAACCAACTGGTCAAAAGAGGGGATTTTCCTGCTGTATTCAGTGTTGGTGCAGCCCCACCTCAAGTATTGTACTGAGTTCTGGACCTACAATTCAATTTGAGAAGAATGTAATTGTCCTCTCCTGCCATATGAAGAAAGTCTGAGAGAGCTGGATTTGTTCAGC
The DNA here is from genome assembly GCA_035222235.1 of Margarornis squamiger. Classification (NCBI taxonomy): domain Eukaryota; kingdom Metazoa; phylum Chordata; class Aves; order Passeriformes; family Furnariidae; genus Margarornis; species Margarornis squamiger. The sequence continues at coordinate 12,394,655 of JAWWTY010000001.1, forward strand.
CTTGAGAAAAGATTTAGAGGAGACCTTATCACCATGTTTTTCCATTGAAAAGGGTGCTACAAAGAAGATGGAAACTCCTTTTTTACAAGGTATTGCACAAAAAAGACAAGGACTGATGGGTATAAGTTACTTCTGGGGAGATTCCAATTGGAGATGAGAGGAAAATTTTTTTACAATGAGAACAATCAGCCATTGGAATAATCTTCCCAAGATGAACTCCCCAATACTGGAGAATTTTAATTTTTAACTGGATAGGGGGCTGGACCATCACATTTAGACAGTGCTTTTGCCAGGAAAAGTTGGATTAGATGATCCTTGAGGTCCTTTCCAACCTGGTATGTTATCATTCAATGAATGCATCCAGAGGAGGTCAACAAAGTTGATGAACAGGCTTGGAATGGTGATCTCTCAAGGTCTCTTCCAACTGAAATACATGAGTATAAACATTTCCTAATTGTATTCAGAAACAGTGCTTATCAATAACCAGCACAATTGTGCAATGTAGAATAACCTGGGGAAAAAAAAAAAAAAAAGTAAGAATCATTTGATAGCAGTGAGAAATGCAGGGAAAATATTATATGTGGCATTGTACATGTGAAGCATGCCAGTATTGCAAGGGAAAAAAAGGGGTTGCATTTCTTTATATGTATCCTGTAGCATTATTTACTACTAAAATAAAAAATGAGGATCTCATCATTGATCCATCCTCCAAGCACTTATGTGATTTTCCTTTCCTGGTCTAATGAAGTTTTAGTAGCCTGCTCACTATCTAGGCTTAATATATATTGTTAGGTGTCAGGATTATCTGAAGTTAGATCATGGTTGTTCTGCTCAGGTCCTCGGCAATTCATTTTGGTTTCCAAACATTTCTAAAGGTCATTGTTGCTGGAATATTTCTAGTTGGTTATGCATCTTCTTCACTTGTCACTAGAGATAATGACCCAGGGTTTGTGAGGTAGCTATGGTATTACAGGAATGCATAAATAATAGAATCATAAAATGGCCTAGATTGGAAGGGACCTTAAAGATCATCTCATTCCAAACCACTGCCACGGACAGGAACACCTTTCATTAGACCAGGTGGCTCAAAGCTTCATCCAGCATGCCCTTGAACACTTGCCAGAATGGGGTATCCATAATTTCTCTGGACAATCTCTTTGAGTGCCTCACTACCCTCACAGCAAAGAATATTTTCCCTAATATCTAATTCAAACCTGCTCTCTTCCAGTTTGAAGCCATTCCCCTTTGTCCTGTCACTACATGCCCTTGTAAATAGTCTCTCTCCATCTTTCTTGTAGGCTCCCTTCAGGTACTGGAAGGCCACAATTAGCTGAATAATATATGAATAGATAAATAAGAGACACTCCATCCCAAGACGCCCTGTGACACTTGAGAGTTTGTAAAGGAGGACCTCCTGAAGTTCACCAAGGAGAAGAATATGATTCTGCACTTAGGGGAAGATGAACCCAGACAGCAAAGGCTTGGGTAAGTGACAATGGACAGAAAGGAGCTGCAGTCATGGCTGATGCCAACTGAACATGAGACAATGCTGCTCCAGCTGTGCACAAAGCAGTGCCCTGAGCAACACCAGGAGGAACAGGGCCAGCAGAACAGGAGAAGGCATCTGCCTCTACTCAACACTTTGTGTGGTTGCACCTGGAACAGTGTCCAGTGTTTGATGCCCAAGTTCAAAAGGGACACTTGAGAAACCAGAGTCCAGAAAAGAGCTTTCAAGAGCACTTGACATGTAAGTGAAGAATGGCAAAGTCACATTTCTTCAGTGTGGCAAAAAAGGCTTACTAGTGGTCAATAGCAGTCAGTGACATATTTAAAGGCAATTGCAAAGATGACAAAGCCAAACTCTTTTTGGTAATGGCAGGATATACAGCAAGAAGCAAAAAGATACAAAATCTGACTTGGGAAGTTTGAAATGGACATTAGGAAAACCTTCTTCACTGAGAGGGTGGTGCTGCCATGGAACAGCTTACACTAGGACCCTATGAAATCTCCATCTTCAGAGCCAGACAAAGCCATGGATGACCTGAACTAGTGCTGGCAATAACCCTGCTTGGAGCAGGGTTTGGGACTAAATGACCTCCAGAGATCCCTTCCAGCCAACACTATGATTCCATCATTTTGTATCGATTTGGTTTGGTTTGGGGTTTTCTGTTTGTGTTTTCTCTTCTCTAGGCCCCTTTGGCTGACTTTAGGCCCTAATGAGTCCTCTTCCACACCCTTCTCTTAAATTGCCATGGCTTCACATTTCTGCAGTACTTTTAAACTCCCTGGAAAACTGACTGTGGAATGAAACAAAATGTTTCCCTGCTCATTGACTCATCCTGTGTCTGTAAGAATTTCTCACAATTATCAACTGGACACAAATACAAACCAGAAGACCTAAATGGCAAGCCTGAGTAGACACTATCATCAGCTGTGCAAGGTTTTACATATTCTCTATAAATAACCAAAAGTCTCTTTTTTTTTTTTTTTTAAATTATTATTATTACTATTCTGAAAGATAGAAAAGAGAAAAGGTAATAATGCAAACTATTGTCTCAAATGTCTTCCAAAGCTATTAAATTTAGCACTGATCGATAATAAAGAAATAGTCAGATGATTTACATATATAAGTATCTTTATTTATAAGAGATCTCCAGATAAGGCATGAGGATTTAACTTTCTAGGGGTAGAAGAAATAGGTATTTTGGTAGAAGCCTGTAGTTGTCCCTTGTTTACATATACAGGTCATGACATATAATTTTGAAAGAAAGTATAATGTGTACTTGTCTTTATTTTGCTTGTGTCAATGATATAAAGTTCAGTCTTCCTCAAACACATCCATATGTGCAATTCATGTTTTACAGGATGCGTTTCATTGTTATTCTCTTGAAATATTCCTAGGAGGAAATTTAGCACTCTGAATAACATTGCTGTTCCCATTTATTTTGAAGAAAGCGGCTTTTCTTGAAGAGAAACTTCCTTTTAAAAATAGATCCCTCATTGTCTGAAGTAGTCCTAATAGAACTCACTTTTAATTACCCTTCAGCCCCCTCAGCTTTGAAGACAGCACTACTATTACCTAGTTCAAATTTATGAAAAGGTGAACCACCCAAGAGCTTTTCTTCAGGAAACCAAAAGCCTCAGTGGTCTCACTTGATGCTCTTCCTTAGCCAACTGTAGCTTGTTTTACTGAGGCTCTGTTGAATCTTCTTTCTCTCCTGATATTAACTGTCTTCCCTTTGGTTTTGCATCCTTTTAAAATTAATAATGTGTTCAGGTATCTTTGTCATACACTCACCATCTTTTGTTCACTGGAAATGGTTCTGCTTTTGCATCTTTCTCTGTCCAGTGAGCAGCTTTTTGGAACTGCTTCGTCCAGTGTAGGTCAGCCAGGCTTCAGTTTCTCTCATGGTTTTCAGACTGGATGTTGCTGTCAAGTTCCTACAGACTAGAAGATTTTAAAATAGGTTCCCTGTGTCTTCAGGTTTCAACTCCATAAAGGTGATGCATTTCCCCCACTCCTACCAAAACCAAGGTGGTGTAATGGAATTCAGCATCATGTGAGATAAGACATCTATATAAATATTTAAATCCTTTAAAAGTACCATTAACACTCAGATTTAAGATGAGGGTTTCTATAAATAGTGGAAAGGATGCATAGATTCAATATAATCACTTTAGTTTCCCATCCCAAAGTGTCTTCATCATTCAGCACAGGATGCAACACAAAACAGGCTTGAATCAAAATCATGTTTTAATGCCCTGATTGTAGCCTCAGATGAGTGGTTATGTTCACCTATGCCATCTAGTATTCCTGCCATTCTTCTGATTTATGACTTCTCACCACTCAGCCCTTTGCCCATGGAAAAGCTAGGAAAATTTACAGTGACAATTACTATTAAGGATAGACACGACTCCTTCCATGTTTTGATCATTAGCTCATCACTGCTGGAAATTAGGAACTTTCTTTTTTCCATTTATATATCTTTTTTTACTTGGTTGTCTCATAGAAATGACATTTGCAATTGTTCTCACATCTAAGTTTTAATGCTATAGTTAATTCTCTTAATATAAAGACCCTAGACCCAGGAAAATCTGGTCTGTGACTACTTAGCCTGCTGAGATTGTTACTGGTGTGAAAGAATGATCTCAAATTCACTTGGCTTTTTGTTTGCTACTGAGCATAACTTGTGGGATGGATACTGGTTCGCAATATAAGAACTTAGATAATGCAAAAGAATAAGAATTTTGGTGATATAAAAAATCTTTTCCAATCGGGACCTGGCCTGGCAACAGAAAATCAGATTTACAGGTTAAAATGAAGGACATCTACTTATACCTCCATAAATCACTTCTCCAGTTGATTGTCTTTGTTGTTGGAGTGGGGAAGAGTTTAAAGAACAGGGTGGTGAAATGGAAAGTGAAAAGGAGTTTATAATTAGTTGGCAAAATTAACCCTTTGTCTATAATTTCCCAGAAAAAAAAGGCAAAAGTGTTTGGAGTTTCCTTTCTGATGCACTCATGCCCTGAAATGGATAGAAGAGCATAATTTTCTTATCAACAACAAACAAACAAAAGAAGGGGAGGTCTGATAACAGTCAGTAGTGACTGAGACAGAATAAAATGCATTCAGTATGTGGCAAATGTTATTTGCATTATCATTGTGTTATATATCATTCACAAAAATATAATAAAAAACTCCCACACACCAAAATCAAACATTGACCTTATGATTACACATGGATCTGTATCAAAATCATTGGTTTAAATGTTCCATCTTTGGGAAAGTTCAGCGTGGATTTAAAGTTTGTGGTTTCCTGCTGTCTCCAGAAAGAGGCTCAGCCAAAGTTTTGGTTCCAGGCACTCTGTCTTTAAAAAGTATTTTAGGCATTTATTATATGGCATAAAGAAACAAACAATAAAAAAGCCATATTTTAGATTTCATTTAATTTTTAACTCTACTGACTGTTCTGAAAGACTCCAAGCAGATGTAGGTAGACTTACTGGAGCCTCTTTTACATGTGCAGAAGTGGTATTTTGGTGGTCATATTTGTTTGATAGTTGAGAATCCTCTTAGCAGTGCCAATCTATGCAAAGACAACTGAAAATTTGGTCAAATATTTGGTTATTTATGAGACATAAGGTGAATGACCAGACATCACATTGCCCCTCTCATAATATCAGCACCTTTCACCCCCTTTTTAAAAATATTTCTGTTTCTGTCCTGTCTCTATTCACCCTATTGTTCCCAAGGATATTCAGTGAGATTCTCTGAGTGCTTTTGAAAAGGATGAACACAGCTTCCTCAGAGCAAAGTAAATGGTGATAAAAGTTTTGTTGTCCTGGCTACACAGAGCTCAGGACAAGCTGGATTAGGGTTCCATTTACCAAAGGAAAAGGAGTGAATGAAAAGTGAGTGATGCAACAGCATGCTGAGGAGAGCCCTGGAGAGCCAAATTTGCTGCCCATTTAGCACTTATTGAGATGAGAGTTTGTGAAATCACTACTGTTCCTAGGAAAGACTCCTGCCACCCCACACCATGGCTGCTGCTACTTGGGCTTAGACGTTTGTCTCTGGCAATAAAGGCTGGTCATTCTACCACTCCTTGAAGCCTGTTACCCTAGAAATTGCTCTACTGTGCCTAAAGCCTGATGCTGCTGATATGACAGGAGCCTGTTAGCACTGGATTTGCTGAAAGATTTGCTCTAAAGGCATGGGGAAATGTGTACACAGCCAGCCAGTGGAGTTCCCAATGCAGGCATTTCTCCACTTGTGTGGGTGGAGATGGGCAAGTGTGGCAACCTGATGATTCCCACCCCCAGTAGCTTTGCCTATTTGGTAGCAAAAGCCCTTTGAGCAAATCATTGTGCTCCTACACTCAAAGGCAGTGACCCAACCTCTTAGCTCTTTAGAGCTGTAGCCAGCAAAGGTTGTGCATGATTTCCTGCAAGCCCCCTGTTGTGCTGAAACATTGAATAGTTGCATAAAAATCTATGCAAATTATGAACCCAGCAGTGACTGTTTTCCCTCTAAAATTACTGCAACAGCCCATAATTTCTCTGCTTTAGGCTTTTCTCATATTTATTGGAACATTATAATTTAATCTAATAACTGTGTAACCCACTGGCAAACCTCATTCTTCTGCTCATTCTCTGGATTGACATGCCCCCATCTGACTCACTGTCCATCCCTCAAATGCATCTTTCACAGTCTTTATTGGGTTTTATTTGAAGACAGGGGTGCTTAAAAGACAGGTTCAAGATCCAATCCCTCTTGTGCCTCTTAGGCTGCAATAAGAGATCTATAATTTCCAAAGTCTCTTGAAGAGTAGCTAGTGTGGCACTTCAGTTTGCAGCTTTGAGGATAGAAAGCTGAGGTTCTTGCTGAACAGATCTCAGTAAAAACCACCAGCAGACCTCAGCTAAAAAAAAAAAAAAAAAAAAAGTAAAATTATTGACAAGCTCTGTTGTAGAGTCATCAAAATGCAATGCAAATGCAAAAGTGTCTGAATCTGCTTGTTTTGGCATCTCAATCTGCAAATCAAATTGTCATCTGAAAGTGATCTTTTTGGATCTCCTCTCTTCCAGATGGCATCTTTCCCATGTGCTCATGACATGCTCTAGCTCCATGATACCTGAGCAGTACTCTGAATGTAGCTCCCTAAATTATCAAAATTAATTGGAGAATTATTTCCTGCTAAGGTGATGTCCTGGCTGTATCTAAGATTATATCCCAGGGGATGTTGATTAGCCATTTAGTGAGGAAGGTGGCAATATAGGAGTCTTTTCCAGTTGTCCACAGACAGCTCTCCTTCTGAGAGATTTTTGGGGTTTTGATATGATCTGAGGAGCTTCTCAACACAAGCTCCAAACTACAGCACCACACCACCATGGGCAACCCACCAAGTTCATGACTGGTTAATTGAAAGGGTACTTTGACCATGCTGCCTTTTCCTTAAGCTGAGCTCTTGTGCTGCAATACAGGAGAGGAAGGGAAAAGCATAAATTAACAGAACCCTTCACAGGTTTCTTGAGGGACTCTTGAGGCCAACTGAGCATGATTCATAAATTCTGCTTCACTTAATGGAAGGGAAAGATCTAGCTGTCATCCTTTGCATTTGGGTTTTCTGACTTTGGGGAAATACAGACAGTCTGAAAGGCATAAAATGCAAAATGCCTACATGTGACCTGGTCTTCAAGGCTTCCTTTGCTAATCAACAGAGAGCAAGGCATTTCCCCTCATCCTAGGCAAATACCTGTGGTGGGTTAGTGGAAGTGTGATGTATTCTTTTTGAGTACATGGGGGACTTCAGATATCTGCACTGTAGGTACATGATGTTAAGTGAAATGAATCCTTCCTGCATGTCTGAGTAATGCTTTGAGACAGTATAGTGTTACTCTTCAAGACAACCTTCATGTTCACAGTTACATTACTATAAGGTTCAATTACTTCCACCCACATTACAAAATCCTTTCTGTCCCCTTTTTTAATATTTCATACTGAAGCCACTTTTAAAGATCTGACAGTCTGTCAGGGAAAAATGTGTCTTGTTGATGATGGACTGATAAATACATTTTCCATATTGGCAACACTAGGAGCTCATAAGCTTTGTGCTGAGAAGGAAAGCTACCATAGCTTTCACCTTATGGCCATATAAAGTGATTACCTGTAGGCTGAAAATTATTGTGTCATTATTCCCTTCAACTAGAATGGACTGTCCTTAAAATCATAAGTAATCTGTTTTTAAGGATCTGCAAAAAAAAAACAAGAGCTGACAAAGTGAAATTCCTTCCCCCCTTCCCCTGACTCACCTTTGTTAAACCTTTGGATCTCTGTTACTTTCCTGATTATGTGGTTTATTTAAAAATGCCCTACTGTGTTATCTGATTTTTTTCCCTTCAGATATCAATAGGTGTGCTTGGTGTCTAAATAGGTCCAAATAATGGAGAAATCAGTCTGATGTAAAAGCAGAAGGAGCTTACATTTATGGTGGTAGCAATAATGATGGTACAACATCACACAATGGCTCCTGGAAGCAGACAAATGTCAAAACAGCATGAAAAACTCCTCTTACACATTGTTAAGACTGCCCAGAATTCTCCCAGAATAATATATACAATCATTTTGATGAATTAAAAGCTAATATCCATGTCAGTCCTTCACAAAGACAGCTAGTTTCAGACAGGAACTAATTGTGCTGTCTTGTATAAAAATAGAGAAATCACCCTTTGTTTTAGCAGATTTCCTCTACGGAAAACATGCTGTGTGTAAAATGGTTGCATGAAAGGGTTAGCAATCCGAGACACAGAAGTGGACATTGTTGAGGATATAACAGCACTTTTAGTTGCCTAAGAGAAGGGTGTGGATGATGATCTTTGGAGAGCTAGCACACCTCAGTGGAAACTGCATGTACTACAATGAACAGAATTTAAAAAAAAAAAACCAAAACATTTGTGTTGCTTTAACACAGCCTTACATTTTACCTAGCTCCTAAGGTTTTGATGTACTTGTTCTGCTTTGGTTTTGTTGTTGTTGCTCTTTTTAAGCTCCCAAGGTTTCCATAATTCTCAATTTCTGTGATAAGCAGAATTTGGAAACAGATTTCTTTTTAACTCAATAGGAAAAGTCTTTAGGAGGATGATATCTAAGGCAATAGCAGAGGCCTTTCTGCACAGCCTTCACTTTACTCACTAATTTTTCAAAAGTAATCACTATCCTCAGAGTAATGATACTAGTATGGATTTCATTTGTCAGGGCTGCCCAGCCCCTAACACTCCCACAGATGAATTCAGTGGGAATTGTGGATGGATACCACTCCTGTGACTCAGGCCTTGAGTTTATTAGAAATAGAAGCGAACCCTCACAGTCTACATACTCTGCCACTACAGACACTGTGCCTCGTTAGCCTGCAACCTCCATATTCTCCACTGCTGGTTCCAGGAAAGATTTTTTCATGCAATGGAGTGGAAAGGCACACACTAAATAACCACATGAACCAGGAGAAAATCCCATTCCTGACCAAAACCATTGTTACTAGAAAAGCACATGGAGTGGAGGAGACTACTGGCTTTGTGTGTTATCACCTCACACTGCACATCTGCATTGTATTAAGGATAGATGCTGTAAAAATAATGATGATGATGATGATGAAGGTAAATAATAATGGTCTTCAGGGTAAATGGGGAGTAGTTTCTTCCATTTTTCACAATGAGTAGGGCAAAAAAACAACATGTAAAAAGCAAATTTCTTTTCTAGAGGTTCAGTAATTATATAGGTATGGGCTTTGCTAGTAAATATTTATCCCTTTATTTTTCATCTGACCACTTTTCTCATCTGTGTGTCTGGTTTTCAGTTCAATGTCTGTCTTGACTGAGAATGTTGTGCTATTACCTTCTCACAGCAATATGTTCTATGAAGTCCTGAATGACTGTGGGTTTAGTTCATATCCCAGTGATATACCACAGAAGTCTCCAGCCTCCCTTTCCCAATAATATTGACCTGTGACTTAACCCAGTGTATACAGAATCTTATTTGGTCTAGTGGATGACTTTTTCAACTGTAAAACCTTTAAAATTCTGTTTTGCCAGTTACGGTATGGAAATAGATTGTGAGGGCATTTGAAGGAATTTTGTACTGCTGCTTCAGGACCTTTCATGGAGAAAAGCACGAGGCTGTGTGGCAGTGACATCTCACTGACATTCAGGATAACATTGTTTCCTAAGGTACCTACATACTTCTGAAACTTCAAACTGTAGTTAGTCAATAGGGTACAATCACTAGTGTGGGCATTTTTAATGCTGCTTTTTTTAATTTGTTTTGAAGAAACTGATTCATTGCATAATCCCTTTTCCTCACACACACACATCCCACAAGGACAGTGAGACCAGGGACAGTAGGGAATTCAGAGAGACAATGAGGCTTGTAACAATGCAGAAAGGTGTATGAAATACAGATCATCTGCAGCACAATACATAGGAACATCAGGTTGAATGTCTTTGCTTCCTCTAAAGTTTCAAAATCTATTACTGAAAGACAGAACCAGCAGCTTTCTCCCTTGTTTTCAACAGTAGAAATTCATTATATTTTTCCTTCTAATTTAATCACCTTAAACACAGTTCCAGCTTTAAAATCATTAATACATAACAACAGATAAAGTACCCTGGCTCCTAAAAATAAGGACAGTAAGGCCAAGGCCTGCAGTTTCTTGTGCTGGTATAAGGGAGGCCACAAAATGCGATACCTTTGTCAGAAACATCTTCCTTCTTATTTTTTGAGACGCTCACAAGTGTCCTTTTAGAAAATACAGAAGAATGTGCAAGGTGTGAGTTTACTAAACATACTATGCAGATTTCAGTACTGATTCCCAAAACTTGGAGTAAAACATGGCCAATTTCTTCCTGACACCCAATTGTTCTCTCTGGCACAATGACTACTTGACTGTTTCTTGTAGTAATAATTATTGACAAAGGGACAAAGCATGGAGCAGTCAGATTTTGCCCCACTGTTAGTTCCCATAATTTGGAGCTCTGATGTCTTTGAAATAGTAAAAGATATCCATAATAGATGTGATTTCTAAGATCTTCTGTAGGAGTTCTTTTCAAAAGCTGTATTGTTTCCATGGATGCTGCCATATAATCTAATTATTCCTGATGGGTTGCCTATTGTACCACAGGATTCTTCAAAGGAAAGGAAAACAGCAAGGTAGATCATTTGAGCAAAAATCTTTTATTTGTTTAGGACAATGTTTCACAAAAGCTCTATCTGAGAAGGAAAAGAAATCTCTTCTGAGCCTCCTTTCTTTCAGAATTCAAGTTGCTATAATCATATAAAGCGCCTCTGTGTACTGTATGTTTTATCCTTTCCTTTCATTGGGTGATAGAAGACATTCCAGCCCCATGTTGGGGTGGTTTTTTTCCCACTGAAAAATTAAATCATTTATATTGTAAGATCTACTGTAGACAAGCAGGGCAAAGCAACCCCAAGCAGTCAGAGAATACAAGCCAGGCCCAACACCTGCAGCTTGTCAAAGGACTTATTCCACTCAACTCAGCTGGAATCTTTTTGTGGTAAGATATACAGTGGTGCAAAGGAGTTGATATTTACATCCACCTCATTAAAGTGAATCACTTTCCTATTATCACAGAGTCACAAGTTCCTAGGCCATATGATGAATCTCACTTGGTCTGTGGTGTGTGCAACTGCACTGTTTTTGACCTTGGCCATTGTGCTAATGAGTCCCATTGCCTGTGCTGTTTCTCAGGACACCTTTGCACCTGCATGACTAGGCTCCAGCCAGCTTTTCCCAGGAAAGGGCCTGAAACTGTACTTTGTCATGTCAAATAACAATATCCTGAGCATATGGGCATGCTCTTGTCTTGCTGTGAACGTGTAAATAAATGAATGTTTCCCTTACATGCACCATCACCCAAGCTAACATATTGTAAGAGTATGGTTGTGTGGGAAACTAATGAGTGGATAGAAAACCCCCCAAGCATGGCAAGTGGGAAAAAGGCTGGAACTTTTCCCCCTATCATCCAGTCTTGTCTTTGAGCTATCACCATGGTACTACTCTTTTGCATAGCTAGATTCTCTGGTTTGGAGTGTTGCCATCCTTTCATATATACATGAAAAGATTTACCATTATTCAAATGGTGTCTTCATTTTGTATAGTCTACAAAGAAGAAAAATCTATATGGATTTTCTTTTACATGGCCTTCCAAGAGCAGCTACATTTACAAAAATGACCTGTATTTCTTCTATCTTATTATCATTACTATATGATTCAATAGTTTTGCCAAAGCCCTACTCAACTTGGGTTTTTTATGAGACATCTATCTTGAACAGTTGATGATAGTTTACACTGAGAAATGGTATTCAGGCAGAAAACTTCTGCTTTTAGGTAGAGGCAACTCAGCTCTCTTTCCTCCAGTGTTTACCAACAGAGAATTCCAAGCTCTAGTTTTAAAATCTGTTCAGGATCCAGAAGCAGCATCAACAGAAACAAACTTGAAGGCTGTGGTGGTCCTTAGGGAAGGACTCTGTGAGCAACACAGACCTGAACTCCTGGAGGAGGGAGGGAAAAAACTGAGCAGTGGGACTAAAGTTGCATATATCTTGGGAGAACTAATGGAAAACTTTGAAGTCTGTGGTCAGTGGAGCTGAAGGGAAAGCCAAGTTTCTTGTTCTACACAGCCGCAAGAGAAGGTGAAATTCTGTACCCTTTTCCCTCCTTTTTGATTTTCTACTATTTATTCATCTGAGATACAAGGTAACAGCATTATACTACTTAAATGTGTCTATTTCTAGTCATGTCCCTCACAAACAAAATATATTCCAATTACAGATAAATTGTTTGTTTTAAATTAAGTGCTTGGATTTCACTTTGGCTAGGGTTCCATTAACTGAAGGGATGGAAAAGTACTGATGCAGTGAAAAATGTGATGTGCACCACAGCCCTGACCATGGTGCAATCTCTGGGGCTGAGTTCCAGAGTCCGTTTCCTTTGAAGGTTCTCTCTGCCCTCTGGAAAGAAACTACATTCTTTCTTCTAGTTCAGCCAGTCTCATCTCATGTAAAGCCACATGAAAAGGAAGAGATGGTGCCTCTCCAGCTAGTCAGTAGCTATTATTATAGAGGGATTTGATGCAAACAGTGGAGAACCAGGACAACAGAACAACATACCCAAGAAGAATTTGTTTCCAAGCAGACAGGCTAGTTTATGCAGCTACATCTTCTTCCAGCATATGGATGTTTTATGTACATATTTAAGCAATGGAGACTGAAAGTAGCAAATATCTGGAACATCACTGTAGTTCTGAATCCAGTACAATGAAAAACCTCAGAACTAAATCTATTGTATCTAAACTTGATTTATCTGTAATGGAGCACCAGTTTTGGGTAGGAAAGCTGAGAAGATTACAAATTAGTAGTATGGGAAATATTGTAATATTAAATACTGTTTTCCCGGTACCAAGAAATGTTATATAACTTCCAAGGAGGGATAAAATTATGGCTTGATATCAAAGTCCAGAGAAGCTGAAATATGAAAAGCCTCCTTTTTGCAGAAGTATGTAAAAGGAGCTGCAAACATCCTCTCAAGACATGATTTGTTTCTGATAATACAAACTAGTAGAAGACGAAGGAAAAAAAAATTATGTTCTCCGGCTGATGCCATTGGATAAGACTTGAGGCAGTCAGAAAGTACGGAATACTTTCATGGCATACATGTATATTTTGGGATGATACTATATTTCAAGTTTTCCTACAGCAGTATTTTCTTTAGGTTTTTTAACTTTTTTTTTTTTTTCCCCCCACACAAGCACACTCATACATGGTTATGTTGAAGAACCATAGCATGATTCAACAAAGATGCTGGAAATTCTTTGGAAAGGTTGCTTAAAACTTTGGAATGGGTTCCCTTCATAATGTGCAGTAAAAAAGATAATACTACTAGTGTGCGGTATAAGCATTTTGAAAAGACAGTAGTGGAGAATCCAGCAGAAGATACCTGTGGCTATTTGGTCTGAGAGCAATATAAGATTGTAAAATTTTTAATTTTATTTGGAACCTGAATATATTAAAATTTGTTGATTTTTAGTTGTTTGTTTAAGCGTGAAGAGAATTATTTTCATTTGATGAATTTTTTCTTATTCAAAATAACCTTGAGTTCACATTACTATTAAAGCTGAAAAGAATAAGATGATGGTCAATATTTCCCTACTGTCAATGAACACAGAAAACAGGGTGTCTTGGATAATGATTTTTGTCACACACTGTTCATGTGGCCTCTGACAATAAGTTATATCTTGATGATATAGAATCATGGAGTTATTCAGGCTGGAAGGAACCTCTGTAGGACTTGAGCTCCAACTCCTGTTCAAAACAGGGTTCAAGTCAAAGTTAAACCAGGCTGCTCTGAGATTTCTTTGTCCAGTTTGGTTTTATATATCTCCACATTTGGTGATTCCAGAGACTCCCTGAGCATTTGTACCAGTGTCTGACCCACTGCCATTGTGAATAATCTTTTTTTTCATTATACCCATCCTCGGTTTCCCATGTTCCAGCTCATATGTGCTCTCCTTTCTCTGGGCACCTCTGACAACACTTAAGTCTGATCTTAACCCATTAGATGTCTACAGAGAACAATTAGATCTTCTGCTTGGCCTTCTCTGAGTTGAACAAATACAGTTCTCTCAGACTTCCCTCATACTTCATGTACAACTGAATATTTTTCTGGAAATAGAGGAAGAAAATGGCAACAATTTGAAAAGCACAGGAGGAAGGAAGAGAGGGAGCAGGAGAAAGATTTAGAGGAGAAAAGGTGACAGGAAGACTGACTTGATGTTGGTAGAAGATTTAAAAAAAAGTGCTGAGGGAATCCTGAAGCAAGAACAAGTAATAAAAGAAAAGGGGGGACATGAAGCTAAAAATGTAAAAGCAGAAGGAGCTTTAGAAGTAGAAGAATTGTAAAGGTGAGAAATGGGTAGGAAATGGAATGGCCACTCCTCTACCATTGTAGAAGAGGGCAAGGGATGTGACTTCTGAAAAAGTTGCTTCTGTAAGCGAACTTAGAGCTGCATTTTGATGAAGAAGCTCACTCCTGCCTTAGGAAGAGGAGGATGAAGAAAGGCTTTCTGGGAAGAGATACTTTATGACATAACTGGTGCAAAAATTGAATGAGCACTGGAGTCTGCAAACTCAAGAACTTCTTCATAGTTCCTGTTTCACTTGCAAAGTCTGCAGAAGGCTTTCTCTCTTCCTACAACTTTGCCTCTTTGATGTCTTTGTAGAAACTAATCTAGAAACTATCATGGCCACAGGACAGCCACTATTAAGTGTCAAACTTGGTACCTTTGTTCCAGGGTAATCCCAAGAAAGTTCTAAAGAACCATCATCTTCCCATCACCCTAGGCTGGAAGTTATTGAATTTGTAGGTAACACCAAATCAGAAAGGGCTGCAAATGTACTAGAACAAGGTTAGAATTCAAAGTGCTCTTGACATAATGGATAGGGTCAGAAAATAGCAGGCTCCTAACTTTTCTCACCTTAAGACTATTCTTCCATTCTTCACCTCTTCACAAATTTTATGATAGTTTAACTCTATTCACTAATGCAATTGCTCTGGATATGAAACAAAGGAGAAGTACGTCAGCCCTACAGTTTCTCAATTTTACAACCTCTGTTTTTCATTCTTTATCCAGCTGAAAATTCAAGTTTCTTACAAAAAATAATAGAATGTAAAGCTGAAGAATAGAGAATTTGAGCAACAAAAGGTATTCTTGTAATCAGGTAACATAATAGAGATTCTTTTGTATCTTTTTAGAGGCACCATTCTTCACATACCTTTGAGAGGAAAGGAAATATAGCTATTCTCAGTATTTGACCTTGAACAGTAGATTCAAGCCCATTAGTAGTTCTTAAGTTACATTGCTCCATGCTGCTACTTCTATTCCTCAACAACACATGCAGGAATATCAAATACACTCTGCCATTAGACAAATTCCATTGAAAAAGTTGGGCTGTTTTTTCAGCAACAAATCTGACTCACCACTGAAAGAACTCCCAGACTTTCCCTTTGGCTGCTCTAGAGTTACTATTTGGAACAATTTACTAACTGTATTATCCTATTATTTTATTTTTTAACTTTCACTATTAGCTCTGAATGTCTTAATGAGTCAAAAATGCTTATGGTCATGTGAGGAAATTAGCATAGTTTTTCCAAAGAGTACTGTGATCTGCAAATGCTTGTCCCCACCACTGTGGATGAACAACAGTACCAACCATTAATCTATTCCTAAAGTGGCCAAAATAATTCTTAGCTAAGTTCTTGATTATTTCCATTAGTTTGGTGTGTTCAGCACTGTCTTAACCAGAGGAGCAAAGAAAAGGTTGAGGAGAACCACTGAAAAGGAAAATATATTGCTCCCTGTGTATTTGATCAGAATATTGTTATGACCAACTCTGAAATTTCTACTGGATGAGTACTGAGAATGGTGTTTGTATGTTGGATTCTGTCCAAACCTTTACCAGTGTTGACAGTGTTGTAAATTCTTGCTAATTCTACAGTTGCTTTGATAGTGTGAATCAAAGCATAACACAATCCTTTAGGCTAAACCGAGTGTATAAAAATCATTAACAAATAATATATTGTGCTGCACCAAACCACTGATCATGTTTGGTGACACAAATATTTATTTCCTTGCTCATTCCTGTTCTTTCTTCAGTATAGTCAACATTTGAAGCAGACTTCCCTTGTACAGATGGCTGGGATAAATAAAGCCAGTCCATCGATCTGCAGAGCTCAGTCAGCTGGATGGACAAGGAATACATACTTCCTTTCTGTGCTGGGCTTATTTGTTTTTTTTCCCATTTGGGTTTCTTTGGATTTCTGGGGTTTAGACCAATATACAGTATTTAACACAGTGTGGTGGGCTGGTCCCAGCAGGCAGCCAAGCTCCCTTCCCTGAGTGGGACAGGGGAGAACACAGGAAGGACAACAGTGAGAAAGCTGGTGAGTCAAGAAGACAAGATCACTCACTTGTTATTGCTGTGGGAGAGACAGACAGACTCATTTTGGGGAGTTTCCCAGTTAAACAGCAATTAATTGACAATTAAAATTGTCATATAACATGTTGACCAGAGAAGTTGTCCCTGAAGGATGGGTGCCTGGGGCCTTTGGTGTGGGGAAGAGCAGTGCTAATAATCACAGTGCACATCCTCCAAGGGCTTTGGAATGAGGGCACCTTCTTACTCCAGCTCTGGAGGTCAGAGACCTCTTGTTTTGTGAGCAATTACAAGAGATAAAGGAGAAGAACAGGTCAAAAAGTCTAACAGTCCTCAATACCACAGTTCAGGATCCCATAATCAGGCACAGGGTGCAGGCATCTCCTGGAGGCACTGGCTGCCAGGAGCCAAGTTACCTAGCAGTGGTTTTCTGCCTTTACTCTACCTGCTTTCAGTCAGTTAACTGGATTTTAGGATGAATTTTAACAAAATGTAGGTGGAAAAAAAGTAATACATTCAAAGGAGGAAAGGGCAGGCTGAAGAAAATTTTGATTAATTAAACATATTAAAGATCGCAAAGCCTAACGAAATTTACTCAAGTACTTTGTAAACTAGCCCAAACCTTTTCTGAATCACCTTTAGAGTTTTCCTAGAGGACTGGGGAAGCATAACCATGGCACGTGAGTAGAAATATGGGAAATGGGGGAATCTGGGGAATTACTGAGCATGCATCCTTGTTAGAACAGTTGGGGGGAAAATGCTGTTAGTTCTCAGATTGAGAGAATCTGTTAGAGCATGGCCTCTGCTCAATGTTGCATTAAATTTTGGATGACAAAAGGAAAAAGTGCACAAAACCAGCACAGGAGGAACTGAGATTTTACAGAAAGGGTTCAGAAATCAAAAGTTATCTCAAGTCAAGGTGATATTCACTCAGAGGAACTAGTATGGAGACATGAAATACATACACACAAATGGAAAACAAGTAGCAGGAGAGCATGAAAATTTGGAGATCACAGCTTCAGTGTAAGCTGGCCACACAATTCATTCTCCAAGCACCTCATCCCAAGATAACCCTGTCAGTAGACTTTTCATCAAGTAAGAAGGTGGTGACGATCAGCGTCTGTTTGCTATAACTGTGTATGGAGCACTGTTCTCAGTGTGGCACATTAGATCTGACGTGGGCAAACCAGAGAAGATACCACAGCACAGCAAGAATGATGAATTCTTTTACCATCACAACCCATAGGGAAGGGGTACAAAACTTCACTATGTATTCCTAGAAGAGAGAATGGATAGAGGCTGTGCAAGTAACTGTGCAAGTGTCAGCACAGTGCGTGACCATAATTTTCTGTTTCACACAATTTTGGTGGAAATAATGATACTTCTTTCCATAAGAGAAGAAACAGAAATCTTGCCTCCAATGAGCAAGACTTTGGGGAAAAAAAAATCCAAATTATCAAAAGGCTATAGAGATAAAAGCTCTAGAAACTTCATTGCTACGAATTTATTTTTTAAAAAACAGACTGTAACAGATGCCCAGTGACTTTACAGTGGTAACTCAATGTAAGAGAAGGATTCAGTCAGCCACCAGGTAGAAAATCCTCATAAACTGTCAGCCACTACAGAGGACTCAAGAGCTCAGACAAGGAATTCACTCCAGCTGTTGAAGCACATTTGGAGTAGCTGCCTGTGTGTCAGATGAGATGCAGGGCTTCTGCCACCTCAGCTTGCAATTACTGTGTCCAGGGTTTTGTGTCTTTTACCTCCCAGAACTGTACAACCTACAACTGAGATCACAGCTCCAGAAATAATCATTCACAGCTTCTCCTTCAATTGGTTTATTCAACTGTATATATTTAAAACACTGCTGATTAGAGAGTCCAATAGCATGTGAGAGTAATTTCGGAGAGCAAAAACATTATTATTTTTCCTGGAAAAAAAGGGCTGTTAATTTAAGGACAATTAACACACGGTTAAACGTTGGGACATTATCTATGAGAATTGCATGAAAATGACCAAAAAATCGATTGCAGAAAAAAAAAGGGGGGGGGGGGGGGGGGGAAGAA
>JAWWTY010000001.1:12414133-12434274 GCA_035222235.1 Margarornis squamiger
CCCCCCCCCCCCCCCCCCCCCCCCCCCCCCCCCCCCCCCCCCCCCCCCCCCCCCCCCCCCCCCCCCCCCCCCCACCAGAGGCAATTTTCACTTTTATACTTTTATTTTCTTAAATTATTAAATAAAGATTTTATTTTGATTTAACACAGTGTTTGAATTGTCATTTTATTTGGATAAATTTTCATACTAGATAATCTTGCTAGATCACCAAAAAGTAATTCTGTTCAAACAACCAGCATTGCTCTGCTCCAGAATCAAGAGCTGACCCACAGCCAGACTCACCTCCCAACCAGCCAACTGGATCACCTTGCCCAGCTGGCCAGCCAAAGCAGCTCACCCTGGGGCCAGACAGCCAAAACCTCTTTCTCCACCCATTTAGCCCCAGCCAGGCAGAGGCTCAAGCCCAACTAGCCAGAGCTACTTTCCCTGGCCAGTCAGCCAGATCCTCTTGCCATCCAGAGTCACTCAGCTCCAGCTGGCTCACCAGAGCCACTCTTCCTTGGACGGACAGCTAGAGCCCTTTTTCCCAGCCTGCCAACCAGAACCTGCTTCTTCAGCCAGCCAGCCAGAGCCGTTCAGCCCCAGTTGACCAGCCAGAGACTCTCACACCAGCCAGCCAGCCAGCCGGCCAGTCAGCCAGCTGTGGACTTGTTAGCCAGCCAGAGCCACTCAGCTTCAGTCATCAAGTCAGACCATCCACCCCAGGTGTCCAGTCAGTTACCCTTGCCCCAGCCAACCAGTTAGATTATCTTGCCTGCCCACCCAGCCAGAGGAGCTCACCCTGGCCAGCCAGCTGGAACATTTATCCTGTCCTGCCAGCCAGAGCTTATTTCTCCAGCCAGGCAGCCAGCCAGAGCAGTGCTTTCCACAGCACAGGTTTAGTGTGGGAAATCATGTCCCAGGCCCTACTAATGTCTATACAGACAATGTTGTCTTACCTTCTCCCACAATTCATCTTATTTAGCACTGAAGCCAATCGTATTGGTCAAGCATCATTTAACCTTAATGAATTCATATTGACTACTTGTGCTCATCTTGTTTTCACTCATTTTGCCCAGAAATAGCTTCAAAGAAGACATTTCATCATTTTCCCAGCAATTGAAGTGAAGCTGACATGTCTGTAGGTCACCAAATTCTCCTTCTTACGTTTCTATCTGTAGGCGTAACATGTATGAGAACCCTGAAATGTGGGCTTTTCTCCATCTCCAGTATGAGGAATTCTGCTCACCTGAGTTCCAGGGTCTGTATTCCACTGTTGCTTCCTCTGTGGCCCTCAGGATCTCAACCTCCCACTGTATCATAGTTTCCATGGTTTCCATTAAGATCCCTCACCAGTTATTTGAGAAATTTTATTATCCTGTATCACCCCATCACAAATCTCTGGTACTTGTGCTCCATAGGTACAGGGTTCCTCAAAGCTGCAAATAGCTAATTTTTTAATGCACTTAGCATTGTTATAATTTTTTAATAGTATTTGGCATTGTTATAACTTTCTCTGAAGCTGCTGAGGCAGTATTTCCCAAAGCCTCTGCAATGTTTCCCCTTCAGTTACCTCATCCCATTATTTTCATACTGTTTTTCTCAGAGCTTTGTGCTTGTAAACCCCAGCAGTGCTGTTACGGGAAGTTTTCATGTGAAGAAGCCATTGGTTTTGTCCCCCACCTGTCCCTGGCGGGGACAGGGCATGACAAAGAGGACAAGACCTCCCCTTCATACCTTGTTTTTTACATCTCAGTTTATGCTGGCAAAATCCAACCATACTGTACAACAGAGTAGATAAGTTAATTATTTTTTTTTAACATATTTTAGCACTATCTTATCATTATTTAATTCCTTGTTTAAGCCATTATACATATTTTAAATCTACTTTTATTATAATTATTAAAATTTTATTATTTGATTATTCTTTTCCAATAACATACTCATCTGAAGCTTAACCAAAGTACAGTATTTGCACCTGATTACTATACTCCAATCAGCAGTAGAAGCATCATGAACAGCCAAAAAGGAGAATAAATTAATGCTTATACAAACGGTACAGTGCTCAAAGGCTACAGCACAGCTGTGTCATCCTGCCAGACCTCCTTTGAGTCTGTAACTCCCTGAGGACTGCATCCTGCTGTCTCAGGAGTCCTGCAACAGAGTCATAAAATCACAGAATCATTAAGGCTGATAAAGACCTTCAAGATCACCAAGACCAACCTTTGACTGAACACCACCGTATCAACTAAACCATAGCACTAAGTGACACACTGAGTAATTTCTTGAACAGTTTCAGGGAAGGTGCGTCTACCATCTCCCTGGGCACCTCAATTCCCAAGGGTTGACAAAAACAGAGCAAAGCTTTGAGGTCCTCTCACATCCTCTGCTTCGCCAGCAGCCTCCCCAAGCACCTTATGGGGCCTTTACTCTCATTATTGGTAGTTAAAAACTGTGTGAGTGGGTGTTGCCCCCAGCAAATGAAGAGACTATTAAATTCCTGGTTAATGGGCAATGCTGTATCTGGTGAAGATATTCCTGTTCTAAAAGAGACCGAGCCCAGCTCACAGAAGCACAGCCACTGTTGTGTGGTGCTTCCAAATGGGCCAACCACGTCCACCTCCCAGCAGGACTGACTCACAAGGGTGCCATGCCACATACACAGCCTCATTCCTTCTGGAGCTGATTTGGCTCAGTGTTAGCTCAGGGGGTCTCAGTTTCTGCTGTGCAGCATGGCTGCCTTTATCCAGCCATCCCTTCTGGAAGATGCATCCACCTACAAAACCACCCAACTCGTGGGCTTTTCTTGAGTTATGCCTGAGTGTGCCTTTCCTCACTCCCTGTTTGTTTTCCTCTTGTGACTGCTGTCTGAGGACTTTACCCTCTTACAAAAATGGGGATATGCTTAAAGCAGGTACATTTGTGGCCTTTTTTACCTCTGCTTAAAAATAAGCCAGTGCCACATAGCGGCATCTTCTTTTATGTTCATAGTTAGGGGCAAGTCTCTTGGATGGTATAAACTGATGCTACAAAAAGGAAACAGCTCAAATGACGACAGTTCACAGCAGCTGATGATTCAAACCAGTTTCCTTACTGCTATTCAGTATCTAGACCCTGTTAACTGCAAGTGCCTATAATCCCGTGTTCACTGTTAAATTCACTCTTTTCACTCTTTGATCTTCTGTATTTCACATCCTTCTTAGGTAATAATTTCTTCAGTTTATTGACTGATTTTTAATTCCTATGCAAATAAAACTCTGCATTAGTTTGTGGTCTCCGTGATTTCTGTATCGCTCTTTTGCTTTTTGAACTACTGTGTCATACGCACTAATGTGTATAGATTGATAAACAGAATCCTTGTTGTCAAATAGAGATAAATCATTCTAGTACCTACTGCCTTTTTTTCTAAGGTGACTAACTGTTTAGGGTATCTCAGTTTTTCCAGATTACCTTTAGGTAATCTTATTTGTGGCTCCTCTTGGCAAATCTGGCTACTTAGTTTATTTTACTGTTCACCAGAAATGGAAATGTCATTTTTGCAGTATCTTTACCCTGCAGCAAGTTTTGCAGCTGGCCAGTTGATGACCATGAGACCTTGAAAAGTGCAACCAACAAAGATACACTTCTGAGCTTTTGATCTGCTTCTCAGCTGGCTGAAGCAGCCCAGCAAGCTGTTCTGCCCTGCTCAGAGTGGCCTCTCCTGTTTTACAGACTTGTGCTTCTCAGTTGCCAGCCTTTAAGCTCCAGCCTTAATGCTGATTCTGCCTTCTCCTTGCTCACCCCAGCCACCTGTTTCTGCCATCCTCTAACTCCTCGTTCCCATCTCCTTCCTCCTGCGCTCCCATGCACAGCTCCTGCTCCCAGTCAGCCAAACTCAGAGGGGTAAAAGCAGTGTCTTGCCCTTCAGCTCCCTTGTTTCCTTGGGATCCTTTTATCCCAGACCTTTAGCTCTGTACAACTGGCCTCCTCTGATGTATGATCTTGGCCTGTTATTTCAGCATCCGACTCCTCCCTACCCAGCCAGTCCTAACTGTTGGATTCAGCAGTTAGTCGGTGTCCCAGACACAATCCACCTTGTAAGTCCGGTCCCTAATCCCTTTTCCATTTTTAATATCCAAGTCTGTAGCTCTTCCTTATTTAGCATTGCTGTGAACTAACTTAGTAATTCAGAGATGTCATTATTTTATCTGTCCTATCTATGACCTGACTCACAAAGTCAAGCTCGGATACATTGGGTTATTATATTTTTCTGAATCAATGTATTGATTTTTTATTTTTTTTTTATATTTTTTTTTTTTAACACGGGGTTGTGGCAAGATCAAACAGGAAAACAACACAACTTTTTTATTTAGGATTTGTGCTTAAACAACAGCTCATGTATATCCTATTATCCAAGAGCTTTCTTGTCTTAATGATTCTTAGCAATCATTCTAAATAACATTCTTTCTTTCACAAGGGGCATTTGAGATGCTTAATACCTCTCTACCTAGAGAAACTGAACTGCAAGACCTTAACAAAGGATAAGGGTGGGATAGATAACCCGGAGAAAACAATCTAGGGTGCAGTCCCTTTATCACACGACAGAATGGAGCTGCAGCCTTCACATTAAATCACAGACAGGACATGCCACAACTGTTAAGGTATATTAGTAAAGTTGTGGCCACAGAACACACATTTTAACATGTAGACATAATAAAATACATAGTCTTCAGTTACAGCATGCTGTCACAGCTTTGTCTAATTTTGGGACCCATGAATCTCAGTGTAAGAAGAAAACCTTCCCGGTGTGCTGAGAATGTGCCAGTTGTTCCATACTCAACAGTACTGTGTTGTTGTACTGTCATGTGGCAGGGAGAAGTGGGAGAGGAAATAACAGATATTTGATGTCCATGGAAATTTAGTAAATCTGCATCCGGGGGATTGACCTTTGGTGTGGAGTGTAAGACAGATAATGTCACAAAGCTTCTTGTTAGACTTGTTTCAAATAGGGAAATGTCTGTAACTTCTAGGGGAAAAAAATCCACTGGGAAATAACATATTTCTAGAGGCTCTCTGACGCTCTTCACCAGACTTCTGTCATCCCACTGTGAAGACACGGCTAAGTTTTAATGTGTGTGGTCAGAAGATGTTTTGACACTGTTTTGGAAGGTATTTGACTTGATTCTTCAGTGCATCCTTTCCTTTGTGCAAAATGGGTGTAAAATACTACTGGATGGGAGACAGTGATTCAGACAGTGAATAGCTGTCTGAGCATACTTATGTGTTCTGCACCTGAGAATGTCTTTTGAGCCAGGTCTTGTCCACATGTAACACACTCAGCACTCTTACAGCGGCTTGATAATCTCACCATCATTAAAACAGAAAGAACTGGGGATAGAAGAAAAATAACCTATATGAGAGTCTTTCAGAACTCAGACTAATGAGTGGTTGAAGGGAAATTGTTAACACTTTTACCAGGAGAAATGTTATATGATCAATGCAACCATCTTGGAATGAGAGATGTGATGAGGGGATCAGAAAATATCTTGGAAAATATGTCTGTTTCAGATAAGCATTGCTTGTTCTGTTGTTGGTTTTGGTTTGGTTTTGTTTGGGGTTTTTTTAGTATTAGCACCTGCTATACTGAAGGGTCAAAAAATTCTTCTCATACATTTTTCCAGTATTGAAATATATCTACTTTTAAAACACTTTGTCCAGGTTTCAGAAGGTGAGCAGAAAAAACCTTTGCAGATACAACCTAACATGCGGATCACAGAACAGAGCTTGCTTATTCAAAGACAGATGGAAGTAATTCCTAAAAAAATAACAGAGTTCAGGAAGCATTCAGCTTGAAGACTGTAGTTGCCCTGAAAAAGCAGAGAGCATACTGGATTAGACAGCAATAAAATGATTATTCTTTGACATTCTTTTAGCAGACAGAAGGTGGCAATTTTTTAGATATTTTTTGTGTTAGTTTTCTGAGATTTTCCAAAAGCTTTCCTGATATGCTTTTGGTAAAAATTTCACTTAAGAACATAAGGAGTTACCATATTGGATCAGATTTATGATCCATCTGGTCTGGTAGTCTGTCTACAATAGCAAATAGTAGCAGACATGTCAGAAGAAGGTGCAAAAACCACACAGTTGACAGAGGTCGTTTCATGCCTTCCCATGACATCAGGGCACAGTAAAAGGATTCTTAAACCTTTAAAATACTTTGCCTGTATTAACTGTTATAATTCTGGATATCTTTATTATTGATGCAAATGATAGGTCCTTTCACTCCTTCCAAATCTTTGTCCAGAGTGGCTTCCAATGTCAGCATGTTTCACAGCCCAGCAACACTGGAAAAAATTGTTTCCTTTCTTAATTTTATGTTTGTGGCCTTCTGTTTTCATTAACTGATGGTTATATCAGTCAGGGTCTCACTGCACCATTGAATGCCTTGGAACACGTGGATTCTCTGTCTTCCTTTTCTACTCCAGACAATGCTTTGTATTCATTTCTCTCACTCATCCTCTTTTTATCTTTCTAGAGCAGAAGAGCCCAATCCTTTCCATCTCTTTTGGGGTGAGACTTTTCCCTGTGTCCTTCCTTTTGATATGCCACAGGAGGTCCCCTTGACACAAAAATGAAGCATGGGGGAAAAACAGAAAGGACAGGAGCAGCGGGTCCACCTAAGAGCACGAGGTTTTTGCGTACAGAAGGAAGTTGGATAAGAGGAATAGGACATGAACTCAACTCTGTCCTGCAGAAAGTGAAAGAAAGTCAAGATGAGATGGTGATCAGTCTCCAAGAGGGGCTACACAAGTTATTTCAACCTCTATTACTTTGTCATCTGCCTTGGCTGATAAGACTGTGAAACCAACCCAAATGATTTCAGGTATGCAGAACTCTTCCAGCAATACTGACCAATGACTGAAAGGAAAATATGAATGTTATCCCAATAATGAGAGAACCTGAAAACCAAGAGCTTTGTGTTTGAGGCCGTTCAGAATAAGCAAGTTCTGAATCTTATTCTTAACTGTGATTGCTGCTGTGTGTTTCTTGAGCTAGTTTCTCACCAGAGGGATACATTCTTGGATTCAGAACTCCTAAATAAATCCCATCATTGTGAGCAAAAAACCAAATCTCCAGATTTCACCAACTTCTTTGTATTTCTGCCAGCTCAGACAAACTCTTCCAAGCTGCTGTCACTGCCACTGCTCAGCACTCAATTACTGAAAGTGACTTTAAATAATGTCACAGGGTTGTGCACAGAAGTGCCATTGTAAAACCTTTTCTGGAGGCAAATCTGCATATCTCTCCATTTCTTCTTAAACTGAACAATGAAGAATTTTTAAACAAGACTCAATGGTTCCCTATGGGGCTGATTGTTTTTTGGCGGGAGATGCAGGAAATGTTGCCACTTTTGTTTTCACAAAGAGTTTTTGCAAGTGTAACCAAAGGAGTTTGGTAACATGAACAGAGCAAATAAACTACAAAGCACAGAAGAGAAAGAATTACTTTCTTGTGTGTATTTAATTGTTCACAAGTAAAATATATACAAAAAAAATCATTCATCCAGAGGAAGGACTGTACAGTGAGCAATGGATACCGAGTAGCAGAAAGACTGAGGAGGGTTATCTGTAGAATATCTTTTTTTGACAGTACAATTCTGAATTTTCATTTTTAACTATTGGATTTAATGCATACTGGTTAATTCAATACAACAGAGAGAAAGGGACAAAAGTTCTACACCAATTAGTGCATATTAAGAGTGCAGCTGGTGTGTCTACATTCCACTTTTTTTGCATTAAACTATGTTTAAAAATCCAGCTAAAATACCTCAGTTGTTGGAAGGCTACTGAGATATAGCATTTAGCAGGATCCTGGAAGGTTATTAACACTGATATAGGTAAAATCCATCACAAGGGCTTATAGTATGGCTAGACAGTTGGGTTATAAAAGGTGTCAAACCTAAGGATTTCAAAACTTTTTGAAAAAACACATTTGCTTTTGTAATAAAATTACATGTTTAATAAAAATTTAGTTTGCTTTTATTCTGTTGCACAAATGTTTCAATTTAATAATGCTGAAAATCAACTTTATTGGTGCCTAATTTTTCCTCTATTTGCTTCTGTACTATTGATTTTTGATGTGAGTTGAAATATTGGGTTTTTTATTTAATAAATAGTGCATTTGTAGTTGATCTTTACTGATGTAAAATTATAAATGCAGCTCAGTTTCATTATTATTTTAATAACTGATGAGACTTGCTTTGCCATTGCTCACTGACAGGTTTAATCAGTTATCTGCAATTTAGCCAGCATTTTAATGCAAGGCTACTTAAAAACAAAGTTGTGGAGAAACAACACTGAAATAATGTAAAATGCAATGCACTGGGGGACTATCACCAATACTAGGTGTTTATGTCTGTAGGTAGTAGAGAGTAAGGAAAGAAAAGTGGGAGCTTTTGTGTGTGTGAAGGAGAGTGATGACTAAACACTGTTCACACAGTACATATTTACATGTGACATAGGAGACTTCATTTGAAAAATCATCTACAAGATTTCAATACTAGAAAAGCTGCATGATACTAACTTGTAAAATCACAAGGGGTTTGCTGACCTGTTTTGGTACTTGGCCTTCCTTGTTCAGTTCACAGGCTACCTGGGACTGGCCAAATTCACTACTATTTGAGATTCTGGGTCTTCTTATTAAGTATACAAGATGAGACCTTCATTATGTACCCTTTTAAAACTCTCTCCTAAAACATAAAGCATTAGTTTTAATTGATTTACTAATTAATCTGGTTTTGTTTTTTTCAATGTACTAGTTCTTCCATCCATTAATGTTCACAATAATTTTAAATTTATCTTTGCAATACCTCTCTGAGCTGACAGACAAAGGGGGCTACATCCATGTTGCAGATGGTCAACTGAGTCACTGAGAGTTGAAAGTTTCTTCTAAATTTGGATGCCCCTAAGAGTTTATTTTGTGGAGTATTAAACATTATGTTAAACACTATACCTAGAGTTTAGCATTCACTGACTTCATTTTACTGCTACATGTTCTTGGTTTCTGAAGGTTAGATTTCAAGGTGTCAAACAGACAGACAAGAAACAGGAAAAACACAACTTGTGTGAAAAATTGAAAATACTAGGCAGAAAATGAATTTTCTTGTTTAAAATAGTTTTCCACTCTCACTCTGAACTTCCCCAAATGAAAACATTTCCACTCAAATGCCTGCAAACAAACTCATGTAACAGGACATGCTGGACAACTTGAATAATACATAGAGTTTCCTGCCCTTGCTATAACATACATTCATTAATATCAGCATTCGTGACAGGTTTCTGCAGTCAGGGGATGTTGCTGCAGTGTCAGGGATTTTGTTAGGTGGAAGGTACTGAATACAAAAGGTTAATTTTACTAATTAGTAGATGATAGATTAGGAGCATGAATAGCTGCAGAGAACATCAATATGAACATTGAAGGATGTCCCCAGGGCCATTTAATCTAATTCAGAAGTCAGAGTAATAGCTGAAGTAAAGGAAAACCTGGCACCAAAATGAAGCAAAAGTCAATGAAGTAGAGACAGTGGAGCCAAGGTCTGATGGGCTGTTTTGGTCCAGAGATTTAGAATGATTGAACCATAGACAGCAACAGATAATGGACTAGCAGATTGTAAAATATTAAACTAAAACATACTACAGGACAAATCTATGAGGAAATGCCACTAGATTTTGATGAAAAGCTCTTGCATAATTAGGTTACATAGCATGTTGTATAGATTGCCTCTGGAGCACCATCCTCTCTGCCTTCCATCTGTTTTGTTCTATACCAATGGAGTCAAGTTGAATTTTGTTTTTATCAATCTAATTGGTTTTGTGCCTTAATTTTGCCTTTCTTGGCATTGATCTTATTGCCTTTGCATCACACAGAACACCTTTCTTCAGGTTGAAGCCCAATGGCATAGCAGTGAATCTGAAGGGACTTTTACAACCGGTAGAACCTCAAATTTGTCAGATAAAAGATCAAAAATAGCTTTAACTGAGTTATTATATTGGACATGTGGCTCTACCTAAATGAATTCATATTAATTTAAATATTTTAAAATGCCAATTCAACTAATCTAGGGTAAGGAGAGGGAAATTAAATATTTTTTTTTTTGCTAAATTATTTCATTAGGTTTTATATAAATCACACCTTTTTTTTTTCCAGGAAAATGCTACTTTTCTGACTATTTCAAGAAACAAATATTTTAAAATATTGACCATATTTTATAGGTTCCAGATATAAGGCTATGATTTTTAGTAAGAATTTTTTTTCTGTCCCCTTATGCCTCTGTTTTCCTTTAATGAATCCCCCTCCCCCCCCCCCCCAATAATTCTCCTCTTTTTCTATTTTCTCTGTGCTTGGGGGTTTTTGAAGCACAGAAATTATGCACAAATATAAAGACATTAGGGGCCAATATTTAGTGTTCTTTAAGCGTACTGGATAAGAACTTACTCCCTTAGAAACTGACAAAAATATCTCATATTTCTGAGGGCAATGTGTGAAGCGTGGGGAAGGACAACGACAACAAAACAGCAACGACAAAGTTCTAAAGAAATGGTCTATAGATATATGAACCTTATAACAGTTTTTCGCGTGCTTGTAAAGAGCACAGCTAGTGTCATGCTAGTCAGTAATTCCTCATCTTTTTTGGTTGTAGCCAGGTGGGGGTCGGTCTCTTCAACCAGAGATCTAGCTCCAGGACAAGTGGGCATAGTCTCAAGCTGCATCAGGAGAGGCTCATGTTGGACATCAGGAGGGATTTTTTCACCGAAAGAGTTGTTAAACATTGGAATGGACGGCCCAGGGAGGTAGTGGAGTCACCATCCCTGGAGGTGCTCAAGAAACGACCGGACGTGGTACTTAGTGCCATGGTCTAATTGACAAGGTGGAGATCGATCAAAGACTGGACACGATGATCTCAGAGGTCTTTCCCAACCCTTATGATTCCGTGATTCTGTGAAATGTCTTTTAAGGATGTCGAGGAGTGCGATGTCGGCTGTTTCGCCCCCGGGGGATGCGCATCCAGGGATGCTCTGGCACCGCCACCGCTCCCGGGAGGTTCTGCGGGAGCTGCGGCAGCGCCGAGCGGCGCACGGAGCCCGCCTCCTACTCTTCAGATCATGTCCCGGCACTGATCTTCCGCCGATCCCTTGCTGACACCCGGCGGGAACCCGCGGCGAGCGCCGGCACCTCCCCGGCACCACAATGCGACCCGGCACACCGCCTCCATCCACACCGTCTCCATCCACACCACCTCCATCCATCCACACCGCCCCCTGGCACATCATCCGCCGGCACACTGTCCACGCCACACCTCTCCGTTCCACGCCATCCCCCGGCACGCCTTCCGCCCCCGGCACGGCACCGCTCCCATCTACGCCGCTCCCCCGGCACACCACCCTCATCCTCACCCACGCCCTCTCGCGGCTCGCCGCCCCCTGCCCGCCGAGCGCGGGGAATTCCCATCCCGTCCCTCCGCCGGGCGCTGGAGCTCGGCCCTCCCCGTTCCTCGCTGCTGCTGCTGCCGCGGCCGCCCCTTACATCAGGACATTCTCTGCCCTCCAAGGCTGCGCGCAGACACGCACACACACCTTCTACAGGTATTGCCCTTCCTTCTGGCCGCCCCGGTGCGCTCTCATTGCACTGGAACAGTTGATGTTACCTTGCATTCAGCTCCGAGGTTTTGGCGCTTTCGTTTCCAAGCAGGAAAGGCACTTGCGTGCTGAAAGTTTTTGGTTTTCTTATGGCTGCTAGCTGCTGTAATCATACCTCTGCCTACAGACTTCTGCTTTTCCCAAGGAGACAGACCTTAGCCCAGCCTGTTCCCAGGGTTAAGAGCGTGTACTGTAGGGGCAGATATTGGTGATGAGATTGTAGCTACACTGCATCGTGAGAGGGAGCAGGTTGCCTGTCTGCCTTGGGAGCAGTGGCCATTGCCTTTTTGGGCAGCTTTTCAGGCTTCCTATCTCCCTAAAGCTGCCCCAGTTTAAATGGAAAGTGACTCTAACTTCTGTGGATAATTTCAGCTTGGGATCTGCAGTGTTCAGACTAGGTTGAGTCAGACAAGTGCAAAATCCTCTTGTAGGCATGATCACAAAAAATTATGTGTATGCAGATGACTTTGATAATCACAGCCAAATGATCTGTGATATGCCTTTGGTGTAACTCAGGCCTTGCAGCTTTTGGCTTGATTGTCTAAGCAAATTAGAGTTAAGAGATAGGGCTGGCTGCTTATATGTGTTTATACATATAAACATCTGTCTGACTCTTCCACCCTCTGTCCAGTTCTGGTCAATTCAAGTAATAGGTCAGAGATGTCAATGTGAATCATTTTAGGCATGTTTTCTGGAGATAGGCAGTCTCAAGTAGAAGGAAGCTGCACTAGTCTACAGCTCAGGAAAAGCCTGCAGCTGCTATTTCTGTACTCTTATTACACAACAGAGAACCCACACCTTCCAAGGTTAATCCAGTTAATCCATAGAAAACCAGGCTGCATTGGTCCTGCTGCTCTCATCAGTAGTATTTGGTTGTTTTTCCTACTTTTCGTCTATGGAAGGACTTAGAAACTTATAGCTCAATTATTTAAGAAAGGAATCATGTCAGAAGAAAAAGCACTATGACTTCTGGTCACCTCCACATCAAGAGCCGGTATCTGATTCCAGACACAACCTGAACTAAGCAAGGCAGGAGACAGGTTCACTCAGAAACACAGGAGGAACTAAACAAGAGGAAAATATTTCATATCTTGCCAGTTGTCAAAGACTGCTCTGTCTGAGTCAGGGAAAGTGATAGAGCTCAGAAAACTGGTTATTGAAAAAGGTTGTGATTCCCCTCACTTAAGTGGATCATATATTAAAAATGCCTACCTCTCTCTATGGCTGTAAAATTAAGCTAAATTAGGTATTAGATTATTCATTTCTCTATGGAGGTGTTATGTTCAGTTGCAGCAAGCTCCCTTCTTGCGTCCAAAGTGATAACAATTAGAAACACCTAGAAAATTAAAGATGTAAGATTTAAGATATTAAAGATTAAATAATTTAAGATTTATTAATTCAATATTAAATAAAATAATTGTATTGAATATATTAAAATATGAAGGGGCAACAGAAGCTCTCAAAACACCAAACAATTTTCCATGGTTTGCTGTATTTAGGCAAGACAGAGCTAGGCAGAATGATTTTTTTGAGGTTTTAACTGACCTCAAATTTATTTTTCAAACACAACTTTTGTCTTTTCAAGCCCAGGTTTAAGTAAATGTCAGCAACACTTATGCTTAAAGAATTCAGGCCCTCATGCCGTGTGGATTCCAGACCTTTTCAGGGAGAGGAAAGCTCTCCTCTGCTTTAGGGCAGGGGGAAAATCCCTTTCTCCAGTTCTCAGGGAGAAGGCAGATCCCATTCTCCAGGTTCAGGAATGATCTGTCACGTATGGGTTCACTCTGTGCTGGGAAGGGGAGCATCAGGCTCTCTGAGTTTCTTTGGGCGTTGTTGACTAATTCCTAGTGACTTTTCATTATTAAGATTTCCATTCTGTTATTAGGAGGGTTTGCAAGGTAAAACTTCCCAGTAACCTTGTAATTTCAGCTTTGCTGTAGTAGGATATTCATACCTAGAGAGCAGCAGGCACCAGCAGGAATGACAGCTACAGAGCCTCCCTTATACCAGGTGTGATTTGATGCCCTGTTTATCACTGCTGGAAAACAGCTTTTGGTTTTCAGTCAGATTCCACACAGAGACAAGGCTTGTGCAGCCACACTGTCATCACCACCTTTTCAAAGCCTGCAAGCCATAACAGAAATGTCACAGAGTTGCAGCTTAAAAATCTTGTGTCCCATACATTCCGTGAAAACTGGTGAGCAGATAGTGTTTTATTGCTTAGCAAACCTCAGCTGTTCTTCTTTCTGGTAAATGTGCCAGGCAACTGAGTGAGGAGCATGCTTAGAGTTTGAATCAGACACGGTATATAGTGTATCTTGCCTAGTTATCATGTAAAACACTCGGAATAGGAACATCGCAAGAGAGCTACGAGAAGTCATGAAAGCTGAGTGGAGCAGGAGACTTCAGACAACACAGGAGGGAGCTACATGTCTTAGCTGACAGGAGAGTACAGGTGAAAATGGGGTACAGAGATGGTTTGTGGGGGGGAAAAGAGAACCTGGGAGCATTGCAGCATTGGCTGTATGAGACAAGATGAGGAAATCAATATGCCACCACAGAGGATTCATAAAATAGAGGAAAAAATAAGTGGAAGAAGGCAGGCTTTCTATGTCTTGCTACTTACAGAGCTGCTATCTCATGCAGATCCCCTGCAACAGAGTATCAGTGGGGCACTTAAAGATACTGTGGGGATACCCGATCATGCAACAAAGAACAGAATATTAACTGCTGTAAAGGATATCAGTAGAGTACATCTCAGAGGAGTGGGAGTGGCCCTAGATGCTAAGCACAGGCAGTGCTCACTTGTGTAAATGACGTCTTAAGAGATACTTGGTTGCTATGGGTTTTACGCAGGTGATATACTTCCTTTTTCAGTTTTGTTCACATTGCCAGCTTTACCGTGACAGTCACTGCAGAAAGCAATGCTGTTCTGCTTGGGGAACATCACACTGCAAAGGCAGAGTACAAGGGTATCAGTGTCCTACAGACATCTTCTGGTAGGAACCCTTTTTTGCCTTCCACTTCATCAGGTGGCTCAGTGCCTCTGCTCTGACCACTAAATGCAGGCATAGGGGTGCCTTTGAGATGGAGAACAGAAGAACATGGGTCCTCAGAGGGACTTCTGAAGAAGTGTCTCTTGCCTGGATTTTTGCAAGTGCTGCAGCATAAATACCATAATGGTATCTGATGGACAAACAGGGCTAATTAGTCCACGCTGTTTCTGAGACTTGAGCTCATACAGGGACATGGCGCTGCCCTATGTCATGTAGACACAAAGTTTGTTTGGGATTGAACTGGAGGTCTCTAAGGGCCAACAAGCTGATTAGATGGATGAAGAATCTCTCCTGTGAGGAAAGGCTGAAAGGATTGTTCTGCCTGGAAAAGAGAAGGCTCCATGGTGACCTAATTGCAGCCTTCCAGAACCTGAAGAGGCCCTACAAGAAAGATGGAGAGAAACTATTTGCAAGGGCCTGGAGTGACAGAACAAGGGGGAAAGGTTTCAAACTGAACAAGAGTAGGTTTAGATTATATACTAGGAAGAAATTCTTTACTGTGAGGGTGGTGAGGCACTGGAACAGGTTTTCCAGAGATTTTGTGGCTGCCCCATCCCTGAAAGTGTTCAAGGACAGGTTGGATCGGGCTTTCAGGAACCTGGGCTAGTGGAAGATGACCCTGTCCATGGCAGGGAAGATGAAACTAAATGATCTTTAAAGTCCTTTCCAACCTAGGCCATTCTATGATTCTATGATTGCCATGTATCCAGTGCATGGACTTATTTAAGACACACATCAGAATTATCCTTTAGCCTAATAAATAGAACAACAGAATGACCACTGCTTCTAAAGTAGGAAATGCTCAAAAGTCATTTGTTGTTTACAAACTTTAATTGGGAGGCACTGACATAGCCTTGAGACTCAATGTATGTACCTTCTGTCAGAGCAAGCGCAAGGTCTCACAGCAGTACAGGCAGAGACCTGGGCTGGGTGCTGGGGGAGTGGGAGGTTGTGGCAGAGATCGGTGCAGCAGAGTTGTAGTTCCAGCTGCTGGAGGATGGAGGGGAAATGCAGGGGATGGAGACTATTGCAGGATTAAGGGCCCCTTGCTACTGCCACACACCCCTTCTTCCCCTGCAGTGACAAGAGTTACCAAGTTTAGGTAATATAGCCATAGGGACATACTTCATGTGCTGTGCACATCTATCTGTTCCTTAGCAGCTCTCTACATCACTTCTGCCAAGAGCCACCCCTGCTTCTCATAAATTGAATGCTGTTTTTTACAAAGATTGTATTTAGAAAGGTTCCTAGCTTTAAGAAAGATTGAAAAAGGGAAAAAAAGGGGGGGAGAGGGGAAAGAAAAGAAGAAAAACTGAGAGAAAGCAGGTACAATCAGCAAGAGATTTTAAAATCAGACAGAGATCTGTCAACATATAGTGCCTGTATCTCTGATCAGCCTGTTGTCCAGTCTGACACATATAGACAAATTCTGCTACTCC
This sequence comes from Margarornis squamiger, assembly GCA_035222235.1. NCBI lineage: Eukaryota > Metazoa > Chordata > Aves > Passeriformes > Furnariidae > Margarornis > Margarornis squamiger. Next base: position 12,430,283 of record JAWWTY010000001.1, read on the forward strand.
ATCTCTTCCTTTACTCCCATAGGAGGGTAGCAAGGCCACAACAAGGGTTCACAACACACTTTGTATTCCTGTAGCCATAGCACAGCAGGATTGGGTAAGGGCAAATCCAGAAGTGTGCTTAAATACTGCAGTTTTCCATTTAAGACTCTCTCTTTGAAATCCATATATGTTGCAGGGTCTCTTCTCTCTCCCAGGTTAGCCCTATAAATTCCTTTCTTTTTGGACCAGCTATTCCCTGACACAAAAAAAGGAAGGCAAGGACATTTGGTGCAAGAGAGGCAGATCACAAACTGTACCTGTCAGCAGTTCTCAGGCACAGGTCAGTCGATACTTGTCTTCACCACTGGTCATCACCAAACCGCTCAAACAGCATCGCTTGGCTTGTTCTGTTGGTAATGTGCCAGTAAATCCCATACAGTTCAAGGGTTCATATGTGGGTAATAGAGTAAGTGGGTACCTGAGGGCTTCCCATTTCATGTTAGTCAGTCTTGGCAGACTCTGGCTTCTACTATGTAAGTGGTAGCAGTGAAAGCACGAGTTACTTTTTTACCTATTTTGAACATGGGTGCTGATAAAGGGGTACACATGAGAAAGGCTGTGGGAAAGGGAGAAGAAGGCTTTGTTCATAAAGCTCCCTGAAATCCTCAGGCATAAAGCATCACACTCCTCAACCTGAATCAACATAGTGCAGAAAGACATAATTCTTATGAAATACAAACATGTTTTCTGCCTAATGAGTAAGACATAAGGTCATAGAATCATCGAATGTCCTGAGCTGGAAGGGACCCACAAGGATCATCAGAATTCAGCTCCTGGCCCTGAACAGGACAGCCCTAAGAAGCACACCACGTGCCTGAGAGTGTTGTCCAAATGTTTGTTTGATGTGGCCGTATTTTTCTTACTATTAATAGAATGGGATTTCTTTACTATTAATATCACAATTAAAGGCAAAGAAGCAGTTCATTAAAGGCAAAGAAGCAGGTTTTGGGTCTGGGCTTGTAATAATTTGCGATTATTACTTTTTTCCCCAGACTATTGAAATGGTTGATGCAACTGTGGGCAGGAGTGTGGAAATCCAGCTTGTAATTGGGGAAGGCGCCGGCGGAGGTCAGTGTCTCACAGTCAAGCTCTCTTGCCTATTGCAGCTCGCTTAAACAGCTCCGTGCGACTCGCCCTTCCCTGCCTGGTTCTCCCCCGCATAATTTCACTTCGTTTCTCCCCATCGTTTCAGGAACGTGACCATGAGCTGTTCAGCCTTGATATTCAGCCTTATCACAACTGACGTGCTTCTGGATCTGACAAAACTTTCCAGCACCTTTAGGATCAAATGCAGATTTCAGGTGTCTCCAGAGTCAGGCAGCACACGAATGTGGCTGTTTCAGGTTAACTATATGTCCCTCATTCTATGTAAATACAACAAAGACAAGCCCCTTTGCATGGTATTCTTTAAGCAAAGACTGTATGTTTTAAGACTCCACCAAAAGCCAAAACAATTTTTAAAAGGACATTAAGCAAGGCCATGTTCTAACGCTGAAACCAAGCCAGAAACAAAAATCATTGATTACGTGGGAAAATCGCATGTGGTTCAAATATAACTATTTTTTTATTCTGTTTGCTTAATGCCTGTCAATAGTTGTTCCATTTCTCCTGTGCCTGTTTGTGCCTGAAGTATCAGAAATGCCAGGGCTGGCTCCCAGCAAAGCTGGACTTTCAGTTTCATGTAGACTTTGGGCCAAAGGTAGAAAGGTTCTCTGCTTTAGTACACACTACAGCTGTAAGCTGTCCCCTCAAAGATACACAGCAGGATACTAAAATCTAAAGGTAACTCCAGCAGGGTCTGGCTGCCTGGCTGTGGGCAGCTGCACTGGAGACACACAACTCTCAAAAGCACATGGAGAACCCAGAGGAGAAGGAAGTGGCCAAAAAGAGCAAGGCTGAAAGAATTGGTTTGTTTAATCTGGAGAGAAGACATGTGAAGAGTGACACTGCTGCAAAGGAGGACATGAGTCATTCCCTCTTCATGGACTCAGTAATAGGCTTGAACCACTACTGAAAATTGAGTAGTAGAAAAAAGTTTCTCGTGGAAAGCAAGGAGATGTGTTTGGATGTACAGTGCTCAACCTGGAAAAAATGGGTTGGGCAAATGTTTCATGGGAATGGTTGTGGCGTACTCAATCCTGCTTTGGCCAGTAGGATGGCAACAGACCCTCTCCAAATCCTTCCTGGCCTGTTTTTATCATCCCTTGATAAATTACAAATCCTATGAGTTTCACACCTCAGACTCCCTTGACAACAAAAAATAGTTTTAATCAATGAAGTTGTGTGGGGTTTTTTTTCTGCCTTATTTAGATAGGGTGTCTTCTAAGGTTTAAACATTCTAAAGTATTCAGGCAATTTATCTCCTACTCCAGCTAGAGAAATTAATTACCCATCTGAGGTTTAGTGGGAATTCATCATTATGTGTGTTTCCACTTTAATTTCGAAAGATTGTCTTAAAGGTAAGAACAAATCAAAACCTTCGTTTCCTCACAACTTACACACACATAGAGTCCAAAGGAGACAGAGAGATTGAGAAATAATATTATAAAATAAAGCCTGTGTCATTACTTTTTCTTCTATGAAGGATGCCCATTTCTTTATTAATTTTCCTTGGCTACCTCTTGAGCAGGCTTGGGTGATGGGAAAGCTGTAGAGAACAGACCTAGTACATGTAGCTGAGTTGACATCCAGCACAGCTGCACCACATGAGCTTTGGGGTCACAGTTGCTCATTTTTTGACCAGTTTTGTGTCCTGTTCTCTACAGAAGTTGGTTATGCAGGGATTAAACAGAATAATCCTTCTTACCTCCATGGTTTAAAATTTTAGCGGTCACAGACACAAGATTTTGGCACTGCTGTAATGAAAAGAGAAACTCTTCTAGCTTTCCTTCTGTATTCCTGCACTTACTTGCAGATCAGAAATAAGGCAGCTTCTTTCAGGTGGCCAAGATTTAATGCCTCCTTTCCAATGTAAAATTCTTATACTTACTTTACTACTGTAGAAATATGAGATTCACAAAGACTGTTCTCTGTGTCCTCTTGGCAGACAGGTAACAACTATTAACTTTTTTGGGAAAAAAAAAAAAAAATTAAAGAAAAACAACCTACATTAATATTGGAAAAACCCAGTTAGACTGGGGGTTTTGTTGAAAGCAACCAGGCCAACTGACACTCATCCCAGCAGAGATACAATACAATAAGATGCTGTACACAGGTATGGAAAACAGATTAGGAGGACCCGTGATGAGAATGAGAGGATGAACCATTTCCCTTGTGGGTTAAAGTCCAGAGTTGTCCTTGACTTTCTTTAAACTGGTGATATAAGAATTCCTTCATCCCTCCCTCTCTAATTGAAAGAATGTTTTAGTAAGTAATTTTTTTATTAATTGGATTAATTTATCCTGGGCTCCTTGCAAAGTGCTGTACCACCACTCCAGAATATTAGATAAATAAAAATATGAGAAATAGCTCTTTCATATTAGGAAAAAAATGTCTGTTGACTTACTACCATGTAAGGCTAGAAGGCAAACATGCAGAAGGGTTTCTGATTTGTTCCTGGGCTTTTGATTAGAGGTTATGAAGCAACACTAGCCTGATCTTAGCCCTGCATTCCTCCTTGGAAAGCAGTGTCTGTTACCACTCAGGTCAAAACTGGACTTATGTATACATTCAGCTGACATCAAAGGCATGCATGGATGCAAAGAAAACAGTGCTTTGGCTTCCTAACTTGCATGACTTTAACCAATTACATTGTCCAGTTTTGTTTCTGTTCATATTTGTGGCTGCTGATCACATGTACAGACAGGAATAAGAAGGTGCTGGGAAAAGGTTGGCAATTCCTTGATTTTCAGGGAGAGATTAACCCAAATACATACTTGTTATAGTTTCAAACCCAGTTAGAATTCCTTCCAAAGAAGCTTGGAGGCAATGCTTTACCATCACTAAAGACGGTT
>JAWWTY010000001.1:12479382-12531637 GCA_035222235.1 Margarornis squamiger
ATATTTCTACTTGGGCAGATGTGGGGTGATATTTTGAAGATGGAGATATTTGGTCATATCATACTTTTGGAAAAAGCTGTTGAAAAAACTTGTTAAGCAACTGAAGAAACCAAATTATTTTAAATGTTTGCATGCCAAGTGGATTTCTGAACCATATTTCTTTTTTTTTTAATAGATAATTATGTATGCTGTAGGCAGGATCTATAATGATTATTATGCAGCTCTGGCTGGGCGCCTGCAGTTTACTAATCCTGATCCCAAATCTGGTGATGGTTCATTGGATATCCAGAACTTAAAGGCAGCAGACACTGGCACGTACCAATGCAAAGTGAAAAAAGCTCCTGGAGTTCAGAGCAAAAAAATACAGTTGACTGTACTTGGTAAGATAATTTCTTTTCTTGAATTGTGAGTGCCATTTTTAATGTCCTTATTCCACCTTCTTTGATGTTGTAAACTGCTGAGTAAAGTCATATTGAGTCTATGATGATGCACTTGTTGTTGAGGCTTTGGATAGGGTGGACATAATTCTGTTCTGGGAAAAGAAGGGAACAATATTCAGGATAATGAGCACTTAAAAAAATTCTGCACCTGGCTCATATTTAATAGAAAATATTGCCATGTGTAAAAATGATTTCTTGCTTTGTCTTTAGCAAAATGACCTGACCTAGTAGAGCACAGCTATGAAGCATTTTGATTGTGACTGTTATTAATTCAGTGATATTTTGTTTATTAGTAAAGCCAGCAAGAACTAAATGTTCCATTGGAGGATCACAGGAGATTGGAAAAGACGTTACCCTGAAATGTGTGTCACAAGAAGGATCCCCACTTCTGTCTTACGACTGGCGGAGACTATCTGGCACACAGGACCTTCCTGCCACTTCCATGCTGAGTACTGTCAAACTTGATTTATTATTCTGAAATATGTGGAATGAATGTAGTAGCATTTTTGGCTTATCTTGACTTGTGAACATCTCATGATTAGTAGTAACATAGAGTAGTCAAGATAAATGTCACTTCCACCCTCTCACTAGGTAACAAAGCTGACTTTGAAACAAGGTGGGGGTTTATCTTGCTTTTTTAATTGATTCTGGAAGTGTTTCAAGGTTGAAGTTTTGAGACTGCTGCCATTAGGCTGCAGGATCATGCTCACCTGTGCCTGAGTGTTATGAGTTAAGCTGGTCTGAATTTTGACTGATGGATTCTAATTTATTACAGTGGTGATACCTGATTTTTATTGTGGGCACTTCATTGTATAAAGTTAATTTGTGAATTTTGTGAAAGTTATTCTTATCTATTTGGCAGAGCATTACTTAGTACCAGTTGTTTTTGATCTTCTTTGTATTTATGAAAGCATTAAAATTAGAGATGGTAGGATTTCCTTGCAGATGTAGCAGTAAAGAATCTGCTTGCAAATAAGCATATTTTAGCTCAGGTATCAGAGGATGTAAAGGACAAAGTGATGTCATGGGTCTAAGAGTAGCCAAAGTGGATTTCTAGAGGAGAGAGAATAACAAGTTGTGTGGTTCTTCCTCACAGGGCTCTCCTATACTCCTGTAGCCTCAGGAAATTCAGATATGGCTTCAGTTTGATTTAATACACACAAAACCAGACTTCTGTGAACATCTCCAGTTTTTTGTAAGCTTCTGTAGTCTATTAGAATCTGTAATCTCTTAGGTCCTAAAAATCAACTACAAAGGGAGAACCTCATACTGTTCTTCCTTTTGAACTCGTGTCCTGTATTGCTCCTTGATATCTCTTATTTTTTGTTTTGACAGTGAATGCTTGCTCATTAATGTCCTTCTCTGTACCAGTCAAGACTTTGGGCTACTGTTGTTATGCCCCTTTTTTCTCCACATCCCCAATTTGGCTCATGGTAACACAAAAAATCAGTTGACAAATATCAGTGCTGGACAAGAAGGAATGAGTAATTGTGCAAAAGTGGTGTGTAACTCAATAAAATAATGTTAGTTTTCGGCTTGTGAATGTAGGTTTGGAGACACTGAGCATGTCCTCAAGAGTCTAGACAAGTTGTTAGCAGGTAGAGCAAAGTATTTGCCTGGTGCTTTGTTCTTGTGGTGGAGCCCCTTGCAATGCTGAAGGCAGATCTATTGGCAATTAAAACATGCAAGCCAGTTGAACTTCCATCTAGAGGAGTCTCACAAAGCTGTCAATGGCTTTGAAAGCCTTGGGAAATGATCTTTATTTTTACTATCACTTAAGCTCTCTGCTTAGCTGGACTTAATTGGTCACTCACTGGAGCACGGGTTTGAGTTAGATTCACCTCTCGCTGAGCATGAGTTCTGCAAACATCTCAGCTGGTTGTGTAGAATCGATTTAGAAGAGGTATTTTGGCGGTGCAGTTAATCTTTTCTGTTTTAGAATTCTGTGTTTGGATGACAAAATTTGCCATAGCATCTGAGAGTAACATGTGTCTATTCTTTCTTAAAATGTCAGTGAGTGGAAGTGGGAGAGGAGACCTTGCAAGCTCTTTGAAACATGAATTTTTCTGTGAGAACTAGTTCTAGTCATGTCAGATATCTTAATGCCTATGTTATTGGCCGCAGAGTATTGAGAGTAGCAAGTGAAATCTTTTGGAATAACTTTCTAAGAGGGTAAGAGACTTTTACAAATACTAGTATTTAACAACATGATATGTGATTCTCTTTAATATGGTATTCTTAAGTTAAGATTTCATGTTTGTGCTGGATTAGTAATTCTTTAGTAGTGCATATGGAGTTACACTTTGGAAATCCTCTACCTTTTGTTGTTTGTAGACAAAAATACAGGGGAACTTCTTCTGAAAAACGCCTCTCAAGAATATTCTGGTGTATACAGCTGTGTTGCCTCAAACAGAGTTGGCACGGATGAATGTTCTATTGAGCTTCATGTCACCCCTCGTAAGTGTTTGTTGCGTAATGGTCATGTAGTGTCTTGTGCATTAAAACTGAATAGGCTTTTTCTCTAAACTCAAACCCAACACCTTTTAACTGCTGGATCCCCATTTAAGTTTTACTATTTTTTTAATGCATGTGATTGAGCATACCCTCTCTGCTTCAGTGATGTGATATTAATGTGGATCATGTGAAACATAGTGGGTTTAATGTTAAAAGTTGGTTTTATAACTTTGACACTTGACAAACAGTATTGTTATTTGTCTGTTCCAGCCGTAAATACAGCTGGTATAATTGTTGGAGCTATTATAGGAACTCTTCTGGGTCTTTCTGTACTGACTTTTCTCATCTGCTGTTGGTGTAAGAAGCACAGAGAGAAGAAATACGAGAAAGAAGTACATCATGATATCAGGTAACAACACATCTCTGGTTTCTGAGCAGTATTATTGGAAGATTAACTTTTGAATGTGTATTTCTGCAAGTAAGATACTTAACAGTTGAGATTTCTGTCTTAATCTGGAAAGCTTATTAACATACTAAGGCCTTGTCAGAGAACTTTTTTATAGCCATAAATTTCAGTAAACACTTTTGAATTTTTGAGTATTTGAATTTTTTGTTACTTTAAAGGAAGACTTGAGGATTTTTTTTGGCTACTGCATCAGAATAGAAAGAAAACAAGCTGAATACTTGTTTTTTAAGCTCCCACATAATCATGGTGACTGAACTCTTGTTCTGCAACTCTTTTTTTTGGTTTATTTCAGAGAAGATGTTCCACCTCCAAAAAGCCGCAGTTCAACAGCTCGCAGCTACATCGGCAGCAATCGTTCTTCTCTGGGTTCAATGTCTCCCTCAAACATGGAAGGATATACCAAAACTCCCTATAGCCAAGTCCCAAGTGAAGACTTCGAACGTACTCCTGGTCAAAACCCAACCTTTGCACCTTCAAAGGTAGCTGCACCTAATTTAAGTAGAATGGGAGCTGTTCCTGTGATGATTCCAGCACAAAGCAAAGATGGGTCAATAGTATAAAATATTATTAATTTAAAAGCTGTTTTTTAAAGTGTTCATTGTAAGTATTAGAGAACTACTGTGTTCCATCCTTCATTTATACACTGGCATGAAATTTTCCATGAAGAAAATGGACAAGTTAGTTTGAAAAGCCACCAATTCTCATATTTAATTTTAAACTTCTTAGTATATGACAGTTGAACTATTTGCTAAAAGCGTTGAAGTTCCTAAATAAATATTGGATACTGAAGGTATTTGGACCTCTGGTAGGTTGCTGAAGAGACACTGACACTGTCAGCTAAAGTGCAGTTCTGAATGTGTAACAGTAAGACAAATGAGAATTAACAAAAGCATTTCATATGTAGACCATGGAGTTTCTCAGAGTTCCTGAAACTTTATCGTCAATTGCAGAATAACAGAAACGTTTGACCTGGATTTTGAACCGTGATGTAGTTGCAGGGCGCTGAAGTACTGAGGATGACTTTGAATTCTGTTCAAACTGAGTATTTATGTAGTTTTTTGGTCTGGTAATGTTTGTTTGGAGTACTTGAGCTCTTATGTCAGGGGTAGACAGTTACTTAATTGGTTGAATTAATTTAATTAATCTACTCTGAATTTAAAATGTCAGTGAGTGAAACTGTGACAGGAGACCTTACAAGCTCTTTGAAACATGAATTTTTCCCATAATAACTAGTTCTAGTCATGTCAGATATCTTAATACTTACCTGATGCAAGAGGTCCTGTCACGTTGTTGGTGGTGGTATTTAAGCTTTAAAATCTATTGATCAACTGTTACTGTCACAATAAGAATGAACTATGTATCTTTATACAGGTCTTTAAGTTAATTGTACCTTGCATTTTTCCAAGCCTGTTTAGATATTAAGGCGGTGCTCTTTTTTTTCCAAACCGATTACCTAGAAGCTCCATGAGGATTTAATGAGCGCTGTTAAGTAACTGGTATTGGATATCTGTCCTCTAACATCACTGTGGAAACAACTTTTCCCATACATGTGTAAGCAGTAGTCAGCCTTTACTCAAATGCTAATGTCTTCCTGTGTGAATTTGCAAGGAGTTTAAAGCTCATTTCTCCTTGCTTCTTCCATAGCCCTAAGTATTCTGAACCAATGTTCAGACTTCTTAAGAGAAGGAGTTTTGTGCAGCTGAGAGGAAATGGTTATCCAGAATTGTAGATACAAATTTTATCTTTCAAAATTAAAAACGCTTAAAGCAATACAGGAGAAACAGAACAATTCTTTGTCTTACTTTCAGATATGTTTAAGGACTTCTGATAACTTTTGATGACTGATATTATATATCTGTGAAACTTGGATTTAACATTTAGTGCAGCTTAGACCTTTGTGGAGTTTATCTTCCTGTTTTGTACCTTCTTCATCCTGTGCTGGGGGGCAGGTGGAGGAGAATCCCTTCAGCTTATTCTAGCTATAGATGTTGAAATAACTGCAAGGTATTTTGGAAAACTCTAAAAGCATATAGTATGTGGCACTGAATTTGATGAAGGAAATATCTGAATAGCCTGTTGAAAGATGTTAGGATTATTTATGTGTAGCAACAGTGTGAGAGAAAACATTTCCCCAAACTTCTAGGTTTAGTGTCTGCTTTTTTGTAGCTGCTTATAGATCTGTGATGAATTCTTTGGCTTACTACTAAATGTTTGTCCTATCTGTAATTAGGTGCACAATTTCTGGCTGGCACTATTAATGTAAAGAAATTTCCCTGCCCATGGCAGGGTGGTTGGTACAAGGTCATCTTCCAACTCAAACCATTTTATGATACTTACATACCCTTCATACTGAATTTAGAAACTTGAATGGCTATTAAGTATTCTAGACTTAGTTTTACACATTTGGGACTTTTCTAGATTGTAAACTGATACTGTTAGAGATCAGATTTTTTATCTTTCATGTGTGCCTTGTCAATAAACTTTGCCTGATTGTAACTTCAGTTTTTATGAAATTTCTGGTGCCTAAACATACTGTTTGAACAGGTGCTTAGATGATGGTACAGTTCTTAAAACATGACACTGTGATCTGATTTCTTGATTCTTATGTACTATTTATACCTCTTCATGCCTATTTTTGGATGTGACTTCAGTGTCTCTTTCTGTATTGTTCTGTATTTCAAAATGTGACTTACTCCTTCAATTGCTAGTTATGATCTAAGTGTTTATATTCCTGAAAACTGTTCAGTTGTTGTACCAAGGAGATGGGTGACTGACTTTTATCTGTGTGGTAAATAATAGGTTTAGTAAATGTGCCAAACATAACTTCTGAAGAACAATAGATGAGGAGACATCTTCTTGCATCCAATTATTGTGATAGAAGAGACTTTCAAGATGTTAATCGTACACTGATTGTTTACCTTGAAACTAAGGCCTTCCTTAATTAGAACAGTATAGTTATTATAAATAAGTTGAGTACAAAACTAAGCTGAATCACAGACTGAGAGAGAGCTATAAACCTAAGCAACCAGGCAGCAAACCTACTAAATTTGGTTCTTAGCCATCTGTGGACATATATGTTTTTTGGTGGGTTTTGGTTTGGTTTCATTTTGTTTTGGGGTTTTTTGTTTGTTTGTTTTTGGTTTGGCCTGAGACCCTGTACTTACAGTCAGTTAAGCCCTAGGACACTCAAATCCAGAAACCTATCTCAGTAAAGCATACAGAGCAGAGTTTACACATGCTTGATGCTCTGTCAGCTTGTGCAAAATAATAAATGGACAGAAGGACAGCGAGATGTGCCCTCAGAGCCTGGCTGTTAGGCTTAGCAGCCTTGACAGTGTCTGTCTATTTATGTAATTGCATGGAAAAAGAGGAGTAATAGAATCTGACATAGTCCTTATCCGAAACAAAGAACCCCTGACTTGGGGTAAACTTTGCCTCAAGTTGCTATCATCATGTCTTTTTGGATGGATACAACACTACTATGAGAACATAATATTGCTATTATAAATTATTTCTTTTGTCACTAGATTGTTCACTTACACTGGATTATGATTCTCAAAAGCAGCTACTGTAGTCTAAAAATGATTTCTAGCTGTGCAGGAGAGGAACGGGTTAAACATGTGAGGTGTTCAATCTTGCAGATAGCTGTGCTAGCAGAACACTTTTAGGAAGTAATGTCAGCTGATATACCAGTTACGAGGTGGCGTTTTTAATGTCTCATTTTATTAAAAAAAAGGGGGGGGGGGGAGGGAGTAGGGAGGGTGGTACCATTGTGTAAATATTCTTAAGTGAGCTCAAGAAACCTCTAGTTATTGTCATAATTGTAAACTTGCCTGTTGAGGACTACTATATATAGAAAGAAACCCCTCAATTTTAGCATGGTGTGAATAAAGTGTTAGACTTGTAATACTGTAGAGATTACGTAACACTTGTCCATACAGTTCAAGCATTTTCATAAACTTCCTGCAGTGGATATTTGAAGATATTTGTGTGAAACTTCCTTCTCTAAAAAAAATGAGTACTTCTTCCAAAACTGTGTAGTGCACAGAAATGCCTTGTTGGAGGGGTAAAACATGACTTTTGAGAGAAATGTACATTGCATACGTCTTTATCAACTCTTGATAGTTGCATTCATATTAGATGTATGCTTCTTGTTTAATAGTGCAAGTAAGACTACTTACAAGTTTTTCTGTAATGCTGAATATTGTATATTACTGGCTTTCATGGCAAGCTTTTAGTTTTGTTCTGAGCAGTGTATATTCTGGATCACTGTAGGCCTCTGTTCCAGTCTAAAGACATTACGCTATTTGTGTCACTTAAAGCTTGTTTTATACACTCGATAGGTGCTTTAGGGGACCCTTTCATTATAAGTCCTCTAATGTTGAGGCACAGCTCAGTTGAAATCAGAGCAATAAAACTTCCTGGAATCCCAAATGTTACCATGTTATGTTACACTTCTCATGCACAAAGCATGGACTTTGAATATTGATATGAATTTCAGTATGAGGTTTTATATTCACACTTTTGGGGGAATGGTATTTTAAAATATGAGTATTGTGAGTGAATTTGTAAAAAAAAACAAACTTGAAAATCCAAAATTTTAAAATGCTGTAGCTCCATGACAGACTTGTGTACTTTTTGAAATAAAACTGTTGGAGTAAACAGTAGTCTGTCTTTATTTTAAAGCAGCACTTGTGTATGGCTTCAGCTTTCTCTTTTCTGTAATTGGAAGTGAACAAATAAATATGGCTGTGTATACCATGCTGGCATTAATCATTTTATTTATTGCTTTTTCCCCCCATTAATTCTTAAGGAAAATAAAACTTCAGATATTTTAAAACATGCACTAATTTGGGGTTTCTAATTGTAGATATCAATAGTTACGCTGGAAAGGACCTTTAGATTACATTTCATCCCTCTTTATTTTCTGTAGAACCAAAAATCCCTGAAACTCATTTTTTTTTTCTTAAGTTAAAAAAAAGCAGGTTTACAGCACTCAAAGCATGTTGATAAAATGCTCAGTTTTATGTTGTCAGTTTATGTCCATCGTTTTCAATTCAAAGTAAATTGACTTGGCATACTCTGCACCCCTTGGCTTTGCAAACCAACTGGTTATTGTCCTTGTAACTTTACCTGAGACTAATGTGGTTTCTGCAGTCAGTGTTGACTTGGGCACATACATAGGGTTAGGAAGCAAAGTCTGGCATGAGCTCTGTTTGCACTAATGAAATGTATTATGTTTATATCATTGGAGGCATAATTAGCTTACAGTTTTGCTCATAATACAGGCATGTTTATGTTGTAATGCGTGCATATCTTTATATGCAAATGTGGACCTGTGCCGTGCTGGATGTTCCAGTCACGTCTTTGTGTATAAATAAAAACCCCAATGAATGTGTGCACAAGCATATGAAGTTAAATGGAGTACTGGTGGGAAAACCTTTAGGAGTTTTTTCTATTTCAGATTAAGACTTGCGCTTAAATACAAAAGGATACCTAATAAAAATGAAGGTTCAGATTTGTATCTTTTTGTAGAGTTCTAAGAAACTTTTCCTACACCCTTTTTACTGTCAATGTCAAGACTTAGGAAAGGATGGAAGTCTTAAACTTAAGGTGGCAGTTTTGTCACAGATGGCTCTTGCATGCCTCAGCTGCTCCAGGTCTCTTTATTTGGAGAATAGATGACCGTGAACCAGAAGCTGAGTACCTCCAGCTTCTCTGTGGAATTCCAGCAAACCAGCTCAAGCTTTCCTGAGTGTCCTGAAAGAACAGAGGACGCTCATCACATGGTAGTTATACAGAAACTTTGCAGTCCTTACATATGGATTAGACAATGGCTTGGATAAAGTTCCTTAGAATGTCTCTCTGGCTGTTTCTTTCTCTGAACATCTTCAGCTGTGTCCTTTGAGCTTACTATCTCAAAAATTTGCTTTTTGGATGGAGAAACTTCAGTTCTTGCAAGCTCTGTGGTAATGCTGAAAGGCTGTTTTAGAAAGCACTTAGTGACAGTAACTTGCCTTGTTTTCTGTCTGTAAAATTCATAGAACAAAAGAGTTTGTAAAAAGTAGGATGGATAAAAGCTATGAATGCTGCCTACCTCAGATTGTTCTGAAACTGCCGTTCACTTATGTATGACTGTAGATGATTGCACACAACGTGAAGACTTGCATCTTAATATAAAAATAATGTGTGCACTTGAATTACGATGATTCTGTTGCTCTTTTAGTTTGCTTTAGGCTTTTTGCAGAATGGTGCAGGCTCAGCTAACAGGAGAAGAGAATGAACCTTTAATTTTTTTAAAATAACCACTCTGGCAGACAACTGGCCTGGAGGGTTGTGTTGTCCCTGCTTCTGACTTCCATTCAAAGTCAAGTTTCTGAAAATAGGGATCCTTTGATTTTCGTATTGTTGTAAATCAATGTTAGTTTCACCCTTGTACGTTGGCATTCTGAAGACTTCAGCTTTCAGCTGTTGAAGTACTGGTCAGGTTGCTTTGAATATGGAGAGTCGATAGTATTTAGTGGCAGCAGGTGCTGTCTGGGTCCTCGTTTTTAGTGGATTAGCGCAATCATGAAAATTTCTTTTGGTCCATGCTGTCTAGAGAAATAGATGGGGTACAATTGTACCTTATTGTTCAGGAAATGAAGGTTGTGCAACTCATGCAGGAACCCTCCACGATGCCAGCGTTGATGGATGGTGGGAGGGGAGCAGTTTTACGGAGAAGTTGAGTGTGTTGGTTACACAACTGGATTATGTAACAGTTTTAAAAAGTGGCAATATTAGAAGAGACATTAACATCTGAAAGCACATCATTTTATCTTTGCTTATCTAATTTTTTCTTAGGGGAAAAAGCCTCTGGAGGCAGTGTGTCCGCTGGGAAGCGCAGAAAGCTGTGTGATGCATTGACAGTTGTCCCACTTCTCAGGGCTGGATGCTGCAGCTCTGAGAGCTGCAGGCAGGACCAAAATCGAGTGCTGTACCTGAAGGGTGTTGTACTCCCTTTTCCAGAGTGTTTTTCCTCATTGCAGAAGGGGGAGAGAAAAGCAGTGAGTCTCTGGGAGTTTTGTACCAGGGATGTGGGTTCCGGAAGCACACATGAACTTGCCAGCTTCCTGATGCCTTTCCCTGATTCTGGTTTCTAGTCTGATTTAGAGGTCTTCAGAGTCTGCAAAACTTTTTTGCATTTAGAGTTGCTTATATAGCCAGCACACCTTCATTGCTTAAGTTGCAGAGTCTTGTACTCTTTCTGCCATACATAATTTCTGCATACGATGTGTTTGGTTATATTATTACTAGAAGTCCTGTATAAAGAAACAGGCGACTCTCTGAACACCCCAGACAGGGTAGATGGTGATAGCTCAGCTTCTTGGTGCTCAGGGCACAAACATCTCCTGTCACTCAGGTTAGGTAGCAACTTGCTCAGAATTTGGTATCGAGGAATACTAAATCAGATGGTGTAGAAAATTGATAAGAAAAATGTTTCAAAAAATGCTCTGATATTGCCTCTGCTTACTGTTATCTCTTTGGACACCTGAAGGCTATGTGCAAAACAAAACCATAGCAAAAAAGTCTTAAACCCTTTATAAAGTGAAGCAAAACCAGGAGAAGAGGGGAGAGGCACCTGCTCTGCAAGTCTCTGCCTGGGGAGGCAGGAACTGGCCACCCTTCCCTCCCCACAGCTCTCCTCCCCACCACTTGTGAAGCCCAGAGACCAGGAGCTGAGGCACTGCCAGCCTGGGGAGAACAGAAACCAGCCGTGCCACACATGTGAGTTGTGAGAAAGCCTGTTCCTGCATCCCTGCCATACTCCTGGGAGCCGAAGTTGGTGCCTGTGGAGACGGGAATCATGACTGTGCCCTGCCCAGCCGCCTGCCCAACTGCAACACACCAGAATGTGAGTGGCAGGGACCAGGCAGCACAGCTGCATTCCAGACACTGCATTCTACCAAGCTGCCAGACCCCCGGGGCCAGAGATAACCATCGAAAGCAGCAGAGAGAAGAAAAACTGCTTCAGCCCCTTGCATCTCAGCAGAAAGGTATAAATGTGGTGGTAAAACTGTCCTATGCTTTTAAAGTAACCTTAGCTTTGTCAGCTTTTCTCTATTTTTCCTTTCCTTTCTCTTTGCTTCTTTTACATTTAATAAAATAAAAATATCGGTTTTTGGTATCAACCTACAACTTTGTTGAAGTTTTAATCTTGTTTCAGGGAACATTTGAACCTAAACTTTCTTTCCACAATCCACGGAGAGCTCTCTTTGCTCCTCTGTGATTCTCGGGTTGTAACATTTTAATTGGTGTCACAAGGACACAATTCCCTTAAAATGAGAGTGCTGATTCCAAAAATCGATAGTTGCTATTTTTTACAATCGATCACTTTTGATAAACAACATCAAGTACCTTTATGATTTATTTTTTCTCCTGAAGTAAAGTGCACACTTCAACTGTTTGCTTTTTGATGAAATTAAGGTGTCCCTCAAAAGTGAGGTGTACTACTATGGTTTAAGGTATTTCCTGGGGAGTAAGAAGTGAATATTGGAAAGTTATTTTATACAAGGTGCCCCTCAGGAAAAATGACTTCTGTGTGTTTGTAGTAAAATAGATACAAGGTGCCTTTCCAGGGTGAAGGAGTGGAGTTTGAAAATTAGCTGTAATTTATATACATTACCCCCTGGAGACGGTCACTCCACTTTTGTGAAGTAACTGCTTTTTGGGTAGAAGGGGTGGACTTTGGAAATTAACTCACACAAGGTACCCCCTGGAAGAGTCCATCCCATTTTTGTAACAACATGAAGCATATTGCATAAGCTCTTATCAATTTATTAGAAGCATTTGGTGCCAAGCCATCTCCACCAGGACTGGAATGGGCATGTAAAAATATCCAAGTGATTGTTGATCAAATCTCTACCATGTGGTCAGAGGCGAGAGTCAAAAAAGGTAAGGGGAGACACATAGTTTGTTCTGCCTTGAGTGCTGTTGGGCTAACTGCAGTTGAAAATAAAGAAAAGCAACAAAAAACAGACATGGAAATTACAGCCTTGCTGCAAGATGTTGTCAAAGCACTTCAGACACGGTTGGAGGAGCAGAGGGCTACCCCCACCTCCTCCAGGAAGAGATAAGAAATGAAAGGGCTACCACCCATGTACTCCCAAGAGGAGGTTTATGCAAGATTACTGAAAGAGGGGAAAAAGGAGTCAGAGCTGGGACTAAAGAAACATACCCCCTCTCTGACTTAGAATCTTTGTGTGACCAATCGGAGAAGCTGCCAGTATCGCTTTGTCCCATGATTGATTAAAACAGAATACACATACGAGGGCTTGGAGGATAGCACACCTCAGATAACCACAAAAGAAATTCCATATACAGCTACTGAGTTGGCTAAATTAAAAAAGGAATATAGCCAAACCCATAAAGAATCTGAAACTAAGTACGTTTGGAGGGTCTCTCTTACTGGAGGTGACCAAATTTTGTTATCAGATAAAGAACCTGAAAGAAAGGGGTTTTGGGGTGCCAGGGTCTTCCTGACCACAGGAGGTAACCATGCTCCCTGGTCTCTTACCCAAAGAGCCACTTATTGTGGTGGCAGTCTTAATCCTCTGGAGAGGGAAGATCTGCTGGCTGTATCAGGGAACGTTAATCTAATTGTGGAAAGTGCAAAAAGCTGCTTGTTTACAAATGATGCATGATAGGGAGTAAACACCATAATGTGAATCCCTGATGATGATGCCTGTAAGACCGCGAAAGAACGGTTCCCCTTATCAGAGGCCTCCCTGAAGCCATCAAACTCAGGCATCCAGCTAAAAGCACAAATAGAAAGCCTCACAAAATGGGAAAGAGTTGAAGCCACCTTAGGAGCAGCTATAACACCCAGTTATAAAGTAGAGTTTGGACCTGGGGGGAGGTGGCACAAGAATTAATTAATTATGGAAGAAAATATGGTCCAATACCTCCAATTACAACTGATTCTAAATCAATTTCATGCACAGAGTGCAAAACACCTGTGCCTTAGGTAAGATTTTGAAAGTTAATGTTCTCTTCTGGGCAAGGAGGCCAAGCTAATGCAGGGGAAGAACACAGGTAAAAAAGAAATCCCCTGTGGATTGAGGGCTTACGAAAAGGAGTCCCAAAAACCCTAATGGATGGCCAACCCACTAATAAATTAGAGATATTGAGAATGGCCAGCAAAGGAGGGATCATTAAAAGCTGTCCCTGCTACAGCCCTTCCCTTAGAGGGATCATAGAAAGGGGAGGTGATGGGACACTCCTCTCTTTGCCCTCAGCAGGTAAAGCTGGGGGACGAAAGGTAGATTAATGTTAGGTGGCTTAATGAAAACTGCAAAGGAGACTTAATAACCTGTCCTATTGGTCCCTGCAAAATCCCTGGAACTTTTTTAGTAGATACTGGTGCTCAAGTGTCCGCCCTTAAAATTGAAGATGCCTCTTCATGTGGCATTGCTCCCTTATGTCAAAGTATATTTGTCATGGATGCTTTTGGATACACGCAACCCCAGATGACAGCAAAGGTAAGATGCTGGTTACTGGGAGAGGAGAGAGCAGTTGAAACCCTAATGATTTTGGGTAAAATTCCCACAAATTTATTGGGGCTGGACCTCCTAAAGGGAAGGAAAAATACAGGCTGTTGGGAAAGAAACCAAACTATCTGTGTCTGAGTTCTGCCCCTGCTCTTTTTCCCTCCCTAGTAACCAGTGTCAAACCTTTCCCCTTACCCTTGGGAGCCAGGGAAGGAATCACACCAGTTATTGGGGATTTAAAAGAAAGGAATAGTGATTGCAACACGTTCCACTTATAGTGCTCTTGTGTGGCCAGTCCACAAGCCAAGTGGCACTTGGACACTGCTGACTGAACTCCAATACGGGACCCTTTACTGCAGCAGTCCCCAGTACTGCTGGGCTGATAGCTACCATACAAGAACAAGCCCATCAAATTATGGCCACTTTTGATGTCAAGGACATGTTTTTTGTGGTCCCACTGGAGGAACAGGATAAGGAGTGTTCTGCTCTCAAGTGGGAGGGCCAGCAGTACTTTTACCTGCCTCCCACAGGGATTTAAACACTCACCCACTCGAGCACATCATGCACTGGCACGAGAATTGTCAGTCATTGCTCTCCTGCACCAGGAATAAAAGTATGCCACTACATTGGTGACATTTTGGTAGCAGGAGATAAAATTCCACCCGTACAGTTAACCCAAACAGACATTATTAAGCATCTGGAGGCCTTTAGCTTACATATGCCTCCTGAAAAAGTACAACCCCCCTCACAAGAAGTAAAATTCCTGGGAGTTTGGTGGAAGGGAGGAATTCCCCCAGACACCCTGACCCACCTACACCAAATTAAAATGCCAGAGAATAAGAAAGACCTGCAGCATGCTTTAGACCTGCTGATTTTTTTTTTGAGGAAAGGCATTCCTGATTTTTAATAATTGCAGGACCCTTATATGATTTGTTACCGAAAAAAGCAATGTGGGATAGGACCACCGTCCATGATGAAGCCCTACAACTCCTAATTTTTGAGGCTGATACATACCAATCACTATGCCCTATAAACCCCACTGAGCCAGTACAAATTGAATGGGGATTTGCAATCTTCAGACTGATGGCAGAAAGTACCTGATGGTCCTATCAGACCCATAGGGTTTTATTCCTGCAGTTTCAAGGATGCAGAAAAATTATATTCTACCTGGGAAAATGGCTTGTTTGTGGTTAGTGCTGCTTTTCAGGAAGCAGAGAAAACTATGTACCAACAACAGCCTCTAATTTTAAGAGGACCTTTTAAAGTCATCAAGCCAGTTTTGGCAGGAACCCCACCCCCTGACGGGTTGGCACAGCGAGCCTCTGTTTGGAAATGGTGCCCTAAAATTGAATATTATTGCATCATTTTTCAGGTAACAGAAGTTGCTCCCAGAAACACCCCCCTACAAAATGAGGTAACCATAAGTAGCACCACTGACCTCCCACCTTTAGTGATTCAAGTTGCTCCTCTGTATTCAGAACAGTTGCAAAATGTGTGGTTTACTGATGTGTCAGCAAAGTGAGAAAGTTTGGAAATACCGTGCTGTAGCTTTGCAAGTAAATACAGGAGACAAAATAGTAACAGAAGGACAAGGCAGTGCACAGGCAGGAGAATTGGTAGCAGTTTGGAGTGTGTTTAACCATGAATCTGAAACCTCTGACTGTAGATGTTTACACTGATTCTTTTGCTGTGTTCAGAGGGTGTACTGAGTGGCTCCCCTTTTGGGACAAAAATGACTGGGAAGTAAGTAAATAGAGTCCCTATTTGGCAAAAAGAGAAATGGCAAGAAATTCTTGCTCTAGCAAAAAAAGGGAATTTCTTGTTTGGATGGGTAGCCTCTCACCAAGAAGATGAAACCCCAGCTAGTTGCTGGAATAACAGAAGTAGATGAATTGGCCAGATTTGCCCCACTAAATGTAAAAACTCCAGCAGAAAACTGTGACCGATTATTAGAGTGGTTGCACTTAAAGTGACAGCACACAGGGGCACAAGATCTGCATAAAGAAGCAGTAAGCAGAGGATGGCCAGTAACTTGGGAAATGTGGCACACCTGCATGTCCTCATGTGAACAGTGCAGAACCCGACTAGAGCATCACCCTTTAGAGCAACCCCCATTACATATAAGGGACAGAAAAAGACTGTGGGACACATGGCAATTAGACTATATTGGACCCTTTCCAAAGTCTGAGGGTAAACAATATTTGTTAGTAGGAGTAGAGGTTAGATCAGGAATAGTGCAAGCAGAAGCTTTCCCTCAGGCAACTAGTACAAACATATTAGAGGCTCTTAAAGTGTGGTTCAGTTTTTTCCCAAAATCTGTATCTATCCTATCAGACAATGGGTCACATTTCACAGTCACTGTTGTCCAAGAGTAGGCCAAAGAAGGGATCGAGTGGATATTTCACACACCCTGTTATCCACAAGCAAATGGCATAGTCAAGAGGACAAATGGCCTGTTTAAGTGATTTCTAAAACCTCAAAAACCCAATTGGAGTGGATGACTATGGGATGCTGTAAAAACGGTAAATGACTGATGGGGAGAAAATGGATGCCCTAGACTAACAGCTTTTTATCCACAGCCTCCCTCTATAATATCAGCAAAATCAAAACCTACAAGTAAGCAAGAACCCTCTTCCTTTCCAGAACAACCAGTGCTGGTGAAATTGCCCACTGTAGGAGCTGTATCCGTGGTACTTGCTACTCCCTTAAGTATGTACACCTGGAGAGCAAACGATGCTTATGGCAAAGAACACAAAATAAGTTCTTGGTGGATTGTTCCTACATGTTAATGTTGACCCTAGAAGGGGCTGGACAGATCTTTTCTTTTACAAAGAAAAATATTCAGAACTGTGAATGAAAAAACCCTCTGATTTGGACCATGGTTTGGTTTACTGGTAATGGTAGTTATAATATGTTGGCTATGTTTGTATGGTTATTTACCTTGTACATGTGCTCAGCAGAGCAAACTGTTAAAAGCAAATATCAAAGGAACTTTCGCTTGGGAACTAGTGAAAGGGTTTGTAAAAATATGGAATCACACTGACTAAGGTATACGTGTGGCATTACCTGAGTCTGCTGAACAAGGATTGTGATTTTTTTGTGATACCATTGAATTTATCTTTTGTTTTCAATATGATGGCTAGTGTGACTGCTCCATTACCCCTACCTGAACAGTGGACAAGTAAGATGAATGGAGCCCAAATACTCTGGAAAGGTACCCTTATAGTGCATGGCTTTTATCAGACTTATGACCCACCTTCTGATACACCTCATGAGTGGATGTCACACCACATATATTGTAAAACTATACATCCAAAGATAAATGTGACCATCTTATCTCAAATTGAACCCCCTCATCCAGCCATTGAGTTGAGTAAAGGTAAACTTGGACCTGAGACTATAAACTTTGAAGAATATAATACTAGACAACCCTGCTTTATTTACTCATGGGATCCACTGTTTGACCCATTATACATGCCAGATGTATATGAAAATAATTATGCCACAGTTTTTAGGCCTTTCTGGTGTGTGCAACTTCCTAACATAAAAAATGTGGTTCCAATCAACCGAAAAACTTAATGTGGGCATGGTCTGTACAAACATTTCTTTACTCATATTAAAAAAAAAAAACAAAACACAAATTTACCATGCCTCAAGTAGAAGATAGTCCTCTATTCAATTGCTCAAAGGTTATAATGTGCAAAGAAGCACCTGGAGATCCTCCAGAAATGTGGTTTTCACTTAGAATTCAAACATTAATAAGAGATAGGTGTACTTGTTGGGGTTGCCCTTCAAAAGGCTGGATAAATCAAGACGAAACCTGTAACACCACTTAAAAATATCTTCTCAACCACTGCAGAGTTCTCTATATCCACTACCCAATCCACAGTACCCCAATAAATACTAAGCCAAAAATCACCATCCTTGATCATGCAGACAAAACCAAATATAAAACTGCAAAGTATATAGGCCCTCTTGGAATGGCTTGGGGTTGCTTTAATGGGAAGTTTTATTCACATTTGTCATTAGAACAGCATGCTGAACTTAACTGTGGAATTGGAATTCCCTCCCTCCCTTTGCCCCAGACATGTCTTTACTTTCGCTAAAGTGTCTAAAGCACGACACCATCGTAGTGTTGTTCCCTCTTCAGAGGCAACACAAAGGCCAGAATGGGCAATCAAAGGAATTGACTTTCCAGATTAGTGTACCACTGGACAAAAAATGTTCCTTTTCATTGAACACTTCTTTACTCCCTCTGTCACCTTAAAAAGACACCAATTTATATTAGAAGATACTACCTGGCAATTAAGTGTATTAAGTAATGGGACACAATACGCATTTGGAGAATTAAACACTCAAGTCCAGCAGACTACTAAAATGACTTTGCAAAATAAGTTAGCCATAGATATTACTGAAAGAACAAGGAGTGTGTGGAATATTAAATTTATCAGAAAACTGAATGCTGTGTAACAATTCATAACGCTTCGACCTCCATTGAAGAAGCATGAACTAAGATGAAAGAAATAAATAACCATACTAAAAATCTATTTTATGCAATGCAGCCACAAGAAGCATTTGATGGATCATAGGCCACTACCATCCTAGAGTCCCTAGGGTTCACAAGATGGGGAAGATGGTTAACTCAAGTTGGAATAGCAATTGTCATTGGAATTATGTTCCTAATCGTTGGCATTAGCCTAGTTAAATGCATGATAACAGCTGGCTTGTTTCTTTCTCTCCCTCTGTTCCTATATTCATATTACCACCATGAAGAAAGCTACACTGATGTTCCGCAAAACAGTGGAAGATCATGGGGTGGGATGTGGAAAACTAATAAGAAAAAACTATCGAAGAATGCTCTGTCATTGTCTATGTTTACCATGATCTCTTTGGACACCTGAAGGCTATGTGCAAAACAAAACCATAGCAAAAAAGTCTTAAACCCTTTATAAAGTGAAGCAAAACCAGGAGAAGAGGGGAGAGGCACCTGCTCTGCAAGTCTCTGCCTGGGGAGGCAGGAACTGGCCACCCTTCCCTCCCCACAGCTCTCCTCCCCACCACTTGTGAAGCCCAGAGACCAGGAGCTGAGGCACTGCCAGCCTGGGGAGAACAGAAACCAGCCGTGCCACACATGTGAGTTGTGAGAAAGCCTGTTCCTGCATCCCTGCCATACTCCTGGGAGCCGAAGTTGGTGCCTGTGGAGACGGGAATCATGACTGTGCCCTGCCCAGCCGCCTGCCCAACTGCAACACACCAGAATGTGAGTGGCAGGGACCAGGCAGCACAGCTGCATTCCAGACACTGCATTCTACCAAGCTGCCAGACCCCCGGGGCCAGAGATAACCATCGAAAGCAGCAGAGAGAAGAAAAACTGCTTCAGCCCCTTGCATCTCAGCAGAAAGGTATAAATGTGGTGGTAAAACTGTCCTATGCTTTTAAAGTAACCTTAGCTTTGTCAGCTTTTCTCTATTTTTCCTTTCCTTTCTCTTTGCTTCTTTTACATTTAATAAAATAAAAATATCGGTTTTTGGTATCAACCTACAACTTTGTTGAAGTTTTAATCTTGTTTCAGGGAACATTTGAACCTAAACTTTCTTTCCACAATCCACGGAGAGCTCTCTTTGCTCCTCTGTGATTATCAGATTGTAACAGATGGTAAAGAGCTATAAAAGTAATTTACTACCATTAGTATAATAGCTTCCAATTATGCCAATTTTGCAACTTGCGCTCTGTGTGAATGAGAAAGAAACTTGAGCTGTTGTTTCTTGTGGCCAGTTGCTGCTGTACAGGTGAAATAGCGCCTTTTTATAGCTTGTGACTTGGCCTGCTTTGTGATTTGCAAGTGTATTATCCCATACAGGACTCTGAATCTCCCTGCTTCATGTCGCTTGGTAATATTTTACCCATGCAACAGCAGTGGGGATTAGTCAGATTTCAGGGAAGTTGAAATTGCAGCAGTGTCTGTTCTTGGTGTTTAAGGTCTCTGATTAAGAGCTCTCAGCAGCAGCCACTTGTTAATGACTCGACAGGCAGCCGACTGGGTGGTTTCTAAAGTTTCTAAGAAACTTTGCTGAAGTCAAAACACTTGTGCTGTGCTTTACTTAGCTGTAGGAGACCATGAGAAAATTATTGCATAAGATTTCTGTTTACCCGTAGAATAGCTCAGGTGGGAGGGAAACTGATACCCTTAGACCAGGAATGAAGGCAAAGGGTGGTAATGCATAAAAACTATTGGATTGCTTGTGACTGCTACAGAAAGTGCCAACTCTGGGGCACAGCTGGTGGTTTGTGAAACATGTCAAAAACCTTATGTTGTGGCTGTTAGCACTGCAGATCTTATGCAGATAAATAGAATGCCCTTCCATGTTGCTTCCAATCCTGTAACTGTCAAGACTGGAAACAGTTCATCTCAACTGTAAAATAAAAAATAAAGCTTGCAATTACTTTATATTCACATATTCTTTCCTGTTTCTTGTTGGTACATGAGAAAAATTCAAACTTACTGAAAGGACAGAGCTTGAGATGAACCGTTTGGTCTTGCCCTGGTTTTGTCCTTGTATTTTCAATATGAAGTTGCTTAGGCATTGCAATATCCTTTTACATTCATTTCAGACTTGAGTTGTGGTTTGGGTGACCTCATTAGGTAACCTGTTTAATGACCTTGTATCCCTGTTTAGGATGGGAAAACTCACTCTGTTTAAAACAGAACTGAAAAAGAAAGTATGCTGTGGTCTTCCATACTGTCTCCCCCTTGGAAAAAAAAAAAAATATGGCGAAATATGAGTGCTTGGTATTGAAACCAAATAACAGATGTTATGTTTGGGAATTATGAACATTCCCCACAGCTGCTGCTTTGGCAGCCTCTCTCCCCATCTCTCTGTGGCTAAACACAATGGACCGTACGTGCTTTGCAGTAACTTGCTAAGAATATGTTTCCCAGCAGAAAGCCAAGGAATATTCTTAGGTGCCGGATGGCTATTTTCTTGTTTATTCAGGAAATAATTTAGATGACAAAATGGTTCTGGTAATCTGCATCAATGAAGACTTTTTTTTTTTAAATAAGTTGTGACAACAAGCTGTAAATTGTAGAAATGTACAGCTGAGCTATCAATGTAGTTTTTGATATGTTTTAAGAGTTATGGTAACGCTATATTTATATTACCTGTACACACACTGTTACTGTGATGGAAGTACAGACTTCTATATTCCTTGTATTTACAAAAAAAACCAAAACAAAACACAAAACAAAAAACTAGATGTAACCAACACCTGATTGACTAGTATGGACCAGATCTTAGAGCTAGTCATTAAAACATCAGTATCCCTCAGACTGAAGTTAAGGTCACCAACAATGTCTCTTCATCTGCAGCTCATTCAGGGGGGAAAAAATCCTCAGACAAATCATAATTGTGCCTCTTCTTTTAGGAGTGAGACAATGAAAATTGTGGTTCTCGTGCAGATAACCTACAATTCTGATCACGCCAGACTTGCATAGTTGAAAGGCACTGAAGCTCTAGACATCAGTTATTTGTCTTTAAAATCAAGGTTATGTTTCTACTTGAAGTATTTTAGGCATATTATTTTAGTATGGTATACACATATCTGAACTGGGTGGGCAGGCAGGAATCTCAGACAACCCACTACAATCCTTTTTTCCTAGATGAAAGGGCTAGAAGGAGGGTTAAGAGCCTTTATGCTTAACAGTGCTTTTGGTTGCCTGTTAGAAATCAGCATAATTTCCCTGCCCCTGGTGTTACCTGAGCACGCTGGGATTTTAATCAGCCCTCTGAGTGGGGTATCCAACTGTCAGCGAGAAATGGGTCATTATGTTATACACAGAAATTTTGTTCTGACATCTCAGGTATGTGCCAACCATATTAACTAGTTAATTTGCTGCTGGCTTTATGGTTTGTACATGCTGGGGGAAATTGCTGAACATGCAAGAAAGCTGAGGACATCCTTAGTGGCTGACATAGCTAACAGAAGTTCACTCACTAGCAGTAAAAACAATAACAAAAGAATCCCAAGACAGAGGAGTCTGATTAATGGAGGATTAGGGTTGATGTCCTGGCTCTGTCATGTTTTAGCTGTGTGATTATTATTTTATGTGAATGTTGACATTTTCTCCTTGTTCATCATCTTCCATAGCTGTTAGAGTTGACAGTTCTGTTGACTCTTGGTGACTTTTGGAACTAAAGTTTCTCATCCCACTGTCATTTTTTTCTTAAGTTATCCTTGGCAAATCTTTTCAGCCTTCACCAGATGCCCATCTTAGTGCTTATTTTCTCCTCTTTCCTAATCTTAGAAAATTTTGAAATAGATGTATTTGAAGATAGTTGTCTCAGTCAGACCACCTGTGGTTGTCTCTGTCCCCTGCTGGTTGCTGGTTTATAATTCTGCCCTGACAGCAGTTGCTCTACCAGTACTTAACAGCCCTCCTTGGGTATTTCAAGTTGTAGTAAAAATAACAGTAGGGCAGATCTCATTATACAGCTTTTAGAGGGTGAAACATCCCCCAGAGCCCATTGCCAATGCTTTTCCTCCAGAGGTTTGGTCAGAGATCCCAGCTTGTTTGCCTGCTTGGCATCACCTTGGAAGTAGACAGGTTCTCTCTCCTCCCAGTAAATAGTGTGCAGGACAAAGTTCGCCTGGGCTGGTGTCCTCATCGCTCTGCTGGGCCACTTCCTCCTCCCTCACCCCCCTTTCTGGGCTGCTCACTGATGGTAACTTGGTATTCTCAGAGTAAGGTATTGAAAATACAGAATCAAGTTGTGTTGAGTATTTTCCTTAATTGTTGCTGGTATTTAACCATTACACTGCCAGCATGAGATACACACAGAGAAATGGAAAGCTCCTTCCTGTCTGGAATAAATTACTCTGTGTTTGGCTTATACAACTTTCCTACAGCTTCCCCCTTAAACTGGTGCCTGACCTTTCTTTAACATCCCATGCTGCCTTTTTATTTCTGATTGTGGGATGGATTTCACTGCTGAAGCAAGATGGAGTTTTAGATGGGTTGTCCCTTTTTTTCTGAGTATGGTATGTTGCTATTGATCATGCTTTTGTGGAGAGTTGTTCCTTTTTCTGTCCTTTTCTATCATATTTCTTGTTCCTAGCCAGTTTCACTCACCTCTGCTTTAGACATTAGGCACTTTAAACTACATTACATAGAGTATGTTTTAAACTCTTTGTTTTTTTTCAGTTTCAACATAATGAGGTTATGATTGCAAATACTTGGGCAGACAGTAGTTTCTTATTAACTGATAGTTTTCTTTGCACGATCCAAAGGACTTACCACATCTTGTTTATAAGTTACAACACTGGGTGGTGGATTTTAATTTTTTTTATTATTATTTATTTATTCTTTTCTTTATCACAGCTGCATGAATAGCCTCTAGCTGCATGGTAGAGTTCACTTGCCAGACTGCATCTTTCTTTATTTTGGTTTCTTTTTTTTTTTTTTTTTTTTATTGCTAGAGATTTGCTTAGATGAGAAGGAAAGGAAAAGAAAATCAAGACTGAAAGTATCAGGGCAGTGCAGGCAAAGGAGGACAGATTATGCTGTATTTATTCCATTTTGCCTAGCTCATTTAAGCATCAGATTTTAAAAAGCACTTGCTTTTCCAATCAACTGGGGTACTAAAAGCTCTCCCCCCATCCCAGCTCATCTGTGTGCCATGTGGCAGAATTTTCTCCATGAGTAAGGTGTGTTAATTGTCTCTTGACTCATTAATGAAAGGGAGCAAAGAGGATGTGCTTGATGGAGACACATCATTACGGTAGCCCCTGCTTGCACGCCTGCCTTATCCCTGAGAAAAGCTGGATTTACAAACGTTTTCACAAGTAAGAGCAGTGTTTCTTCAGGTTTTTCCAACAGAATGGGACGTGATAAACTGTGTGGGGAGAAGCCTAATATTTATTTAGAAAGCATGTGTTTCCTAATTATTAACTTGTTATCTATTCAAGAGCTTTTAATGCGAGAGGTGGGAAAGAGGAGTGTTATCCGTGGTGCAAATACAGGAATACAGACAGAAAGGACACTTCTCACCTCAGCGCTCACTCCCAATTAATACTCCTCTTAATATTCCTTAAAAGAATAATTGCATAAGAAATAGCCAGAATGAAGTTGTAGAACAGGTTCTCATGCTAGGTTAATAGCCTCAAACAGAAAGAAGCCAAAGGTCCTGGTGTCGTGCCGAGCAGCACTCGAGTTATGCTCCCAAGCAAGGTTTTGGGAAGTTTCTAGGTTAATTTTACTGTTGCGTGCTAGTGGAAGATTTTATTTGATGTGTAATTCTAATGGCAGTGTGACAGTTTGCAAAGAAGAAAGTGAGATGTTGCAGAGGTAGCCTGAGTCAGTTGTTTTAATTACTGGTCTTAGGGAGAAACTATTGTGGCATTGAGGCATGTTTTAAAAATCTGTGAGGACTGGTATAATTATACAAAGGCCTGTAATAAGCTTAAATGGGGGAGTAAGAAAATAAGATGTTTCCAGTAAATGCAGTGCATCCATATACATTTGTGGATTATTAATTAGGAGGAGTTGTTTTATGGTGGAGTATGATGTTTGCAAAATTAATGCTGGTGACTGTCAGCAGTGTTTGAGTACAGACAGCACATAGAAAGGGCATTTTGTAGCATGGAGTGGTGGCAAGAATGCTGAGTTACCGTTTTTCTTGTGATATCAGTCTTAGAATATGAAGTCAGAGTACAGAGCTGATAAAGAACTGTAACTGGAACAAGGAATTTTTTTTTATTATCTTTGTGCAAAAAGGTGTCTCCCGAAAAGTCAAGAAAAATAGTCAAGGAATTAGAACTGACTTCTGAGGAAATGGTAAAGTGAGCCAGTATGCAAAGTGGGATGAGTCACTGGATTCTTTGAGAAAACTGAGTGTCTATAGCAGTAAACAACAAAAACGTGTTTGTTTGAAAATTCAGGTTACTGGTATGGAACTGAGGAAAGAGACATCTTGGCAGATACTTTATAAATGCAATGTAGTAGGTATGCACTGGGAAGTCCATGAGGATTGTTAAATAACCTATGTGAAGATACTGAAATTTTGCTATCAAGTTAAACTTACAGTCATTTATAGTCCACTAATAAATGGAGTGTAAATTTGCTGCACCACTGCACCGGTTTGCTGTGAAACATTGATATAAACCCTAATCTGAATAACCACAAGTTGGGTGATGGTCTGAATAGCACACTTAATTACTGTGTATGACAGCATTTAGCTTCTTGTTAATATAGATTAATGATGTTCTTTCTTTTTGTAGTATGACATCGCACACAAGATTGGTGACGTAACAGTGGTGTAAACATGAAGAAACAGGCGTCAGTTTTTGCATGACTTTCCAGAATGGTGAAACTGAAGTACATTGTGAAATGAAGTGCTGGGGTTTTTTTTAACTTGGTCTCCCTTTAGATTCAAGATTGTTAAATAGGCTGTATTTGGTTTTGTAAGTACCAATTTTTTTTTTTCTTTTTCATACTTTTAAGGCAAAGTTTACAAAATGGCTGCTGACATTTTTCTTGCTACTTTTGTATTTTGAAAAATGTGCACCATCACTCCTCCCTGCTCCCCCTATCCCATTCCTGGAGATGCAAAAAAATTGTGAAGTTAACAAAATCAACTCAGGTAGCAGAAATACAGCCTTAAGCAGCAGGGTGCTGAAAGAGATTGTAATCTGAAGTAGAGTAGTTTTGTTTTTTCCTAGCTCTCTGATCTGTTCATTTGATAGGAAGTGTATCATCAATTCAGTGCTGTAGTGATACCAGTGAGGTCTTAAAACCTGTGTTTGAAATGCACTGTGTTTCAAGATTGTATATATTTTATAACACTTAATAAAATATACTTGAATATTAACGTTCTAACATGCTTTAGCATGATCTCTTAATGCAGATGTTGTGGTAATTCATGTCTGTACATTTCCTTATTCCTCCTGCTCCACAACTTACCATGCAGGAGACCAGAGGGAAGAGGAAGGTGCTCTCTAAGCCAGGCTGGTTACAGGATCCTCGTTGCCTCCCTCCGATGTGGAGACTTTGGGTATTGATTCAACAATGAAAATATTAATCTACCTAACCATGTAAGGATGAGACCACTGTAAACTGATCTAGTGGATGGAACTTAGGAAATTAGTTTTTGGATCCTGGTACCCCGCTGGTACTTGGTAACTCATTGCATGTCACAGGCCACATAAATCTGAGCACACTGAAGGACACCCCAGCATTTAGGCAATAGCAGTGACCATATGCAAAGTCAAACCTGTCTTTACTCAACTACATCTTTCTGTACTCTTGAGAAATACTGGGTGTATATGCACGTGCTGTTCTTTCACTGTTGTAAATATATAGATACTAATTTAAACCTTAATCCAGTGGTATGTGTTGTACTGTGGTCTGAAGGCAACCATATAATCGATGGTGAAACTGGTGGTTATAATGCTGAAAAATATGTTCCTTATTAAATTATTTTTCCTTCTTTTTTTTGAGAGGAGTGCAGCTAGTTCTAGAATAAACTCAAACTTGGATGTTTTTGAGCAAAAGTTCCATGTAAGTAGTTCTGTCACTGCACATGAAAAGTCAAAACCTTCTGAGAAAATAGGAATATTTCCATCAGAAAAATGAAAGCATGGAGGATTTCTAAACATCACAAGTTTAAGTAGCCAATTAAAAAAAATTCCAAATCTAGCTTGATTTCAATGCTATAGCTGCAGAAAAGACAGTTAGCGTTTAAGAAGCGCTTGTTTTTATGCCAAGATATTCCTCACTCTCTCCTTTGACTCCATGCTGCCTAAACTTGTCTCTGAGTGAATCTAGCAAGTAATTAATCAGGGTAAAATTCCATTGGGATCAGCATGAAAGTTGACTTGTCAAGAAGCAACAATTGCCTGGTTAGTGTACGTTCTGTAATATAAGGATTTATAGACAGAACTTGCTTTTTTTGCTACAGTGTGCTCCATATAAGCAAGTGTCTTTTCCCCCCCTCAGTGATCACCATCATCTAAGTGCTTAATTTCTGGTGTTTTAGGAAGGTAGGAGAAAGTAGGAATAACTGTACAAGCCTATAGTTTTGTTTAAAAAGTGAATTTTATAGAACTGCTTTTTTTTTTCAGAAAAATCTGCAAAACTTGATTCACCCAAGTACATTCTTAAAGGAATAAGTGAAATACTTTGTACTTACCTTTCTATCTAAATTAATAGGTATATTTTAAATAAAGAAGAATGTACAATTGCTGTCATTGAGGTGATGTGTCCCATTTGCAAAGAAATTTGTGTTGGGTTTTTTTCCCAAGAAACTGGTAACTGTACAATTTCCTTGTCACCTCTCTAAGGAGTTGCTTGGCTAATGCCCACATGCTTACCACATGTCCAAGGACCAATACTAAGTCTTTTGAAAGATATTGTGTATTGGGCATTTAGCCCATAAGTCAACCCCCAGTGAGGTCAACAAGTAAGTGTTGTTAACTTTATGTTGTGGTGTAAGCAGGATACAGGTTTGAAGCTTGCCTGATGCCACACAGAAAGCCTGAAGATGAGTTCCCACTCTCAGTCTGCTCTCTGCCACCTTTCTCAGACTTGGAAGATGCAATAATGAAGCCTGAGAGTCTTGCAGAGTCTTGCCTTTTGTCATGACCAAGTGGCTGTTCAGGACTGAATGTCAATGTCGGGGCATTTTTCCTTGGTACAGGTGAATTCTTCAACCATTTATCCTTTGTAATACATTAAGCAGCTTGGTCATCAGCAAGTGGAAAACTCCCTGACTTTTGTGCCAACACTCTTAAATGAGAAAAAGTAGTGCATTTCACATACTTTGCTTCTTGCCAGGGCTTGCCTGTTACAGGAGAGTTGACGCACATGTTTGTTTGGTAGCTATGCTCTTGTCCACACCCAAAAAAACTTACCTGATGTTTTATATGTGAGCTAGCTGGCCTGGACCTGGAGAGTCCAACAAACCTAAATGTCACCTATGGCAGCCTGCATCTTTGCTGCAAAGCAGATAAACCAACTTGTGCTTTCCCACCATCCCTGAATTGGATACTTTATCCATTTGGTTCAGGCCACTTCAGTTTAGCTTCTCCAAAAGCCATTGTAATTACAGGTGTCTGAGAAGCAGCACCATGCTTGGCCATTCCCACGCTTACCCAAATCTTCTCCGTGGTGATCAAGCCTTGCAGTCGTGTAGATCTGTGGGTTTGGTGTAGGCTTTGGAAAAGGTATGTTGCAAGCTGTTCCTGAGGTTGGTTCTGTGGGCTCAGACTGCCTTGGTTGTGTCTCTCTAGGATACAGACACAGGAGTTCACCAAATGAACTTTACTGTGGTCAAGGGGCTGAATTGGATTCAAATGTTGCCCTGCAGGCAATATGGTTGTAACAGGCTCAGAAATGGGAAAATCTGTGTCAGTGCAAGGCAGTTTCATGTTGCTACAGCTGCAGCCATGCCTGAATTGGTATCATTGTAGGTATTTGCGTAAAATTAAGAAACCTCAAACTGTGACTCTGGCATATGCATTTTGAATGACAGCGTTCGGCAAGCTACAGGAAGATTTAGCCCAGCCTCTCTGGTTCTTGATTTTTCTTTCCTGGCCTTGGGCTACCTCCTTATCTTGTGAGCATAAACACTGGTGCAGCTGCCGTGAGCCACATCAGAGACATGATACAGTTTAAAATTGCTTACGTATGGCAAAGTGTAGTTTTAACTCGGGTACATTCATCATTTCACTTGAGCAGGCAGCTGCACTTGTATTTGTGCTGACAACAGGGGAAGGAGGCAGGGCGAAAGTGGAAAGAAGGATCAAAGTACAAGTAAAAGGCAGACAACAAACAGCTTTCAGCTAAAAGGGCTCAAGGCACTGGAGTGCCCTGCTCTGAGTAAGAGCTTATCCCAGGCAAACTCCAGAGATGCTTTCCAACTTCAGTGCTCTGTCATCCTGTAAAAAAATTCGTGTAGCCAAATTCTTCCTATATTCAAAAAAATGGTGATCCTCAGCTGCCATGTGAAGCTGAAAGTGCCAGAACGCTACAGACTCCTCAGCTTTTGGCACTGATGTTTCCAGGCATCTCTAACCTCCTACCGGGCACAGAAACCCTTTACTCTGAGTAGGGAGCACAGCTTGCACTGCACTGCATGTGCATCCTGTTGTCTGCTCCATGTATGAACCTTCAGGAGTGTTCATAAGTATCCAAAGCATGTTCCCAGGGCATTCTGCTCCAATCAGTGTTGGGACAAAGCACACTGGCAGCTGTTGCCACTTTTCTTTTAAGACTTAAAGGAGATGGTAGTTGATAATGCTAATGTTGTC
Organism: Margarornis squamiger; assembly: GCA_035222235.1. Classification (NCBI taxonomy): domain Eukaryota; kingdom Metazoa; phylum Chordata; class Aves; order Passeriformes; family Furnariidae; genus Margarornis; species Margarornis squamiger. The sequence goes on from JAWWTY010000001.1 coordinate 12,508,578, forward strand.
ATCAACTATGAGCTTGCAAAAAATGCATGCAGTTATTTCATGTGACTCTGAAGTAATTCCGAGTCCCTCCCTAAGGCATCTTGTGGAACATTCACGTGGGCAAATCACCTTTGGCTTCAGCAGCTGTGCAGGTGGGTCACTGGCACTGCAGTTCTCTTTGCAGGCTCCAGGTCTCCTTTATTACTTACAAAATATAGATGGGTCAAATAAAAACAAAGAGGAATAGCTTACTTTAATCTCAACACCAGTAACATGGAAGGTAAAGAAGGAAAGCATGACTTGGAGGGAAACCTCAGCATCCTTTCGCTACAATTTGATGCCACATTCAGGGATTTCTTGCTGAAATCTGCATTCCGGAGACCCAGCTCACTGGATTTTAACAAGGCTGTCAACGTGACTTATCTACAGCTTCAGTGTGGCTCATTCCAGTTCATTTGTGTGCCTCGTATTACTTTCATGTTTACAGGAAAATGTGATACATTAAGAATTTCAAGTAATTTTGAATCACTTAGATAATATAATGCAGGCTACATTGATGTTCAGGAGGCAGCTAGACATGAGCAGGAGCCTGGGCTGGCACTGAATATGCAAAAGTGTTTACAATGCACTGTATGTACCATGATCTTTATAAATAATTTGCCCATTGCAAAGTAAATGATATTTGTTAAATGACATTAATTACAAAGTAATTCATAACATAAGCCTTGAAAATTTTGTCTGACAAAAATATAATAGAATTACTGCCTTTTTTATTAACTCTGGGTCATTCTGCATTTTATCGTCTTTGAGTATCTAAGTTTCCAGTGTCTCCTCTCTGTCCTCATGACTGAGCCATCATTAATGCAACAAGAATGTGCTGTCCTTACAAAAAAATCATGTTCCCTTCATATATGTTTTTCTTAGCTTTGAATGATTTTCCATGCAGTCTTCTTATCAGAAATCAAACTTTTCCAGAGGCTCCAATAGTCCTACTTCTGAGGTTAAGAGAAAAGAAGGTGATAATTCTAATAAATCTCACGTGATGCACTAATATGGAAACAAGGTGCATGCAAGCCTTGCTGGACTCCTCAAAGGAGTGAGTTGCTGAAACTGGGAAAGGGAGTACTAACACACCAAAGCCTGTCCTATGATAGAAAAAAAAGTTTCATACCTTCAAATTTTTATGTTTGTTTTTATAATTTAAATGAGGAACTAGACATTTCTATAATGAGTGTGCTAAGAAGCAGCTAAGCTAGTTTCAAACCTTAGAGCAAAATTTTACCAGACTATCTTTAAGCATTGCCAGTCATAATCCCTGTGCATGCAGTGTTCGTCCATAGCAGCTGTACCCTGGATTAGCCAAACCATGGACCTGATGCCTTGGAGTTCACAGTGCTGGCTGCCATCCCAGGTAGTTTTATTCCCAGGGGTGAAGGTGCGGTGGTTTGAGAGCTCTAGGGCTCCCTGAAAACCAGAGATCAGGGAGGGACTTCTTTTCTCTGCCCTTCTCCCTCTCTTCCAAATCAAAATCTTGGTCTTTTATGAGAAGTTTGAGTTTCCACACAGTTCTCAGCCCTTGGTCTCTCACCCTGGACTGTGTGCTGTAGGAGGTTGGGGAGGTGGAATGGTTACTTTCCCAGGACATAGTAGGTATCCTATGTTTTGTTTTAGTTTTTTAGGGTTTTTTCTTTTCTTAAAGAAAGAGGAATCTCTTGTCATCTCTAAATGTTGTATTTCGCTGAGCAGTGTTAGACTGTCTGATAGCTATTTATCATCCCAGGGCCTCTGCTTTGGCTTCAATGCAATAAGCTAATGAGGATGGATTAAATTAGCTTGGATAGGCTTTTGCTGGAATTAATTTGATGTGTGTGTGTACAGTATCTACTATGCCAGCAGAACTGTCTGGCAGTAAAAAGAGTGGGTGGTTAGTATTTTCAGCTGGTCCATCTAGGTGCAGATGACAAGATGCTGTTGGGAAGCACCTGTGTGGAACAAAGGTGTGGTAAAGCAACGGGTCTAACTTGATGTCGCAAGATAAATTTTAATGACTTGTGCAGATCTCTGCAGAGCCTATCTGGGCTTATTTTATATCGTAATAAGCAAAGGAAATGCTAACATAAAAAAAAGTCTGTGTTTGTAGTATGAAAATTGCACATGCTTTTCTACCCAGCTGATTAGAGAAAATGATAACAATTTATTCTTTTTATAAAAGTTTTAAGTCATGTAAGAAAGAAACTACCTTGATTACTGTATGCAGTTTTGGGCACAACAATATAAAAAAAGACATTAAACTATTAAAAATTGTCCAAAGGAGTGCCACAAGGATGGTGAAGGGCCTGGAGGGGAAGCCGTATGAGGAGCGGCTGAGGGCACTTGGTGTGTTCAGCCTAGAGAAGAAGAGACTGAGGGGAGACCTTCAACTTCCTTGTGAGGGGAAGAGGAGGGGCAGGCACTGAACTCTCCTGTGTGGTGTGCAGCAATAGGTCCTGAGGGAACGGCATGAAGCTGAGTCAGGGAAGGCTTAGGTTGGATGTCAGGAAAGTTCTTCACCCCGAGGGTGGTTGGACACTGGAACAGGGTCCCCAGGGAAGTGGTCACAGCACCAAGGCTGACAGAGTTCAATAAGCATTTGGACAATGCTCTCAGGCTCATGCTGTGATTCTTGGGGATGGTCCTGTGCAAGGCCAGGAGTTGGACTTCATAACCCTGATGGGTGCCTTCCAACTCATCATCTTCTATGCTTCTGTAATTATTTCTTTCAGTAAGGTTTTATCTGTTTATTTGATGAGGAATGGGATTTTTTTAACATACGCTTGCAGTGGTAGTCCCCTACTTCTGAATCCCATTGACCCTTGTGTGCCAAGCAGCTCATAGGCCAGGGCTCAGTCACAACCAAGTGCCTTGACTGCACCTCTGGAAGATACTTAGATGCTGTGTGGCCTGTCATCGTGGACTCTTGGGCTCAGAGATCAGCTGAGCACCTTGTTTGAGGATGCAGCAGTAGTGCTTACTGCACACAGGAGTAAGGGAGCCTGTGTGCATCTCACACCCTCTCTTGTCTTTCTCACTGGATACAGAGGCTCTTAAACCCACATTATTGAGAGTGCTACCTGACCAAACCTGCCTTCCTGTCTCCTGCAGTGCATCCCTATTAGTTGTGGAAAGAAGCAAAGTGGTCATCCACAAGGAGTCAGTGTGGGACTGGAAGGGAGGGTGGTACTTCCCTCAGGCAGAGCAGGATACATGGATATTTCAAAGGAAAAGAGAAATGAGCACTGGGCTTCTGATTGCCTGGGGTTGGGGTGAAGCTCACTCCCTAGTGAGCTTTCAGATGCTCCAGTTGGTGTCTTCAAGACAACTCTGCTATAAAAAAGAACCAAGGTGGACAAGTTGCAGTCCAGGGGCTGGACATATGCTCTCTCTTAGCAGTTTGCACATAGCCCTGGGACCTGGCAGTCTCAACTTCTTTCTAGCTTGTTGATCATGAGCTTTTGGAGGTCTCAGGAGTGGCAGGATGGTGGGTGTTCTGGGCTTCTGTGCCACCCACAGCGAGGGACAGTGGTGGCATTGGCCAGGAGGGGTATCCACATGGCACGGGCTGGAGGGTTTTGAATGCCCTCTTGTGTCACTCTCCTGCAAAATTGTGGGTTTTTTACTTTTCCCAAACTCCCGGGCTACCTCTGTGCTAGATGGAAAAATCATGTTTTGCATTTTTTTTTTTTTCTTTTTTTTTTTTTTTTTCCTTTCAGTAGCAGGAGAGTGGCTGACACAGCATGGAGCTCCAGAGGACCAAGGGGAAAGTGGGCTTCATAGCCACTTTCCCTGACTCCTAGGGATCAGGATCCACTCAAGATCAACTCCACTGATCCCTTTAGTTGGAGAGTAAGCACAACTTCAGTTGGAGAGTAAGCACAACTGTTATTTGACCTAAAACAGTGCTATTACTATTCATAAAATGCATTGTGCATGAGTAAGTTGTTGTCTTGTATTACACTATAAAGCCATATTTTGGCATGTCAGTGAGTTGCCTGAAGCAAGAAAATGTATGGAAGAAGATAAACAGTATATCAGATGCTGATATTGGTGGTGGCTTCCCTTCCATTGTGTCCCCTGAATGTACTGGCTTGGCACTGTGCTTTCATGCAGAAGAATAAGGATTAGGTTTGTCCTGCTGGGAGATGATTCATGTATGGGGAATGTGGATGTTCAGAAGCAGGGAGATTTCAAGTGTGCATCACTGAACAGAGGCTTGTAGTAAAAATCAGCAATAAACCAATAGCCAAGCAGGGGAAAATGTATTTAATAAAAGAAATTTAAACTAAAGTTGAAACCTTAAGCAGTTACTGCTTGTCTGACCTTTTCTGCTAAAATTGCTGTTCTTCATTCTATTTTTAAATGCTTTTAGATATAGTTTTTCTTTGTTTTTAAGTATTCTATACATATTTATGTATATTTACATTAGATATTTTATTTTATCTATATATATTTTTATAATATGCACTCTTTGAGATGTTTTTCAAATTTTATTACATGATTTTGCTTTAGTACCATGTCAACAATTACATAATACTAGAATAGGGCTGGATAAAGTTAATGTAACAGCAACTAGATATCAAACTGTTATTTCCTTTATCTAAAGTATGAAAGATGTGAGCTAATATTGAGCAAAATGAAAGCGTTTCTCAACTTTGATATTATTCATGCTTTCCCTAAGATGTTAACATAACCCTGTAATTGGCATGAATTCTATCCAGCAAAGAGCACTGTAGGAAATGCACTTTGTGCTTGTTACTTGTTTTTAAGTCACAGTGGAAATTCATAGGATATAACAAGCCGTGCACTTGAGTGTGGCTGATTTTCTTTCTGTACAATTAATTTATTCTGATGGGAAAGAGAACATCAAGCTGAACATATTTCTCAGGAGAAAGCTTTTTCTGAAAGATTTTCATTAGGATATGACTGCCTAATTTCCAAACAGCATGTTATGTTAAATAGACACTTTTGGAAAATCTGCATTTGAACTCTCTCCTCTGGAAAAAGAAAGAGTTCTGCTCAGATTTCAGCTCCTGTCTTCATTGTGAACAACCCAGGCATAACAACATGGTTCTGGTATACAAGCCCTGAAAAATAAGATGTACAAAGCAAAATCCCAACTCAGACTGGGGTTGCCTTTAGCTTGTCAGTTTGACTTCTGTCTAAGTGGATGAAAGGCTTGTGCCAGTGGAGAACTGCTTGGGAACCTCACCAGAGAGGTCCCTTCTTCCAACCTCTTCAGATCCCTCGATGTGACTGTTGGTCACAAGTGCTGGGCCAGCAAGAACTGGGATATAGTACTAAAGGAAGAATGTGGCAAAAAGGCATCATTGTCTTTGTCATAGCCAACTGCTGCACGGGACAGAGTCTCCTGAGCCTCCCTGCTGGCCACTTCCCCCTCTTTACCTTCCTGCCTTCCTCACTTCTTTTCAGTTTTCCCTGTCAAGTAACTTCATTGTTAGAACCAACATACACCATAAGTTATGGATGCTGCAAATGAAACCCTGTGCCTTTAAACTTGTGTAGGAAGTACCATTTAATTTCTTATTGATTTCTGTTGGGGCACAGTTCAGGTAGGCAGTGAATCTAAAGGAGATGGGGCCAGAAAAGCATGACACTTTTTGCTGAGTTCCATGCTGATTTTTCTTTTTCCCTTTTCATTTGAGTAGAGTTGAAAAACAAAGCCAAATCCAAACCATTGTTGATCAGGCAACAAGATGTAGCTAACAATGAAAACTGCAGCTTCATTAAAAGTGATGCAAAGGCTGTGCTGTTGTTGCCTGTTGAAGCCCGTGTCTATCAAACCTGGGTGCATTATGAAAACATCCATTTCAGTCAGATTCAGCTAAGCCTGTGATGGGAAGTGGGTTGCACTTGTTTATATGCATTGGAACACTGTTGCTATTTGTAAGCTACAATATACTTTGGCAGGCACCAAAGAGAGAAAGGTGGTTAATAGCCTCTTGCCAGTGATGAGTTTTGCTGGATATATCATACAGCTGTCTAAGGAATCTGACAGCCTTCATAAAGTCAGCCTCAAGCTATTTAGTAATGTCAATGTTTTTCAAATGAATGTTAATATTATTGCTGTACATCATCCAGAAATGCAAGTGGGGACCAGCATTCTGTGTATTCACTAGATATGAAGTGTCATAGCCTTGAATTCAAAGCTGTCTGAAATCTGAACATATATCTGCCCTTTTATCTCCCCTGTACTCTTCTGTTACCAGGCTGTAATCCTGATTTATCTTATGGACTCAGTTAATGTTAACTTAATCTCTGTAACTAATGAGGAAAAAAACCACATGGCAAAGCTCCCTTCCATAATGACTTATTTTGATGCTATATATTCTTGATTTTGAAATGGCACATACAGCTATGAAGAAAGTGCTAGATCCTGCAGTCTTATTAAAACTCATGATACTTGATTTTTTTTTCACCTTAGACTCTAACTGCTGGAATTATTTAATGAAAGGGCAATTTTGGCGGGAAAATATTTGATTAAGAGTATGAAGCAAGTATAAAAAGTGGGAAAAAAAACCCTCACAACATTTTATATGCAAAACCCACTATACACACATATCCAAATGTACATTGTTGTTACTGTTCATGGTGTGGTTAGAAAATAAGAATGTAGTAAGGCAGAAACCTACTAATCTTCTTTCAGATGTCAATTTGGTTAAAATATTAAATATGCTTACTCTTATCACTACCAAATAATATGAAATTGCTGTTCTTGTGGTAGGGTTGAGTCTAAGTATTCCAATCCAGGCTGTCCTCACTGTGTTAGAAATGACAGGCAAACAGTAAGAAACCTGTACTATCACACACACCTTGTAGTCTAAATAATAAATACAACCAAAGATTGAGAGAAAGAGGAGTAGGCAGATTGTTATCTTTATTTTATGAGGGGGAACCAAGCCAGAAATTGGTTAACTGAGACACCACAGATCGAAGTGGTGCCCTGCAACAGAAAGATAAAGCAGGTTTCCTGTATCAAAGTCCAGTTCATTCACAAAGTCAGCATTATTCCAGCAACGAGAGCTGTAGGAGTAAAAGAAGAGAAAGTATGCTTAGGCATTAGTAAAGAGGCTGACAAAATTGTGAGTCATTAGATAAAAAGAGGGAATGGGGAGCTGGAGGATAGGATTATGGACAAGCTAAAAGCAAAGCTTTTAATCTATGAACCTTCCCTTCACAGATAGTTGAGGTATGACTGCCAAAATAAGGTGTTTCTTTTAGGTTTATTCCCAGTAGGAAACTTTATAAAAATATGTGGATCTTATTTTTTTTTTTTTTCAGTTTTATTTCATCAGCTGTTGGAAAGGCTGTGCTGTCTCCCAGATTCCAAAGATCAAAGTGTAGGCAGTGAAAAATAATCTAATCTGCCACTTTGGAATAATTTGCAGCAGCAGGCATTCCCAGTACAAATCAGAGTACAAATCTGATGGTGAATCGGTGATCTCAAAAGAGGATTACTTTGGATTAGTTGTCCAGTGAAGCAGGCACTTTGTACAATGCAGCAGACAGCTCCAATATGAGCCAACTCATTGCTTATTTTGTGATTTCTTTTTTTTTTTTTTTAAGAACATTAGTTTATCAAATGCATTCTCATACACTAATTAACAGTATTTTGGCAGCGTTTGTGTCTAGAAGACAGATTATGTGACATACCACTAAACAACTGACAATTAAAGGCCAGACTTTCAGGAGAGGGGGCAGGTGTGGTAGGAAACAGACCAAACTGCATTTTGGTTGACAGCAGGTGCATGTAGATTTAAATCCTACTTTGAAGATTCTGCCTTGAATTTTCATTTCAGTTTACAGCTTGATTTGTGAGACAGGGAGAAGACAGTGCTGTCTGGCCACAGTTCAGTCCCAATGCTTCTCTAGTTTGTCATGTTTTAGTGATGCTTGAATTGCAGAATCACAGATTGGCCTGGGTTGGAAGGGACCTTAAGAGTCACCTACTTCCAAACCTGTGCCATGGGCAAGGACACCTTCCACTAGACCAAGTTGCTCAGAGCTCCATCCAACCTGGCCTTGAACAGTTCCAGAGATGGGGCAGCCACAATTCCTCTGGCAAACCTGTTCCTGTGCCTCACCACCCTCACAGTAAAGAATTTCACCCTCACAGTAAAAAATTTCACCCTCACAGTAAAGAATTTCTTCTTCACATCTAATCTAAACCTACTTTCTTTCAGTTTGAAGCCATTCTGCCCCTCTTCTGTCACTCCAGGCCCTTGTAAATAGTCTCTCTCCATCTTTCCTTTAGGCTTCCTTTAGGTACTGGAAGGCCACAATTAGGTCAGCCCAAAACCTTCTCTTTTCCAGGCTGAACAATCCCAATTCTCTCAGCCTTTCCTCATAGCAGAGGTGCTCCATCCCTCTAATCACCTTGGTGGCCTCCTCTGGACTCACTCTAACAAATCCATATCCTTCCTGTGCTGGGACCCCAGAGCTGGAGGCAGCACTGCAGGAGGGGTCTCACCAGAGCAGAGCAGAGGGGCAGAATCCCCTCCCTGCCCTGCTGCCCACACTGCTCTGGATGCAGCCCAGGACACGAGGGGTGTCTGGGCTCCCAGTGCACACGGCCAGGGCATGTCCAGCTTCTCATCCACCACCACCCCCATGTCCTTCTCAGCTGGGCTGCTCTCAAAGAAGAGCTTTAATACCATTTTATTGATAGTATACATTGCTAAATTCATCTGGCTTTCAGTTTAGTAGGATATAGTAACAAGGTGATTAGAAACACCAGTTACCATTTATAGACAGCAATGTCCTGTTTCTTCAGATTAGTGTTTTACTCCATCATGCCTGTAGCTGTGAGGTCATTATTGTACACAATAAATCAGTTTGCCACTTCCCTATTGACCTGGGTTCTGGCCATTTATTAATAGATATAAAACCATTATTGACTACACTTCCCACCTCAAAACACTGGCTTGCTGGCTTAAGAAGCACCGTCTATCCAGAACCAGTTTCTGGGGGGCCGTGGAGGGATTGGAAGAGGAGTGAAGAACAAGAACTCACTTGGACATCATACACTAAAAGGAGGGAAATCCTGCATATTCTGGGTGTGAAATGGGATCTGTTTCAGTATGTATGGGAAGCAGCCTTTGAGGGAGAGCTCACGTTTCTGGGCAATATAAAATCCCTGGGGAAGAAGAGCAGAAGTAGCCAGCTGTTACTGTGACAATGGAAATAAACTACTGAAGCTCAAGATCCAGGCAAGTCCATATCCAGCAGCACTGTTGTCTCCTCTGTTTAGGGAGTACAGCTCCAGGCCATAGTCCTGGCTCTGCCTTCAGCCTTTGACACACTGGAGAGAGGAGTGAGCAACCTAAAACTTCAGGAGTCACTGGTGAAGAGTGAATTTGCACCATTATTTCTGTTTTCAGAGCAGGACTGAACAAGTGCTGGGAAGCTTGGTCCCTGCTCCAGACAAAGGTCAGCCAGTTGTTTCTGATTCAGTCCCAAACAGGTCATTCTGTCAGAGGTTTCCTCCCCTGCGTCAGCAGCTTGCTCTCTCCTTTGGGCTCTGCAGTAGGCTAGAAGTAAGTGAGCAGAAAAAAATACCACAATTGCTGTTGAAGCTTCTTTTGAAATGGGTGGAAAGGTTGTTTTTCTGGTGCCCATTGTCCTAGGTGAGACACCGGTTTCAGCCATGAGCAAAGTAATATGAAAAGTGACAGGGAGACTTACACCTCTAAACTGCTGGGATGGAATGAGGTCAAGTTTGGCAAAGTGCATTACATCAGCTGGAGAAATCCTCCTTTAAAAGACAGCCCTTGCTGGCCATGCCAGATATATGTTCTACCCTCCCTGTTCACCACCGAGAGCCTTTTTATCCACCAGAGTTGTGACAAAGATGTTCAGATATGTTTCTGCAAGAAGCAGTATAAATACCTATTGTCTTTTATTTATATTTATAATATAGCTCTGTATGTTCTCATTCATCTAGGCCATGCTTGAGCACACCTACTCTCTGCCATAAAGCAAACATCAGAATCTATCATTTTAATAAAGAAATGCTTCTTCAAAGACATAGAAATTCAGGCTTGTGAGAATTGATAGGATATGAGACAGGGCCCAAGCTCCTTGGTTGCTTTAGGAGTGTTGCAAGCCCACCTGTATTTAGAATGCATTGTTACTGAACAGGAAGGGCAAAGTTTAGAAGAATAACAAGTAAGATTTAATGAGTTTCCCTCTTGTGACAGACTGGCAACCTGTATATGTGTCAATGACAGAGACTGAATCAACATCAGATTCTTATTAAATATATTTGTTTGTCTTTAAATTCCTCTAAGACATGACAATGTGCTAAAGGCACCTCAATCTTGGCATGTGCAATCATTTGTTATGAAGTAAATAAATTCACTGATAAAATCTTCCTGTCCCTGCACATCATTCCAAGATACCTGGGTACTGGTATAACCTTTTCCCTGACCTTAACCCTAACCAAGTACCTAAGCAAGTGTTTCACAGAATCACAGAATATGCTGAGATGGAAGGGACCCACAAGGATCGAGTCCAACCCTTAGCCCTGCTCGCGACCACCCCCAAGAGTCACACCACATGCCAGAGTATCATCCAAACACCTCTTGGACTCTGTATTTCATTTGTACCTATGAACAGTTCTGCTGAAGTCACATATCTGAGGTTTTGCAGATGATTTTCCCAGTCATATGTTAGTTCATTATACAGAAAGCAAAAATCCAGTCTCTATATGTATATGTATATATATATAGATATCTGTCAAAAGACAGTAATGTATGTGACAACTTATTACCAATCAGATGAACTTTTGAGCATTACCCAGGTGTTTTTGACTCCAGTCTCTTCTAGCTTCCTTAGATGTGTGCACTAAAAGGTACAAATAGGTCATGGGAATGAGAAGGCAGTTCTGTGAAATCCATCGTTCACATGATGTGATGAATGGCAAACCTGTGCTGAATACAGATCAATGCCTAGTAAGGAAATAGCCATATGACTCTCTGTGTGACATCTGTTTTTTTTCCAGTGGTCAAACGTAACTGGGCTGTGGTTGACAAGCAAGTGAATATAACATGCACATGAAGAAACAACACAGTCTGTGGCTTAGCTTTTGACTTAGAGACTGAAGGATTCCTCGGTATCAAGTATTTTTGATCTTGTAGAAGATTTTTTTTTAAGAACATATTCCCCAAAAGAAGATGCATAATGATATTATGTGAAAAGACAGGAAGACATATTGTGTTATAATTTATTGGTGGCTGCACTAACACTATGCTTATTAAAGATAAATCTTCTATTAATGTGAATTGTACTCAGAGAAATCAGCAGCAGTTTGTACAAGCTATGGCTGTCTCTGTCCCCCTTCTTTCTCAGGGCATTAACTTACTGGTTATGTTTTCACCTTGAAAGTGGCAAGTCAATTTAGAGTGATAGCTGCTCAGCAGTCAGTGCAACAAATAGAAATTGGATTTGAACATAAGCGTGTTTGCTCCAAGCTTCCTCCTGTGGCTGAAAAGCTTATATTTTGCTGTGGTAAGAAATTGTACCTGTAAGAATAAGTAAATCATTAAAACCTGGGGTAGTTTCTGTTTCCTGAGCTCCTGGATATGTTTGGGCTTACTGGTGTGTATGAAGCATACATGGGAATACATGGGAATTTTCTTACCTCACAGCTTTAGATGTAGTTTCCTGTTCACCATCTGTACTCTGTCTTATCCCAAGTGTGTGCTGCTCTGTTCAAACAGGACAATGTCCTACATTCTGTTTCCTCCAGCTCTGTCTCTATTGCTGTGCACCTTGGGGTGGGTTCCTCAGGCAAGGGACTGACAGCACCGAGCTGCTCAGTGCACTCAGAAGGGCAGAAAGGAAAAAATGCAGCTACTGAAATGTACCACCAGAGAGAGCTTTTGTCTTGCTGACAATGTTAGGGACACTGCACACACAGCTGTACTGCAGCTCTGTGACTCCCAATGGAAATTTTTCAGAGTGTTAAATTGTTCCTCTGTAGGTGTCAGGAGGAGAGTAAGAACCGAGATTCACAGCACTGATAGGAAATATAAATGCTCTCTGTGTGTCCTTGAGTACAAGTCATTTTAATTGCACACTTGGTCCTGTGTGGATCAGGACAGCTGGAGGAGCTGATGTCAGTCGGGGGAGACCTGGTATGAACTGAATGACTCACACTTACAGAGGTCCTGGTCTGGCACTGGTTCCTCTGATTTTGGCCTGATCTCCTGGTATGGTCTAGAGACCATGGGACACTTTGGCAAGGGTGAAACTGGCCTTCGGAGTTGAGCTGGCTGAGTGGGAACCTGCACTGCACATCTCTCCTTTGCCATGAAATCATAGAATCCTTTAGGTTGGAAAAATCCTCCAAGATCATTGAGTCCAACCTTTTGACCCAATAATCTCAGGCATAATTTTGCTCTGTGAATATTCCTTTCGGTTTTCACCACTGGCATGTTACACAACTGTAACGTGTTTCTTGAATGTATGCAATCACTTCATTAAGATTTGAAATACTCTTTCTGATCAATCTGGATTTCTTAAGTGGAAAAAACCAGCTTCCTTGAAATGGATACAACTTCACAGAAACTTTTTTTCTGCTCTTCTTTTGTCTGTGTGGTAGAGCTTGGAATGTATTTTATCTCATATCTCATATTGTTTGTGGCAAAGCACCAGTGTTGCGTCAGGAACAACATAAGTGGGTGAAAGCTCTGAAGCTCTTTCTGGGAACTGTCACAACATGTTTGCAGGCTTCCCCGCTTCTTTCCTGGGCATTCAGTGTTGCAAAGAGGATACCAGGCAAAATGGACCATAACTGTGATCCAGCATCTCCACCAGCCTTGTGGTTATAGATGAAGCAATGCCCTCTCTGCGCTCCCCACCTCCAATATCCCTTCTTCACGTCTATTGCAGAAGTGTGTTTGCAGTTTTGAAGGTCAACAATACCATCATCACATGAGCCTCCTGTGACTCCTGTGAGTGAGACCTCTGTGGAAATGGATGGCACCCTTCACCGAGGCAATGATGTCCTTTGTTCTCATTAGGAAGATGATTGTTATCGTTCAGTGCTGTCAGTTAACTGGCCCAAACTTGTCCTTCCCACACTAAAACTTCAGGGACTGCTGGGGAATAGGCATGTTCAGGCCTGTAAAAAAGCACTTCTCACTACAGGGAAAATAATTGCAGCTGCTTCTGTACTCTTCCAGAAACCATCTAGTCCTAGGAATGCCTGACCTAGGAACTTCTTAGTGTGTTTTAAATACTCCTCATTGCAACCTCCCAGTGTACTCATTTTTTTTTATTATTTTTTGGTGGAAAAGGATTAAACAGCATATTAGTAGCTACCAAAGCAACACATATCCTCTAAGTGAACCAAGCACATGGCAGAGCTCCACACAATGTAATTGTATGTACCCATGGACATCCGAGAAACCCTAAAGAAAATGACTCTACCACAGGTCACTTGGATTACTCTGGCATGTTACCTCAAGCCAACTTTATTATAGGTTGTCTTTAATGCTGTGTTCCATGTTTCTATTTTGTGTGTGTCACTAAATAAATAACAACACTGACAGCCAACAACTTTTGTGAAGTCCTTAAAAAAACTAAGTTATTAACTAATTTTGTTTTGCAATTCATATAAACAAGTGTTCAAACTTCAGCAGTCCCTCCTAGAAATGGGTAGCTACACTCAAGTATCCTAATACAGAAGCAGTTGTTTTGTGTGCTCAGAAACACCATTGTGACAGGAGATGTACTCCAATGTAGCTTTCAAAAATTAATTTTAACAGAAATGGGCCTCCTAAATGTATTCTACCCTAATTTTCACCCCGGAGTGAGCTCTTTATTGGTGATCATTGCATTAGCTCCTTGCTGTGAATCCATTGGTATTCCAGGCCTTGACATCAATGAGGTCAGACACATTGCTGCACCACTTGATTGACCAGGTATGTAGTCAGGGCTGATCATATTAAGAATTCATAAGCTCCAAGTGAGGTTTTAAACATGCTACAGTTGAAGACTGTTCTTTAGAGAAAAGGTGAAACGTCATAAATAATACAGGATTTGATCCTGCAAGGCACTGAGCACCTTTGGCAATATGTGAAATTCTCCTCTTAGTCGCCTTCATCCTTCAGAGTTAATGATGATACAATAAATCTTTACTCCTGATATCAGTCTGTCTCTGAAGTGTTCTGCATTCTTCATGACTATTTCAAGGCGGGGCTCAGCATATGGGAAAAGCACAAATCTTTCCTTCTCTCATGCCACTGAGTCTGCTGCTGAGAAAGCACGTGCCCCAGTGGATCCCTTGTTAGGAAAGTCTCCAGGATGTACTTGGACTCATCAACACACAGCTGTGTTCAGGAGATGGGCACACAGCTCAGGGTGTGTTGATCTCTCCTGAGAACACCTGCTTATTTAACTGTATGTAAGGGTGTTAAATAAAACATTTATTTAATATCTACATCAATGTTTAATATCTTTAACAACAATATGGATTAAGGGATTGGGTGCACCCTCAGTCAGTTTGCAGAGACACCAAGTTGTGTGGGCTCCTGCTTGAGGGCAGGAAGGCTCTGCAGAGGGATCCAGTCAGGTTGGATCCATGGGCTGAGGACGGCAGTATGAGGTTCAACAAGGTCAAGTGCTGAGTCCTGCACTTGGGTCACAACAACCCCCCTGTGGCACTACAGGCTAGAGGCAAAATGACTGGAGAGTGGCCCAGTGGAAAAGGACCTGGGGGTACTGGTTGAGAGCAGCTGAACATGAGCCAGAGTGTGCCCAGGTGGCCAAGAAGGCCAGTGGCATCCTGGCTTGGATCGGAAAATGTGGCCAGCAGGACCAGGGTAGTGATTGTCCCCTTGTACTTGGCAGTGGTGGGGCCATACCTTGAGTGCTGTATCCAGTTTTGGGCCCCTCACTGCGGGAAAGACACTGAGGTGCTGGAGTGTGTCCAGAGAAGGGCAATGGAGCTGGTAAAGGGTCTGGAGCACAAGTCCTGTGAGGAGAGGCTGAGAGAGCTGGGGATGTTTAGCCTGGAGAAAAGGAGTCTCAGGGGAGACCTTTTTGCTCTCTACAACTGCCTGACAGGAGGGTGTAGCCAGGTAGGGGTTGACCTCTTCTCCCAGGTAGCAAGTGACAGGACTAGAGAAAATGGCTCCAATTTGCATCATGGGAGGTTTATTTTTGATATTATGGGAAATTTCCTCCCTTAAAGGCATCAGAACAGGCTGCCCAGGGAATTGCTGGAGTCAAAATCCCTGGAGGTTTTTTAGAGAAATATAGACGTGACTATGTTTGGTGGTGGAATTGGCAGTGCTGGATTAACGTTTGGACTCAGTGACCTTAAAAGTCTTTTCCAACCTAAATGATTCTAGGATTCTATAATTTTAAAACTTTAAACTGACTGCCTGGCTATGTCTGTGGATGCAGTTCAGCACTTTCACAGTTGTTCTACAACCTATTCCCGTACGTGAAGGGTAAGGTGTGATACTGGAGCAGGGTATTGCTTGGGACACGGGCTCTCCCTCTGCCCAGCAGTGCATGTTCCCAGAGCCAGCTGTGCCATGCTGCCCTTTGAAGCAGCATCAACTCAACTGCTTGTCAGACCATAGTGTGAATGAGCTCAGAAAACTGATTTGGATGAAATATAAGCCAGCAAAGCACAGCACTGCAGGGAGTTGTGCCTGCAAAAGCAGAGGAGGCTGCATGAAGAAGATGTGGAGAAACCTGGGAAGGCACAAAGCCAGTGAGAGCACTTGGCCCCACTGGTTACAATGTGCCTTGGTATGAGCAGCATTATAGCTCTTTCTCTTCTGCATGTGAAGTAAGCAGGGTGTGAGCTGGCAGCACACACCTCCTCATCCCTTCCCATGCCCCAGGCGGGCACAGAGCTGCACCAACACACCAACTCACCCCTGCTCTCTGCCCGACCTTCCTTTGTCCTGTCCAGGCTTGGATGCTCCTCTGCGAGCCAGCCTGACACAACAAAGGCTGCAGCTGCCTCTGTAAGGAGCAGCTCCCAGAAGGGTCTGGAAAAGGCCAGGGCTGGCTTGGTGACAGTAGTGGGGAGACAGGGCACTCTGGTGCAGGAGGAGGGGAGATGGGTCCAGTGCTTTGCTTGGCTCAGCTGGCTGGAAAAGCACCCTGCTAACACAAGGCAGCCCACTTCAAAAGCTGCTGCACCTGGAGGCTCTTTGCCAAGAGAGCAGGTGTGGTTGTATCACTGCTGACTGAAGGCTTCTGGACCTGGGTGAGAATCACAGAATGGTCTAGATTGGAAGAGACCTCAAAGATAATGTCTTTCCAAGCCCCCTGCCATGGACTGGGACATCTTTCACTAGACCAGGTTGCTCAGAGCCCCATCCAGCCTGGCCTTGAACACTTCCAGGAATGGGACATCCACAACCTCTCTGGGAAACCTGTTCCAGTGCCTCACCACCCTCACAGTAAAGAATTTTCTCTTAATATTTAATCTACTTTCTTTCTCTTTGAAGCCATTCCCCCTTGTCCTGTCACTCCCTGCCCTTGTAAATAGTCTCTCTCCATTTTTCTTGTATGCTCCCTTCAGGTACTGGAAGGCCACAATTAGGTCAGCCCAAAGTTTTCTCTTTTCAAGGCTGAACAATCCCAAATCTCTCAGCCTTTCTGCATAGGAGAGATGCTCCATCCCTCTTGGACTTGCACCAACAGAACCATGTCTTTCTTGTGGTGAGGACCCCAGAGCTGGATGCAGCACTCCAGATGAGGTCAAGCATCCTCCATTTGATAGTGGAGAAGAAAAATCCTGAAAAGAACAGGGCCTCCAGTGTTCAGGATGTCTTTTCAATTACACTGTCATCCCCCAGTGTGCCTGATTTGTCTTGATAGATCCCAACTTTTCCCTGCAAATGACTTCTCTGTCCTTTCCAACTGTACCTTTCAGAGTTTATGAAGGGGAAGTGACACAACAGACAAGGTACTCTGCACTGCTTTCATAAATGCCAGTGTTAGGCTGAGAGTTTATACTGGATTTTTGAAGCAGGAGACTGAAATATTACTTTTCTTCCTCTTCTATCAGTGTTTTAGCCCAGGGCTTCCAATTTCAGTGTATTTCTTAGCACAAGACATACCACGAGGTAAAAACTTGCTGCAAAGAGCAGCAGTTCTGAAAGGAAGTGGCATACAGACTTGTGATATAAAACAGCTGACTCATATCAAAGGGAGAATAATAGGAATATTTACAGCTAACTTCATGCAGCTGTTGTGGTGTGGGGAGAGGGTAGTTATCACTACCTTCAAGCTACAGGGCAATACAATTTGATTTACCTCTCTAAGGCAGTGAAAAAGCCATCATGTTATGGGTGACAAAGCACCACACTTGCTTACCAATCATGCTCTGTGTCATCAGTTGTACATTCTCTTAGATAAAAACAATTAAGCTTTCCAATCTAATTCACTATTGCCACATTTTATAGTTGAAGAAAAAAGTACAGGTATGTTACTGAATTTGTATATGGTCACCCCCCAAAAAATCCTGTAACCTGGGTAGAAAGAGAGACTACAGTTGAAGACAGCTTTGCTTCCTTGCTCTCACCAGGCTTGGCTACAATGAGCCAGAGAACAATGAAAGGGAGTGCAACCATGACAGGAGGTGACAGTGAAAACCCTGACTGCGTCCTCAGCCTTCTAGCAGACTGATGAAGGTCAGTAGTCAGGAACTGAGTGGATTTATTACTTTGAAGGAGTTTAAACCCGATAGTACATTGCTGGGCTCCCCAGTACATGAGATGTGCTGGAGAGTCAAGCGCCACAAAGATAATTAAGGGACTGGAGCATCTGTCCTATGAGGAGAGGCTGAGAAAGCTCGGACTGTCCAGCCTGGAGCAGAAGAGGCTCAAGGGGATCTGAACCTTGGATATAAATCATGAAATCATTTCCCTGATGGGAAAAGTAAAGAAGAGGCAGCCAGGCTCTTGTCAGTGGTGCTCAGTGGCAGGATGGTGGGAGGTGATGGACACAAACTGAAATACAGGAAATTTCATTTAATGTAAGAAAACAATTGTTTTCTGTAATGGTTTTTAATTTCTGGAAGAGAACACTCAGAGAAGCTGTAGATTCTCCAGCCTCTGAGACGTTAAAAACACATCTGGACACGGCCCAGAGCAACCTGCTCTGGCTGGTCCTGATCTGGGCAGGGTTTGGACCAGGTCATCTCCCACAGTGCATTCCTACCTCAGCTGATCACTGCTGGTGAATATATGTGTGTGTGTGTGTGTGTGTCTGCATGTGAGAGAGCAACAGTGAGTGCAAGAGCTGCTCAGTGGCCTACAGTCAGTGCATCCTGCTCATTTCCAGGTTATCATTTCATCTCTGTTTACTGGGAGAGCTTCAAGAATGGCTTGGGAATGAGGACTCTGTCAGAGCACCATGAAATTACCTTTCCCACAAGTGTAAGCAAAGGTATTAACATGCTACATGTTTCTGGATAGATCTGATCTTGCATCTGATATGACGCAAAAAGGAAATATCTTTAGTTTTTCCTGGTTTAGTTCAAAATTTTGAAAGGTGTCTTAAAACTGGCAATAAGGCACTGTAGAAAACACAGCATGTGGAGCTAAGTTTGCAAAATGAAGCATTCTGGTTTGCCACGCCAGAGCTAAAGTTAGCAGCGCAGTGTGGTTTGTCCCTTTGTGGTTAGTCATGATGAGACAGTCTTTGCTCAGACCATCACATATGGGTTTTTTCTACTCTTTCCTCCTCCTCACTCTCACTCCCACAATAGATGAAACTTACTGAGCAAGCTATCAGAGATACTGTCTTTTACCCTTGCTTGGTGTTTGACCAGCCTATCTGCTCCTGTACTGAGAAAAAACATGGACTACTTGGAGGCCCAAAACACACCATCAGGCTCTGTTCATCCTGACCACCTGCCAACCCTGTTTTGGGATTATTCCCATCTGTGGTTCCTCCTCAGTCTGTCCCATGCTCACCATACTCGGCTGCTCAGGGGATGGGTTTTTTCCAGGGTAAGCATCTTGTGGGAGCTGGACCTGTTGGCTGTGTTCTCATGAGAGCTGGTGCCAAGGGCTCCCGCTGGTATACAGTGGTGTCAGCTGGTGGTCTGCAAGTGCTTCAAGGATGGAAATGACCTGACAGCAGGCTGGGGGGTTTTTTACCAGAGCAGCAGGAAGCAGTCCATCTCCAGCACTGTCAGGCTTTTGTAGCTTCCTCATCTCTGCAAGGCAACAACTCACCTCACCTGATGTCTGACTCACTTTCTTCCTCCATGAGCCAGGTAAATTTTGACTTAATTTAACACCGTGAATTCTGGTGGTGATTGTTTCTGTTGCGGACAGCTGTGGAGTGGAATGGGAACAGATGTCCCTCACCCACCCCCTTGGTGGCCAAAGGCCTATGTGGGCAGAAGGTCCCTTTGTAGCAGGTAGAGCCAACCTCCATGGCCAGCTAAACCCCACAGCACACCTGGCTTGGGCTGCAGACTCAGCCTGGGATGGACAGCCCTGCCAGCCATGCTTGGAGGGGCAACGACTTAAGTGCAGCACAAGGGGTGTCTTAGAGATTGGTCAGCTTTGGGCACAGACTCTCAGGGACAGGAGAAGGCATCTTTCAAGGGACGGTTCCATGACCTTATGCCAACATGCACGTGCGCAGGAGCTCATCAGAGATGCAGCCACAGGCAGTGAGAGAGGAGAGCCTCTGAAGCAGACACCTTGTCTCCTGCAGTGTGCACCAGCAGCAGCCAAACTAGCAACTGAGGGAACATGCTGTGATCAGAAGAGTCTGCAAGCAGCAATGCTGGGCAATGCTGTTTTCCCTTCTTATATCAGCTAAGTAAAATGGGGGCAGGGAGGTGTTTGGTGGTTTATTTTTTTTTTTTTTCCAAGAAATAATATGCAGCTACAAACAAGGTTTTTAAGAAGATTAGTCTTGCTTCAGTCACACCTTAAAAAAAGTCTGTGATCAGCAAACAAAGCTGAAATGTTCATGAAGCCCTATGGAAAATAGCATTGTGTGCTGAAGAACTGATGCACTGAAGTAGAAATAATATAAATGATGACTAAGCTGTGTGCTTTTAGCAGGGCAAAAAGCTGCATTTCACATTTAGCTACGTGGAGTCTAGTATCTGCCTCTCTGATAACAACATGAAGGAAATAAAAAGCTAAATTGGCAAAGCTGACCTTCACCATGAAGTAACACATCCCCACGGTCACTTCCTTAGCAGGGCCTGCTCAGGTCTTGTTGAAAACAACAAACTATGGGGACAAACCTTTAAGCTGTGCTTGTTGTGATAGGAAAGGAGTAATGGTTTCAAACTGAAAAGAGGCTCTATTTTGATTAGATATAAGGAAGAAATTTTTTACAGTGAGGGTGGTGAGGCACTGGAACAGGTTATCCAGAGAGGTGGTAGATGCCCCATGCCTGGAAACATTCAAGGGCAGGTTGAATGGGGCCCCGAGTTACCAGGACTAGTGAAAGGTGTCTGTTGCAGGGGGAAGGTTGGAATGAGATGAGCTTTAAGGTCCCTTCCAACCCAATCCATTTTGTGATTCCGTGACACTGAATTATGTGCCCCACTGTCACTGCTGGAACTGTTTTAAAGCACTTTGGCCAGATAGAACAATGAACATACTTGTGACTAAGATTCGCAGACAGGTGTTTTATTTACACATAAATGTTAACTATTACTGAGTATAAATTTTCTGCCTTCAAAAGAATATTTTTGTCTTATAACTTTTCCTCTCTCAAAAAACTAATCTGTTAAGCAACACTCAGAACAAAACCAGAGCTAGCAAAGAGATTACATTAACCATGATGCAGCACTGGCTAAAATTATTATTTTAAACTTTAGGCA
Organism: Margarornis squamiger; assembly: GCA_035222235.1. Classification (NCBI taxonomy): domain Eukaryota; kingdom Metazoa; phylum Chordata; class Aves; order Passeriformes; family Furnariidae; genus Margarornis; species Margarornis squamiger. Next base: position 12,529,447 of record JAWWTY010000001.1, read on the forward strand.
TTTAATTTTGATCCATGCAATTAGTTAATAGATTTGTTGTTGTTGAATAGGATGGTGCAGGAGTAAGGGAAAGGATGAAAGCATCTGGCTACTACTTTTATTTTTCTGGCATTGCAGGACACTGTCACATTACTGGCAGCAATAGCTGATCTTCTCTTCCAGTTGGATCCCTAACTTTCTTTGACTCATATGCCAAAACTTGAATTCCTCTTTAAGTGCTGCGTTATTTTAACAAGGACAAAAACAAGTGCAACCCAAGGACCCTGGCCATTTGTCACACTGAAAGAAAACAATGGCAATTGTTCAGGATCAACAGGGAGAGCTTGTCTCTGTGGCCTAGCTGAAGGCATTCTGCCAGCTCTGCTGTGGGTCACTCTGACCCAGCAGAAAAACACTCCCTTGGTACGGGCTGTTCTTTGCCCCCAGCCCCATCCCTGGCAAGCCCAAGGGCAGGCGGTGGGTGCTGTGAGACAGCACAAGGACAAGGCCACTGTCAACCCTGCTCTGATGGGAGCAGTGGCTGGAGGGAGCCTATTCCATGCCTGCTGCTCACAGACCCAGCTCTTGGGGTCCAGATGGAGCCATCTCAAACCACAGAAATAACAGATAATTTGGAGGGGGAAGGTGGGGCTGGAAAAGACCAGATTTCCTCCTACTCGTCCTTGTCTCCCTCATCTCTGGGTGAAGTGTTAGAGGTAGCTGATGCTGACAGAGGCTCTCTGAAGGCCAGCCTCTGTCTCCTGGGGCTATGTCTCTTCCAAGGGCATCATGACCTGTTAGTTACTGCTGTGAGAAATCTCATATCTTTTTAAAAAGCTAAGCCAAATTAAAAAAAGGCCATGCCTTTTCCTTCCTGTTCTTTTGGCTGTCAATTTAAAGCACCAGTACTACAATGCCTTCAAAAATTAACCTACTTCCCTTCTCAAGAGTTGATTATGAAGAGAAAATACAATTTTTTGAGAAAACAGCTTGGATGGAACTGCTGTATAGGAAAACTTTGTAAGTGCATACTTAATGAAAAAAATAAATGCTCATTTGCTGCTGGGGAAAAAAAAAATACAGGAGGATTTCAGGCTAATGGAGACGAGTTTGACCTGGCTGCTTGTTAAGGGTATAGGCGAGTGCAGCTTTCCCATGATTGGATTCAGCACTTTTTAAAGCTTTTTCCTCCCCTCCCCTCCCCTCTCCTTTTTTTTTGTTCGGTTTGGGGGTTTGTTTGGCTTTTTTGTTTCTTTGGTTTTCTTTTTTTTTTTCCCTTTCTTTTTTTTTTCTTTTCCCTCAAACAGTTGTAATTCTACAAAAGGATGTTTTTTGAAGGGAGAAGGAATTTCTACAATTTCCTTTTTTTTGGGAAGGGAGGGAGAAAAGAAAGATAAATAGCAGCAGTCAATAGCAAACAGGGCTACCACTTGACTGCTGCTGTGCTCCCGAGACAGAAGCACCTTAGAAGTGGGTCCTGCTGTGCCACAGCAAGGGCCTGCTTAGCCCAGTACTGTGGTTCCAGCACTGTGACTCCAGCAGCAGCAAGAGAAGCTGTTGTGTGAGTTCAACCAGCCTGGCTTCCCACAGCCATCCGCTCCCCTCGCACCTGCTCAGCATCCAGAGCTGTCTGCCCTCTTCTCACCTGCCCAGCATCCTCAGCCTTCTGCCCTCCTCCCACCTGCCCAGCATCCTCAGCCTTCTGCCCTCTTCTCACTGCCCAGCATCCAGAGCCTTCTGCCCTCCTCCCACCTGCCCAGCATCCACAGCCTTCTGCCCTCTTCTCACCTGCCCAGCATCCAGAACTGTCTGCCCTCTTCTCACCTGGCCAGCATCCACAGCCGTCCTCTCCCCTCCCACCCGCGGAGCATCCTCAGCTGCAGTGCTCACAGAGCTGCCAGCACAGCCCCACACGGTGCCTTTTGCCACACGTTGCTGGCAGAAGTTAATTAGCAAAAGGTTGTTACAAGTTGTCTTACGTTTGGGTGACGGAGCTTTTGGACGAAGAACACAGACCAGCATGCTGTGAGTGGCAGCTGCAGCAGTGTTATCACAGAATCATAGAGAGGCCTGGATTGGAAGGGACCTCAAAGATCATGTAATTCCAACCCCCCTGCCATGGGCAGGGACACCTGTCACTAGACCAGGTTGCTCAGAGCCCCATCCAGCCTGGCCTTGAACACTTCCAGGAATGGGACATCCACAACCTCTC
>JAWWTY010000001.1:12531737-12558332 GCA_035222235.1 Margarornis squamiger
TGGGAAACCTGTTCCAGTGCCTCACCACCCTCACAGCTAAGAATTTTTTCCTAATCTACCCCTACCCTATTTCAGTTTGAAGCCGATCCCCCTTGTTCTGTCACTCCATGCCCTTGTAAATAGTCTCTCTCCATCTTTCCTCTAGGCTCCCTTCAGGTACTGGAAGGCCACATTTAGGTCACCCCAAAGCCTTCTCTTTTCCAGGCTGAACAATCCCAATCCTCTCAGCCTTTCCTCATAGCAGAGGTGCTCCATCCCATTAATCACCTTTGTGGCCCTCCTTTGGAGGATCTTCAACAGGTCCATGTCCTTCCTGTGCTGGGACCCCAGAGCTGGAAGCAGCACTGCAAGTGGGGTTTTAGCAGAGAGGCAGAATCCCCTCCCTGCCCTGCTGCCCACACTGCTCTGGGCACAGTTATGGAGTGTGCTGTTGCTTATCCAACTCTTTGAAGCCTCTTTGAGCATGCTAAGGGACCAGAAATATTGCTTGTTCCAAAGCTATTTGCAAATTCATCCCTTCACCTATCTCCACATTGAAAGACCAGCTATCCTTAAATAAAGTCACCTGTACAGAGCACTTCAAACAAATCTCTAGACAGGAGCAAAACTGATTTTAAAAAGTGTGCCCTACATAAACATCTATTCAGGATCCCCTTTTAAACCTGTCTTGGGAGAGATGTCCATTGTTGTTTATTCCTATGCACAGCTCTAAACAGAATAATTTGCACTGTATGATCTTTTCACTGTGAAGTCTGACTGCCTTGGATTTTGAATTCTAATTACTTTACCTACTGGAAGCCACAAAACTGCTAACTCTCCTCCTCCAATCGCCTTAAACTGATTTCCCACGGGTTTTTTTCTTCAGCAGGTTAGCAAAAACCATTGAAAAGGTGAAACCCGTGAAACTGTTTTTTGATAATTTCATCTTTCTTTAGGTGGATTAAAGAAGCTCTACCATTTAAAGCTGGCATTTAGCTCCACAGAGTACTTTCTGCTATATCAGGAAGAAAAAGTATTTTAAAGTGGAATTACTGGAACTGTTCTGTTCAGGACCCTGTACCATACTGGTACATTTCTTATTAAATGAAGAAAAAGTTAGGCTATCCCTGCCTAGGAAATCCAGTCTTTAGCCATGTTTTTTCACTCACAGGATATAATAATCCATACTTTGTCACATCCACTGTTATACATGCTATATACAGAGGTATTGTGTATCTTTAACAGAAGTCAATGAAGGCTGCTATGTGCATGAGTGACCACAGAACCAACACACTGACTTGTGTGTATTCAAAATACACGGAAAAGCACAATAAATGTTCAAATAAGAAGCAGAAAAACTTACCCAAGTTCGCGTTATAGATAAGTATGATTGTGTCTCATCAGTTTTATGAATGTAACCACATAGATGCAGCACACAACTTAGGCTTCAAGGGCTATCTCTGTCCAGTATTTCTGCTTAGTCTGTCAGCACTGCACTCTACTTTTGAAATGTAAATAAAGATGAAGATCCTGAAGCTTTTGCAATGAAGGTTCACATACGAGTTGCTCCAGAACCAGTCTTGGGAGCCCTTCTATTACTGCTGAGGATTTTGCTCTGAGGCATTTTGATATAGAGTCAATATAGTGCCTCAGGAAACAGGCTAGTTGCATTACTTTGTTGTTGTGAGTAAAACTAGATGCTGCAATGATTTTATTTTTAATGCTAGCCTAATACACAGACTACACTTTAAAGAACTGGAAAAGGCACCATTTGGTCACATCAGATTTTAGAACTGCTGAAAATTACGATTATACAAAAGGATTCCAGAGACTACTGGTGGGTTTACATCAGATTTACTAACCACTCTTCTGGTTAGCCTTTTTTCTCATGTGAAATGTCAATAATTTTAAGAAAAGCTTGCAGCTAAATGTCCATGCTGGTGAGCTGTTGTTTCTCTGCCATTCCATGCAGTTGGTCAAATGCCCCTGTTTAAGTTTAACAGTGACACCGCTGCTGCTCTGAGGTGAAACACCACCCGTTCGTGTGATGCCCTCCTCTGATGGTGTGATGATCTATAGACCCAATGCTTTCTGAAAGGATGACATCGTGAGGTTGTCCCAGTAACCCAGCAGGAGCTGCTCTGCCACCACCTCAACCCACAGCAGGGAATCAATTGGAAACCAGCGTGGTGACCTCGGCTTGTGGGGACACCATGGAGATGTGTTACCAGCACTGGAGCATCTCAAAGCATCAAGACAATTGCAGTGGTGGGGGAGTGAAGCCTTTTTTTAGCCTTGTGACTTCTCCTTACTCCTAAGCACCTGGCAAAGTTTTCCTTGTGGTTGGGGCATTCCCAAACACACACACACACTGGTCTCCCTCTGCCTATGTTTTGGTGTGATCCTGTTCTGCAGATGTTCTTTCCTCCTAAGTGGAACACCTGTAGAGGGGTTCATAAAATCCCCTTGAGCCACATCATCTTCTAAAGGTTTTGAGATTTTATTTTAGCTTTCCATCAAGTGTCTATTAAGTTTGGGCAAAATTAGCGGATTCCTGAGTTATGGTGGTAGATGGAGAGAACAGGACAAAGGCACACAGAACTGTGTAAGCCCTCCCCTTGCTAGGCTTTAGGTGATTGCTAAGAATCATGCACATTTCTTGGCAGTGTTAAGTAATATTTTCCTCAAAATAACATATTTTGAACATTTTTTTAAAGTATGTAGGTAGGCCCTTTTTCTGCCAGCTATGGACTTCACACCCAATTTCTTCCCAATTTCCTACCTTTCATGTCCACACAATACTCACAAATCCTTGAGCTACCAATAAATTGCTCTGTCAACAATCCTACTTCAGCCTGCAATTTTACCTCTCCTCTTCCTCAGGGTGCTGTCTCACATGGCAGCACCTTTTCTGCCACCCCAGTGAGGGATAAACATCTGTGCCCGAAACCCGAGGAAGGCAGAGAGGTGAGTGGGGAAGGTACTGGTAGGTTACCAAGTGTCAAGCTGAGTGACAGAGGGGAAGAGAGTAAATTTTCAGCTACTATAAGTACAGAGAAATGAACTCTGCTTTTTTTTGTTGTTAATGCCAACATAAGAACGATGGTATTTCTCAGGCTATTCCCAGTGACTCAGGGGTGGAGATGACAGTGAGCAGAGGAGGCTGCTCATGCAGGACTGGGAGGTGCCTGACTTGGCTACCTGAGGAAGGGCCAATGGAAAAGAATTAACTACATAACTACACCTTCAACGGGCAAATTAGTTTGTTCTCAGTAATTGAGGAAAACAGTCCTTTAAATGAACATGAAGCAGATGGCAGATAAACAAGTAATTGCAAGACATTCCTGCAGGTTTAAGGGCTTTATGGCAAAGGGAACTGTATGGGATACAAATTAAATGGAGGTGAAAAACTCAATAAAGTTTTGTTTTTCATTTCACCACAGGATCCACCTCTGACTTGTGTTATTATTACACTACCAAACAATAGGAATTTAGTAGCATCTTTGTTTTTTCCACTCTAGTGCAGAATTTAATACACTTTGAGAGCTATGGCCACTGGCATTCCTACTTCCCCTCATTCCAGCACGTTGTCTTAACATACCATCCTTATGAAATAATTTTTTCAAAACTTGAAGCCAAGAGATGCTAACATATTTAATCATTTTGAAACAAAAGTGAACAGAAGGCTCCTTCACACATCACAATAAAAAAAGGACGTTTTTAAAAAACAGACTTAACTTGCAGACATTGTGAATTTAAACCCTGACTTTCTTTAGCTGGAAGCATCATGATTTCGAGATGTTTTAGAACCACAGCTATTGTGTGGAAGTTTTCTTAACATAAAACCCAACCAACTTAAAAAGCCTCAATGCTATTTCCACAGACACGGCTTCCTTAATGTTGTTTCAGTTAGACATCACCAATTTTGTATCCATTAAAAACATTTTATTAATTCTTAGAACCAAAAGTCCTGGGGAAAAATTAATAAAATAAGCAATCTGCTAATCTGAAAAAAAAAAGAGAGTAACAGATTGCTTTATTACATTTTCCTCAAAATTAAATCCAGTATTTGAATATGTATAAGTCAATCTAAATCTCATAACTGCAAAACAAATTTAAATGCCTGTGCAATCTATTATATGTTTGCCACACGTAATTAGCATTTCCCATTTTGACAGAAACAGCTCCATTATATAGACAGTATTATCACAGAAAAATTTGGGTTAGGAGAGACCTCAAAGACCATCAAGTTCCAACCCTTCTGCCATTGACAGGGTCACCTTTCACTAGACCAGGTTGCTCAGAGCCCCGTCCCACTTGGCCTTGAACAGTTCCAGGGATGGGACATCCACAGCTTCTCTGGGCAACTTGTGCCAGTGTCTCACCACTCTCACAGTCTAAATTTACTGTCTTATGTTGCAGAAATATTTGTAATAACAATAATAATAATTAAAAAAATCAACCAGCCAAACAGAAAAATCAATTCTTTTCCAAGGGTTTGATTAATTAAAATGCAGCAACAACCCCAAGCCCCCTTCCCAGTTTCTGGACATCCGTTGTTGGCATGGAAACCAGCACAGGCATTATCTGTGGGGCTGCTAACAGAATACACCTGCCCAACATGAGATCCCAAATTAGGAAACTGGGAGAGCAATGTTTTTCTAATGCAGTTATCAAGTTGTGCCTAAAAAAGGAAGATTCTGCATGTAAATAATAGATTAAGCTCTTAAATGGATCTAACTGTGATATGCTCTATCACACAGATCTCATTTTGGCCAAGATGCCTCCTTGTGAATTTAATTACTGCCTAATACAGTTGTAGATGCAGCTGTGTTCTCACTGCTGGGGTCTCCAGGCATTGCAATAAAGTAGGAAAAGGCTTCAGAATTCAGTTTCAGTGAATGTTTTCATTTGTAATATGTTCCTTTGTTAAAAGAATTTAGTTTCTACCCTTTACCACTATCAATTGCAAAAAAATCCCAAAACAAACAACCCCCAAACTATAGCAATTCTACCAGTTTTTAGAGACCGTTAATTAAGATCCTTCTGTTAAGTGTGTGCCAATTTCTGGCCAGTTTTTGTTACCATTTTAAATAAGCAATAGCTTATAATGCAAATGTAAACTTGTAAGCTTGAAGCTGTTAAACTCTCAAACTGGATTTTATTTGAATCTTAGAATCATAGAATCATTGAATGGTTTGGGTTGGAAAGGACCTTAAAGATCACCTGGTTCCAACTCCCTCTCAGGGGCAGGGACCTTTCACTAGATCAGGTTGCTCAGAGCTCTATTCAGTCTGGCCTGGAACACTTCCAGGGATGGGGGATGCACAGCTTCTCTGGGAAACCTGTTCCAGTGCCTTATCACCCTCACAGGGAATAATTTCTTCTTTATATTTAATTTAAACCTACTCTCAGTTTGAAGCCATTGCCCCTTGTCCTGTCACTCCATGCCCTTGTAAATAGTCTCTCTCCATCTTTCCTTTAGGCTTCCTTCAGATACTGGAAGGACACAATTAGGTTGGCCCAAAGCCTTCTCTTTTCCAGGCTGAACAACCCCAATTCTCTCAGCCTTTCCTCATAGGAGATGCTCCATCCCTCTAGTCCACTTAGTGGCCTCTTTTGGACTTGCTCCAACAGGTCGATTTGATTGGTGTTCATGGCCTCAAGTATCACTTTTACACCTGCAAGTCTTTCCCTGTCTTCCTCTTCACCACTTACTCAAAATAAACACAACTCAGATCTGAAAAACCTAAGAACCAACACTTCTTATGCAGAAACCACTCACATTTAACACAAGATCTACAGAAACAGCTCAAATTCAACTCAGTATTTACAACACACAGATTTCCCAGTGAAAAGTCAAGAAGGAATCCCATGCATGTGATGGTAGGCCATTTGCTTACAGCCCTGTCTGTCCTCTTGGAAGCCTCTGGGCTACAGAAACGTGCAGCAGGAACTCCAGTTCAGAGCTGCCAGACAGCTGGGGTACATGCCAACCCTCACCAGTCTGATCAGACACTTGGGGAATCCAGATCCAGCCTCCCTCAGAATGCACCATGGCCACTTTCAGAGAGAGGAGTAACAGAATCCTGGAATGGGTAAGGTCGGAAGGGACCATGGTGGGTCAATCTGGTCCAGTCTCCCTGCTCAAGCAGGGTCATCCCAGAGCACATGGCACAGGATTGCACCCACACCGTTCTGGAATGTCTTCCGGGAGGGAGGCTCCACAACCTCTCTGGGCAACCCCTTCCAGTGCTTGGTCACTGCACAGCAAAGAAGTTCTTCCTCATGTTCACGCAGAACTTCCTGTGCATCGGTTTCTGCCTCTTGTCCTATTGCCCAGCACCACTGAGCAGAGCCTGGTCCATCCAGACACCCTTCCCAATTGCATACCTTGATGAGGTCCCCTCTGTCGTCCCTTCTCGTGGCTGAACAGGCCCAGCTCCCTCAGCCTTTCCTCTTAAGACAGATGCTCCAGTCCCATTAATCATCTTTGTTGCCCTCCACGGCACCCTTTCCGGGAGCTCCATGTCTCTCTTGTCCCAAGGAGTCCAGAACTGGACACAGCACTCCAGATGTGCCTCACTAAGGCTGAGGGGCAGGATCAACCTCCCTGAGCTGCTGGCAGTGCTCATCCTGAAGCACCCTGGGATACCACTGGCCTTCTTGACCCTCAGGGTCCACTGCTGGCTCCACAGGTTGTCTACCAGCATCCCCAAGTCCTCCTCAATGGTACTTCTCTTACCTGACCCTTACCATGGCACTGCATCAAATAAAGTTTACAGACAGACTTGCACAGGGAGAAGAACCCATCTTCTGACAACTAGAATTATAGATTTGCTAGTTCACATTTGCTCACAGGCCCACTTGCATACACAAGCAATGATGCTACCGATTTTTTCCCCCCTCCTGAATCACAAAATACCCAGGCAAGTTCAAGTCCCTACTCATAGATTTCTGGAGGGACTTTGGAACAGCTGGAGAATATGGAAAAAAACCAAAAAAACAAAGCCATAAAAACAACCTGTCCTATGTCACCCAGGTACCACAATCTGTAGGGCAATCCATAAACCTACTCTGAACTCCAGCTTCTCAGCTTGAGTTTAAAATCAAACCTACTCCTTTCTTCATGACGTCACTCCTTCAGCTAAGCGATATAAGTTAGTCCCTGTTTTCACTTCACGAAGTAAATACATAAGGATTGTAACTTGTGTGTGCGTGTGTAGGCATCTTCCACCTCCCTCCCCTCCCCCTGACTTTTCAGTGCAACTCAGCAACATTCAGTTGGTCAAATGCAGCTTTGCAGAGTTTTTGGCAAAGACTGAGATTTCTTGTCATGATAGACTGATAGAAGTTTAAAAAGGCAGAGGCTGTTCTGTTTTAGAATGCATCATTACTACTTGTATTTCAAAATTAAAACACTTTATCACAATCTGATTCAACTTTATAAAGAAATCATGGGGCAATGTAGTATTACAAATTTATTGAGTTTTGTCAAAGTAATTTTTCAGCATTGGAAATTTCACACATATAAAACAACTTCAACTTCTATGCATTAAAACCAAAGTATGGTGGGTTTTTTTTTTAATTTAAAGGAATTGCTGTGCTTTTGTTAAAACATATCATGAACCAAATTCTTCAGTTATAAAGCTGATAAAAATAAGTGATATACCATTAGAGTTTTTTTCTTTAACACGTGAAATTCATCTCTTTGGGAAACAATATTTTTTAAAATTGTATCATGAAAGATACAGACCTGAAAAAGGATAAACAATCATACACAAGGCATAAACATTACACAGAGTAATTCAGACATTTTATAAAGAGATCTGGAAAAGTACCTAAAATAGTGATATTTATTTAGTATAAAACTTCAATAATAAAATATTGCTCGTAATAAATAAGAAAACATGAGTTTCATTAATACTGTTTTCCCCTTAAAGCTCTCTTGGATGTAACATGATCAGACCTGATCAAAACTCAAATTTTTAATTTTTCCTCTGTATGAAGGAGGCAGGTTTACAGGCTTCAGGTCATTCTTTGCTGGAAACAATTTCATTACAAACAAAACACAGAATTCATTTCAAGGCTCATGCGTAGTTATGGGAAAAAAAATAATAACCTTCAAGTGTGAATAAACCTTATTACAGTAGATTTTAATACCTAAAATATTTGCCCTTTTTGTTAAAAACAAAGTGGAGTAAGACTTGTCATGGATTATGAATGCAAAGAGAAAGCTGCCCAAAAAGTTCTCTCCAAAGCTTCTAAATACCTGTGCAGCTGTACTTAATGGTTACCAAAGCTGTTAGGGACATTGGCTCTACAGGGGGACAGACGCTGTATCCCTTTATATGGGGACGCTGGATTTCATCCCCGCTCGGCCCATCTGTAGACACGGCAGTTTGGAGTAGTTCTTCAGCAGCTGCTCGATCGCGATGTGACGCACGTTGAGCTCGGAGGCCAGAGAGTCCTTTTCCTGGACTTGCTGCGTCAGCTCTTCAAACACATCTGCAAAAACATCATCAGGTTAATGCACTCGGTCCCTGTACTGTCACAGAGCTAAGAAGTGGTGACAAACAACACTAGGAAAGAGGCACAGGCGTTTATTTAAGTGGGCTCATCAACAAGGACACTGTCTTTTTCTGGTTCCAGCACAGCTTTGTATGCACGGGAAACTGAACAGGATCACTAGTTTCTGGGTTTAGGTGACCTGAACCAAAGTGGATCAGTTTATAACTCAAAACAAAGCTGACTGGCTGTATCAGCAATAGTGTGGCCAGCAGGACCAGGGCAGTCACTGTCCCCCAGTACTGAGCACTGGTGGGGCCACACCTCAAGTGCCCTCACTACAAGAAAGACACTGATGTGCTGGAGCAAGTTCAGAGAAGTGCAGCAGAGCTGGGGAGGGTCTGGAGCACAAGTCCTGTGAGGAGCAGCTGAGGGAGCTTGGGGTGCTTAACCTGGAGAAAAGGAGGCTCAGGTGAGATCTTTTTCTCTCCCCAACTACCTGAAACTACTCCCATGTGGGGGTCAGTCTCTTCTCCCAGGTAAGAAGTGATAGGACAGAAGGAAAACAGCCTCCAGTTGCACCAGGAGAAATTTAGAATGGATATTAAGGAATCTTCCTTAATGGAAAGGGTTGTGTAACACTGGAACAGGCTGCCTATGGCAGTGGTGGAGTCACCATTCCTTGAGGTATTTAAAAAACATAGATGTGGCACTGAGGGACATGGTTTAGTGGTGGACTTGACAGTGCTGAGTTAATGGTTGGACTCGATGATCTTAAGTGTCTTTTTCAGCCTTAACAATTTTATGATTCCAGTCAAAATCTTAAAGAAAATCCTGTGCCAGTTTGCAACATCAAAGCAGGTTACATAATAAAAGCATCTAGAAATCTCTCTATATCACATTTCTATGTAAAACAAAAAAATTCAGTTCAAAACTTAACTGATAAGAAGGCAATCAAAATTTCTTTTTTTTTTTTTTACCAGACTTTTTTTCTTACAAACCTAAAACAAAAAGTACTGAAAAATTCTCACCCTGAATTTGCTTGAGCAGTTTTTCATTAAGTTGCTTTAACTCTCCTGGAGTCATTGTAGTCACTGCAAGAATAAAATCTGTTATTACAACTACCAGAGTCACATAAGCATTCCTAAGCAGTCTTCTATTTTCTCAAATCTTCTCCTACTGGCATCCTAATAAACAACAGATGTGTGGCGGTAAGTCAAAGGCAACATTATTTATCCACCATTTGTGGAAAGTTTGAAAAGTCTCTTTTTAATGTTGACATAGACAAGAATTTACTCCATATGAAAGCCCCCTCTTCAATGTCAAAAAGGTGGAAATTCAAGCCCTCAAAAGAGTAGTATCCAGAATTGGATCCAGTACCAGAACTGTTTGACACATTTAAATGCTTCACCTTCCTCAGACCACAAAACAGGGAATTCCCCAGTGGAATCCCTGTAAGCACATCTGTTTAATTGTGGGCAAGTGGACAATTCCAAGGTCACTTCTGCTATGTTTACAAGCCTGGAGGAAGCAGCTTCCTGACAGAATTTTAAGCATGTGGCAACCTCCTCTGGATATCAAGTTTTGTACTTTATGCATACAAGAATAACATACAGTTTCCACTGAGTACCTCAGTTACAAATGAAGAAAAATCCTCGTTTGACACAAAGACCAGCATATAAAAATAGGTTTCCTTCTGTACTCTTAGCGAGAACTAAAAAATCCTCTGCATCGTTCAAAAGCCCTTCTGTATCTCAGGTTGTGTGCATTGATCATCCTTGTAAAAAATACATATTAAGTCTCAAAGGAGGGAACTGTGAAAGTATTCTACCCTGCCCTTGATCGACAGCAGCAAGCAGGGGAGCACTGGCTTATTTCCTAGAAATCCCTCAACCCTGCAGTGGTGGGTACATGTGGTGCCACGCCTGCTGCTGAGATACCTTGACAGCATGGTGAAAAGCAACAATCCTGACCACCACAGGGGGATACGGGGCACTGAAACAGACCTTGTAATTTTAGAAAACTGTTTTTAAACTTCAGCTGAGCTGTTTCTGCTGCAGCTTAGCAAAGCTCTCACTATATACTTGAGAAAAACCTACACTGCAGCTTTTTTTCAGAGATTTCCCAGTACAGAAGGTTTCTATGTGGCAAATTTAAAGCTTAAAGTTGTGAAAGAGATGGGTTTTACCTATCCACAGGATTATTTGATTATCCTAAGCCTTCTTTTTAAACTTGCTCACAGCTTGCAGTTGTGGGATGTTAACTTGCTGACAGTACTGCCAAACCAAAGAAGCTGGCAATAAAACAGCCTGCTTGGTACTCAAGGCACAACCCCAGTTCGGAGTGCAACAGATTCACCTTTCTGCACCATCAGCCAGGAACAGGGGTGCTCCTTCAGTGATCAATACAACTGAAAAGACCTTTCTCACATCTCACCACCCTTTCAGCTCCATGAAAACCCTGACAGAATTTAATACAGTAATTGAAAGTTAAATATTTCAAGATTTCTCCCCCACCTCCTTTTACACCTTGTGGTAGGATGTTACTTCCCATTTCTTCAGTATTTTCATCAACACTTTATCAACTAGCAGACAGGCTGGTTCACACATTTCATGTGTGTGTTTTGGGACACGACTGTTTCATGTCACACTATTCTGACACACAAGGGAAAGGTAAAAGGAACAGAACACTGAATTTAAATGATAAAATATTATTCTATCCATAGCTGAGGTAAATCAGAGAAATACTGGTCAAGTTATTTATAATTACATTAATAATTTTTTTCAATAGACAGCTATGTCGTTATAGTGGAAGTACTGCAATAAGACAGCCTGACTAATCTTTTGCTTAACATGTAAACTTTATATAATCATAGTCTCCAAATGCATGTCTTTTGAAGGTAAATACTGCATAATACAAGGAAAAACTGCCTCAAAAGTGCATTATGGAGTCATAACAGAAGGAAAAAAACCCTTTTATTGAGCTCAAAGCAGCTTTATGTGCCCCTGTCCTTAAATAAAGATCGGAGAGATAAATTCAAAGTCACTAACTTCAGTCAGACAACCCCATAAACCAGGTCAAGCTTTCATAATTCCTCTGTTAACTGCTGTCCTGATTTATGCAATCCCAATTTATGACTCCAGGAAGACAGGTGGTCAAACTGCCCAGTGTATCTGCTTTGATTTATGGCTTTAAGGCTACTCATTCACCACAAATGCAACATGACACACCATACAGCAGTTAAGTAAGTCTTACAAATAATGAGAAATGACTCAACTTTGCAAGGACAGATTTGTCAGTTTGTTAAAAAAATGGGAGCCTAAAGAAGCCAATTCCAACTTTTTACAGTACCTGTCTTCTAACATTCTGAATTCCATTACTACCATTTTTTTTCACCACCTGTTTTTCAGTGGAATATTTTGTTTTCTTTCTCAGGTCTTTTGAAATTCAGAAACCATCTCCAATTACTTTGTTGCTCTACAAAAGTAAGAGTAGATGTATTTCCATTTAGGACAAAGTACTGTTCTAAAATAAGGATGGTAACTGCAGATATGTGTAGGAATCTAGACCTAATACACTTCATGCAGGCTGATTCCAGAAACGCTAGAATATCCCAGATTTTCCTAAAGATTTCTTCTAGTGACCTTATTCTTAAGTAACAGGAAAACTTATTTTCTGTTATTTTCAATATCACCACAGTCAACAGAAAATTCCTCAGGTCTACTGCTACAGCCTTTAAGAAAACACGGTGGCACAATGGTATTCCCATTTTCTTGTGCTCAATAAACAGAAGGAAAAAAAATCCAGTAAAATGCACAAGGAAAGTCTGTTACGATTAAGAACGTTTCACTTTTTAGGTTATTTCACAAGTTTGTTCTGCTCCCTTACCTCTAATTTCCCCTGTTGCTTAGGGCAGCTCTCTCTAAAATATAACTTAGGGCACTGCACAATTTCAGTAAGAGAGATTTGCAGGAGCTGAGTAGCCTCCACAGGCAAGGCTGTGCAACTCCCAAGAATGACACATGGAAGTGGCCTTTTTTACATAAATTAGATGTGTCTTGTATAACACTGGGGTAGAGCTAAGAGGAAAATAAAAACACCAGCCAAACCCTCCACACTATTTGTTTGGCCTTTTTCTTCACAGATTTTACATTCTGGATTTCAGGATGAGAATTAATGCCCTGTGGAGACATTAAGTGGTCACATAAAAATGCCCTTGCTGTGTGTAAATAGATAAATACTCACGTTCTTCCTTGCTGTATTGAGGATGCCTCCTACGAACACTGGCAAGTGAATCACCTTCAGCTTTTTCAGTTTTCTGGACCTGGTTGTGCTTAGACCACAAAACACTGCTGCAACAGAAGGTAGCACCGAGTCTGAAATCAGGGGATTCTCTTTGTTCCAGAAGAGTTTGTGAGCAGCTTGAGATGCCTCCGGACTTCCCATCTATCCATTTTGCGGAGTATCTAGGTACTGGGGAGTCAAACTGTGGGAGTAATTTTCTATCAGTCTGATGTCTGAAGCTAAAAAGCTGGTGTTGGGATGTTTTTGAGCTTTCAGAATCAGAGTCTAAATCCTTGTTTTGTGCGTACTGTATGATCCAGTTAATTTTTTTGCTCAAGATATTTTTTACTTCTGCATATGGACTTTTAGAGAGCTTTGATCGTGGACAGTCCTGATTTGCTATTAAGTGGAATTTTTCAAAGCAGTCTCTGTGCCCCCTTACAGATCTTGTATGCAGAAGATCCGACTTTGGTACTCCTGTAAAGACACAGCAGAAAAAATGTCACTTACTATGTACTCAGCTGATTTTTAAAGATCTTTACTCACAAGCAACCAATAAAACAAAAACTCAAGTGATGGTTTCCTACTAACAGTCTTGTCACTGAAGCAAACAAGGTTATGTCATGGTTTAAAATTTTTGAAGTCCCACTCAGTCGCAAGTCCTTGGCATACAAAGTGTTTTGCACACCATCATCTCCAGTGCAGGACTTCAGCACGTCCCTCTTGGGTGGTAACAGAGATGAAGCAAACTGCTAACTCACACTGCATCAACCCTACACGCAAGTGCATAAGCTGTAGCAGTAAAAAAACCCCAACTGTGTATCAGCAAATTCTATAGAATGATATTGAAGAGCATTTTGACAGCACTCATACATGCTCCCATTTTCTGTGCATAATGTTATGAGCCATCTGCCCAACAAATACTGCAGGGTGCAGGCTTGTCTCATCCAAGTGGTCAAACATAATTCAGATTTCACTTATAGTTTATTATTTTGGACTGGTACAAGCTTGCAGCCTGGCTAGAGAAGCAAGTTCTAACACTGTTGATATTTGCCAACATTAAACTGTCCTGAAGTTCCTTTCACATGTACTGGTTTTGGCTGGGATAGAGCTAATTTTCATCAGTCTAGCACAGGGCTGTGCTTTGGATTTGTGCTGAAAACAATGTTTGTGTTATTGCTGAGCAGAGCTTGCAGAGAGTCAAGGCCTTTTTTGCCTCTCACACCACTCTGAGTGGGATGGGGGTGCACAAGACGATGGGAAGGGACACAGCTGGGACAGCTGATGCCAACCGACCCAAGGGATATTCCACACCATATGGTGGCATGCTCAGCATATAAAGCTGGGGGAAGGAGGAGGAAAGGAGGACTGTTTGGAGTGATGACATTTGTCTTCCTAAGTCACCGTCACGCGTGATGGGGCCCTGCTCTCCTGGGGATGGCTGAACACCTGCCTGCCCATGGGAAGCAGTGAATTAATTCCTATTTTTGCTTTCCTTGTGTGAGCGAGCAGCTTTTGCCTTCCCTATGAAACTGTCTTTGCCTCAACCTATGAGTTGAAATTTTTGCTGCGGGGCAGGAAGTGAGTGAGCAGCTGTGTGGGGCTGACTTGCTGGCTGGGGTTAAACCACATCATCATCTAAGATGGATGTTTATTCTCCTCTTTGCTTGTCCTCCTTCAAGGACTATTCAAATAGCTACATCAGGTAACTTAAACATCAAAGTAACTGATAGTGACTGACAGGTTGAAAAGGAACACAATCTGTGAAGCTCTACAGTTGGTGAGCGAACACAGATGGTATGAGAAATGACTATTTCAGAAAGTTAATAGTACCCCAGTACAAAATTACTTTCTGCAACTTCAGTGGATATTTATTTTTCTTCAGATTCACTTACACAGTAGATTCAGAATCCAAGCCCAGAGTATTAACAGTTTGACATTTATCTCAAAATCGAGTATACTAGTTGGGAGGTTCCCACCATAATGAAAACCAATTCTGTCAAACAAGTTCCTCATTGCAAATAACAATAATATACCTGTGAACCACTGGCTGACAGGGTTCAATGCCAGAGTATTTAAACCAACATATGATAATGTAATCTGACTTTTGAAATTAGGCAACATCAACCAAACTCCAGCCATTTTACCTTTCAGCACATAAAACTGATTAAAATAAAACCCATGAAATGCAACAGATAAAATCTGGTAACAAGCAATTAGCAGAAAACTGCATGTTACAATTCTCAGTTGTATCTGACTTACTCTCCTCAGTTCCTGTGGTAAACTTTAAGCCTCTGACCCCAAACCACTAACAAATGATACACTGTTTTTTTAAGTTATCAAATGGCATAAAACTCCAAACTAGTCTCAAAACTAAGCTACAAAGGTAAAATTCTTAACATGAAACCAGTGAAAACAAATCCAAGCCCTTCATTTGATTATCTCTCTGGTAACTGGTGCTTGAACTTGGGGAGTTCAAATACTGTGATCAACCATTATAAATTGTTGATTTTCCACTGTCCGGGCAGCTCTGAAAGTCAAGTGCATTATTGTTCTGGTTGAGTTTCTAAGAGTATACACAATTCATGGGGCAAAATGTCTAAAAGCATGGAAACTGAAGGAGAACAGCAGTGGAATTTATTTTGTTCTTGGTAGCAGAGCAAAAAAGGTCATGAAAACAGATGTTCCTTCAGTTCCTAACTTTTAGAAGAAACAAAACCCACATACTAACCAGAGGCACCTTTTAAGGAGGAACTTCTAGAGCCAAGTACAAAGACAGATGAGTCCTTCACCAGGCACAGTCAAGATTCTCACTCTACACCTCAAAATAGTTTTCAACCTCTTTCAGCAAACAGACATTCACTAACTTTTCTCAAGCTTTACATGATCTACAGCTTACTTGCAATGCTATTTCCCTTCTGTATCTTTACAGAGGCTTGGAAAAAACCCACATAAAGATTTCTGGTGAAAACAAGGAAAGACAGGTCATTTGTTTTCATGACTTATCAGCACTATTTAAATAGAGCAAGTCTGCTTAACTCGAGGAGCATGACTGAAACATTAAATTTTTAAGCCATGAAGTGAGAGCAAACACTGTCAAGTGAAGTTATAAGGCAAATATATTCATGACACTGCAAGCCCTACAAAACCAGAGTGATTTGTTCAATGTTATTTGCTTTACCCGAGTGATCCTTCAACATTCTTTGCTGCTGCTGCTCATAGTGCTTTCTTTTCGTTACAGAAAACATCATAAGATTGGCTGAAAAACACATTATGCACAATTTTCTATGCAATTATGCTCCGGAAGACACTAATGATTGGACTAAGAAGAACGAATGAACCCAAAGTCTTCTGATCACAGAACAGAGTAATCCTGTCTGAAGCAAGTAGTTGAAGAATTGGTGAAGAAAAGGAAAGAAAACTGCAGAAAGTACAGTCAGTAAATCTGGGCAAATGCAGTTCTGCAAAGTCTGTTTCCAGTTCAGAGCCGCCAAGAGGTACAAACGTCCCATTTGCTCTTGGGAAACCACCTTTCTTCCAATTCAAAAGTCAAACGTACCCACTAAGTTTTTACTTCCCTATCTTCGCCTGCACCCTCTCCCTCCCCAAAACTAGGGAAAGGACCACTGCCCTTTTTCTATGAAAAACAGGAAAAAATAAAATTGATTACAAGTTTAATGAAGGGCTCCTAGAGCTGGTTCCAGAGACCCAGGGTCTCACAGTCAGGAGCCCAGCCTGGCACATCTGAGGAAGCAGGTCAGGCTACATTTCCTTCTGTATACACACTATTACTTCTGAGGCAATCACAAAAGAAACACCTGCACAACAAATGACAAAATACTGCAGTATCACTTAAACCCCAGTAATTTCTTTGAGGCTGCTTCATTATTTCAATGAGAATAAATGCTACTTGTCCAATAGGACCAGAGTGTGAAACCACACAAAACAGCCAACACACAATTTGTTACACAAAAAAAGAACAGGTGCAGCATGACATTATGAAGCCTCACCTGAATTTTATGTCCAAGTCATAAGCTCAAGGTTACTCAAGTCTTTCCTTCTGACAATTTTATCTTTTAAGAGTTCTAAAAAGGGCTAACTCTCCGACTCTAGAGGCATGCTGCTCAAAGAAATCTATTTTATCAGAACTCAGTAATATTGAGTGCCTGAGATTAGCAATTATTACAGAAGAAAACCCATGTTATTTCAAGAGTCTAATCTTTGCTATTTTTGTGCCACATATTAGCCATAATGTCCCTATTTCTGAACATAGAGCAAGTTACTGCAAAACACTTCCAGCATACAAGAACACACACACAACCCTTCTGACCGGAAATTACATCCTTCCCCTTCTTTTATTCCACTGAAAAAAAACCCAAAAGTGTCTTATCTAAATACCCTTCAATACAGTAAGGAACTGAAAGTGTGCAAAACCAAACCACTTTTGTAGAGAATTGTTAACAGACCTGCCTCAGCTTCCACATGACTGGTTTGGATTTCTTTTTGTGCAAATATGCACAAAACCCGCCGCTAAAACAACAGTCAACCTCTCTTTGTTCTAAGGTGACAATTAGTCCTTTCCTATCCAGAAAAAACAAACAACATCAGCCATAACCTTCTGGAAGAGCAGAGCATCGGCAGCAGCTGCCGCGCCAGCACAAAGAGCAATCATATACCAGTATAAACAAAAGTAAAGGTATGATTCTTTGAAACAAATCCTTCTGTTGTGGGCAATACCATCAGCTCTATGAGGCAGAAAAGATGCCCATTTCTTTTTGGTAAGACTTAATACTCCACTCAGATTACTTCATATTTTTCCATTCATCACTACTGCAGGAAAAGCTACCAGCTGGTAAAATGGTGTGAAGCAAGTGATATACAAAGATCACGCAATTTAAAACATGCATTACTTTATTCAGTACTATACACAAAGAGATGAATAAATCATGGTAAGACTTCTGTACAATACAAGAAGCAATACTATAATTTTGATAAACAGCTACTGCCAGTTCCAGGCTTTCAGTTCAGTTAGTTCAGTTCAGTTCAGTTCAGTGTTTCAGTTCTGTCTCAACATTCCTCTTTGCCAATATCCACCTCAATCTTTCTCATTTTTTGCCTGGTTCTTCAGGTCTGCAATCCATTACCATTTCCCCCACACACACATTTGCAAGTCTGTGTACGTTTGCTTCTTGTCTTATTTTCCAAGAATAGGATTGCAGACTATGTCCAAGTATGTCCTGCCCTTCCTACTTAGAAGGAAAAAAAAAAACCCTCTCAAAAAGCAACAAAAAGCCAACAACTGTCCAGAGCAGAAAAGTTTAATCTACAAGGAAAAAAAAAATCTAGCAAAATTCACTAACATCTAGAAGACCATATCTAATTAACCTAAGACAAGCTCATGCCAGAGATAATTCCCCAGGTGAAGAAGATCCACAGGCTGATGCCAAACCTACAGACAAATCATAAAACAATATAAGTGCCTACTATCCATTACTTGCTTCTGATTCTAGTAACCCATGTGTCCTAGATGAAATAAGAACATATCATTTTATGCAGCAATATCTTTGTATGTTGATTTGTAGAACAGGACTTTCTATTTAAGTACATAATATTTAGGCAAAAAAAAAATAAAAAAATTCAATTTATAAGCTATACAAGGTAGACAGTCAACGTGTCCTTATCTGTTCCTGCGAAGCAATTGTGTAAGTGAACAACCAACAATCAGGCAATTTAGTATGCATTTTTGTAACTTCTAGTTATTCATAACTGTAAAGCAGCAGAGAGCAGGAAGAATATTTACCATTTAACCAGGTGTGCAAACACATCTCAATAAATTCTACCCCATTTTAAGGCATTTGCACTTGAAAGTAAATGAGTTTCCATCATATTAATTTTTTGCTTGTTTGTTTGTTTTGAGGGAAAGAAACCTAGAAAGACAATTTCTGCCTATGCAACTGGCTCAATGAGAACGATGTATAACTCTTCTTCGTGACAAAGATGCAGAACTAAATTGAAATGTTTGCTCACATTTATATAAAGCTGGCTAGAATGGTCTTCTTATTTGGAGATTATAATAATAAAGTTCAATTCAAAAGGAATGTACTTGAATACCAAGATTACTTCACATCCCTACACAAATGTTTTCATAGAAAAAAAAATCAGTGATCATTAGCCTGCTTGTTTATCTACAACATTGGCATTTTTTCCATTTCTTTCGTATTCTCTGTTTAAAAAAACTGTATTTGTTCTTTCAGCTCCATCAGTTGGAAATAACGTTAAAGAAAGCCTGCAATCCTTTCTTAGCAGTTTCTAATGTAATGCTGGAAACTAATTGCAATGGTGAATAACTTTAGCTTGAGCAGCTGAAGTGGAAAAAAGACCTTGAATTTAAGATGGAGTGAACTAAAATTAAAGAGAATACTTCTAGACACATGAATAGTCAATTACACGTTTGTGCTATGATATTATTTAATTACAGCCCCTTTAAAGAATTTACAAATACTTATGGGTAAGATTTACATCTGACCATAGAAAAAGGAAAAGAGCTGCCTTCTCAGTATAGTGCTGGTGCCCACTATAAACACAACTGCAAAAATGTGCAAAGTATATGTGGTTAATAAGGACAGACAAAGGGAAGTGGATGCACTTCATAACACGGCTTTGTACAGCACCAGCAACACAGGGGAAATCACCTGTTTAAGTCAGAACACTCAGAAAAGGTACGCCTCCAGTTTTAGCTACCTGTGGAGACTTGCCTCCATAGCCAGTGAAGGAAAGCTTCTCAGGCACAATTCTCCTCATCTTAAATAGTTAACTCCAGAAAGATTTGTGGCAGACACAAATGCTTTTTTTCCTTTAATCCTGTAAGTAAGGAAGAGCCCTTGTGAAGTGCTTGGCTGTGGCTGCCTACTTTGAGCCCCAGATTTCACTACATATTGTGAAATGTTGCAGCTGCTGCTCCCCTCAGCTGTCCACCTCAGTATCCCTCTGTAAACAGGGATGTTCAGCCAGCTCATGGAACATCTGCTGGTGTCCACTAGGAACACAAAGATCGGATGAGCTCAAGTTTGGTTTACTTTTGTGCAGGGCCAAGACCTGCAGCAGACAGTGAAATGCTTCAGAAGACATTAAATGTTCATGTTTGTCTGTCTTAAGCCACTGCTGCATATTAGTCTGCTCACCAAGACTGCTCAAAGAGCGGGGGTGTCTTAGGAAAGCAAATCCCAAGACCTGTTCAAAATACATTAAACAAAAGCAGCCCATGATGACCTGAGACAGCATCACCCACACATCTAAATGACAAGGAGTGGGGAAAACTGATACTCCTCAGTTGTACAGTTCTGCCAGCACTGAAAAACAGGATCATTAGAGACATATCTCCAGTACATCTGCCTGACAAGACTTAAAGCCAACTGCTATTCTTAAGTGTATAGATGCAATTTCATTTGAGAGTTAAATGTTATGATTTATTGGACAGGCTAGAAGGAAAATTCCAATGCCATTCATTAACTTCCAAAACCAGACACCTCATAAAGACTAGATATCACCTTGTTCATAAATTAAAGTTCTCTCCTTGCTCTCATATGATAAAGCCAGTACACTCCATACATCAAGTATGCACACAAATTACCCCCGACTTCATTTCTATCAGCTCATTTGTATTTTAGCACATAGCAAAGACATACTATATAAGACACTACAGAGATCCAGTTGGCCCTTTAAACCTGTTTTCAAAAATCATGTTTCTTATAAACTACTGTATAAAAATTTCCTGCTGTATTAGACAAAAGAATACATTCTGATTACAGATCATATGTTAAAGATGTCTCAAATGTTGAAAGGAAAATCAGTTAAACTGACCCAGAAGAGAGTGTAAGTCATGAGCCAGTGTGTTTCTGTATTCTGGGTGATGCCAGGTAAGTCACATAACTGCTCAATTATCTTGTTTGCATAGACAAACCCTCCAAATTTACACATAAAAATGCAAAAATGTACTTTTAGAACTAGCCACACAGCTCGACATTACTCAGTGATACTTATACAGCACTTGGAAGACTAAGAATAGCATCTCCAATCACGTTTGGACTTGAATTGGTGGTTAAGAGCTTTACTGGAAACTGTAGCCAGTTTCACATGTCCATTCACGTTTGTAGAAATGAGTCATATCCCCTGGCTGCAAATGCTACCTTGAAACAAGTTCTCATCTCTCTAGTCTAAAAGACAGCGCTGGAATTTTTCAGGTTTTATTGCCAGGATAATCTATTTTTACTGGTAATCATTTCACTAACACTGAAAAAATAAGAGTGTGTAATAATCTGAAACAATTAATTAAAACAGCAGTTTCCAATTCTCTTAACTACACCTTACAACCCATTTTACTTCAGTGAGCTATTCTTCTGTGGGGTGTAAGAAGGAAAAAAAGGACATTTGAGTGCTTACAGCTCTTGACAACTAAACTACCCCTTCCCCCTTTTTTAGAAAAAAAGAAGAACACAGAATGAGGGTATTACACAAGATTTTACAGACCTCAATAGGAAAAAAACCCAAGTGGTAAGACAGATTTGTTTATAACATCTCTGTCTCAGTCTGGAGAACTGCGATGCACCAACCTGATGCTGAATTTCCCTCAAATGCTGAGTCTATCAGCACTTAAAGGACCATGGAAATGTAACCGTCTCAACATAAACCGGGGGAATAGACGCCCAGTACTAACACTACATGTTATATTACAAGACTTGTGACAGGAACTGTCATTTGCTATTCAGCTATTCAACTCTAAACAGAAATGGAAGCAAGCCAGTTTGCTTGCCAGCCAGCACTTTCCAAGATGTTATTGTAGTTAGCAGCACCAGATAAGCAAAAGAGTGAAAAATCAGCTTAAACAATCACATTTTCAACTTCTATTATGGTCTGTCTCCATCAGAGCCCTTGAATGTGAAGTAACTCAGATTTTTAAATAAAGCTGCATTAAGAAATACCGGTATAAACCCAGGTTTAGATAGATATATTATGACAAAACCTGAACACCACCAAGCAGCACCGCAACCATTGCCTCTGTGTGAGGCGCGAAACACAGGACAGACGGTCACGTAGAATCACAGAATGGTTTGGGTTGGAAGGGACCTTAAATACCAATCTCCTTGGACACCTTTGACTAGACCAGGTTGCTCAGAGCCCCATCCAACATGGCCTTGAACACCTCCAGGGATGGGGCACCCACAACTTGGGAACCCTACAACTGGAGTGTTGCAGCAGCTTGCAGGGACACCATATTCAGGCAGAGGATTTTGCTTTGTTGATATATCCATTTACAGACAGTTTTTATACATACACATGCATATGTTTTTGAGCGTCCATCTATTTCCCCCTACTCTCCAGGTAACAGATCTGCTGTTAGTATTCTGTCTCTGCTATCAGAGTTCAGTTAATTTTCTTATATTCTAATGAAATCAAAAAGAAGAACTTTGTCACAGCTAGCACACAACACATGATTTTCTGGCTTATGTAAACTAGTCACAAATGAATTTAAAACATTTCCCGTTTCAATTCACTGATTACTACTGTATTACTACACCTACTTAGAAAAACAAACAATACACAATCTCTGGTGTTCACCTGCACAAGGGAAACAAAAGTCAACCTCAAACTCCAGCAGATCCACACCACTGGGATATTCTAAACCTCCTCTAGAAATTTAGACACTGTACAGAATCAGCTTCATTTCTCAAAATGTTTAGTATTTCACATGTAAGTACTTTGCATATTTTAAACTTTAAGAAGCACACTAGTATTCTGCTGTGTTAAATCACCTGACAGTGATCCTTCAGACACAAAAGCTAGTTTGGCAATAGAAGTATTTATGTGTAGTTTAGTCCACTCAGCTTCCCTGAGCATGAATCCTCAAACTAAGTGAGCTGGATAAGCCAGTACAACAGGAAAAAAATACTGTCCTTTTCGGAGACGACACTTCCCCCACCTCTTTTAGACTGAAAATCAGCACTACTGAACTCTCCTGAGAATGTTGCTCTTGTTCAAGAAAGGTTGATGATATATAAAAGAGGAAAGTTTAAACCTGAACCTTGGCTTTAGTTATTCCTTATGCCCTTGTTTCCTCTTCTCCCTTTGCTACCACCCTTTCAGTCAGCTTCAGAGAAACAGATCCCATAATCCTTATACATCACTCCTGAATAAATTCTGGGGCAGACGTCACAGCTGATCTCCAAATTGCTCTCAAACCAGCAGTTTCTGTGAATTACCTGAACTTAGTAAGAAGTATAATCACATTTTAGGCTAAGCAATCATTTTCTTTCACTAAAAGACTAAAAATCTAATACCAAAAAACTCATGATGGAGACCTGATACTTGATAAAAAACATAAAGGTTTTATGACAGAATAACTGACTTATTCAGAAACCCAGCAGTTTTTGAATTAAGACAGATCACAGATCAAGCTTTCTGTGCAGCAGTATTCTCTATAAAGGACTAGAAGAACCACTTTATTTCCCCCTTCCTCAATTATGTATCACTACAAAGCTATTGTCCAAACATAATAAAGGTTACAAATGAACATCCCAATGTCAGGGAGGTAAAGGCTGAGCCATGTCACAATACTGACCCAGGAAGAAGTCTGTTGAGTCATTATTACAGAGGGGGATGGTCTCTGAATCGCTCACTTCTAATTACTCCTTTGACTGACCCAAGTCAACCAACAATATCACCGCTGAGACACAAGCAAACCTCCACAGCTGTTGAACTCACAGATGTCAGAAGACACAAAGATCCACCAGCACTAAACAACACTGTAATTAAGTGCAGCTAAGTAAATTATATTTTGTAGTGTTTCATTCATATGAATTTGTGAAAGACCACTTCAAAGTGGGTTCAGCTGGTTAAGCCCTGGGCTAGATCAGTTCTGAGCACATGGATTTGCCATATACAGCTTTAAGCAATCAGATGCTGCCATGAGGGGAATAGAATTGTTCTCATCAGTTTTGTTAAAGCATCAGATACCCTTCTAAAAAAGGAAATTGGGAAACCTTCATATGCAGACTGATGAATCAGAACTATTTAGGTTGGAAAAGACCTTTAGGATCATTGAGTCCAACTGGAAACCTAACACTGCCAAGCCCACTGCTTGCCCTTGCATTACACATCTCTAGTGCTCCCTTCTATCCTGACCCACCTCCTACTGCTGACTGCAGTCAGGGAAGATGGAAGAGGTGCTATACATTCCCATTAAGTCAGACAGCACTTAACACATGGAAGTTAACTGGGTGCTGCAAACAGTGGGAGTACTCAAGCATCCTGCAAGATGCTGAGCTGTGACTAATAGCCTGCCTGCTCTCAAACAGCAGCTATTTCCTGCTTCTCTGAGGGAGCAGCTTCACATGGACATCCACACCAGAAATGAGCAAGCCTGTCCTAGCTGTTGCATGAATATCTTTTTAGAATAGCCTATTTCACTTCCTGAATTACTTAACTATATATGTATGGGTTTTAATTGCTTAGATTTTTAAATATGATGTTAAATAAAAAGGCAAACTATTAGTGAGAATGACATTTGTAAGCGTGGGATAACACATCTACAGAGCTGATGCAATTTACAGCTGATTCTGCTCAACAAGAGATATGTTACAATGCATCTGAACTTCATTAAAACGTAAGCAGGAGGTCAGTACGAAAACATCCATTATAACATTCTGCATTAGTGAATTATCCATTTCACGCTGTACCCAGGGCTGCCAAAAGGCTGTTACTTTAGATGTATCAACATCACCCTTCGTCACAGAAAAATACAGAAATCCCGAGATATGTCAAAAGTAGGAAAATGTGACCACAGGTATGGTAAAGAGCTGGCTCATGCAGTGGTTCAGCTAAAAAGTTTTATAATGATTCTTTATAAAGTCACTGATACAGCTTCTGTCACTTTTAAGCCTTCTCTCCCTATAAGCAGTGGCAGTACATTTTTTCAAAGAGGTACATGGAAGACGGACTATCAGAAATCAAGGTATTTTGATGCTACAGTGATAGAAAATAAGTATATTTTTCTTTCAGTAGGCAAAATAAAAGACTAAGAATGTAGCAGTCCATGTAATTTCAGGGGAGCTTTCATCACTATTCTGTTCAAGTAGCCTCCTTTTAAAATTAACTGAAAATGTAGAAGATTATGCAAAGTAGTCTGCTGCACAGATTAAGTCTTTCCTATTTCAAGGCTTTTTAGAGGAAAAAAAGAAAAAAAAAAAAAAAAAGGAAAGCTGTTCCACCTAAAACACATGATCATTTTGTAAAGTCACAGCCGTAACAAGTAACTTCGGCAAATCCATGGCTTATCTCAAATAACACAGCACAGGAACCATCCAGCAATTTTTTAATGTGTCCTGTTTTATCTCTTTCAACACTTTCAAAGCAAAACTCAATTTAGAATTTAGTGGAAGTATCTAATTCTCATTGTGTCAATATGTTTTTAAAGCCTACAGGGAGAAACATTGTCACTCCACACTGAGCAGACTAAACCTAACATTTTAAAGCAATAACAAAACTCAGACTGACAGGTTGTCTTAGCTTAGGACAGCTGCTCTGGAGTTTTAACACAAAGTGCAAATACACAAGCACATCTCTTCTAAACAAAACCAAAAATCTATAGTCATCAAGAAATGGGACTCATCGCATACCACTGTTGAGATCTTCATATTCAATTGCCCCACACCCACATAAATTACTCTAGGTAGTCACATCCACATACAACTGGCAAAGACCACTCTATGTGACTGAAACAAATTACCTTGTTGTCCCAAAGTGAAAAAAAACAAACCCTTATTTGACTTTAAAAAAGGGAAATAGGTAATCTACTGTTCATTCATGCATGAAGAGCAACAAAATGGGTAAATTCTTTAGCAAAACAAGGTTTCAAATTCTAAAAATACTATTCTGAAGGCCAAAATGGCTTTACAAGATTAATCTTTTAAAAGATGGACAGAATTCCTACTTTACGATTTGTAAACTTTAAGAAGCTTTGACAGTGAAGCCAGTTCTATCACATTACACGTATTAAAATATTATGAAAGCAAAAGGGAACAGTCCTTGGAGTACTTCTAATGAAAGTGAAACACTGATGTGCTTCCAAAAAACCCCAAACTATCAGGCTTTAAAATCTGCAGCTTCAGCTGGTTTTATACACAGACCAGCTCTAAGTAATGGCACAGATGGGAAGTTTAGCATCAGAGATCTAACACCAGAGGATGACACGAGCAGCAGGGCATCGAAGCGACTCTGGGCAGAGCGGCTCCTCCTCACACCTGGAGCAGGCAGGGCACCCAGTCTGACTGGGAACTTGCTAGAAAACAAACTAGTTTGGCCAGCAGGAGAACTTTCCACAGATACACGCGTTCCCAAGCCTGGGGCCCGCCGGGACCCTCGGGGCGGGCACACGGCGGGGCCTCACCTTCGATGTTGAGCTCGAAACAGACGTGGCAGAAGGACAGCGTCTCCTTCTCGGTGCCCAGCTTGCACACACTGCACACGTTGTCATCGTCCAGGTCGATGCTCACGAACTGCTCCTCGTTCATAGTGCCCTGAGGGGGAGGGAAGGCACGGCACTGTCACCGGGCCCTGTCACCCGCGGAGATCCCCCCGGGCCGGGACCAGGCCGGGGGCGCCCCGGGAAAGTTTTCTCTTCAAACTGCGGCCAGGCCAGGCCGGGCCGCCCCGCACGGACCGAGACTTCCCTTTCCCCTTCCCCTTCCCCTTCCCCTTCCCCGTCCCCTTCCCCCGCCCCGTCCCGTCCCGCTCCCACGCAGCTCCACCATCAGCTCCATCAGCTCCATC
>JAWWTY010000001.1:12558536-12604657 GCA_035222235.1 Margarornis squamiger
GGCTCCCGGGCGGCGCGGTGGGCGCGGGGCAGCGCGGAGAGGCGGCGGCGATGCGGCCGTGCCGGCAGTGAGGGCTCTGCGGGCCCGGCGGGCACGGCCGAGCAGGGCGGCCGCGCTGCCTCCCCCCCCGCCCCGCAGCACTTGGGCTCTCCCGCGCGGGCGGGGCGCGCGGGCGCTGTCGCGGCGCTGCCGCTGTCGCGACCGGGGCTTCGACAGGGGGGTCGGCTCTTAATGGGGTGGGGGTGCACGAGTCAGAGCGCCCTTGGAATCCTTGGTGATTAGGCTTTGTTAGGAGTGACAATAATAATAACAAAAATAGTAACAATAAAAATAATATTAATAATAACAACAATAATAATATAATTAATAATAACGGTAATAATAGCCAATCAGTGATGGAATATGGATTCCACTCAGGAAGGGAGAGCCGAGCCCAGCCAGGTCTCTGCCCGCGCCTCGCAGGTGAAGCCACAGCAGGTGCCAGAATGGCAGGATGGGTCGGGTTGGAAGGGACCGGAGTGGTCCATGTGGCACATTCTGCCCGCGCCAGCAGGGCCAGCCCAGGGCACAGCGCTGCATCCAGGGGGTTCTGGAATATCTCCAGTCAAGGAGACGCCACAACCCCTCTTGCCAACCCGTTCCTGTGTGTGGTCACTTGCGCAGGAAAGGTGAAACTTCCCCACGTTCAGGTGAACTCCCTGTGCCTCGGTTTCTGCCCGTGGTCCTGTTGGTTGGCGCCACCGGGAAGAGGTGGATTGTACTGTCTGGAGAATCTCCAAAACTGGCAGGAATTACGTACAGCACATTCCTACATGTCAAAGTGTGGTTATTTATGGGAGAGCTAAGTAATCTGCCAGAACCTCCTGTGTCAAAACACGTCTCTGCTGTTTTGATTGTTTCTTTCATTGTGTTTCCTTGGGGGTGTTTTCTTGAATTTTATCAAAAAGAAAGAAAAGGATGGGATGCCATCCAGAGGGACCTGGGCAACCTCAAGAAGTGGGTCCATGGGAATCTCATGAGGTTTAAAAAGACCAAGTGCTGGTGCTGCACCTGGGTCAGGGCAACCCCTGGTACCAATCCAGGCTGGGGATGGACAGACTGAGGGCAGCCCAGCTGAGAAGGACCTGGGGGTGCTGGTGGGTGAGAGGCTGGGCATGCCCCGGCCATGTGCACTGGGAGCCCAGACACCCCCCGTGCCCTGGGCTGCACCCAGAGCAGTGTGGGCAGCAGGGCAGGGAGGGGATTCTGCCCCTCTGCTCTGCTCTGGTGAGACCCCACCTGCAGTGCTGCCTCCAGCTCTGGGGTCCCAGCACAGGGAGGACATGGACCTGTTGGAGCGAGTCCAGAGGAGGCCACCAAGGTGATTAGAGGGATGGAACACCTCTGCTATGAGGAAAGGCTGAGAGAATTGGGATTGTTCAGCCTGGGGAAGAGAATTCTTCAGAGTGACCTGATTGTGGCCTTCCAGTACCTGAAGGGAACCTACAGGAAAGATGAAGAGGGACTTTTTACACGGGCCTGGAGTGACAGGACAAGGGGCAATGGCTTCAAAGTAAAAAAGAGTAGGCTTAGGCTAGATATTAGAAAAAAAATCTTCCCTGTGAGGGTGATGAGGAGCTGGAACAGGTTTCCCAGAGAAGCTGTGGGTGCCCCAACCCTGGAACTGTTCAAGGCCAGGCTGGATGGGGCTCTGAGCAACCTGGTCTAGTGAAAGGTGTCCCAGTCCTTGGTAGGGGGGTTGGAATCAGGTGATCTTTGAGATCCCTTCCAACCAAGGCCATTCAATGATTCTATGAAAAAAGAAATCCCTGTGTGTGCTAGAGAGCCATCCTTCACATCCCCTAGGTAGTGAGTTTAATTTCGATTTTCTTCTCTTGGAGGATGATGGAGTGTATTTAATCCCAGAGCCTCTTGAAATTTTCTTCAAATTTTGTGTACCACAGGCTGAGAACTGGGTTTGGCAGAGGGGTTGCATTTCCTTGTCCCCTTATCATCTGCTCTTTTGGTATATATGAAGGGTGGCAAAGGAGCAGCACCTTGACTTCACTGCAGAAGCAGTATTAAGACAGAAAAAGGGATGTCAGCCTGGGGTGGAAGATTTAAAAACAGAAAGAAGAGACTAGAAAAATGATGGTAGGGGTTTATAAAATCTATAATTATTGAAGTATTTTCCCCTCCAGAATCTGATGTCTATTGAGTCTCAACAGCCTATTGCCACAGTGCAGCAGCAGCTGCTGTGAAATCCAAGGGCAAAGAAGTCATGAATCTTGTTAATAAATTACACGTGGGAGACAGTATGGCTCTCTGTAACTGAGCTGCTTTTCTTGTCAAATATTGCTGTAAAATATAGAGGTCATTGCAGTAAAAATAGTGAAAGAGAACTAACAATTCAGGCACAAAGTTATGAAAAAGCCTAGCAAATACAAGATAAAGATTGTGTAATCTTAACTGCTGCCTACGGTGTAGTTTATATGTAGACATACATAGACGTTTCTTCCCAAGGCCCTTGGTTCATCAGTGCATGTTATTTTAGCTAACAGCTTACTTGCACTGGAAAATTATTTTAGTAGCAAACAAATCTGTTCTGTCTTTCTATGTTTCTTTTTCCCTACTGAGTTTGCATTTTTTTTTAAAGGGAGGCATTGGCAGTGATCATGTTTCAGTAATTCCCACTGCTTCATCTTCCTCCAGCTGCTTGGTCATGTTCCCACACTGTTTTTTCTCTGTGTTTCAGTGTTTGTTAAATGACACAAGGGACTGGATTGCTGGTTTAAAGAAAGGGTGTTAATTCTGCCTCAGATCAATTCACACTACTCCACAGTGCAGCCCTATAAGCACTGGTGGGAAGGCAGCTGAAGGAGTAATGCATAGATGAAAATGAGTGCTCTGGACCCTGTATCGTAAAATCATGGCTTAAGCTTCATAAGTATCTTCACTCCAAATACCTAAATGTTAGAAATGAAAGCTTGTGGCAGTGTTTTATGGATCTACTTAGTTCCAGTTTCCTAAGGAAAACATTTAGGAGTTCTAAAGCTAAAAGGCATCTTTACTGAAAAATACAGTATTAAAGAGGAGTCTAGGGAGAGGTGAGGGTTCTTGGGCGTTATCAAAAATACTGCAGTGGAGATTCTGAGTGGAGATCACAAATAGTATTGACACCTCAAATCTGTGTGGCTTTCTGTGTGTATATTAAAAGAGACTCAGGAAATGAGAAAAATTTAAAAATTTTGAATTTGCGACTCAGTCCAGGTGAAGCAGGCCTGCCACCATGAAAATGTCTATAAAGTAACACACTGAAATCAGCCTGACTTCTTTCTCTTACCTCTCTGCTCTCTTCCTCCTGCTTTCACTGGGGCTTGAGGATATTTTTCCCCTCAATAGGTCAGACAACTGGGGCTTTTCCAGGCACGCTGGCAGATCTTCATGTTCCTCAGGCAGTTGTCTGTCTGCAGTCAATAAACACATGTAGTTTCTCCAACTCTTCTGTGGTTTTTTGTATTATGATGTTTTTTTTTCCTAGTTTCTTTTACTTGTTGCTGTCTTTTTTTCTTACAGATTTTTTTGTTGCTGCTTTCTCTAACCTTTCCTAGTTAATTTTGTCTTTCTGACCCCTGAAAGCAAGTATAGATAGGAATAATTTTCTGTACTCCCTAGCCAGTACCCACTCCTCAATTTTTGACCTGTTATGTCTTCTTATTCCCCCCCATCCTCTTTCAACTTCACTCAGTAGGCAGCCTTTGTTATAATGTACAATTTGAAATCTTTATTGACTGGTCTTATTGCCCTTAGTACGTGGTATAAAACCGAATTGAAAAGAGGTAGTTCCACTTTCTCTCCCCTTGTTGTTTCCTTTTTGTTGGATCTGGGGATCTTATAGCTGCTGCAAGGTGAAATGAGTCACTGAGGTGGTACAAAAGAGAAGAAATAAAATTAAAAAGAAAAATAAAACCCTTTCTTAATCAGCTTGTTGAAATGACAGTATATTCAGCTACATCATTGCTAGATTTGGTGGAAGCATTTTCTGGTTGGGAATGCTGCTGACCTTCCAGCAGTCTGAAATTGCATCAAACTTCATGTAACCACCAGTTTTATCTCTTGCTCCTAGGCCTGTTCCTTAACCCAGTCGCTTTGCTGTATCTTCCCTCCAGGCTATGATCCCATGATCCTCTTTTTGGCAGCAGTGCCAGCTGAAGTATACCCTGCTTCTGTCCATTTTCCACCCTGTTTTATTTTTTATTTATTTTTGTTGGGATATGTACTGAAAAGCAACCAGCATCAGCCAGATTCCTGTCCAGTTCACGGCAAGATTGCCCACACCTTCAAGAGAGCAGTGTCAAGAGTCAATTTAAGCCAACTGCATGAATACGTGGGTAAAGACAGCCCCAGTCTTTCTTCTTCTGCCTTCTTCTGTTTTCCTCTTCTTCCTCTTGTGACCATTTTATTCCTGTCCCTTTCCGGTATGTCCCTCCTGTTCTGCCAAATAAAACCACACAGTCTCTCCACTGCCCCTTTCTGCAGAGCAGTCCTGTCTGTGCTATGGCACACCACCAGACTTTACCTGTCTACCTTCTTCTCACACTCACGGAATTATATGCCTTCATTAGACTAAGATCTTCTCCTGTGGAAGTTTAGTTTTGTTCATTCCTCATTGGCAGGGGGTGTAGGGCTGTTCTGGACTCTCAGTAAACTCAGCACCAGACTTGAAGAGACAGTGCTAAGGAAAATTTTTAAAAGCTAACCACTGTTCTAATTCGCAGATGTCATTTCAGCAAAGCAGCTAGAAAAGCATAAGTTACTCATGAGTTTTTTGGCTTCATGATTGGCCCCTGAAATTAAATACTGAGCTAGTGTGAAAAAAAATATTCCTTGGAAAGTCACATCCTGTATTTTTTCAGGTTAGAAAAACAAATCTAATAGGCCACAAAATGAAGGAAGCTGAGCCAACCTAAAATTACTCCTGAATCACAGCACACAAGGG
This sequence comes from Margarornis squamiger, assembly GCA_035222235.1. NCBI lineage: Eukaryota > Metazoa > Chordata > Aves > Passeriformes > Furnariidae > Margarornis > Margarornis squamiger. The sequence goes on from JAWWTY010000001.1 coordinate 12,563,515, forward strand.
TGGAGCATGAACAATTTGTGTCTTATAAACAAAGGCTTATAGCAGGTTGCTGACTACAGTGGATCAGAGACATGATAGATCAGTATGTGGGCATTCAAACAAATCATGAGTGGGAGACCAGGGAAGGGAGTGACTTCTCTGCCTTCACATTTTGGTTAAAGACTTTCTAGTAACTAGTTTATCCTGATTTCTATTCAGAAGAACACACGCAAGATTTCTTAATCCTAACAATATCTCATTGATTAATTGTAATGAGGAAATAACACTTAATTTCTAAGGGGTGTTTATGTATTCCTTTTACATCCATAGATTTAAAAATCCTTTACAGTGCCTCTTGCTCCTTTAATGATCAACAATGCTCTTTAAAACTTCTTTCAAGGTTAATGAATGTGCTGTTTGCTGCCACAGCCTTGTTTCTGGCACAGTGTCATTTTCTTTCTTGATTGTCACAGCAAGCTACACAGTTGTAGATGTCTACATGTCACACAAAGTGCTGTCCCAAGCTGAGCATACCTTCCTTCTGCCCAAATCTCAGCCCTCCTATTCCACCTTAATCTCCCTTGACCTTTCTGTATCATCTGACAGTCCAAGTCATTCCATCATTTCCAAAATCAAGATTTCATATTGGCTTTTGTGTTTTGTCCAACGTGCCCTCTAATTTTTGGCTATTTCTCTTTAAGCTGCTGATTCTTGTTAATCGGCTTTTAATCAGGATCTTTAATACATCCCCTGAAGTCCTCACAGTTGTGAGCCCTCTCTCTAGTTCTCTTGTCCATGAACTTGGCATTGTCTCATATTTTATTCTGGTTATTCAGAGCTCTCCATCCCTATTGTTGGGCTGGTTTTTCACACACTGTTAAAATCAGTATTTTTTTACCACGTCCTTGAGGGCAGCTATCACAGCTTATACTTGGCACAGTACATTCAAGTCCTGGTTTTTTTACTCTCACAAACCTCTCTCTCTCCCTTTTTTTTCCTCTAAATGCTGCACTGCCCTTCCAGTCATTTAGGTCTCTGAATTGAATACCGCTTGCAGTCTCTCTGGAGCGATACATGAAGAATGTGCCTATAGTACCTTATTTCTTCCTACATGTCAATTGAGAAATTCAGCCTTGTTGCCTGTGTCAGCACCCCTGTCACTTCACACCTCAGCTATTACCAGCTTCTCTCTGTCTCCTGCGACTTCCACAGTGTTCTCCAAAAGCTCATTCGGAACTGCACTCTGAGGATTATCCTCCTTGCTGACATAATGTCTATGCCTCTCTTCTGGCTTTCCAGTTCATCAGCATGAAAGGCAAACTCATTGTCCTCTTCAAAGTTTCTGATCAATTGACTCTACACTGACTCAACTTTATTGTCTCGTTGAGCATCAGCTCCCACGTACTCTGTCAGTAACACTAGTCTTCACTGTCTCATTAGTGTATTTCTCACACAATGACCTTTGGTCTTTTTACAAAGTACCTCCTCCTTTGCTGGAAGTTCCTCACAAACTTTAAAGGAATTAGTTTGTGCTGTTAACTCACCCAAGACTTATTTCTGCATTGCTGCCTAGAGCTGTTGCTCAGAGCTGAACGTATAAAGTGTAGTCATCGTGCTCTGTACCCTCCATTGTTTCCACCAGCACTATTTATACAGTTGTTGTCCATGTATTTTTGCAACCTACAAACTCTAGTCTTCCTTTTTTTGCAAATACTTATGAAGTGATTAACAAACTTTATGGCTGCCAAACTGTGTTCTTCTGAAAACCATCTGAAGTAGTTTGCAGTTTTATGTTGCTTGAGTAAAAGTTTTGTGAAAATTTTGGTTAATCAGTATATAATATTGTATGAGAAAACTTAGAAAGAGCTGCAGTGCCACTGGCTCTTCAAATGTGTGGGCCACTGAGCACCACAGAAAGTCTTGATTTTTGATAGGGAGAGTCTTTTTGATAATATATTCTAACAACATCAACACAGTGTTACAAAACCTACTTATATCCCAACAGCATTATGAAAGTTTTGTGGTCTTTAATGACTTTTTAAATGTTCAAGTATCAACCTAAAAAATACACAATAAGGGCTGAGAGAGCAGAAAGATATATATCACTATCTACTCTACAGAAAGTGTACTTTCTGTAGTATGTTGGTGTTTCAATATCTTAGTAAATGTTCTCTACTTACCTAGAGAACCAATTGCATTAGTTGTGCTATCAGAATACGGAGTACGCTGTCCTAGTACTACAGTCTTACGCAGCAGCAAATTCAAGGAAACAGCATCCTCATACTACTGTCCTCCCAAGTTTTTTTTATCCTCAACTCCTTTTAAACAGGATATTAGAAGGAACTGATCCATTAAATGGTCCCTTTCCCCATTTATTTCCTAGAATAGGAAATAAAATAAAAAAAAAAAAAAAGGAAAAATCAACTGCCGGTGTAGAATTGTACAAACTAAAAACCTTTAGTGAAGGTTGTCAAACATGAGTCTCACCTTCTCCTTTGAATTACATGGTTTGAATTATTTCTTCTCTACCCGCTGTATTTGGATGACAATAATTCTGCAAGTGGTAGAATTCCTGCTTGAAGTGCCCGAATTGTTCACTGCAACACTAATTCCAATGACTGCTGTAGCAGAATCATCCTTTTTGGAAGCTCATCTATCCAGTGACTCTGTTGCTTGTTGGCATTATGCCTCTTGTTGCTGTTTTATGTGTTCATACACACATTCACATATTTAAAAGTTAGTGCTTTAGTGAATAAAGTCGATAAGGCATCAGAGGTCATGCACCTGCAGAAGCAAGCAGCACTGGGCAGCATCTTGTAGGCTTTTTGTCTATGTATATAAGAGACAGTTTCACTGTATCATGGCTGTTAGGATCCCTGCGTCCAGGTTATTAGCTTAGCCCTGCCTTCCAGCTCTGATGGGTATGTTTCAGTGTATTTGCACTAACTGTACATCCAGAAGCTGTCTACATCAGCAGGAGGAAGAGGTAGTGCCATAACACAGTGTTAGAAAAGACCCTACCTTATTCAGCCTGCATGCCTGAACATTGGAGAAAATGGAAAATGAGGGGGGAAAAACTCCATTGTAGGATGTGGGCTGTCAATTTTGGAACAACCTGGGTATGACACACTCTGCAACAGTTCTAATCACATGCAGAGCCAGGGACCAGCCAAGGCAAGAAGTTACCTCAGCGATCACCTGGCCTAAAACCTTCTCAGAGCACAGTTGGTTCCAGCTTGTACTGAAAAACAGGGTTATTCCTCCTGAGGTGCAGGACTTTGCACTTCTCTGTTGACCTTAGTGAGCTTCCCATCAGCTCATTTCTCCAGCCTGTCAAAGACAGTACAACGGTCTTGTGTCTCAGCCACATCTCCCAGTTTTGTGCCAACAGCAAATTGGCTGAAGATACACTGTCCCATCATCCAGGTGGCTAGAGAAGATGTTAAACACTCTTGGCTCTGCACCAGCCCCTGGGGTGCACCTTAGGGATTGGTTTCCAGATGAACTAACTATTGCTGATCACAACTTTTTGAGCTCAATTCCATCAGTTTTCAGTCTGCTCATGTACTTTTATCTAGTCCATATGTCATCCGTTTCTTTGTGAGGATGTTAACAGAGACAGGCTTGAAAGCCTCATTAAAGTCAAAGAACATCACTGCTTTCCCTCATCCAATGAACTAGTTATTTTATTGAGGAAAGCTTGATTTTTTCTTCATAATTCCTTGCTGGTCCTAGTCACATTCTTGTCCTTCATGTGTTTGGAAATGATTTCCAGGATTATATGCCCTATCATCTTCCCAGGGATCAAGGTGAGGCTGACCAGCTTTTAGCTCTCTTTATGCTCCTTAAGGCCCTTCTTGATAGGGGTGATGTTTGCTTTCTTCCAGTCCTCAGAAACCCCTCCTGATTGCCACAGCCTTTCAAAGATGATTGAGTGGCCTCACAGTGACATTGTCCAGCTCTATCAGGAGTCATGGGTGGATCCCATCAACCGATGGGATTTGGGTATGTCCAGGTGGATCCCATCAGGTTACAGCACTTTGGGTATGTCCAGGTTGTTTAAATGCTCCCTTACTTGACACACTCCCCCAGGGAGGATTAAGCCCTCCTTGCTCCAAACTTCCCCATTAGTCTTCTGGGCCTGGGATTCCTGCAGGCTGGTTTTTACTGGTAGTCAAAGGCATTACATACCATGGCTTTTGCCATGTCCTGTGTCATCAATTCCCTTGCCTCGTAAAGTAGTGGCCACACATTTTCCCTGGTCTTCTCTTAGCTGCTCATGTACCTGTAGGAACTCTACTTGTTGCCCTTCACATCCTTCACCAGACTCAATTCCAGATAGCTGTTTGGTTTCCTGATTCCATCCCTGAACATACTAGATTTTTGACTATCTTATTGATTCAATTTTTCAGCCTCTGAAAAATGCAGGTGGTGCCCCATGCAGCTGCCCAAAATACACGTCTCTAATAAACTTAATGAAAAGCAAAAGCTGTGTTTAGTTGTGTCTTTTTACTTAATTAAAACTAAAATGGCACATCACTGTATGTGCAGGCTGAGCCTTAATCTACAAAAAGTGTCAGTTAATATTAGGCTCATTATTGACAGTGGCCTACTTTCCATTGACAGAGTTATTAAAAGTTTTAGTTCACAAAGTCAGGAAGAAGTAGTGGCTGATAGTCCTGAACTGAAATAAGAGGAAAAGACAAAAAAGCTCAAACCCAACCTGTTTTGTCAATCCATCCATCTACATGAAAACAGCACAGCAGGATTGGGGAAGTAATCCCATTTCAAATCAGATGCCTGCTGGTTCCATTTAATGAGCATTATGTCTGTTTCTATTTTAACCCTAAAATATCTTAATACATGTAACAGCATTTTGATTTTTTTTTAAATTATTATAATTTTTATCTATTCTGATAAGGTTCTTGCTTCTATAACTGGTCCAAAGACGGATTGCTAACTCTCATCTTGGCTGCCAAACCACATGCTGAACTTCATTAATATGGAAATACCCAGGAAATGGAATTAGCAGAGTTTTGTGAGCATTGGTACCAATGAAATTTCCTACAGACTTGTTGTGAGCAACTCTGGTGTGTAGGAAGGAATAAAGTAATGGAAGATTGTCTTAGGGCTGAGACATTAAGAATATCTCTCTCCTCAAACATCTCTAGTACTTAATAAATATTTTATACTCTTACACTGCACTCTTTTCCTGTGTAGAGACTCTGTCAAAATCTCTCCATGCTCCATGCCCACTTTCATTAAATTTGCAAAAAGAAATGTTGTGGCTTTTGTCTCTTTGCCAAATAAGACTGAAATTGAAGAAAGATCCAAAAACTATTAACAGAGGTCGAGAAGGGGCATTTTTCATTACCCTGTGCCAAAGGCCATGTCAGCAGAATGAGTGAGTGTGTCAAGTACCATTTTAATTTAGTAATGTTTACATCCCTTGATAGCAATGCTCATACAGAGTCCAGATAAAGAAGAATTAGTGATCCAATTTTATTGATTATCAATATAGCTTGATACTAGTCTGGTAGCTATATAATGATATTAGGGAAAATAAAATATATTTGTGTAAGTTGTATTATTCAATGTAGACATCAGCTATCATGCTAGTGTTGCTTATTCTCTCAGCATCTACTATATTGTTATTACTTTTCTGTTTGCTTCACAGTTCCTGGGGAAAAAAATCCTCATTCCCAAAAATGTCTTTATCTTAGATGATGTCTAGAAATATGTTAAAATAATATAGAACATGTTAAAATGGGTAGTAATTTAATGAAAAAATTACCTTCTTATCCAGTTGTCTGTGTAAAGCAGTAATGATTTGTTCAACATCGTCTTCAGCCCTAGATACCCTCATCATCCTCGTCAGTTTATTTGTTTAGTTTTCAAGCCAGGGCAGCCTGTTCATGTTTACAAGCAGCCAAAAGAATCCCAATAGCAAAATAATTGTGGTAGCATACTTGCAAAATACCTGATGTCCTAATAAGACCTGATGTCATGAATAGGAAACTTGTGACATTAAAGATCAGTTAAATAAGGCCAGTGCATTCAGTTGCTTCACCATATAATTGTCAGCAGACAAATTCTTATATTTTTCATGCCTTTAAGGCTTTGTATCTTGGGATCAGTGACTTGCATAAAGATATTTATCATCATCCCAAATCATTACTGATTATCCGTATAGTTTGATTCTTCCTTCTTCCATGAAACAGATTAAAAGGCAAAGTGTTTTAGATGGATGAATCAGAAACATAACAATTCTGCATGTCACTATGATATACATTATAACATTGAGAACAGAATAAAAGTATAGAAATGCTGGGTTGTCCCGATTATCAGAAGACTTAAAGGTGCCTGGAACTAGGGTAAATTTCTACCTGTAAATATATGTCACACATAAAGTTGTATTTCAGTAAACAAAAGCTATACTCCATGGACCAGAGCAGCTGAAAGGACAGACAGCACAGTAGTGCTGACCTACTTGAGCAAGCTGTGCAGTGACTGGCATGCAGCTCTGTATCTATTTCAGTAAAACAGTATGTGACCTCCCAAACCAGAATGCAATTCGAAACATTAAATGACCAGACATATCTTTTGACAATACAGTTATTAACTTTTGACTTTATCTGCAGCCCACAAGGCCACCTCTTACATCACAGTGATGCAATGCCTACTAATTGAAAGTCAATTTTGTGCCAGCCAAGGGCACTGGCTGCAAAAAGTAGACACAAATGTGTGCAGAGGGGAAGATAGTTTCATTATTTCCTCCTCTAACTCCCTCACTCTACCTACCATCTCTCTTTGCTACTCTTTATCTCTCCCACCAGCCCACACAGAAAAAAACCCTTAAGGCATAGCTTTATTGGGAAGGAAAAAAGAGGTGGAATGATATATTCTGGCCATAAGGAATGGTCTTACTATTAGAAGCTATTTGAAATTTCCTTAGGATGTTTCTTGGCAAAGTAAACTGGTGAAGAAGTGTGTCAAATAGCACTGCTACTCATTTTGTGAAGGGAGAGGTAATAACTGTCTTGATGAAATCTTGAGAACCATGAAAAAAATCTGAATGAAACTTTCTTCATTGTAGGTTTAGGGTTAACCCCAGACATACAGGATTCAGATCTAACATTTCACAAGCCTGCCAGATGCTATGTCAGCTTTTAATATTTCTGGTTAGGGCTTTTTTAAAAAAAAAAATAAAATCTATTTCACTTATTCACAGATATATTTATCTAGAGCACATTTTTTACTGGCTATAAAAATCCCAGCAGAAAAAGATTGTTAACTTGGAGATTTTCTGGATCTTAGACATTTAGAAATATATTTCATAAGTAGAATTAAATTATTGCTGAGTGTAGGATAGGCCAAAGTAACATGTTTCTCTTTTGAATTGCTGCAGGTTTTGCACGTAACAGGATCTTGAATGCAAATGTTCCTGACTGATCATATTGGGAAAAGCACCCAAGAGACGTTAATGCCAAAATTTGGAGGGGACTGCCTGAATGAATGGCAGTAGGAAGAACCAAAATTATTAGAATATAATTGGCAGAACTAATAAGATATAATTGGAATAAAGTGAAAATCACAGTCCACTATTGGGAAGTGACTTCTGTCATGAGTATCCCAAATTTTGGTGCTACATTACAGTCATAGAGCTCACTCACAGAAAACTTCATGAACTCAATGGGTAGATTCCTATTCATTTCAGTGTGTTTTGGCCCAAAGGGTAGCAGCCCATTCAGTTGTTATCCTTCTCAGTTTTCTGTATGCTCTTTCACATGGACGTGTGGAAACTTCCTGTTTCTTGCTGCAAATCACCTGGCTGCTCAATCTATATGTTAATAAAGAAAATTTTACCAAATCCAGAAAACTGAGATGTGCAAAATGCAATGAATAGTGATATGCAAAGCTGCTTTATAGCTGTAGCAGACACAGCACTGATTCATATGTCATCTATGCTGTGGAGAGCTCAAGATCTTCCACATCTCAGTAGTGTGACTTCGACTTATCTTTACATTTCAGAGCATGAGTGAGGCTTGTGAGTATTTTATTTTTTGTCACTTTATCATCTCATAACTCTACTTTACCTCTTTACTTCCTTTAGGTTTGTTACAGAAATTGTCACCTGAGGGTGAAGTTCAGCAAAGAAAGTGTTAACATCAGAGGGAGCCTGCCTGACTTGCATGCTGATGTTAATGAAGCTGTGAATTGTGTCATATTAGCCTCATTTGCTTCCCATATGCTTACTCTCATTTTCCCCTCAGAAGCTGCAACTCCACTTTTCGTCTTCATTTGTATGCCCAAAATGCAGCCAGCTTAATTACCAATTATAACCATACTCATTTAAAAGCTAAATCAACTGGAAACAATGCTAAAAAGTGTCTCCCTTGAGGAGAACTAAAGACTTTGTGTTAATTTTCTTCACATATTTTGATTAGTATAAAGTGCTGTGTAACTTACAAGTTAATCTCCCCAAATGATGTTAATTTTAAATCGAGATGACACATGGATACTCGTGGGATGACAGTCAGAGCAACCTGCCTTCTCTTCCTCCTTCAACTCTGACCTGCTGTGCAAAATTCCCTCTCCCTGGGAAAGTGTCTGTGAAGCACTACAGCACCCAACTCTGCCAGCAGCTTTTTATTTATGGTCACCTTTTCTCTCTTTATTTCTTAACTGTCTGACTTGTGCTATTTCCTTGAGTTTGGAAGTCCCTTGTGAGTTTCTTCATAATGCAATTTCTTCCATCTTAGGAAATGAGGACTCCATAAACTTCCAGGTAGGTTTCATGGGACCCATGGAAGGCATAATAGCTGTTTGGCTTGATATACTAGTGATTGCCACAGAACATGCCTCCAATCAATACTGCAAAACTCTCAGACACTCTTTGGCTCCTGAGTGAATTTACAGTTCCTAGTGGCAATCTCCATTACTGCAATAAAGGCCACAGGAACTATAAAAGGAGAAAACTAGATTTGGAAAGCTGTCATTGTTATTTATGGAATATTTGCATGCTATAATTTATCAAATATTTGGAACGTGCTGCCCTCTGCTTATGGAAGATGCAAGACATGTTTTCCAGCTGTTCTTTTTTGCAAATCAAAAGGTATAAGGTACTGAAAATTCTGTGCTTTTTAAATAAAATAACAGAAAATACAGTGAATTCTTGGAAATGAGTGGAATGGTCACACAGTGATGAACTTGGTGTATTTTGCAGTGTGTGAGCAGAACTTAAGATCTAACTGGCTGTTGTGTGCCCCGACCTGCATGACGATCCATATTCTCCATACAGTGCCATCTATACCCATCCCTCTTCTTTTGAGAATGAAAAGTCCCAACCCTCCTTCCATCCTGGGAAAAAACTGACAGAAAGCATCCACAGCTCCCTCATCTCATATGGTTCACAAAAGTTTTAGCCTCTGACTTAGCAGAGCAGTCCTGGTTCCACTCCCCCTTTCATACAGGTAGAAATGACTAAACGCAACTTCACAATAAGATTAACATGTCACTCTGCATTTAACATTCTCTCTGTTTCATCCCTCTTTGACTATTTGACCTGTACGTGTTCTATGGACACCTGTCTGGCTGTGATGGATCCCAGTAAAATAATAGTTTTGCAATTATTCCAGGCAAAACTAGGATTTTGCCCTGTATGTCTCTTTTCCTATTAATTATATTGTCCTTTCTCTAAAAATATGAAGGTAAGCTTTAGTTCTGTTCAGGTTGCAGTAGGAAGGCCTGAGGGGTATGACTACCCCTTTTTAGTACACTGAACAGATGAATGTGAGGGAAAAAATCTCGAACACTGAAGAACGGTGGCAATATAAAAACAAATGTATATGAACTGGCACAGTGCATTTCATCTTGAAACCTAGTATAAAATTCTAACAATCAGAAAAAAAAGTTGCTTAAAGCAGTGTGATGAGAAACCTAGACATCTTCAGAGAAGAGTTTCTCAAATTTGTGGAAAAAATGATATAGATATCTGTGAGATGAGGGTGTTGAGATCAGTGACTTAGGGTTTCCATTCTTGTCTTATTTCTGAGGTCATTTGTCCTTAATTTCATCATGGAAGGATATAGAACTGTTGCAATGAGTCCAAAGGAGTATCACAAAGTTGATTAGACGGATGGAGCACGTCTCCTGTGAGGAAAGGCTGAGGGAACTGGGATTGTTCAGCCGGGAGAAGAGAAGGCTTCAGGATAACCTAATTGTGGCCTTTCTGTGCCTGAAGGGAAACTACAGGAAAGATGGAGAGAGACTATTTACAAGGGCCTGGAGTGACAGGACAAGGACAAATGGCTTCAAACTGAAAGAGGAGAGGTTTACCTTAGATATTAGGAAAAACTTTTTCCCTGTGAGGGTGATGAGACACTGGAAAGGTTTCCCAGAGAAGCTGTGGATGCCCCATCCCTGGAAATGTTCAAGGCCAGGTAGGATGGAGCTTGGAGCAACCTGGTCTATTGGAAGGTGTCCCTGCCCATGGCAGGGGATTGGAACAAGACGATCTCTCAGGTCCTTTCCAACCCAGTCTATTCTATGATTGTGTCATACATACATAAAACACACAGATGGAAATGAAGCTACAGTGCAGGCAGTATATGTTCCCCTTTCACCAATTTTTCTTTTTCATATTTCAGCCTCACTTTTCTCACACCATGTGACTTTTTTGTTTAATTCTCAGTTCCTGGGTTGTATATGACATAGTTTTTTTTCTTTTAGCCAAGGGGCAGGGTCACAAAATCCTAATGAAGAGAGAGCACTGCACTGGTTGAAAAACTGACAGGCAAGAAATAAAGAAAAGGAACTTTTGAATTTACCTAAAAGGGGGTTTTTCCTCTGAAGATCTACATAGTGGCTTAAAATACTAGTTTTGGGGGAATTTCTGCTCTGGCAGTTACCAATGGGAGTTTATCCAGGGGAAGGACTGTGCTTTTGGAAGCACTATGTGAGAAATTCACATTTATGCAGCCCTTACATTGTACTGGAGGTGGTGGTGTGATTCACTAGTCATCTTCTGGTCTTCTATTTTTTAGCATGGAGAAGGAAGCACTGCAATCCATGCATGGAGTTCTGCGCACAACGTTTCAGTACGATTTGAAATAACACATTTACAGGAGTTTTGCAGAAACACTGGCATCACCCTCACCTGTGCCTCACTCTGCATTAAGACATGGATCATCGCACTGCTTAGTGATTTCTATAAGCTTTCTGCTTCACGGTACTCAGCACCTTGTACGAGGATTAAATTCCGAGAGCACAGCAGGTGTGCCCCTAAGTTTAGCTGCTCTATTTATAGTGTTTTCCTGTAAGCACAACACTGCAATTGTCACTCACACTGTCTTCCTCCAATTCAGCATGACACCAGGCTGGGGGCATAATAAACATCCTTTTATGAGTATAGCCTTCTTGGTGTTATGAAAATTAATTGCCTAAACAGCATCACATGGAACTAAACAAAAAAAAAAAAAAAAAGGAAAAAAGATTATTATGAAGGAAAGCTAAAGTTAATGATTACAGCTACAGGAAATGCTGAGATGAATTTTAATATCACAATTGATTTTATTTATTAATTTATTAATATCTAGTTTAAAGTTACAAATTTACATCAAATTGCATGAGAAAATTATGTAAAAATTCAGCAAGGCAGATTTTCTACATAATATAATGAATAAAATTAAGAGCACAGGAGAAGTGATTGTTGCATTTCAAAACTGGTCATTAACTTCCAGTTAACTGCCCAGTTAATTGGTAGTGTAAGTTAAAAGAGTAGATAGACCAACACAACCATTTGTTTTTTTCTGAAGCTGGTGAAGCGCAGACTGTGATAAATGATTTTAGGGCAAAGAACTGCAGCGAGATACAAGAACCTGAAAATCTTTTTTCAGTTAATTTTTGGGTACAGAAAACATAAACAGTGATGGGGTTGGTGATACCTATTTGCAAAAGAAATTCTTGTGGACGCTTGGAGGCAGCTTTGTCGTTGTGTCATGTACTTTAGCTCTGCATCAGACACAGGTAACTGAGGGAAAGTTAGCAGAAAACAGCAGAGCTCAAAACAGGAAATCTGTGCATGGGCCATGTCCTTGCCTTTTGAGGAACCTTTACAACACCTCAGCAGTGTGAAAAAAAATCAGTAAAACTGAAAATGGGGTCTATTTTTTCAAATCATGTTTGCTTCTTAGGGGGAGTGGTATTGTGTTGTTTTAGACCAAGGTGACATTTTGAAGACTTTCTTCACAGCAGAGAAAAAACATAATCTGTTTTAGATAAAAGCCTAGATTTTTGAGCACTCCTTTATAAGAGGGAATTAAGACTGCAGCTAATTTTACTGCAGCTAAATTAAAGAAAATGTGAGGCTATGTCTTTCAAAACAGAGGCTCACTCCATTTTTTCCCCTGCAGTGGTGACATAACATTTACATTTCCACAGATAATGAACTAGATCTTTCCAGCAGCCCAGCCCCACAGCAGGCTCATTCCCAAAGCTGAAATATTATTATTCTTTCCATCTGCTCCACATGGAGCTTGAGGTAAGCTATTCTTAGTGTCTTATGAGGATCACCATTTCTTGAAAGCAAATGTGCTCTTCATTTTCTTCTTTAAACAGGAAAGATCGTATTACTACCTGTCATGGCTTCTTTGCTGCAGTTGCCATTACTGCTTTTAATTGATAGTTCACTGGTTTTGGAGATGAGGTTTTAGAGCCCATAAAACCGCAGGGAGCTCACTCTTACCCTAAACGGACCTTCTGAGGATATGGGAAGGCTCAACAATGTTACTCACATCTCACAAAAGGCCATGAAAAGCAGTGTTTATTACTTTTAAACAGTTTCACAGTCAGAAAGGAATCTGCTCCTTCCCATAATTATGTTTATTTTCTATTAGTCCTTAAGTACATTCTGGGTAGGAAGTTAAATGCCAAGTAAACACTCTGCTTTTTTTTTTTTCTTTTCTGCCAGAGATCTTTCCTAAACCAATTCCTTTGCCCTCGTCTTCCTAAAGTGTTCGTACAGTTGCCTTAGTCTCTGCAAAGGATTAGCATAAAAATCCGTATTAAGAGACAACAGGTCTGTCTTTCAATCATGGAAATGGGATCAGTAGGATGCAGTTGCAATGCCCTCCTGATTCAGAGGTGTCTTCAAGGGCAGAGCCTCTGGGAAGCTTTTTGGCCATGGCTCTTCCCTAGGATGCTGATACTTGGTGGTGCCTCCTGTTGGAATACCCAGCTGGCAGTATCTGAGATGCTGTACCATGACATGGAAAAGGATTTTTTACAAGGGCATGTAGTGACAGGACAAGGGGGAATAGCTTCAAATTGACAGAAAATATTAGATTAGATATTAGGAAAAAATTCTTTACTGCGAGAATGGTGAGGCACTGGAACAGGTTGCCCAGAGAAGCTGTGGATGTCTCATCCTGGGAAGTGATCAAGGCCAGGTTCGACAGAGCTCTGAACAACTTCGTCTAGTAGAAGGCGTCCCTTTACATGGCAGGGAGGTTGTAATCAATTGATCTTTAACGTGTCTTCCAACCCAGGCCATTCTGTGATTCTGTGTGTCAATGGGAAGATCCCACCGCGCAATTTGGAGCAGCAAACAGCCAGTGAGTGCAGTGGGTCAGCCACAGAACAGCTAAAAGCAGCTCAGGCAATGGCAGCTCGAGCTGGCAGCGAGGTGTGTCATAGGAGTCTGGGTGTGACAAAAGCCAGCTTGCTGGCTGGGCTGATGGCAGAGGAGGTTATGGGTATAGGAGCACTGGGAGAGGAAGGTTGGTTGCTGTTTCCTTTGACTCCTTAGAGTGTGATCATTGGATACACAAGCTCTTACATACTGGAGTACTTTCCTGCGTTTCAAAACACCTCTAGGCACACCTGAACCCCCACAGCCTTTTCTGGGCTTCAGTAGCTTGCCTGCGGTCCCAAAGCAATCCAAGGACAGCTCAAGGATTTTCCTGCTGTTTCTTCCCTGGTCATCCTATATCCCTTTCTATGTTAAGCCCTTTGTCAGGCTTGGACATGACCTCTGTGGTCCGGGATAAAACCAAATATGTGAAAAAACAGAACCATAGAATCACAGAATACCCTGAGTTGGAAGGAACCCACAGGAATCATTGAGTCCAACTTCTGGCCCTGTACTGGAACATCCCAAGAGTCACACCATGTGTCTGAGAGCATTGTCGAAAAACTTCTTGAACTCTATCAGTCTTGGTGCTGTGACTACTTCCCTGGGGAACCTGTTCCAGTGCTCAGCCTACCTCTGGGTGAAAAACCTTTTTCTAATATCCAACCTAAACCTTCCCTGACAGAACTTCAGGCCATTCCCTCAGGTCCTGTCACTGGTCACCACAGAGCAGAGATCAGTGCCTGCCCCTCTTCTTCCCCTCACGAGGAAGTTGTGACTGCAATGAGGTCTCCCCTCAGTCTTCTCCAGGTTGAACAGACCAAGCGACCTCAGCTGCTCCTCATATGGATCTAGGAAGTGAATCTGAGTGGAGTGAGTGCAGGTGGTCCAGTAAGTTTTGCAGTTCCCAGGGCACCTCTTTGAAACCAGTGAGCAGCACCTGCAGGTGAAACAGAAGAGCATGGCTGACTGGGGAATCTGCAAACACTAAATGTAAGCAAATGCAAGGAGAAGGGCTTCAATGACTCTTCTTGCTGCTCTATGTCTCATTTCCATGGCTCTGAGACTTCTGATAGACATTGCTTTCTGTTTTGTACTAGGCTGGCTTCCTAAATGCTTTTATTTCTCCCCCCAGAAATTCACTCACAAATTAAAGATATATATAAATATATATATATATATATATATATATATATATATAACTATGGTAAAGAAAACAGGCAATTCACAAAGGAAACAAACTACTTCCCTTTCTCAACATTACCTTGTTTTCTAAAGACAAAAGGTTTCAGTGACTGTACCCCAGTATAATAGCTTGGTGAAAACACTGGGAACTGCCCACAGCCACAGGATTTGTACTGATTTTGCAAGACTTCAGGATGAAGGTTTGCCATTTTGTTTAAACTTGTCTTGGCCTGCCTGGAGCTTTGTCTTTACACGTTTTAAACATAGCAGCAATCTTTCTAATGAGCAGGTGGCTATGCCCATGTTTTTTGTCCTTGGTTATCTTTGTATGGTATGACTGTAATTTTACTTATAGTCAGAAGCAGTTACTTTGCACAGAACAAGATATTTAAGACTAACACAAAGAAATAGCATAGGGAAACATGTTGAGGATATGCTCTCAGGTACAGGGCATGAAATCCTAATACAGGCCTGTTTTCACAATCCAGCCTATGTGCTGGGAAACAAGGACAGTGATTTAGCCTACGTGCTGGGAAGCAGAGGCGATGTATCCATAAGCAATGGACATGTAGAAGATGGTAACATGTAAAATAAGAAGATGGATGAGAAACCAAAAAAGCGTATGGGAAAGCAGTAGAACTGCTTATTGCAAGGTTAGCTGAAAGACAGACAGTAGATACATTAAGCGGACAGGTTTTAGCCAATAAGCTATAGAAATGCAATAAGCGAGTAACTTTTAGCCAATAAGTTATAGAGAATTGTTATACATAAACACTGTAAAACCTTATCTAAACTGTATAATTAATAAATTAATAGAGAGCATTGAGCATACTTCTATGAAGACCATGTCTTTGACTCTGAAAGCTCCTTGCATATTACAGAAACACAGCACTGGTACGACAGTAGAGGCCCTGAGAAGTGGAGAACAGGATGCTTAGTGGGAGGTCAGAGTTGGGGCACAGGATGACCCTGAAGACCCCACAGTTGTGCACATCTCACCCACAGTTAATTACAGAAATACAGACCTGGAACTGAACTAAACTGGTTTTAGGATAACAGTAAACACAAAGGAAAAACTATGTAGAGCACAGCATATATAGTATTTGAAATGTATTATGAACTGCAGGCCAGTGAAGAAAATGCAAGTTTGAACATGTTAGTATACATATAAAAATGACCCTAAGCAGTTCATGCGGGGAGGAAAGAGACACCATCAACATCAAACTCCTCCTGATGAAGGACTCAGGATGCTGATGGCTCACTACACCCCTCCAGCTGAATTGTGACCACTGACTGAGAGGCAGTGGAAGGGTAGCATAACACCAGAAAAAAAGAAAAGGTAATTATTAAAAGTGTGTCTATAACATTTTTAACTGTATTACGTTATTATTATTATCATCATCAAGTGACTACTAACTGAGACCAAAGGGAAGAATAATGTTGAAATCTCAAACACATGATACCCTACTCGCTTCATGAAAACCAGTGCTCAGGCAGAAGAGAGACCTTTATTCTCCTGCTGAGGAAAATGCAAGAGAACAGAGGTGTTATCTGTTTCTTTTGGCAGCAATTAGTGCACTGCTGCAGCACACATGGACTGCCACACGGAACTGGAAAGAAATGGGAGACACATCAGGGCTGTAATAGTAAGAAGGGACCATTTAAACAAAAAAGACACATTTCTGTAGGAAACCTGGCTTAAAAGTTCTGTTGGTCATGGGAGCACTATTGTCATGACACTTTTGGATATTGCATTACATCACATGAAGTCACTTAACTTTAGAAAAATTTCCTGTCACATCAGTGAAATTTCAGTTCAGGCCCTGGATTTACAGGAAGCTCAAAGATACTTTCAATTACAACATCAGCTGTATGGACTTTATTGCTGTTTTCTTAAGATCAAGGACTTTTGAATATAACAGAGTCATTGACTTGTATCCTTTGATTTCAGTGACTTCATCCTCATGCCATGATATTGTTTAGCATTCATTTTTTAATAAGTCTGAGGATGGGGAAAGGGCATTTCATTAGGAATTCTGAAAGTACATTTCAGCAAGGATGCTAAAGAAAAGAATATCCTTTGAAGTGCAGCTGAGTGCCCCAATTACTATAATTTTTGTAATTACTTTTTTCCCCTCTTTTGAAATTGAAGTAGATTAATTGCAATTTCTCCTCACTGAAACAGTGGGATATGAAGAATTTCACATTGAGGATAAACCCTCTTCACACAGCCGCAGCATGATACTGTAGCCTGAAAATCTGAGGACAGGAATTTTCTCTGGCATTGGAAATACCATTAGAAGTGTTTGCAATACTATGCCTGTGCAGAAATGAAAGTCACTTATCAGGCATTTAGGTCTTAGTGCCAGTGAGAAGCCTTCTGCAGGGCCGTAGAAGTAGTCCTTAATCTCCTACAAGGATGGGATAATGAGCCCTATCTATCCAATGAGTTCGACAGCAGCAGGCCTAAGCCCAGAGTCCCTTGGCAGAGGGAGATACTAAACTGATTTCTGTACTTATGTCAAATAGCCTCATTTGATTCCAGTGGGGATAATTTTTCATTCAAGCAAAGATCTTGGCTTGGGTGCAAATGTTCCTTCATAGGCATTCGACGAATGAAAGCACAGCAATGCATACCCAACCTTCGTTAGTTTGTTTATTACTGATCCTCTGGCAGAAGATACGTGAATCTCATTTGACTTGTTCTCATACAAGGATGTCACCATTGTGAAAATAATGCAAATGCAAATAGAGCTTGATTCAAACTATCCACAGAATTATTTTGGACTGTGTAGTACATTTGGAGCATTACCCCTCTTGGGGTTGAACATTGCTCACTTGCTGTTGGCATAACTAAATTACATTTTGGCCATTCAGGTGCATTACTTCTGCACTGTGAGTTACCTTCCAGTATATTGCAGCTGTGATTAGTCTGGAGAGAAATGCAAGACCTCTGTAAAAAGGATTAACTATTGTGTACCTGACAGCAAAAGCAAAGTGGCCTTTCTCCAGTATCAGATCTCATCAGAGGGTATATGTTACAGCATCCAGAAATGGCCAAGAGCTGTGATAAAGCTACATGCTAAGGGAGTACCTGCCTGTGCCCAATTTGCTTAAAAAAGAATGATAAATCTCTTTTTTTAGATCCATTCCAAATGTCCTGGTGAGAATGCACTCTTGCCAAGAATATATTGGGCAAGATTGATAAGGAGAAGGAGTACATTAGACCTGCAGAGCTTATGGGTCTGTGATTTAGGCCTTTTTTTTCTTTAGCTGTATCAGTATATCTAATAAACCCTAGCTTTTTCTTTGTATCATTATTATAGTATTATAATTTATAATGATTATTATTGGTGGTGTTGGTGGTGGTGGTGCTGTTGGTGTTATTACTACCTGGAACAAGTTAAAACCTAATAACATATAAGTGCATCTGATTGTACAACAGGTAGTAGTGCAACATGTAATCTTGAGAGCACCTGGTCTCTTCCAGAAAAATCACAATCCAGAGCTGGGATCTCAGGCTTCCTCTGTGATGCATCAGAAAGTTAGAAACCCAAGATGATACTGTTGTGTGCAGAACAGAAACAGACACTGGAAAAAAGTGAGTCTGCTCTTGTCTTGGCTTTAAACAATTTATTCTGTGTTTCATGGGTCTGATTCTTCCTTTTAAGCTCTCTTCAAGGTCTGTACTTTATGAAGAAGAGACTATTATATAAAGAGCATGTAAGGCGGCAGATACAGTTAAGTTTCTTTTATTCAGTAGCCCAATATTTAAAGTTTTTACCAAGTTAACAAAAAAATAGAATAATTTTCTTCCCTTCCCTGAGAGGTTGTAGATCTGTACCTCTTACCTCTTGCAAACCACTTAACAATCAGACCGTTTCAGAACAGAGTACCCTTACTGCATCTCCTTGAAAAGGCTTCAATTTACAGGAAATTAGAATAAATGTAGGCAATTATAACAAATATATTTGTCCCAGTAGAAAGGGACAGTTTGGTATCAGATCACTTTCCTGCATGGAAAAAAAAATCCTGAATTTCTGTCCTTCAATATTCTGTGTGATACCTGTTTGATATAAACCATATATATTGTAAATGAAACTGTGCCTGAACTGATGTGGTATATGTGCTGTAAGGTCATCACTTTACATTTGGCAGTTGAGGGAAGAAGTAAAAAAACACATCACAGAATTACAGAATTGTTAGGGTAGGAAGGCACCTCTAGAGATCATCCAGTCCAACACCCCTGCCAAGGCAGAGTCACCTGGAGCTGGTGACACAGGAACGTGTCTAGATGGGTTTGAAATACCTCCAGAGGGGGAGACTCCATGCCCTCCCTGGGCAGTTCCAGTGCTCTGCCACACTCAGTGTATAGAAATTCTTCCTCATGTTGAGGTGAAACTTCTTGTCTTTTAGTTTATGGCCATTGCTCCTTGTCCTGGCTCTGGGCACTGCTGAAAAGGGTCTGGAACAACCCTCTTGGCACCCATCTTTGAGATATTTGTGTGCATTGATGAGATCCCCTCTCAGTCTTCTCCAGATCAAACAGGCCCAGCTCCTGCAGTCTCTGCTCATAAGAGAGATGCTCCAGACCCCTTGTCATCTCTGTGGCCTCCTCTGGTATGGTTTAGGTACCTTTGGAATTAGGCACCCTGGTGCTTCAAAAGGCTGTGGAGCAGAGAATGTAAATTTTATTTATATGTAATATTTCTCTTAGATGTCAACATACCTACTTGTATCATCTCTTGAGCCACAGTTGATGTTCCAGTTTCTTCAGCATCCTCAGCTGAAGTGTCAAATCCTGGCCCTGCTGAATTGCAAAATTCACTTGGTTTTAATAGGGCTAAGAATTTATCTCTGAAGCAGAAAGAATGAGGACTAGAGAGTAAGAAAGAATGGCCATCAATTTGAGCAAAAAGAATAAGAGCAGCAGTGAAGACAAACTAGGTATTTTATTCTTTCAGAACAGTTAAATTATAAAATTTATCTCCATCTATAAGTTAGCTCTATGTATAGAACCATGGGCTTTATAATTTCTGCTAAGGCCATCCCAGGTATTCTTCTGACTTCTAGTTGCATTTTCAAAATCCAAACAAAAATAAGAAATGAAATATTCAAAATAAAAAAATATGGAGAATTACTTGATCAAGACACTTAATTACATAATGGCATTTTTTTTCAGGGAGAGAATGAGTAGGTCAGATGTTTTGTACTGTACAACAAATGTGAGAAGGCTGTACAAAAGCATAATGTATAATAAAGAATGGCATATAGGATATACAAAAGATATAGAAACTTCTCCTCCCCTAAACCAAAACATAATAGTTTAAAATTAGCAGGCTGATTACACACACCGACACATTGTTATTATATGGAACTCTTTGCCAAAAGATATAATAGTGTGCAGGCATTTATGCAACTTATTTAAAAATAAGAGAACAAAAGAAAATGATCCACAAGTTGCATTAAAGCAGGTTAAAAGAACAAGCAAAGCTCACACTCCTTCTGTGCCTGGGACATATGGACTTGTACACAAATAGTCATGTGCAAGTGGTCACTGACTGCCTGACAGTCAGAAGAAGCCTTTGCTGGAGAGGTTACTGATGACTGACCACTACAGGGACCCCTCCGAGGCCTCCAGTGCCAGGAAGTGCCAGGGATGGGCTGTTGGGCCAGATGGAGCCCGTGTTTGATGTGTTATGGCAGCTTCTGCACACTTGGAGCCAAGCACTGACACTATGATGTGAAAGGCCCATGGGGATATTAGCTGGCTGTTTTGACAAAACTCCCAACTTTTAGATATGTCAAAGTGTGCGCTTGAGAACTGGACAAACAATGTTTGACATCCTCGAGGGCTCATTAAAAGGGCTCAGTGCTTTTTGAGTTAAGCTTTTTTGTATTTCCCACTGACAGTGCAGCTTCAAATGCTGCTGTCTAAACTGAGAATTATCAGTCCAAGCATAGCAAATATGTGCTCTCTTGTTGCCTGGCAGTGATTTGGGCATCCAGGCTAAATCACTACCAATCAGAAAAAAAGTAAATACAGTTTAACATGTCTATCACTGCCCTTCTTCTAGAGTACAAGCAAACTTCTTAAGGATCATGTTATGTATTTGTTTGGGTATAGGATCATGGAAAAGAGAAATCTAACACTATAGGATGATGGAACCCAGAGGTGAATAAGGTAGTTGTCCAAATGTAAAACATCCAGCAATGCTTGCCAACATTGGCAAAATTAATTATGGGCAATGTTCATGTTCCTAAGAAATAAATTGTACCTCTACAGTGCCTCTATTTCAATTTAGTGTAAATAACAAGGGAAACTGAGATAGTCACAGAATCACGGAATCAATTAGGTTGGGAAAAACCTTTGAGAACATTGAGTCCAACCTTTGACTGATCTCCACCTTGTTAATTAGACCATGGCACTAAGTGCCATGTCCAGTCATTCCCTGAACACCTCCAGGGATGGTGACTCCACCACTTCTCTGGGAAGCCTGTTCCAATGCTTAACCACCCTTTCCATGAAGAAATTCTTCCTGATGTCCAGCCTAAACCCCCTCTGGGACAGCTTTGGGCCATATCCTCTTGTCCTGTAACTTGTTGCCTGTGAGAAGAGGCCAACCCCCACCTGGCTACAACCTCCTTTCAGAGTTGCAGAGAGTGATAAAGTCTCCCTTGAACCTCCTTTTCTCCAGTATAAACACCCCCAGCTCCCTCAGCTGCTCCTTATGACATACTCTCTGGACCCTCCTCCAGCTCTGTAGACCTTCTCTGGACACACTGCAGTGCCTCAATGTCCTTGAAGTGATGCTGCTGCATGCCACAGTTTTTATTCTCATGGGTTCCCAAAGCTAAATCTTATCACTGAATTTTTTTAGCAAAACTGATCCTGGATGCTAGAAGGACAAGAAGATGTTTTGCCATCAAAGGGAGATGTGCAAAGTGAGGAACTGGCATATTATTTCAAAAAAAACAAAGTACACAGCCACCGTAGGATGGCTTCAGGCACCACATGTTAAGCAATTCGCAGTGAGAAACTAACTACTAAACAATATCATTTTGTTTCAGAACCCTCCTACCAAGTCTGTGCTGTCAGCCCAAGCTGAAGGCCAAATCACAGCTTTCTACTCTGAACAGAGAAGCTCATGAAGAGATGGAAATGTTTTCCTTATATATGAGTCCAGGTGATGAAGCAGTTCAAAGCGTAGCTGAAATATTAAGGAACTGGACTCATGTGGACACTCTTGGACATGTAATATTTTGGAATACATGAGATCTCTGCTATGTTGACCACACTCCAGAATAGAACCAGTGAGGGCTTTAAAACACATTATATGAAAGATCTGTAAGAAACAAAAAAAGCCCCTCCTGTTAAAGGTAATGAATCAATAGAGTTTGTGACTTTTCTGAAGCTCATCAACCAAACAGAAAAGCAGATTTTTAAAGAGGTATAGCAAATGCAGCTCAGTTTCTATTGCCCTTCTTTGAGGAGTGATTTCATTTCCATTGCAATTCACAGAATATTTGTTTGGATAATATGGAAGACTATATAAGCCATAGCCCTTTCTAACTGGTGTACTTATTGACTGAATAAGTGATTTGATAGTACTCTGAAATATTTATGAGGTGAATTTCAGTTCTGAAAAGCCATCTGTGTTCCTTTAAGTTTGTCTTAAGTTACTTTGCCTCAACTTACTGACAAAAATGAGAGACACCAATTGTAAGAAGCTGAGCTAGACTGAGCTATGTCTTGACTGTGCTGTAGCATGAGCTCTAATTTCTGATTTACCAGAATCAAGAAATATTCTGTCATTAAAAATACCACATAAACCCAAAGTAATTAGATGCAAATAAAAATTGTAGTCTAAGCCATTTGCAGAATCCCCTGTCAGTCTAACTTTCCTTAAAAAGCGTGTATGTATAACTGAGGATGTTTTATAATCCTGAGTGGATTTTACCTCAGCCTGCTATAATGTCTCATTTTTTTCCTTTACTTTAGTACAACAGTATGAATTGGAATTTTTAATGCACATATATTAAAATAAGCCTGTGCATTGGTGGTCATGGGATCTCACAGCCTTTTCAAAGTAGAGTTAGCTGAATACTGGTAAAAATCATCTATTTTAGATATTTTTAGGAATTTAATATGGTTGTATTTTTCAATGGGCAAGGGACTTTTCACTGATTGAAGCCTTCTTTAAGGAACATTTTAATACTTCTTCCATTTTTAAATTGGTTCTCCAGAAAGTATTTAATGATGGATTTGAACAGACTGAGCTAATGTATTTTTAATTCTCTCAGAGAGTTTTTAATGATCCATTTTGTGGTACCTGATGAAATGCCACGTGAAAGGCAGGCCTGGATTCCTGTGCTTCTCTCAGCCTTTATGGTCTAGGTGTAGAATGGTCTTAACTGCCCTATTTACCTCTCTTTTCTCCTTAAAACATCGTGGAAGAAAAACTCAGGATATCTATTCTATAGTGAAGATGGACTCCAAGCACTCAAATGATGATGTGCTCAAGAAAAAACTGTCGGACCAAGACAGAACGAAGCATTTCAACATTTCAAAATTCAGTTTTCTCAAAAAAGTTATAATTTCAGGTGAAAAAAAATAATTATGCTTCCTCATGATGTTTTTGGATCAAAAGAAGACTTTTTAGTGGAATTTTCCTTGCAATGTATAATGGAAATTTGACTAGCTCCCTGCAATAGTCCAAGTACATAAAATACAGGATTTTAAACTTCTTGCTGCCCTCCTGTGGGTGAAATGAACAATTACTTTAGCAACAAGGTGTGGAAAAAAACAAACTGGGAAATAACTGACTTAGTAAGAAGGTAAATTCCTGGGACCTAAATGTGAATTCTACTCCAAGAAAATTGTTAGAATCAGGCAAATCAGATTTAATCTCTGTCACACTTTTCTGTTTAATGTGGGCAACTGTTATCTGTGAAGATAAAATTAATAAAGCGTATTAAAATCCTTAGAAGAAAGCCAGACAGAAGTGCAAAACATTTTTATGGAGCACATCTAAGGTCAAAGTAGGATACTGAGAAACAATTAAAAAAACCCAAACCACCAAACCAAACTTAAAAACCTTCCCCCCCAATCCCTCCCTTCTTCCCAGGCTTAACTTCACTCCAGATTTCCCTGTCTCCTCTGCCTGAGTGGTGCAGGGGGATGGGGAATGGGTTGCAGTCACCTCATCCCATGTTGTCTCTGCCACTCCTTCCTCCTCACACTGTTCCCCTGCTCCAGCATAGGGTCCCTTCCATGGGACGCAGTTCTTCAGAAGCTTCTCCAGCATTTGTCCTTCCCATAGGCTGCAGTTCTTCATGAACTGCTCCAGTGTGGGTCTCTTCCATGGGGTACAGTCCTTCAGGAACAGATTGCTCCAGCTGGGTCCTCTGTGGGGTCAAAAGTCCTGCCAGAAAAAAACCAAACCAAAACCAAACCCCAAAAACCTACTCAAAATTAACTCAGTAATTAGTCACTTGAGCTTAATTAATCCATTGTTTATCATCTAATGTGATCAATACTTCTTCAACTAAATCAATAGCAAGTTTCCTCCTTCATTTAATTAATTTTGATCCCTTTAAACACATGCAGGTCATGTTTGTTCAGTACTGAGTCAAAATAAGATTATGATTTTATTAATAAAATGACAATGATGAAAGTCAAAAGGAAAAACAAAGTAGAACGTAAATCCACAATAATAACTCCTGAATCCTACAACATTCAAGCAATTTTGTTGCCTCTCAGTCCTCTTCTATGCTTTGCAAGATGTGCTCTGCCCTCTGCCGATTATAAGGATAAGAAGACTAGTTACTTATTTCAGTCCAGTAAGAGAATAGATTGCATTTAAGTAGTTCTTTGGCACTATGGCAACCCACTTCTGCTAATTTAAATTAATGTAAAAGGTTCACTCGGTTTACTCAGTGAACAGAATAATTTAAGGAATAGTTATCATTATATATTAATGACCAATGAAATTTAATACAACTTATTATTTCTTCCTCAGTGGTACTCGGGAGCACTGTGTTCCAAGCAGGACATATTTCTGCTCCCAGCTCTTGCAGTTGACACAGAAGGAATGTATTTCTTTCAAATTCGCACTGTTGGTACCCACATAAGTGTCCTTAATTATGCTGAGAATTTCGCATTCTCTAAAATCCTTTATCTTGCAATATCCCTATGAACTGAGGAAACTTTATTGTTTCCTATCCATAAAGAGAGATGTGGAATGGATTCATTTATCAGACAGGTGCCTACTAAGAGTGAGGCTGTACAGCTCTTTTATTTTAGTCCAGTTTGGACTGATTAAATCTGCTCTATTTGCAGATTCCTTGGTCCTTCTGCTTTTATTGATTGGTTCACTTCCTCAAGGCTTCTCAGCTGTAAGATGCCTGATGGGTTCTCAAATATATGAATATATGTGGAGCTCCTGTGTCTGGTTCATCAAGAGTGTGGCAGTGGTTTGTTTGCATGAAGTTAAAAATCAGGGTGGGCTTGGAACAGACCAGTTGCTTATCCAGACAACTTTGGCCTAGAAACATGTCAAACCCAAGATTTTCTTGCTCTCTTTCCAGGAAAACTGCATGTCAGCCAGGCCAAGGAAAGCTTCCCATACTATTTCAGATCTAGTATTTCTCCAGAACAAGAAATGCAAGCATATTAAAAAAAAAAAAAAAAAATGAAAGAGAAAAAAGTAAAGAAAACTTTTTTGAGTTTCCGCAAATGTTGTGAAATGATTCTTGCTGTAGCTGAAGTAGTTCAAATCTTAGAGGTATAAAGGTGTAGAAGTTCCCAGAGTTAGAATCATATTAAATATTTTGGGATGAGATGTCTGCACTATCATCAGTTTCTGGCATATTTACAGGTCAGGTGCTTACAGAGAATCTGGGCATTTCTGCTCCTTTGAATAAAACTTGCAGAAAGATGCAACATCAGGCTGGATCAATGGGCCAAGGCTGTTGAATGAAGTTCAAAAATGCCATATGCCAGGTCCTGCACTTTGGTCAAATCAAACCCCTGCAGCTCTACAGGATGGGGACAGAGTGTGTGGCAAGATGCCTGGTGGAAAATGATCTGGGGATGCTGGTCAACAGCAGCTGAACATGATCCAGAGTGTGCCCAGGTGGGCAAGAAGGCTGATGGCATCCTGGCTTGTATCAGAAAATGTGGCCAGCAGGACCAGGGCAGTGACTGTCCCCCTGTCCTCGGCAACGGTGAGGCCACACCTCAAATCCTGTGTCCAGTTTTGGGCTCCTCACTGTGAGAAATACATTGAGGGGCTAGAGCATGTCCAGAGAAGGCAACAGAGCTGGGGAAGGGTCTGGAGCACAAGGCCTCTGCGGAGCAGCTGAGGGAGCTGGAGAGGCTCAACCTGAAGAAAAGGGGGCTTTCTCTACAACCACCTGAATGGAGGGTGTTTCAAGGTGGAGGTTGATCTCTTCTCCCAGGTGACAAGTGACAGAACAAGAGGAAATGGCCTCAAGTTGCACAAAGGAACATTTAGATTGGATATCAGGAATGTTTTCTTGAACCAAAGGGTTGTCAAGCGTTGGAACAGGCTGCCCAGGGAAGTGGTGGAGTCACCATCCTTGGAGGGACTTAAAAGACATGTAGACCTCTCTCCTTCCCCCTTGCCTCTCCTGTCTTTCATGTATGACGTGAGAGACTGAAGTTCATTGTAGTTTCAAGAAGTTGGTATTCATGTAGATATGGCACTCAGGGACATGGTTTAGTGGTGGACTTGGCAGTGTTTTAATGGCTGAATTTGATGACCTTAAGGGTATTTTCCAACGTAAACCATTTAAAAAGAGGTGTGAAAGCAAAATACATACCTTTTTCTTATCAGTGACATAAGAGACCTCGAACATTTCTGAGAAAGGAACACAAGTAAGCCACATTTTGTTGCTGTTGTTTTTGTTTTGTTTTGTTTGTTTTGGGTTTTATTGTTTGTTTTTTTCATAAAGAATCCACTTCTTTTATACAGATGATACAGGACAGCCACAACAGAGCAGAAAGCACTTTCCAAGACTGAATATGTTCAGCGTGGAAAGCTTCCATATGAAAACCTGCCTTTCTGCGTGTTTTCCCGGGGTAAAAAGTCCCGAGGGACCCGTCCCGCTCCATCCCGCCGCGGTGCCTGCCCCGCCGGCGGCAGCGGGAGGCTCATCCCGCAGGAGGGCAGCAGGATACCGCGTTTGGCTGCGGCTCCGGCACCCGCCTCCTGGGGGAAAAAAGCTCCCTGTTCCCAAGCATTTGGGATATCTTGCGGTTTTGGGGGTATTCCAGGCTTTTTTATAAATTCTGCAGCGTGTAATAGTTTTGTGTGCAGATCGGCAGGGCAGTGTGTGCGTGTTAGTCCTGGTTAGTGATGGACTCTGTGGGTATGGGCTGATTTAGCTCGATTTGCATCCATAACTTGGGCATGTTTGGATATAGGGTTTCTTACAAATAAAGCCAACACATTTCTGCAAAATCTGCTGTTTGGGTGATTTTTAAAAGGACTTCGAGGGAAACTCTTCCCATGTTGCAGTATATTGTAATTGCAACTGCAATATTGTTGCGATTAAAAAGAATAACATTCAAAAGCGTGTTAAACCTTGTGCTTCATCAATCAAACTGATACTGAATCAGCAGAAACCGTGATGATATACATATGAGGTGATGATATGCATATAAGGTCATGAGAACTGACCTACATGTGATTCTTGCTTTCCTCCAAAACGCCTGATACTGATGACTGTCAGGAATTGGATTTCTTG
This sequence comes from Margarornis squamiger, assembly GCA_035222235.1. Taxonomy (NCBI): domain Eukaryota; kingdom Metazoa; phylum Chordata; class Aves; order Passeriformes; family Furnariidae; genus Margarornis; species Margarornis squamiger. The sequence goes on from JAWWTY010000001.1 coordinate 12,591,083, forward strand.
ATCAGACAGATGTGAGATCTGATTCACTGGGGCAAATTCAGCACTCCTGTTCCCAGGCCCGTTTTATAAACTGATTTAAGATGTTGCTGCAGCTTGCAGAAGTGAAACAGTCCATAGGAGTCAGGCTGAATCAGCCTGGAGTTTTTAGATGGTGTTACACCTGTGCCACATAAAGGAAGGACATCCCTAGAGTATGAGTCATATTCCAAGGTGCTGAGATTGTTTCTGCCCCGACAGGAGTGACCACATGGAGAGTGTCTGTGGGGCCTTTCTTCTTCTGTCCACATTCACTTTCTCCATTTTGAACTACTAGGTCATCCTTTCTGGAATTATAGTAATTTCCAGCAGTAAAATGCTGTCCTTTGAAACAAAAATCAGATTTCAAAAAATGATCCACAAATCTTCCCCTCCACCTCCTTTTATTATTTTTTTTTTTTAATTAAGTGCACATACGCTGGATTATATTTCATGTTATTGCCACATTTAATATGTTTACCAGGAAAAAAATCCTGAGCTTTTCCAGCAAGTACATGGCACATAATGTTCCCGGCTGCTCCCTTGTTCTGTCTCTCATGCTGGAAAATAGCTACAGATCTTGACTTTAGCCCTTCAGATGAAATTCTCAGTAGCATTAACATATCTAACTAAAAAAAAATAATAATTGCTTTATTTGCATAATGTTACCAAGGAGGAATGAAGTCCCTAAAGGCCTTTCAGGATCTAGCTTCTAAGGTGTATCTGCACAGAATTTAAGAGCTGTGCACAGATCATCAGACAGGTAATGATCAAGCTAATCTTGAAACAGGAAACAAGCTGGCTGAGTTCATTAGACTTAATACTTGCCTTAATGGATGCAATTAAATAGCCAGATGTATCAGGCTGGCTTTGTGCGGGGCACACTCTGGGGGAGTGCAGTTGCAGGTAAATGCCAGCTCAGAGTTCAGAGACACCTTCTCTCTGTGCTCCATTGCATTACGTGAATGGATCCTTGATTCCAGGTTTGAAGGTCCTGATTTTAACCTCTTTGCTTTGCAATTTAACTCCTACTTGTGATAAAAACATCATTCATTACAGCATTGTTGTCTTTCTTTCATTATAAACCAGCCTTTCTAGGTAGGTAATTGGAAATCATCTAGTGGAATCAGTTGGGTGAGGCATGGCTGAAAAGGAGAAGACCCACTTTCTCATCCCAGGTCCCTGCCTCCTCCAGGCTCTGTGTTCCTTTCTTTTGTCAGCCATCTTCCTTCAGTGTGTAAAGGTAAGACAGAGCCAGCACTGTCTCAGAAGTGCATGCTGGAAGGAGAACAAGTGATGGTCACAAGCTACAAGAGAAGAAATTCTAAAGGGTGCAGCAGTCAGTAGGAGGTAACAGGTTGTCTGCATCAGATATGGGAGGACAAATTATATCTAGTTTGGTCTAAATTTATAGCTTAATGGGCAGGAAATACCTGACTTCACATGAATTAGAGAATCACAGAGTCATTTATGTTGGAAAAGACCTCCAAGATCACCAAGTCCAACCTTTGCCCAATCTCCAACCCTGTCAAGTAGACCATGGTTCTAAGTGACTTGTCCTATTGTTTCTTGAACCTCCAGGGATGGTGACTCCATCGTCTCCCTGGGCAGTCTGTTCCAGTGTTTGACAACGTTTTCCATGAAGAAATTCTTCCTGATGTGCAACTTGAACGCCCCCTGGTGCAGCTTGAGGCTCTGTCCTCTTGTCCTGTCACTGGGAGAAGAGGCTGACCCTCTCCTGGCTACAACCTCCTGTCAGGTAGTTGTAGAGCTACTGCAGGTAGTTGTGAAGCCTCGCGGTATACCAAATTTACACAAATATTTTGAATAAGTGTGAATCATCAGAGTGAGTTTATCCTGGATCAGAGTTTCATATCATGTTATTCAGCTGTTTTTAATGCAGAATAAAGAATTTTTAAGTGAGAGATATTGTATTCTTGCTGCTGCTTTATTGATTGCACACCCATGCAGGGCAGCTTGTCATGATGGAAGAATCTACAGAAGCCTTAATTAGAGAACTGACAGCACATTGTAACAGACACATCTGAGATCTGTGCTCTTAGTGAAAGTAGGAAAGACCAAAGTTTTGTTCATCTACCCAGAACTTACATTTTACTATGTTTTTACACAGGCATTGCATGTATTATTTAATTATCAAGTGGACAGGCACCTGATTCTCAGCTCTTCAAACCAGATTTATTTATGCTTATGCATATTATTAGTTCATCCTTAAAACTGATCTATTAAAATGAGTATTTTTTTGAGCTTTGTTGACCAGACAACATGAAAAAAGAAAGAAAATGGAAGGAAACATATGTAAGGAAGAAACATTTAATACATGACACTGGGGCAAAGCTGACATTATAATGAGTTGTGATTAGGAGTTTCATTACGTGAAATAGTATTTGAGGGAGACAATCATGGCAAATAAATGTTATTGACTTGCTATATAGTCTTCAGTTTTCTCATCCTTTCTCTGTTGTGTTTTGGTTTTAATATGAAAGCCTAATTTTCTGCACTTGTTGCCAAATTCTTATTCCCTTATGATCAGAAAAGTAATCTCTTAAAAGCCTATTCATGTCTGAGTTAATGCAAGTTTAAGAAACTGCATATAGAGCTATATAAACCTGTTTGTGCTTTTATACAAATGAATAGCGCCCCTAAATAAATAGTACGGGGTGGTCCTTGAAATTCACTGTCTGTCGATTAACAATGTAAACGATGCTGGGGAAGGAAATGCCAGAAATTATTCTGCTAGACCTCTTAAGTTCTGAAGTGTGACTGAGAAGCAAGACAAAAGAAGCTGCAAATGAAGCCTTGAGCCCCTCCCTACCCACCCACCTGCCAGGGGCTGTGCTGAGGTGCTAATTGACATGTCAGCACCAGCAAGGGGGAGATGTACTGCGCAGATGTATTTTGGGTCTCATTCAGCCTTATTATTTTATGACTTACGAGGGAGCATCGTCATTTTTAATCTAAGGGAAAAATCCTCTCACATCTGCTGGGCATTTGTCATACGAATGAGAAAAGACAAATCTTTTCTTAGCGATAGCATGAAATCGCTTCCCCAGATTCCCTCTAGCTTTAAAAATAGCTTTGTGCTACAAACACCATCACATCAGACTTGGCATCAGTGAAATTCTATAAGAAACGAAGGAAGATTTGGTCACAAAAGGGTCACTTTTACCCCAAAGCACAATTTTCTTCATATTCTTTCTACTTTTAGTTAACAGAGAATAGGGAAAGGATAATCTCTTTCTGTGAGATAAAGATAAATAAAGAGACCTCAACCTACTCAGAACTGTAAAAAGAACAACAGGATATTTAAAAAATGAAAATCCATTTAATATTGAATATTCATCAAGTGAACACTCTGTGATACCTTTAAATATGTTCATATTGCTCATGCTAGATTATAGAAACACTTGTCCTTCAGAACAGTGCACAGATGTTTCAAACGATTCAGTTATCATCTATTTAAATGATTTTCCAAAAACATACACCCCTAAAAGAAAAAAAAAAAAAGCCAATATGAGACATGATGAGTAACATTCTACATGTTATTTTTTGTTTAGGACCAATGAAATTCGCATTTGCACCTCAAATTTGATAATTTTTTCTCAAATATTGGAGTACTCTGCTCTTATTGCAGCAGGATTATTTTTATCATTGCTTTGCAGCATGATTTTCATGGTCCAATTTAGATACATGATTTATCTGAAAATATTTTAAGATATTGGGTTAGACTTTCAAATAACAGAATCATAAAGTCATTGAACTGCCAGGTGACAAGAGACCCTAAAAGTTTCTCTGATCCAGCCTTTCATGGCAAAAGGTGCCTACATGAGATTATTTATCTCCCTGTCCTGTCACATCTTTAAAACCTGCAGTAATGGGGACTCTACCACATCCCTGGGAAGGTTGTTCCAGTGACTGACTGTTCTCAATGTATAAAAAGACTCTTATATCAAAATGAAATCTCCCCCAGTGCAACTTGTACCTGCTGTTCTTTGCCCTCTCCATGTGGGTCCTTGTGCAGAGGAAGCCTCCTTCCTCTGTGTAGCCACTCTTTAACTACTGGAATTCTGTGATGAAGCCCCCTAATGCCTTCAGTCTTTCTTCACGGGGCAGCCCTTTGATCATCTTCACTCCTTTGAACCCACTCCTTATCTGTCCTTGTCTTTTTTGAATTGCGGGGACTGGAACTGGACACAGAGCTCCAGGTATCACCTGAGTAGAGTGGGAGGATCACATCCCTGCCTCTCCTAGCAGTGTCCTTGTGGATGCAGCCCAGGATATGATTCACCTTTGTTGCTGCAGTGGTGCACTGCTGGCTCATCCTCAGCCTGTTGCCCACCAGGACCCCCCAGTCCCTTTGAGCAAGGCTGCTCCTCAGCCACACAGATCCTGACATAATGTGGGACCCATTCACGCCAGTGGAGCGACACTAATTCTCAAAGACAGACCACCAGGCCCACAAAGACTCGTTTTTCTGTCACTTTCGTTTTTATAGTAGAGGCACATTGATAAATAGTAATCATTCAGCCAGCCCTTGCCAACTAATGTTAATTACATTTAAGATTAAGTATCATGAACCATTCCTTTATTTTAATTATAACTTTAATGGAAAAATCGTGCTGGTGATTTTATTGCCGTTATTATTTACTTTAAGTCACACACTTTGATATACATTACAGCCATCTGTTTAATTTATTAATTTCCCCATGTTCCTTTTTATTATGCTTTTTTTGTTCAGTTTTGATTATCAGTTTTACTTGCCCACTGTTACTATAATCAAAGAGAGTAAGTACCACAGAAAGATTTTGGGGTTGTGATGCTCGCTGTTACACCTAACTGTTCTGATGGCCTCAAAAAAAGCATGACTGTGAAACAAAATTTGATTAATCTTTAAAAGGCCTGGGAAGATTAATTTGCCCTGGATGGGGATGCTCAGATAAGTGAACCTTTCTCTCTGCCTTAACCTACCGGCCTAACTATGGATGAATAGACAGGCATGCCTCCAGTTGCAATCCTCAGTCTGGAACCCTTGGTTTTGGCAGGTCTCTTTTTCAAGCCTCTCAAAATGCAACAAAAAAATTCTCCAAAATATGCCTGGGTAGTTGGCATCATCTTTGATACAGCACCCTTCTGTGTACAGCACTGACACAGCTTGATTCAGTTTCCAACATCTTTCCATTTCCCTAGGTCCCTATCCATCTGATATCTGGTGGCCTGGCTTCAGTGCACCTTGGGGATCGCATCAGTGCCAGAGGTTTTGGTGGCCTCATTACCATCAAAGGGTTCAGTGAGAATTCAGTTCAAGTGTGGATCATGACTGGCATATTGGGGGAAGTCTCAGCTGACCAGTTGGAAAAGCTGAGAACTGCCGTGCATCACCAGCACGGCACACAAAAATGAAACTGTAAACCTGGGATATGGCACAATATCTGCTTAGAGGACAGGTGTCTGAACTTCCACAAGGACTGCAAGTCTCTTCTGCACAGAACTGGCCTCATAACTTCCTGCATTGCTATTGCTCATTTTCATCTACTGGAAGAAATTTTTATTTTTTTAATTTTGAATTTTAAATTTTTTAATCATCTGATGTTGGCTTTCCTTTGGAAGGATCAGAATTTTGGAGGTATGTCATATTCAATAAAATTTTGACCTCTTCTTGAGATGTGAGGGGTTTTTGTTTGTTTGTTTGTTTTTTTGTTTGTTTGGTTTTTTTTTTAACTGAAGAGTAGAAAAGGCATAGTTAAAATAATGAATCCAAATTTTTGTCAATATTTACTAACTATATATAGAATTAATTTCAAATTGCAGGTAAATTAACTGCAAGAGGTTTGCAAGTCATAAATTATCTGACTCTCAAGAGTATGTGAGTATAATTATGCTCCAATAATGCTCCAAATACTCTACAATAAAAATGGTGATCTTTTATTTATGATTACGATATGAAAGGCAATTTTCAGCCCACTTTAATTCTTAGTTCAACAATTATATATATATACTCCAGCCTAAAAATACTTCTGCTGGAATGGATATTCGAACAGGAGGCAGTTTCTTGATGAGAAGTAAGAATTATCTAACAGTTTCATTTTATCAGACGTGTCTGAAGAAATATGCATTATTTTCATGCTCTTTTCAATTATATTAAATAGACAAAAATCATAACCAGGTGGGAATTTCTGTCCTGCTTTCATCTGGAAAGCTAAGATATGATTTAATTTAAGAAACTTACTGATATTACTTTTATTCTTTACTTCCTTCCTGCCAGTCTGGATATACTGACTTTTACAATGCAACATTTTATTGAGCTTGGATTTGAAATTATAGTTGTAGCTCACAAATTCCCTGCAATAAAAATTAACATCTGAGATAATACTTAGAAACCTATTAAAAGTGCGCCGTTTATATGGCACAAAATGAGCAGTAACATTCTTGGTGCCCAGGTTTTCCATCAATGTAAGAACAGGGACAGATAATGTGATGTCTTCTGGTTTTCAACTGAAGCATGTACTGAATAAAGCCATTTACTCGCCTTTGTAGCTTTGTCTGACCAGTGAAAGGGTCCCTAAAAAGATATCTGAAAATTAATTTTGTGTAATACATGGTGGGCTGGAACAGTGATCACTGCTGAGCTGCACTCCTAGGACCCTATTCCAGAGGTGCCAGAGAGCCACAGCCTTCACCTTCAGACACATCAGGCTAAAAATGTCAGAGGATGCTGGATCCTTATCTGTAAAAAGACTCTTACATTGCTTGTGTAAATATGTAAGTGAGTACTGCAATTTTTTTTGGATCTCACACTTTGATTAGGTTAACAATGAGAGCAATAATAGTATAAGTATTAAAGATAGGAATGTCAGCTTGGCATTTACATAAATTAAAGATGAAACTAAGCGGATCCAACTCAGGTGTGTTATGTTGAAGTCATTGTATAACTGCGTAATGAATGGGCTTGAGAAAGTAAGAGTTATCCCAAAGCAGACCCCTTGACTACAGAACAATATAATACACAATACAGTTTTTCAGTCTGAAGTATCTGGAATAACAAGAGGGCTTTGTTGTCACACGATGCTTATAGAATTTGTTTGCCTTGGGATAAAACATACGGGCAAACAAAAGGTGCAAAGCCTAATGGGGTAATGCTGGAGGATTGTAGTGGATAGAGGGACCCAAATCAGACGGACCTGATGCCTTGTATTGGAAATTGTCCTTGGGGTGTGTGTTTCCCACACATCCCCCCCACTGTCTGGAAGTGTGTTAGCTGATGGAGGCAGAGGCTGGGCAGACAGTGAGCAGTCTGGATAATCACAGGCCAGAGCTTCAACCTGAGCCTGTGCCTTTATTTACTAGTGCAGACATAGCCTAAGGGCCTGATTAGCTTGAAATAAGTCTCTCTGGTGTGTCGAATTTTCTAGGTGAGGGAGACCAGATGACTTTAAGAAATGCTGTGCTATTTCAGAATTGTGAGATCTTTTGTGTCTTCTCATCAACTCCATGTATTTAGTTGTTCATAAATTTTGATGACTTGTTCTGTTATGTTTCAGTTTAGATCCTCAAAGCAAGGTTGCTGCAAAATATGATATGAGGTTCGTGTGAAGTAGTGCTCTTGTGGCCTATGCGTTGTGTTGTGATGGAAGGGGATTTGATAATACAAATGGCTTTTCCAGTCTCCAGTCCCTAAACCCTCACACTGCCTGATCCAGGGCAGGTCCTTGAACCCCCATCTTAATTTATTTTACTTTTTCACTTTGACTATTTGACACATGCATATGTGCAAGACAGAACTGTCACTTTTCTTTGAGTCTGATCTGTGACCATTTTTTACAAACCTGGGAACTGATGCTGCTTCTTTTCTTGGGAGATGGTATGAGGGAGCAATTTGAGAAAGCATCACTCAAGAGGTATGTTTGAAACAAACTAATTCTGGGTAAAAAAAAAAAAAAAAAAAAGATTAGAGAGAACAATCTGAATGATTTTCAGGCTGATGATTACATGAAACTACCGTGCTCTGTCTCAGCCATTTCGCTTCAATTTTATGGGAATAGAAGTGACAATAGAAAGAGTGCAAATTGCAAGAACCAATTTTTCTGAATACTTTCAAAGGCAAACAGAAATGTCTGCAGTAATTCTTATTGCAGTGAGGAAGGGAAAAGAAAACTAAAAGACATATCTATAAAAGTGTGTAAAAATGGTCCACATTACTGGTGAATGTATTGAATTGGCATAACAATCTAATTTTCACTCCCTTGAAAGTAATTAACCCGTTAACTCATTGTGGTTATAGAGACAAGAGGAGCTAAGATTTTTAAAAACATCCCATTCTTAATGCCTTTTATTTTATTTGTATCCCCACCTTTTGATTTTATCTACAAAGCACTTAAAAAGCTTATCTGCAAAGCATTTAAGAGCTTCAGTTTCAAGGGCTTAAGTAGCCTTTCACTGGCTCTGTGCTGAAACTGAATTCATTTACTGTTGGTACCAGGCCCAGAGATATGCAGAACTTGATGTTGAGGAAACTCACTGCCTGCAAAAAAACCCAAATGGAAACCCCTTCCACTCCCAGTGTTTGTGGTAAGAGAAACTTTTGTCTGTAAAACCCCACTACCTTGCTGTCTAAACACTATTAATTACTTTTAGTGAGTCTGCCTCTGATTTGAGGCAATCTGCCTACAGAGCTTATGACCTCCTTGTGAGAATATGAACTCTGTGTATAACATGACCAAACTGCCAACTGCATTTTGGATACACCTCCTCTTACCCTCTCTGTTGTCTTACTATCTCACATCAACTGAAATCCCAAGGGGGCATCAAATAAACATGGTAATTCAGATGCAAGGATCCTAAGCAATAAGATGGCTGGTCTGGAAAAGGGGCAGGCACCAAGACACACCTGCCACTGGCAGGGACCTGTGACTCCCTGGGAGGTGTGTGAGGTGCCTGGAATGAGGGACTGAAAGCTGTGACAGTCAGTGTCTCTGACTCTAATCTATTAATTTTAATAGAAAAGTAAAAATTGATTTAGTAGGACAATGGTATTGAATATAGACAAGAAGGTCTTGTTCATCATTTAATGAAAAAAAGAAATCTCTCCAAGCAGCCTTCCCAACTCCTGCATCACTAGGATTCAATTTTATGTCCTAAGAGTATTTCCAGTTATAAGGAAGGTGTATTGTTTCTGGTAGTTGTCTTGCTCTAAGAGACAAGGAGTTTCAGCTTTCAAACACGACTAACTGGTCTGGGTCTTGGGAAGTTTCTGACTTTGCAGGACTTTAGTCACTGACCCTGACTGAACATAAGACCACTAAATCGAAATATGGTATGAAATGGAATTCAGACACCCTAGAATAATGCAGTAAACATACTTCTTGTACCTTTGAAATAATGGGAATTTTCTACTTAGTAGTTAAGGAAAAAGTTTGCCATGAACCCTCTATAAGGATTATGTTTTTTTATGTTTCTTTTGTATTACATATAAATGAAAAAAGATTTGTATTTGTATGTTTTATAAATTAAATGTGAAGTCTTGAGTATCATATTCCTTTTTCATGTTCCTTTCTCAACAGATGCTTTCAATGAGGCCCTTGTTTTTTTTATGTTCTTCAAGTGCTTATTTGCTCTGTGTTTTACTTTAACTCCATCCATTTTAAGACTGCAAAAAAATGGGAATTACTGCTAAGCAATATACTTAAAGTTTATTGTCTGTAAATTTTGTTCCTTGTCTTTTGGGTATAATAGAATTATATGTACCTTTTTGCTGATGCCTGCTGTTATCACACAGAGCTAATATATCTGCCAAAAATTGCACATTTATGCATAAGAAAATTCTTTGTTCTGGTGTTATAAGGCAGTGGAACTGACATCAAAGCCATGAAATATGGCAAAAGAAAACAAACTAGTTCTAAGCTAATTTTACTACCATAACAAATTTCAGCTACATTTATAAGATCTTATGGCATACAACATTCAGCTGAATGGGATTACCATCAGCAGCAGCTGGAGGCTCTGTCTCAGATCCCTTTCAGTATAAAGGTACAATATATATGTCCTTTGGGCCTCTGTGTTGTCTTCCTTGTACCAGTACCATTAATCTAAGTGGGTAAATATATAACATGCCCATCAAATGAAGTCACCAGGGACAAGAGCCAGACTAGGTCTTACTGAATAAACTCTCATCCTCCTCTGACTTGAAATACAGCAAAATAAACTGCAAAGGCTACTTAGGGCTTTCAGATGGGATTCATCAAACTTACTTTAGCTTGTCCAAAAAGTTAAACACCTGGTTGTAGATAGTTTTTCAGCCTGTTCAGGGCTAAAATGAATCACTGTCAAGAGGTACATGTGCCTCTGGCAGGTGATTTATCCCTTGCCAAGGTAAGTATGTGATACAGATGTGATGAAGTGCTGCTGAGAGGTTCCTGACTTTCCACAGGCTCTCAAGGGAACCCAGACAACTAATGCTCTCTCATTTTCAGTGCACCTTTAGATGTCTAAAATTAGTGAGATGAATCTCTGCCAAACTGGCTTAAGAAAAGCACAGTAATGATATTAAATTATACAGGCTAACTCTTTGCTTATGAAACCCAGAGGTAATAAGAAAATGTGATGTTCACCAAGATTTGTCTTTTGCAAGGACACTGGGCCCTGCAGGAAACTATCAAGCACCTCCAGCCTCAGAGTTTCCAGGATCACACTCTGATGAGCCAGAAATAAGCCCAGCCTCAAAACTAAAATGATTGATCTATGCAGTGCTAACAACGCACAGTGGGGTTAATGGTGCGAAATCTTTTTGATCATTGAAATGAGAAGAGAAATCTCTGTGTATTCCAACGCCATTTATTTATCATTCACAACTGTTCCATGCTCAACTGCCAAGCACAAAGTAAAGGTACGTTCCTATGCACAAAATTTGCTGAAATTAAGTGTATGTTCCTATGCACAAAATTTGCTGAAATTAGGTTAAGGGCATGATTTGCTACAGTTCATCAGAGCCAGGAAATGTGGAGTTAAGGCTGAAACCACACACTTGATGCACTGTGTTCTGCTCAGGTACTGCGACTCTCTTGAGGGTGGTTTCCTGATCGACCACAACGGCTGCACAGAGAGAGAAACAGTGAAAATGAACAACCAGTTACACATATGTAGTCCTCATCTGACTTTCAGATATTTGTTTTCTGTCCCAAGCCTTTATAATTATTTTAGCATGCTGTAAGTTTTGGTATATATCCTTTAAAAAAAAAAATATCATCCTACCTTGTCAGAGAATTCCCAAGCCCAGTCTACATGGAAGTTCAGAAAATTTTTAACAGATACTATTTATGCAACAAACTGAGATTTATTGTGCCTATGAAGCTGAAGAGACCTGCTGTGTTCTGTGCTCTGTGGTGTCAAGCATGATTTGGGACAGGTTAGACTTGTGCAGCATTCTGCTGTCAAACATGTAGTCCAGCAATATGATACAGAAGGTGATAGTTTTGTCATGGGAACAGAACCAAACTCCCTGTTTCTTCACCAGTGCAGAGAGGACTGCAGTTAAATTTCTGTGAAAGACAATAGTTGCTTCTTGTGATATTTGGGTGAAACAGCCAGTTGCCATTTTTTGAGAAAAACATTTTCATTTTGGAAAATGATGTTTTGTCAAGATTTGTTCACCATCCTTTGTTAAAATTTGTCTTTTGAGGGGGGAACCTCCTAGTTGTTTGACTCAGCATATTTTCTCTAAGTATTTTCATTTAGTTTTGATTTTTTTTTTTTAAGTGAAAAAATGGTTTGTCATTAGTATCTATATATCAGTGCTGTCATACCACTTTGAATGGCTTCTAACACATCCTTTTTCTTCAGTGTGATGTAGTTACTCTTTTCACTTTAGCCTCTGGATTTCAAGGCATGGATTCTTACAGGGAACAGTTCCCTCACCTCTACACTTGTTGAGACAAAGGGACTCATTCTTCTGGTAAGTGAATCTTCCCCTGGGCATCAGGAGAGAAGCATCCAGACAGTTTCCCCACCGAGTGGTGCTCAACTTCATTCTCCTCTACATCAGTTTGCTGCACCCCTGGTGTATCTTGCTAACAGAACTACTTACAATTCAAACCATAAAATAATTCAAACCATAAACCCATGTTGACTGAATGCTTGCTTTTCAAGTGTAAAATTCTCTCATTCTTCTGCATGTTTTTAAACCAAAGATGATGTGGAGAAATGTCCTTTACAACAACATTTTCCCACCTTTCAGTTCCCTGTAGAGATTTCTTACCAATACAATCTATTTACAATCTCTTCACGCTGGTTCTTGCCAACTGACAGTTGCTTGAAAATGTTTTCTGTGCTCTGATTTGAAATGAAACATCTGTGGTCTGACCAACTGGCTGCCACAGGACTCAGACTGACAGCTCCTGTTTCCACTTCACCTCACTGCAACACAGAGGTGCATTCGACTGATCACAGATGGTGGTGGCAGAAAATCCTGTCACCCGAGTAGGCTTTGGGAGGGAGAAGTGCAGCCTGCAGCTTCCCGTCCTTCTTCACTCCCTGGATGCACACATGGCCTTGGCCAGGGACACAGACACTGCAGCTGCATGCTGTGGATCTGGCTACAGTGGATTCTCCCTTAAACACCTCAACCTTTCTAAAATAGACAAAAAAGGCTGACATTGGCCATCTCTTGAAAACCATGGCTATTTTAACTGTTGCTTGTCTAATTGTACATGAAGTGAGGCCAAAAGCTGCCTTTTGATGTATGTTATTGCTCACAGGCTATCAATGTATATTAATTTTCTCTTTTTTTTCTTTTTTGTTGACCCACACCAGAATGTTTTAGACGGCAAGAGTGGGAAATATTAAGGAACAAAAGACAACAGACAGACACATCCACTGTTTTGGTGAAAAAAAGAGTAATGTTCTTTAACTTTTTCATGGTTAAAATAAACATTCTTGTGTTTCTCTGGAGAGGTTTAATTCCAGAAGAGTTATCCATTTATTCAAACATTCACCATCTATGGGTACTCTTTAATGTTTTTTTGTATTTTATTTCCAGTCTGATCTTAAGATTTGAGTCATAAAGATTGTGTAAAAGGTAGAAATGGCAAAGTTGATTAATGTCAAAGTACATTTATGAAAGGATGTACTTCCATGAGAGGAACAAGACACCCATTATTTTGTGGATTTCTACAGTTTATTTGATTTGGATATCTGATAGCAATAAATTCATTTTTGTTACTTTTTTTTTTTTTTTCCCTTACAAGCAGACCAGAAATGATACAATAACCTTTCCTCAAGTATATCCATGCTTCTGTTCACAAACAATCCTGAAAGCAGGATTTCAGAGGCTTCAGGAATATAAGATCCATTCTGTGACACCAGTGTTGAAGGATTTTTCCAGGTCTAATTGCAATCATTTTACTTCTTACAGAAGAGATTCTGAAGTCATGTGACTAGATGAGTTTTCTGTTTTCTTCTTTTACTATAATTTTTTTTTTTTTTTTTTTTTTAATGTAAGGTTCTAACATTAATGACTACCAAGGACAGCTTGACTGAAGTGAACCTCAAAAA
>JAWWTY010000001.1:12604757-12651654 GCA_035222235.1 Margarornis squamiger
CCCTTACAAGCAGACCAGAAATGATACAATAACCTTTCCTCAAGTATATCCAGGCTTCTGTTCACAAACAATCCTGAAAGCAGGATTTCAGAGGCTTCAGGAATATAAGATTTTTCCAGGTCTAATTGCAGTCATTTTACTTCTTACAGAAGAGATTCTGAAGTCATGTGACTGGATGAGTTTTCTGTTTTCTTCTTTTACTTTTTTTTTTTTTTTTTTTTTAATGTAAGCTTCTAACATTAATGACTACCAAGGACAGCTTGACTGAAGTGAACCTCAAAAACATAAGTAGCAGTAGACAAAGACACTCCACAATAAAGCTTTTAAAAATCATGTTTTTTTGTTTGTTTGGGGTTTGTTGTTTGTTTGTTTGTTGTTTTTTTTTTTAAAAAAAAACATTCTTATGCTTCTGTGGCCCAATTTCTGATTTTTGGTTGCTAAAGATGAGCAAGGGAAGGTAACCGAGGGCCAACTATAACATTATCTAATCACAACTAATCTCTCAGACCTGGCACAGTCTGGATTTGGTCCAGGACACAAAAAGACAAATGTTTTACTGGCAGTGATAGATGACCTCAGCTGTCAGTGGGCAGAAGGCAGACATTTCCTCTCATCCTTCTTGATTTCTTCAAATGTTTCTTTTTTGATGGCCATTAGATAATGCCATTTCACCTGAAAGGAGTGGCATGGCCCCTGACTACAGCATAAAATGGATGAAATCTTTCTGAGAATGTAATATTTAAGAAGTAGTGAAGGGAAACCAAGTCCACACTACTGACCTTTTGCTACCTGAGCCTCAGAAAGAGTTTTTTTTTTTCATTATTTCTATGAGAACTGTCTATGGATGAAGTGAAGTCCATCATCATGATTGAGATGATGCTGGTTGGGTCAAGAGAAGGAATCAGAAGGGTTTCAAACAGTGTTGAAATCTGTTTTTTTTTTATGAAAGCCACTCCATTTTCATAGTTTGTACCAGGGTCCCTATCATACTATCTATGAGTAATACCTTCTGTAGTCTTTAATGGCTTCAGAAATTCAGTACCATTCTGAAAGGGTTAATCTAGACTAAATCTATTTATTTTATTTAGTTAGTCTGGACTACAGCTGCAAAAAATATATACATAAGAAGTCTCCATGAAACTGTGACCAATGTGGATTGTTTTATTGTTTCTTTTCAACACCTTATGTTGCTTCGACAAATACAACATGGACAACCTGCCAAAATTCAAAGATCTGTCTGTGACCTTTTCTGGAGGGCCAGCTCAGGCCTGTAGACTGAATTTCTACAGGGTCATAAGTATCCTCCTCATCTTCAGCAAAGACTTGACTTCTGCTTTTTGCAGCCTCCTTCTCTTGGAGAATAAGAGAGACTGACAAAGGTGTGACAAGAAAGGATTCCATCATTGAATGCCATACTGAAAATACATATAGACATAAAGAATATTGTGGTTTTGATAGTTCACCAGTTTTTAACTTCCCAGTAGATGCTTCTAGACAGCCATTCACTTCTATCACAGTGTCTCATAAAATAAGTGCTAGCAAGATGAGAAAGACATTTTTTTCAACTCACATTTAAAATAACTTCAGAGTATTTGAGCTGGAGTACAAGATGTTGGCTGAGCTAGAAAAGCTATTAATTTATTTGGCGCTGACTGAAGGAACCCTTGATGAAGCCTGTGAACTGACACTTGAGGTGAATTTGGACCATTTCTTTCTAGGAAAGCACTTTTTTTTTTGGTGCAAAATAATGGGTGCTTTCAAATCTGATGAGGAGTTAATAGCAGATACTTAAGATCTTGGCAGTAGTTTGGTATTGTTTTCGTACTAAGAGGTTTTGTGAAATGGTTGAACTCATTTGGGAGGGCATTTCCCAGCTCTGAGCAACAATTGTAATCCATGAACCTATAAAGAATAAAAATTATCATTACAGTATTAAGAATGTGCTAAAGTGCAGGGCTGCTTAAAAATGTTTGAATAGGGACAACTACAGCTTGAAGCAGAAGTTTGGTATTTTGAAGCTTAGAAGGTTAAGATTTATACATTTAAATTGGGGTAGTTTTAATATTTAATTGTATAACTGTAGCCTCAAAGCTTTGACTTTTAGGTTAAAAAACATAAAGAAAATACTGGTTTCTTTTCTTGTGATGTAACACAATTTATTTAAATGAGTCTGGAGAAGAGAAGGTTGTGGGGAGACCTAATTGCAGCCTTCCAGTACTTGAAGAAGTCTACAAGAAAAATGGAGAGGGACTATTTTCAAGGGCATGGAGTGACAAGTCAAGGACAAATGACTTCAAAGTGAGAGTAGGTATAGATTAGATATTAGGAAAAAATTATTTACTGTGAGAGTGGTGAGGCACTGGAAAAGGTTTCCCAGAGAAGTTGTGGTTGCCCCATCCCTGGCAAGGGATGGTTCAAGGCCAGATGGGATGGGGCTTGGAGCAACCTGGTCTAGTGGAAGGTGTCCCTTTCCATGGCAGGGGAGTTGGAATGAGATGATCTTTATGGTCCTTTCCAACTCAAACCATCCTATGATTCTGTGAGTCTTATTAAGAGAAGGCTCATGATTCATGAAGTCAGAATGCCATATTCAATAATTGTTGAATCACGGCTGAAGCCATATATAGAGATACACACACACACACACACACACACGTATATATATAGGAAAAAACCCTGACATTGTTTGCAAATACACAATTTTTAATTAGACCTCATGGACCGGGTTTATTATCCAAAGATATTTGCCTTGGCTATGCCTTCAGTGAAGTACAATTAAGTATGAACTCCTTGCTGTACCGTGCTGATTGGCAAACTGGAACTATGGGAAACAGTCTCCAAATAAATCTTAAAATCACTGCAAAATTTCAGCTCAGGAAAAAGTCCTATTTGGTCGAAAACAGGAATTGATGTTTCTTACAATATTGAAAAGTCTTTTTTTTTTTTTTTCTTTCTTTCTTTTCCATTTTTTTCCTTAGCTGTATTGCATCAATGCAGCCAGAGAAGTTGTCCTATTAGTTTTCTGGAGATGTTATAATGACAATGCAAAGTTGAGTTTAGGGCTGTGTGAAAAAATATGGGATATTTCAGAAGAATATTCTGAACACAAGAAGAATATCAAATGTGGGAAACTGTGTTTTGATAAGATGACCATGTTCTTATGTAATTAAAATTTGTAACTTCTAAATTTTTGTAAAGTATTATTTTTGATTTCCCCATAGTCTTTTGATCAGTTCCAGGACATATTTTTAGTTTGTGCTACATGTATTTAAAGGAAGTATTACATGGGAAAAATTAGAGTATTACAAATGTTTGAAAATCAAAATGACAAGCATTAAAATTTTATCAGAGCTGTAACAAAAGGCAGGGGTACCTCATAGACTCACATGGGTAAGACATGAAGTGTAATCAAAACTGAAGTGTATTTAATCTCTCTTGCTGATCACTGCACAGCTTTGGCCTGTTTTCATCAAACTAATTGATAGCAAATGGAACAGATGCATGATGAGATTATATCCCCAATTTATGGCATGGCTATAAGAAAATATGTCTGTCTTTTTTTTTTTTTTTTTTCTTGCCCCCTTTGCAAGTAATGGAAATTTAGAAAATGCACTGGATTGGAATTGAAGCAATCTCTCCTGCTTGTCTAATGCACTGCAGATTTTTATTATTATTGTCCTAAGCACTTAATTTATCATCTATTTCAGAAAAAAAAAATTAAAATAGTTTTATGTTTGATGTATTTTATAATTAAATGCTTGGCATTGACACTTCTTATGTTTGTTTCTAGGCTATGATTATATATTTAACATATCTGAGTTACTGCTGTAACTAGAACAAACATAACAAACATAGCAGATCAAGGATATTGCACCCACCAGAAAAGGGAAATTATGCAAAGAAGAACTATACTGAGTTGTTATAACATCCAATGTATTTAATCTTTCATTATAATATTAATTTTTGCATACCCTTGTTTTGACAGCTGAAATAGTGTCAATACCATTTTCATAGTTGCATTTCTTACGAAAACAAGTCATTTTCAGGCAACATGCCTTCAGCGTTTTGGAGCCTTGTAGAGGAAACGTGTTTGTAGTGTGGCCATGGCAACCAGCTCCAAACAAAACGCTTAAAGGGAGCAAAATTCTACTTCTGCAAGAGCAGGGGATGGATTTGTGAACAACTATTGCCTGAAGCACGTTTTTTTCTGCGTGGCAGCCCCGGGGAGGTGGTGAGTGTTACAGCAGGAATGCCTGGGATGGAAACTTGTGAAGGATCAGGACTGCCTGCAGAGGGAAGTACCTGAGCAGGAACAGACAACACAATTCCAGCAGAAGACGCTCCCATCAAGAATGACCTGGCCTGGGGAGGAAGGAGACACGATCAAGGATAAGAAACTGTCCAGAGAGCGAGTTTTTGGGTAGGGATGAGAGATAAAGGGGAATAGGACCAGTTCTGCTGGAAGCTTGGGTTATAGCAGTAGGATCCAGGAGGGATGCTGCATGAGGAGCTAAGCAGGACAAGCAAGAATGTGCAGTGACACATTTGGGAAAGGAGCATAGGCTGAACTGGCTGAGCTGAACCTACCTGAAAATTAAGGTTTGGACCATGAGCTGGGCAGGGAGACTGAGGCTACAGTGAAAAAAAGTGAGTATTAGGGACTACAAAGGGAAGCCAAATAGCTTTGAAACACAAAGTTAGGTGAAGAACGGAGAGTGGTGCTTTGGAAGGAAAAATAAAGAAGTGATAAAGTCCAGGAAAGCAGAAACATAGAAAAGCAAGTCTGTTCACTGTGAATATTTACTCACAGGATAACCAGCCTATTGCTACAGTCTCTTACTCTGTTGTGTAGGTGGATTAAATCTGTGCACTAAAAGGTTCTATGCTGCTTAATACTCAGGTATTACAGTGCTGCTCAACAGTGGAATTTGTTTTTAATTTGCCATTAATATCAAGCTGTCACTCTCACACAGAGGGACTTTACACTGTAGAGAAGCTCTAATCTTGCAAATTCAGCTCTAAAAATGTAAGTAAACTTCAGCACTGAGGTTGCCCATGGCATATGAAAAGCCTCGAGAAGTGACTATACTGAGGCAAAAGTATTTGGCACATCTCTACTCAGTACCACTGAAACAGCTTGAACTATTCATCAAAAAAAAATCCTTCATTGCTTATTGATTGAGGTGCATTAATAGGCACTTGCCTAAAAGACAGACATAGTCCAGATTGAAAATATAGGATATTACAGTTTTAATAAGGTTACATTCCCTAGTGATTTCACATTTTTCCCCTTCTTCATGGAACCTGTCAGCTTCTGCACTCAAAGCCCTTATCCTTTCACACATTGTTATCTTTATAAAGGGGATAAGACAATATATAAATCCACTTAAGTAAAGGTCTCCCTTCATCCAGCATTACTGCTGAGATCCTTACACTGGCAGCAGTTTACCAAAGCACAGGCAAAAATCAATTTTAATTAGTATTTTTGGCTTTAATGAAAAGTGATTACAGAACTGGCATTTTAGTTAATACTGTTGAGATTTATGGTGGGGTGATGCTAATTAATTTTCTGTTGAATTGCTGTGGGCAATGAATAACTGCAATAAAATGGCAGATTTGCTGATAGCAGGGCTATATCAGCACTTCAGAGCTTCTTAACAAAAGGAAGCTTAATGGGTTGCAGGTATAATTTACATTACTTCTCATAAACTGCACATTATTGCTTCTTTTTGCAAGTATTATGAAGAGCCACCCTTTTGTATTTTATAATGAGAGCAATGTCTTTTCTCACAATTTGGTGTCAGCATAAGCAAGCCTTCTGTAGACTGTGATAATATTTTAGAACCTCTAGATAGGAAAGATTTTATCGAGTCAGAAAATTAATCTTCACTTAAATCCTTTCCTGTTATATATCGTTGTTAGTCTGTCATTAATTTTAGTGTTTATTTTAGTAGAAGATACAATTGAATAAGTCACTTGCCTTTAGACTTCAAGCAGTGTGTGTCAGAAGGACTGTAATTTATTGAGTGCTTGAACAATGCCTATTTCTGTAGGGATCTGCTTCCATGTCAAGCCTCCAGGTGCTAACCTAGAGCCTACTGGCTTTGGGAGTGTTGAACTTCATCCAATTTTCTCCAAAACCCAGTAGAACCAGCACAGTCTCACTGACTTCAAAGCAGTCATTATTTGTGAAACATATACCAGCCCCACCTGAGCCAGAAGAGAGCTCTTCATACACCCTGAATCAAATTACACCTGCTCCGTGGTGTAACTTGTGCAGTTCATGTGCAAACATAGAAACCCTGTTTTTTCCCTAGAGCTGCAGCATGGGAGGTAATGCCAGAGGACTCGTAAACAATTATGAGTATTTGTGTTACTGATCTTCAGAAGAGGTTCACCTGCCATGGGTGGGCTGGCACTGTGAGAATGGGGGATGCATTTCCTTGTAAGTGCAGGACATCATCATTTCTCACAGGGAATGGCATCTACTCCAGACTTTATGGAAATATTATAATACTATGACACCAGCACCTGCTCCTGGTGAAGGAAGTATTGCCAAAGGTATTAAGAAAGTGATCAGTAAAAGTTTCTCACGCAGTGAAAGTTCCAGCTGGCTTGTTTTTTCTGGTCAAAAGCAGAGGCAAATTCCTTTTTTAGGTTTAAACTAGCTTTAAGCTCTTTTTAGTAGGTATGAGGGAAGGTAACTTCAAACAAAAGCTAAAATTATGCCTTGAGCTCTTTGGCTTTACTGTCTGAGACCTTATAAAAAGCACTGAAAAATAAAAGTTTCAGAGGGAAATCATCTGCATTGCCATCATTTAGAAGGAATTAACATCTCACCTTCAAAGGTAGGTCCAGCTGCAGATGCCTCTCCCAGTCAATTCCCAATTCTTATAATGCATATGAAGAAATATAATGAAATTGCATCATATGCTGCTTACCACAAACTGTTTCAGAGAGAAAGACAGCACTTTTTGCGTTGAAAAGAACTAGCAAACGTGGTTGTACCTTGTCTAAGGAAGGCAGTTATTTGGTGGTAATAGTATTAAAGTTTTAATTAAAACAAAACAGTATGTGATTTAATTATGATAATTACAAGGACATATAAATACATTTTCTTATTCTTTAAGTATCAGAAAAAGTACAACAGTACAAGTGAAATTGTCTTCTAGAGCTATAAGGCATTTGTTTAGGTATTGTAGTATGTGCAATGGTAAATTCTTGGAGAGCATAGGACACCAAATATTGACATAAAATAGAATTAGGAAGGTACCTAAGCATATTGGAAAATCTTTCTGCAAGTCCTAGATTTGAAGCAGAAGCAGATGAGATATATCTTACATGAACAGTTTTTTATAGTGATGACTGGTTTTATTCTGGTTTAATAAGGAAATTACCTTTATGTGATTACTCTATGTATGCAGGCATATGTGTGTCTATTGCTACTTTCCTTAAATATCTTTAGAATCTCCTGTCCAATTTTGATCAAATCTGACAGAGGAGAAGATATTAAGTTATTAAGTTCCTACAAGTGGCTGAATAGAGACAAGAGATGCTACTTGTCTGCAATCAGTAACCCTACTGTGGAAAAGGCTCAAGCATGAGCTCACCCTTCAACAGGCATCACAGAATCACAGCAGAGAGACTTTGAGATAAAAACCCATCAGGCATCATTAGTTTTAATGCTCACAGGCTGACTTGGTTCTCCCCTCCTCCCTCCCTGCCCAAATACATGAAAATTGACTGTAGGCTGTTTTCCACTTTGTTCAAATAATATCCATTTGCAGGACAGATGACACATTAGGCGCTACATTAGTGTCCATGACTGCCACTATAATCTTGAGGGCCAGATTGTTGCTAGCTCAGGAAGGATGCACAAATGGAGAAAGATTTTATGTGCCATCCTTTCAGTATGTCCCTTGCTACAGAGAGGTAGCAAAACAGCTCTTATTTGGTCATGCAAAGCTAGTCATTGCTAGCATACCCATGGCAAAAAAAGAGAAGGAACAGGCTAGGTCCCAGCTTTCCATCCATCCTGGCTTGCCTTCAGGAGAGCACATTATTAAGCTGGTCTGAAATGAAACAGTTTTATCTTTCATCTAAAGAATACCATCAATGCATTTGTATTTGGCAGTAGAGAATCCTTCAGCAGCACAAAATACAAAGAAACTAAAGGTTGTGATGGTGCTCATGTTATAGGGATGCTCAGTCATCTTTTTCACAGGGAAAAAGCATTCATTACCATATTAGTGGGCTTTAGTAAGAGGTGTAGAGTCTAAGTGAAGTGTAAAAACTAGTCTTCCTTAGTGACTGACTAATAAGCAACTCAAAGTATTCAAATTGTCAAAGAAACCTGAAGATAAAAGACAGCCCACAGTAACATTGTCACCTAGAGCTGAATGTTAAATTCGATTACACTAACATCACTAACAAGCTTCCTAAGTACTTAAGCTACGTTTAGATGCTAGGAGATAATACAAAGCTGGTGTGCTTAATGATTTAGATCGACATCCATTACCTGATCTAGAGCTCCACATACGTGGCACCCAGTAAGCTATTTAGTTTAGCTCAAAGTATTTTAAATCTCTGGTAGGGGTTGGACTTTTAACAAACACACTATACTGGTTTTGGACAAGATAGACTTAATTTTCATCATAGCTGGTGTGGGGCTGCGTTTTGGATTTGTGCTGAAAAGAGTGTTGATATAACAGGGATGTTGTTATTATCACTGAGTAGGGCTTGCACAGAGCCAAGTCCTTTTCTGCCTCTCACACCATCTCACTATTGAGGAGGCTGGGGGTACACAAGGATTTGGGGGTAGGCATAGCTGGGACAGCTGACCCCAAAATGACCAAAGGGATATTCCGTACTTCATGGTGTCATGCTTAGCATATGAAGCTGGGGGAAGAAGAAGGAAGGGGGTTATGTGTGATGGAGCCCTGCTCCCCTGGAGCTGGCTGAACACCTGGCTGGCCATGGAAAGTGTAAATTAATTCCTTGTTTTGTTTTGCTTGTATGTGTGGCTTTTCCTTTCCCTATTAATTTGTCCTTATCTCAACCTATGAGTTTTCCAGTTTTTACTCTTCTAATTCTTGTCCCCATCCCAACACCACAGAGGGGAGCAAGTGGCTGTGTGGTCCTGTGTTGTTGGCTGGGGTTAGAATTTTTACCAGGTATTGTGATCATCAGGCTTTGCACAAGCATGTTAACCAAAAATGACAAATGTTTGACTTCCTTTGGGCTGCTTTTCCACCTTATTAGTAAACAGTTTAGTGTGCCTAACACCCCCAGAAAATCAGACTGCGTGGAGCAGCTTCCCATTCAGCTCTAAGTAGGCTGACCACTGGGGTGGTATTCACAGCAGGCTCAAGACTGTTCCCTCCACGCCCCTGTGAAACAGGCTGAAGAAGGAAATAAGTGCTGGGTGCTCATCTCATACAAAGCTGTTGAGGTTGCCAGTTGTTTTACAGCAAACCTCACCTGAAGAGACTTAAAGTTTGTCTCCCAATAGCCTTGTTGTTCCCACTGCAATGAGTCTTTAATTTAAAAAGACAGCTCTGACCACGCGTGCCTCACTGTGGTTTTTTAGTTGCTCTTTAGCCATCCTCCTCCTGTGGTGGCATTTCCCTGGCTCTGAAAAACAACATTATGTTCCAATATATTCTCTGCATGAAAAAATGCCACCCCACTTGCCAGTTTTGCTCCCCTCCAGCTGGCCATGTTTCTCCACGCCTGTCACAGTCTGCAGTTGTATGGGAACAGCCAGATTTGAAGAGGAGAAAAAACCACTTGGCATTACCTTCCATCTCAACTCCTCGTTTTCCTGATGAGCAAGTCTCTGAGAGCACCCTTTTTCTCCCCTCTAATGTACAGCACATAAAGGACCATGAGACTCTGAAGACTGAGAGATGGAAAAAAGCCTTAGCAATGAACTTAATTAGGCCTCTGCTTAAAGTGAAGCTGGTGAAAGCTGGAGGATTTAGGCACCTTGTTCCAGGCATTTGTGAGTTAGAGCCTTGGCCTGGTGAGTTCCTTCTTGCTGCCTTTATGGTGCCATTAATATAGTACCTCTGCTGAAGTCCATGAATCAGTGGTTTAATAATGGCTCTGGAGTTGAACCCTGGTGTTCCACAAGCAGGAAAACCTGTTCACTCTCTACTTTGCATTCAGCACAATGACTGCTCATACACACTTCTTTGTTTATAGCCCTTCAGCTAATTTTTGACCTATATGATTCTGTTCCTGTCTAAGCCAATTAAAATAATTCTTAGAACAGGATATCATGACACACTGATTAAATTTCTTTTTTTTTTAAATTTTCTCTTCAGCCAAAATAGCCACACTTTTTGACTTTCCTACTAATTTCATAACTCTGGTGAAGAAAACAATCCAGATTTCCTGGCAAGATGGATGCTTTACAGATTGGCCTGTTTCCAGCAGTCCTGTTGCCCTGCTACATATAGGGCCAACCTGAAGCAACATAAGTGTTTTGCATGGATACCGTGTAGCTGTGCAAAACACACTGAAGGGCCTTAGGAGAGGAACAAATTCTTGAGTGGAAATGTTCACTTTCAGTGGTAGCAGATGGTTGGTTTCACCATGTGTCATTTGCACTGTTTTGATGAGCGCACTGGAGGATAAAGAAGTTGAACCTAAACCTCTTTCCATGCTTTCTCTCTTGCTCACCTGGCTCAGAGAGAAGATCAGCAGTGCTCATGATTCTTGCAGGTGTCAGAAGCTGCTGTTCAAAGAGAATGGCAGCATCACCACCGGCAGAGGGTGACAGAGAGTGAGAGTGACAACCACCAGGCCAAAAAAAAATTAATATATATATATATTTATACTCTTTCTTAAGGAACTGGATAAGAATCGAAGATCATTAATGAAGTACATGAAAATATCACTGCACTCCAGAAATTTCTCTTCCATCTTTCTTTGGCCCCCAGCAGAGGTTCAGGTACTGCCTGAGGAACTGCATGCTTGAAGGAGTGGCCTTGATGATACCAGTCCCAAATGTGGACAGGCTTTTCCTCTCCAGGCTGACACTCTGAAACTTTGATCTGGGGTGCCAGCAGCATTTAGAAACATGGAGCTTGGAGCAGTCCCATTGGAGTATTTTTCCTCTGAACTGGACTTATGCAATGTGCACTGAGCTCCATGTTGCTGCTGAATCTACATGCTGCTGCCAATGCTAAAACACTATCCATTTCTGAGGCTAAATTAATACAAATGTTTTATGTATTTCCTACAGTTCTTCCACATATACCTCAGCTCTGTCCTCCAAATTTCAGTTCATTGACTTCCAATTGTATCAACTCGATTTTTTATTGATCTATTAAGCACATCAGGATATGGACATGAATTTCACAGAAAAAACCCCACAACCAGCATATTAAAACACACTGGGTAAAGTGTAAAAGTGTAGACGCCTTCTATGTTTGCATATTCCCTGGTCTTCAAGTCTTTATATGACTCTATGGGATCTCAAAGCAAATGTTATTTACATATATGACTTAACTTAGTTATAAATATATTAATAATTTATAGTAAGAGAACAGTAGATTGCGAACAGGTGTCAAATAACTTGAAAATGAAAACCAAAAAAGAAATTGAGTATGTAGATTATCTAAGGAAAAAACTCAGTTTTTAATTTTCAGTTTATGTCTCAACATAGTCTGGGGCAGATAGCACATGAATGTATGTGCATAATATTTAATGAGGGATTTAATTATATGAGTTCTGATTTTACCTGTGGTAATTGCAGAACTGCTACCTGTAATTTTTGGAAGAAATGGGGAGAGGTAAGAAGTAATAGGTACATCTACATGTCATGATTTATTGTGGAATGATGGAAGCTGAGTTAACTCTGAATTACTTATCTCAGGTGAAGAAGAATAAAAGTTCAACACTTCTGGTCTGGCTACCCTTGCTGAGGGTACCACACTGCTTCAGGATCCCCCAGTGCCTTCACAGGCACTCTGCAATACTCCATGCTTAGAGGCAGAAAAGAAATCTTTATGAAGTGATTCTCTGACTACTGTTTCTCAGTTGAAGGCCACAAGTACTACCCTGCACCTACTATAGGTTAAGTCATGAAGGAAGAAATGTTGGTCAGATTTTTATTATTACTGTAGTACAGATGTTTTGTGTGTTGAATAAGAGAATAAGAGTGGGCTGCGTAAGTCCTGTGTACTTACCTTTGATCTGAAATTACTCATGTTCCTCTCAGTTAAAAATATTTTGGGGAATAAGTTTGCAAGCCATCCAAAAAGAAACAGTTGTTTATAACTCTTCCAAATTTTGTATTTGTACTATGATACTGTACCAAACATGATGCAGATTTCATCTATGCAAAATACTTAATGAGACCTCACTTCAGTTTTTATTTATAAACTCAAAAGGAGTGAAAATGAAATTCTTAGCTTTGAAAATCCTTAAGCTTTGCTGTATTTCCAATGGAGATTTAGATTTTGCAGCAGAATAACAAATTAAATGAGAAAGTAATCTGATAGTAGCCTGCTCTGTTTCATCTATTTAACTTTCTATCTACCTCAGAAAGAAAGTTTAATTAGTTTATGTACATATATATTCATAGTGGTGAAGATGGCAGAATTCCTTGTATTGCCATGACATACAAAAGTGAGTTATTTAAAAATTAATGTCATTTTTTAAAGTGCATTTCTGCCCTCAGCAAGACTAGATGGCCATTGTTTAATTTTTGGTAGTAAAACTGGAGAAGAGGTTTTTCATTGCAAATTACCTTTCCTGCTCACAACAGTGCTATGAAACTGCCTAAATACAATTATTCATGGACTTTTGGCAGCAGAAAGATTTCTGGATGTAGAAGTGAGGGGGATTTTATAATCCTAGTCCTAACATTTTAAACTGATATGGGGTGTTTGCTACCAGAAAGCGCTGACTTTTAAGCAATATCAGGCAAATGTTAGATAGTGTATATCAAATTAGCTCACTGACACAGCACAGATCCTTGTGGACCAACGTCACATCACAAAACAGCACAGCACTGACTTCTCAGCAACAAAGCTAAAATCTAATGGGCATATCCATCACCTCCTAACACGTGTGGACTGGCACTCTGCCTCTGTGCTGCTTTGCTCCTGCTTGGCACAGAAACAGGCTCTCAGGTGCTGCCTGCCTCCAGAGTGCTGTTTTCCCAAGCAGATCCACGAAGCTGGTCATTTTCCCTGCATAACTGCTGCTTCATAAACACTATAAACCTGCAAATCTGTAGCTTTCCTCTGGAGGATTTTTCTAGTCCTTACAAAGAAAATCTCTCACTGCATTCTATCTCTTAGTCCCATATGGTCTGTATTCCTGCTTTATCATTTGCTGACCCTCCAGAGCCAGTAGATAAACAGAGAGGACATATATTTTCCCTTAGAACTTTTCTTATCTCCCTTGTCCCTGCTTTTATTCTCCTGTCTTCCCTGTACAAGGTGAGAGGCAGGATCTGCTGAAATTCATTTTACTGTGAAGTTCATTGAACTTTGAATTTTATACTCGTGGAAATCAACACTGCCAAAGTGTCTTTCTTGGGTAAGCTGCCCATGAAACAGCTGCACCTAATGTTATTTGCTATTTCTGATAAATATTCCTTTTATTACGAAGTCTGTGCACAATGGGAATGTGACCTACCTAAAAACAGGCAAACCTTATATACAAATTTACCTTCAAGGGTACCAGTACTATCATATCAATGATTATTAAAGCCTGAAACTTAAATATAGCCTACTGGTAAAATTAAATTTTAGTTGCAATGTGTTTTTCATGATTTCAGATTTTTTCTGCATGCACCAAGACTGTTTGAGTGTATTTCTAAGCCTCTCACTAGAATGTTGGGGCAAAGTCTCCCATAGTAGCTAAATGTACATATTTAAATAATAAATTAACATGCTTAACAAATGGAAAGGATGATCTGCGATAAGGACAAGATAAGTTTCAGTCAGAAGTTGACTGAGTGGGAGGAAATCTTTCCTTAACATCTGTTTGGCTCATTTGGATTAATTCTCTCCAATTATTCTGGGCTGTTCCTCCAGGGAGGATGAATGGGTGGAGAAGTGTGGTCCAAAATCAAAGTGATTGATCTTACGCATGCAAGGGTTTGGAAAGTCAACTCAGTGAAAGGAAGACTCATGAGGATATGACTAACTGAGCTAGATTTTCTGTGTACGGAGTGTGGAGGGAAAAATACATGTCAGATCCTTCGTCTTTCCTTGGCCACAGTAGGTGACAGTCACAGTAAGTGATGAAGTGAGGGAATATTCTCTCCCACATCCTCCTCACTGTCTCCAGGGCAGTTGCCATTAATAGGCCCGTGGCAGATCTCACAGCAGCTGGCTGCCCACATGTGTGTTTTGAAGAGGTGATTTTATATACATTCACACACCATCCTAGAGGTTATTGCTATCACTGCACATCTTTATTAGGCTTGTGCTTAAAGGATCTGCTTATAGGGTTGATACATCTCAACTTATGTGGACAAGAGACTCTACAAATACATGACAACCCCTGATCTAGGGTTTCTTGGTGGTATTCTCTTGCCCCCAGTAAAATGATCTAACTGTGCTCTCTAGGAATCTCACAGAGTACCCAGCTTCTTGTATCTCTAATCTAAATTGAATAAAAATTTGCATTATTTGCCTTTTGTTTCATAAGGGATCCAAATGAGTTTAAGTAATCCATATTCTATAGTACAAACACATTTTTACATGAAGTCCTAGAATAAAAGCTTGTAATTTAGTCAGGTGTCCATGAAGTCTCTTCCTGCTGTGTCACAAGCTTCACTCAACAGAGTCCTTTGACAAGTGAAGTGCCTTGTGGGTTCTCCAAAACAGCAGTTTTTCTAGCACACCCTCCTTCACTGAAGATGGAAGACTACTTGTATGAAAGAGCCCCAGGGTCACGTATTTGGAAACATGCACAAGCTTTCAAGGTAAAGGAGCCGTTTGTGGATTCTGTGTGTCTTGAGTGTACTGTGGGAAGTCCACCACTGCCTGTGGTAAACACCTACCACTGATGTGAATCATCATATCTGAAATGCCAGACCTCTCTGCATGAAGGAATTGGGACTCCCAGACAGCTGTTCAGTGTAATCCAGGAGAGCACTGCAGTAATTAATGAGCCAAACCCTCTTCCAGTCTCCAACTTCATTGCTTTGAACTCATCAAAATGCTTAGGGACTAATTTTACATGTGTAAATCTGGCAAGATTTGTAAAAAGTTCTTGAGGACTTTGTATGTACATATTCAGCCACTTGATTTAAGTTTTCAAAATCTGTCTAAATTCATGTAGTGGTAATGAATTATGATGAGAAGTTATTTCTTTAAAAGGGGGAGAAATAACTATATTTAAATGTGTGAATGCCTGCAGGATGGGGGTTTTTATGCTTGGTTTCTGAGTTTTAGAGAATTATTTTCATTGAAAAAGTCATTGTACAATAGACTGGAAGTTTTATGAGCATATCAAAGTCTTAAGTACTGGCAGCTATTCCATTTATTGAACAAAACATTAAGATGTATTCAATTGTCTACTGCCATAGTTCTCAGAGAACTGGGAAATAGAAGCAATACATAATTAATCTTTTGTGCTGCAGTTTTAAACAGCATATGCAATTTATTTTGTTTGGGATTTTTTTCTCTCTCCTTTTTTTTTTTTTTTTCCCCCTTTAAAGTGTAAAGTTGTACATTTCCTAAATAAACGTGAAGTCTGTGTACAAGTGAGTTTTATCAGTGGGTGGGGTTATTAGTGTTTCACTTACAACCTGCAAAATGTTTTATCATTCTACTTCAGTAAATCAAGGCAAGTTATTTCTGGAAACATGACTTTGTGGAGCAAAGGAGGAAAGTGTCTCTCTGCTTTTACCTTTCTATTTTCCATCCTAATCTCCTGGAAGGTGAGGTTTGCTCTCTGAGGAGCCCATCAGTGCTAACTCAAGTGGACAGACGGCTGCAGTGCTGTGTGAAATGTTCCATTTTTTCCTAGTATTTCCAGTCCTTGCTGGCTGAAAAAGGGAAGAAGCAGTGCCAGTTAGGATGACCATGCCAAGGGATTTGGAGCTTATGCATGTACAGCTAAATCTGATTGCCAACAATCCCGTATGAAATAAGTGAAACCAGAGACTAAACAGCTCTTTACATAGTGCTATGACAGAAATGCAGAAAACTGTGCTTGAAGAAAAGGGACTTTCTGGGAGTTAAATGGCACAGTGGATGAGGTGAACAGTACTCTCTTAATTGTATCTCCTGCACATTTGGAGATAAATCCCATGGATTGCAGCTGAAAGCTGCTTTTTTTGAATTTAGCATCTCCACGAAGGGAACAGGATTAAATCAAAGCATAATTGCATTAGAGTTACTCTTTAGTTATTTTACAATTTTTGCAAGAACTTTATGAAGGATGAATAAAATCTGAGTCAATATCCACTATGATAAAGCAAAGAGATCACTCAGAAGAAGACATACATTTAAGAATAATATCTGAGCCAAGAATATGTGGAATGTATTAATAAATACTGCTGATATTCCATCCTATCTCCAGTACCTGGCCTCCATATTGTTATTGATTTTATAGAAGAGATAATTAGTTCTGTAATAAAGGGTAACAGTATCAGCTCTTGCTGCCCAGCTTTGCCAGCGAACAGTTGAGTAGAAACTCAGCTGGACCTTTCAGCAATAGACCATCCAAAGCTGCCTGGGAAAGGTCAGATGAGCACCAAATACCAGCCTGAGTCTCACAGAAGTGGCACTAAGAACAGCACAGGATTGTGTTGTGGGGGTGAAAAGTTACTGTAGGTAGAGGAGGCTATGAATGGGTGGGAGAACTACATCGTAGAGAAAAAAATAGTGAGGAGAATAAGCACAGGAGGAGTTCACTCTTGAGACCAGAATGAGGATTTAATACCGGGAAGAATTCTTACACACATGTGTGTGTGTTTGTGTGTGTACAACTGTGTGTTAGGACAGAGGAAGTGAACAAAAAGCTATGGATAATGGAAAAATCAAATTTTAGAGGTGCTAAGCACATAAAATCTACATTTCCAACTGTAGTGCTTGTATGCATTTGGTACTTCTTTGTGCCCACAGAAAGCATTGTCTCCTACCAGAAATGCTGACCCAAGGGGGCAAGAGAAGGTAGAAATAACACAACTCTGGTGAAGAGGAAGGGGGAGACCAGGTGCGCCCAACGCTCCTCAACTTCCACCTTTGTTCAGCTGAATACAAGACCAGCAAGGTGCAACAGTGGCCAAATGCAAGTCAGTGAACCTGACTACGGCAAAGCTAAATTGATCACACAGCCAAATACCAGCGTATTTATGAGAACTATCTTATACATAGATCTTACAGTGATTTAATTATTGCTCCAGCTTTAGGGACCAGTCACTCAGAAGGGAACATGGTTCCTGCAGAATGCAGTAGTTTCTGTAACAGGGTACCATTTGTCCTTTCAATGTTGTCTGAAAAACTCATCTTTAGTCCACATTTGAGTAGGAAAACAGCTGTGGTAACTGTGTGGTTTATACTGGCAAGCAGTTACTTCTTAATGCTGATGAGGGTAGAGGTTAAAATCGAAACATCTATTCAAATTCCAGCCATCTATTATGAGGCAGAATTTATTGCTACTATATACTGTGAAATTTGACTTGGCAGCAATTACAAAAAAACGCCAACCCACAACAAAAAACAAGAACTACTGTAAGATGTGCCAACTCTTCCACAAAGAGAGAAATATCATTTGTGGAGAATACACCTACCAGAAATGTTGTGAAACGAGTCACCACCACAAGAAGGCATTAAGTAAGATTGGTGAAAAAGTTATTTAAGCTGCCAGTTATAAAACAGCTCCCTTCTACCTGGAAACGTCTATGCTGAAAACATCATACCAGGAAAGAAATCCCTAGAAAGGGATACTCTGTTACAAAGAACCAAAAGAAATAGAAGAGGAAGTGCTAATGAGGAAAGGGCTCCTTTCAGTTGTGCTTATCATATGCCTCTGCTAAGAAAAAAACAAACCCATTATATTTATACTGGCACATGCCAAGCAGAGAGAGGTGCACCTGTAGGAAGAAGGGGGAGAAGCATCCTGCATTCCCATGGTACCTGTGGGGTATGTGCTGATGGCAACTAAAGAGAAGGAACTCCTCCATGGTTCTTTTCCCCACAAGGGGCTCTCTACGTGAAAGAGCCTGAGAGGACAAAACCCCTTGAGTTAGGTACAAGGTAACAGAGTCATCTTAACACCCAACTGTCACAACTTTGTAACTGTAAACACTATTGTCTTCTTTAAATAATTATACATCTTGTTATCCACAGGATCCCTGCATCAATCTTCTTTTGGGTCAATGTGTGTTCCTAAATACAAGTCAGCCAGGAACACTGAGACTAAAGTGGTCTTCCCCATCACTAATTTTATCTTCTGTTCTGAGTGTCACTATTTATATTTTCTCTTAATTCAGTGAGTGAGAATTAGTGTTTCACAGCCATTAATAAACTTTGATTCTACTCATGTGAGAAAAGGGGTTCCTATTAATCTCTTTTTTTTTTTTTTTTTTTTTTTTTTAAATAAGATAAAACAATCAGGGCTGAGAAGGAAATTGATTATCTATTAATCTTAGATTTCCGTATGAGACTCATAACCTAACTTTTCAAGGAACTTGGCATTATTAAGCCCTTTGTGTGCACATCCATAAAGCATCATGAGGTGGGACGTCTCAGGAGGTCCAGGGTTAGAAATGCAGCTGCAGACTGCTGTCAGCATGGCTTGGTACATTAACATCTAAGGTATGTATCCCAGTGACTTCACTGTACATCAATATTACAATTATGTATCCCACCAAATCCAGTTGCAAAAGTGAGCGCTCAGCATTTTGCAAAGCTGATATCCACACTGCAAGCCAACCAACCAGAAAACGAGAAGGACTCAAGTGGTCAACACTTGTAAAAAAGTTCCTTTGAGTAATCCACCTAACATCACACAGAAACACTTAGGGTGGATATTGGTCTTTCTTATCCTGGAATCTGCTCTGTTTATAATATTCCTTTCAACAGATGAAGCGAGATTGTCCAGAATTTTGTCGACGTGACTGCATATCAATTTGTTACTCAAAGGAGATCTATTCTGCACAATTTAAAGGGAAAACTATGGAAAAAGGCTCTGAATGAGCCATTTAAAGATGCAATACAGGTAATGAGTGAATTAAGGTTACATGAGCAAACTTAATTGTAGCATTCTCTCACTTGCACCCTTGATTCTCCATCTGTTTTCAAACTTTGGCTGAGATAATTTCATTCTTTCTTTAATCCTCTCATCTGACTGGGGTATTTAATAAAGGAAGACTGTGCTGACACCCACCCATGTCTTCCTCTAAACTTACATATGATCAACAGAAAGCCACTTCGATCATGCCTTTACCTCCTAGTGACACACCAGTGAAACACTGTCTAGGTGTGGACTCTGTTAAGTGTTGGGTCATGAATGACGGCAGCTTGACTCTCACAGTCGCCATTACTATCTCCTTTTAATACTCATTCTTCCTGCATGTCAGCTAACTGGGAAAAGCTTGATGCTCTTCCAATTTGTTTACATCCTATGTGGAATATTTACTGTGGTTAGAAGTCCTGCCATTTTGAGGACAGCAAACAGCAGTGGCCTCTAAAATGCAAAAGTTACTTTTTTTGTGTTAAGACCTGTCTCTGAGGCAGGGTAGTTGAGATTCCTGTTAATAAAACCTGTGGAGTGAATTAGAGTGAAATGACACTGAGTGACTGGTGTATATGTGAGGCAGATTTATTTTAGAACAATTTGGTTGCAACAAAAAGGAGGTATGTGGCCATTTTGGTTCTTTTTTATATAAATATCATGAAGAAAATATATAAGAAAGAGAAAGAAAGAGTAAGAGTAGATAGTGGAGAGAAAGGACATCACCATCTCTGGATCCAGCAATGGCACTTGATTGTTGCAATTTTGATGTCCTTGATAAGAATAATGGCTACAATCTTGACCTGTTTGGGTTGGGGCCCCATGAAACACAGTTTGTCAGATTATATACATTAAAATTATCATGGGAACATCTAGATCCCTCCCCAGGAAGGGGATTCTTTGTGTCTTATGCAAGACTATGAGGCATGGACAGTCTTCTGATGGAGAGCTCCCAAAAAGGGTCAGGGTGTGCTCTGGGGTCCTTGTGGTCCATGGACCCTCCAGAGATATGACCACCATTTGATCCTTCTTCTTTCTGTATCTTATGGTGAAAGGGAGAAGCTGGCCTCAAAAAAGCATTACCCCACCTCTACAGGATCTGCTTCTTTCTGGAAGTTCCCCTCAGTTGGTTTGAAACAGCTTGTTTAAGACATCACATTCCTAATTGTCCTGGGTGCAATCAACCCTGGAGCAACCTAGGTAATGGTTTGGTTGCCACACGGGTGAAATTGCTTTTCCAGCATCCAGAATAAGGTACAAACTAACTTATAGTTGAGAAGCTTTTTGCTCCAACCATCTCACAGACATGAGTATCTGCTGCATTGACCAGCAATTTCAGAGGAAAATAATGACAGCAAAACCTGGGACATGCTAAAAATATACACACAGAACTGTGATTTTGTGAAGAATAATAGAATATGCCCCATGAAATGAATTTCTAGAGACCTCAGCCTCAGATTTCATATTATGAAAAGAGACTTGCCTCTTAAAATAAATACTGCTTGTTAGAAGGAGAGAGATGGATACTAGCAGAGCTAAAAGACAATTTATCACAGAAACTCACCTGACATAGAGGATAATTAAGCAATATTTGTAGACAAATTTAATCAGATGCAGGAGTTAATAACAGTATGAGTTCTTTGGATTGAAAACCAAGCCAGGCATTTTTAAATCGTTTGAAAGGAATCTAATTTTTAATCAGAGTGCAGTGGTAACTTTTTAAATCAGATGCAAATAAGTAGCTTATAAAGACATGCTGTTGTTCCATATTTGTCAGATTCTGTGGCTTCAGTTAATCTGAGGGAAATGTATTCAAGAAAGCTGCTGTAAACTTCAGTACAGGAAACAAGCAGAGTTCACTCTGTAAAGAAGCTCTGAAGGCTTTACCGACCACTACATAAAATCTTTAAATGAAGGGTGTTTAGTTTTTGGTTTTTAGTTTTTGGGCTTCTGTTGTTAAAAACAACAGGCTGTGTTGGGAAAAACAAAATCCAGGTTAATTAGAAATATTCAGAAGCTTTCATAGTAGAGTAAAAATTCCCTCAAAAGCTGAACAAGACTGTTTTTTGTTTTTTTTTTTCCTAAATCACAGCTGATCTCACTCTGTGAAAATGTTAGAAATCTTGCATGTGGAGAAGGATCACTGCCTGAGAATTTCCAGATGTTTTCTTGGTCTTCATCACTTATTTCCAAAATAAAGAAGTGATTGTTTTCTTGGTTGCAAAATTTGTTTTGTCTGTGATGTGTACATCTCTACAATTGACCAACACAATACCATCAGACATTAAACAAAATTGCACTCAAGGAACTGCAATAGGACCAAGAGATCACAGGTTTCTGGGGAGTTTCTGCATTTATTTTCTGAGGCAGATGACTGGCAGGTGATTTCTGACTTCTGCTCTATCAAGACAAGGAGCATTGACACTGTTGATGCTCCACAGATTTGAGCTCTCCAGAACTCACACAGCTCTATAGATTTATTACCTCTTACTATCAGTAGAGCATTTCCTATTGAATTCCCACTTGGTTGAGCCAATAACTTTAGCCCGAGGAAGACTTTTCTTGGGCTTGATTTTTGGGGTTGGTTTCTGGAAGAGTGCAAAGAATGGCCACCTGTCAAGATCTGTGAGGCTCTGAAGAAGCCAGCTGAGAGGGGGAGGACAGCAGCTGGGTCAGGTCAGAGAGCACCACTGATATGTGGCTGATTTGTGTGTTACTAGAACTGGGAGAATTTTTGGGAAGCAGGATTGCAGTACAGTGTTTTCCTAATACATTACACCGTATCAGGAAAAGGGAATGGGATTACAACCAGAAAGGAAATTCTGAACAAACCTGCTCTGATGCAATGGAATCTCTAATGAACGGGGTAATTAGCAATTTAGGTTGACATTCAGTCAAAAGGTTTAAATTTACCTCAGTGGCCCTTAGAAAGAAGAACTGGAACTGACTAAGAAGAATCAGTGATTTCCAATAAATTATTACTTCTTGTGGCACATTGAGAGGACATAGGTAAGCCTAAATTTTGCCTACTCTGCATTTGAGGCTTGGTAATACATTATGGCAGGGTTAGAGACTAGCAAAAAGGTTGAGCTATTTCTGCTGTAATGTTTTTTTCTAAATGTGCCCAGAAGAAACTTGGATTAAAAAACTCAATCCAGCTAAAAGGAAATGATGAACTATAGTGAAAGATAAGTCTTTGTTTCATCGACTTTAAAAAATGAAGAAGGTGGAGATTTGCCTGCATTAGGAATCAGATTATCAAGGCAGTAAAATGAGGAGCTAGGAAGAGAATAGATAAGAGTTGAAGAGACTATTAAAAGATTACAGAGTCTAGAAACTGATATAATAGAACAATGACTACACAACCTATATCTCACACTCCTAAAGCAAAGTAGGAAAACATGCAAGAAACCTTTCATGGATTTATATAATATGAGGCTACTTGTCAAAATAAAATTCTAAAAAAAAATTAATCTTATTGAAAACACTTTGCTTTCCAGGAATAAAAATTCTAAATATAGTCCTTAGGCTATGAGTGAAAGAATTTTGGATACTTCAAGAGAACAAACATACTTACAATGCCCCATGGACATGGACAATGATTAATCATTCATATATATATGACACATGTTCATATCAACATATAAATGTGTGCTATTGTTTGAAACCTTCACAAAAAAAAAAAAGTACTGCCTTAATTAAAAAAAAAAATCCTCTCAATTTTATTATGAGTGCTGTGATATATAATATATTTCTTAAAACCCAGGTTAAGGAGTCAAACGATTGCATAAAATAAGAGCAGAAGGGGAAGGAAAAAAAGATTCTAACCCTCTTGGATATAAGCAAAAAGTTGAAAGCATAAAAGGAATGCAGAGTAAAAGCTCAGAATGTCAAAATGATCCTCCTTAAATAAAAATATCTCATCACTTCAGTTCTAATATGATTATTTTTGCAGGGCTTGCCCTACTTTATTTTTAAACTTTTAGGATTAGTTATAGTGCAATCTGTTCACCCCTAGAGCCATTTTGATGACATAAAATGCAAATGAGATTAAAGTGCTTTTGTGTGTGCCTCTCTGTGACCCACTGAGGGTTTGATAGGGTGGTAGCTTTTTCGTCCCTGCTCTAGACCTGGGTTTACAGGTACTTGTTTCTCCTAAAGAGAAGGAACAAAAAAAAGGGCAGGTTGAGACATCCTTCTGACTGGATGGCTTTGGGCACAGGCACAGTACCTCCTGTCACACTGGCAGTAACCACAGACAATCTAAACCCGCCACATTCAGCACATTCCCTTTAGGTACCGACTAAAATACAGTCATTAAAGTAAAATTTTTTATTTTTTGTCTTTTGGGATATGGCATTTATCTCCCTGGTGAATGTCCTGCTTTTGTGCAGTTTTGGCATTTTCACTCTCTTTTTCCAAATGGATTCAAGGGAGGATTTTGAGACATCCCTGGTGACAAGCAGATTTGGGCACCAGCATTGTAGGCTGTGTCCATGGTCATGATTGCATCTTTTAGTGGCGATGCTATTCATAAGTAGTACACCATCAGCACAGAATCACAGAATCATAGAATATCCTCCTGAGTTGGAAGGGACCCACAAGGATCACTGAAGCCCAACTATTGGCCCTGTACAGGAAGCCCCCAAGAACCAGACCATGCCTGGCATTTTTGAGAGTTTTTGTTTTGTTTGTTTGTTTGTTTTTTTTTTTTTTTTTTTAAATGGGAGCATTTTATTAGTGCTTATTAAAGCCTAGCCCAGTCTCAGATCTCAATTTGTAGAATGAATAACACGTTTATTGGCATAAATTAATGATACATATTTGTATTAGATTTCTCTCTGATGTATTGACTAGGACTAGCCTGCTTATTCCTCCTAGCTAAGGATCTCAGAAGGTGTGGGGGTTTTTTGTTTGATTGTTGTTTTTTCATTTTTTTGTTTGTTTTCTTTCAATGGAATTACTGAACTGAGGTAAAAGAGCTTGTGAACATGTTATCTTCACAAAGCTATGCCCCTAGACTTTGTCTATCTCATAATTAAGTCCTTGTTTAGTGCTTCCATATTCCTTGAGATGGCTCAATAGTACCAATTTCATGCCGTTTATGCTTGATTAAGAACCGCTCTAAATCTTTCTGTCACATATTAACAGTGGGATGCACTAAAAGTATCTGAAAGTATCTAAAATGGCATTGCCTAAAAACACTATAGAGTTGGGTAAAGATGAATTCTTTCGTTGTCTGATGATTCTAAAAATCTTGGTAAAAAAATTTACCTGCAATAAAACCCAGTTGGTTTTATTGAATATTTTGAATGTTTTAAAATATTTAATATTCTTATATTTCTGCAGTAAAAACAGAATAGGAACTTTGAGCATGAATAAAGATTTTGAATATAGTGAACCTGAATATTGCTTTAAAACACATGAAATGAATAATTTTTCAGAGGTTCCCTTTTCTCTCCTATGAACATTTTGACAAATGAACCCAAACTTCAGAAAATAAAATTGCCACCAGATCTGCCTTTTTAATTTTCATAAATATTCCTCCAAATATTTCATCCAGCTCTGCCTGTTCCAAAAAAAAGTCTATTCCTGATCATCAGATTGTGTTCACTGTTTTCCCAACATGAAATGCATAGAAGAAGTTCACCTTTATTTACAGGCCAGGTAAAGTTCAGGACTTATGATGGAGCATGTCTTGTGGAACTGGTCCAGACTTCCTGTTTTTTCTGCAATGCAAAAATATCTACCCAGATTGGAGACTTTCCAAACAGTTATAACAATAATAGTAAAGCCTTACCTATAAAATGCAGAAGAAAGCTAGGAATAATTAAAGACTTTAAGAAAGAAGAGAGGGAACTCTTAAAATCAATTGAAATGTAAAGGAATCCTGAAAATATGAAATCTGCTTAAGTGCATGGAGCTCATTTCATCTGATATACTGTTGAGGTGAAATGCACACTACTTACAGAAAGCCCTGTTACTTTACTTCCTCCTGTACTGGGGAGGGGGCAAGGAGTGGGTGCAGAGAGCTCTTAAATAGAGTATCTTAATGGATCAGGGTCTAATTGCTAAGCCCCTGGGCTAAAACATTGCTTTTGAAGCTGACACCTCCAGATGCTGAATAAGCAAAGCTTTCTAGCAGGCCTGCATTGCAGCACAAAGCCTGGAAAAGTATATTGAAAACCTCTACAGAGTTTCTGTGAGAGATTGTTCTGGGAATATGCAGATCATGGATCTTAAATCCCCTTCCCAAAGAGTCTCTTCATTACAGGCTGTACCAGTAACACATATCAGATGCTGGAAATCACCAGACTAGCTGCCCTGTCTCTGTGGTGAATCACTGCTTAAGTTCTAGGCATTTACTTTCTGTCCAAGGATGTGCTTCATTCTTAACCTCCTTTCCTTAACTCAGGAGATTATCTTAGGCCTGTTATTCAAC
Organism: Margarornis squamiger; assembly: GCA_035222235.1. Lineage (NCBI taxonomy): Eukaryota > Metazoa > Chordata > Aves > Passeriformes > Furnariidae > Margarornis > Margarornis squamiger. Next base: position 12,630,415 of record JAWWTY010000001.1, read on the forward strand.
AACACAGTTTAGTGCTTTCTTCACTTTAATGCATCATTTTTAATAATAATCTGCATATCAGTTGCATGCCAAGAAGAGAGCAAGGCTTCAACATATGCTGAGGGTTAGTCATGTCTGTAGCCCTGGCTGGAGCTCATTGAAGAGAACGGATATACCCTGGTTTGTTGGAGAAGGTGTGGAGCTGTGATGTTGTACCACTTCTGGAGCTGGCCTAGTAAACCACCCCGACAAAGCTACGTGGGTTTATGGGTTCACATCCCAACTCACTATAATATCATCCATTCTACAGGACAAGGGCACTGAAGCTGTGCTAGACACAACTCACTTGAGTTTGGTAATATCAGGTTAAGACTGGTAAAATCCTAATTACAGACTGTTCCCCAAGCATCCTACTCTCCTCCTGCTCCTACTCTCCCCTGTCTCCCTTCCCTGCCTTCTGAGCTCAGCACAGCCTTCCATGGGCTGAGAGAGAGGGACTTACCTGAATTACACAGGAGATTTACACATATGTGCATATACATGCACTTTTTCAAATATGAGCTTGAAAAACATAGGATCATAGAATTACTTAGGATGGAAGGGATCTTAAAGATCACCTCATTCTGACCCTCCTGCCGTGGGCAGGGACACCTTCAACTATACCAGGCTGTTCAAAGCCCCATCCAACCTGGCCTGGAGCACTTCCAGGGATGGGGCATCCACGCCTTCTCTGGGTAACCTGTTCCAGTGTCTCATCACCCTCACAGGGAAGAATTTTTTCCTAATATCTAATCTAAACCTACTCATCGTCAGTTTGAAGTCATTCCCTCTTGTCCTGTCACTGCAGTCCCTTTAAATAGTCGCTCTCCATCATTCTTGTAGGCTACCATCAGGTACTGGCAGGTCACAAATAAGTCACCTTGAACCCTTCTCTTTTCCAGGCTGAACAACTCAAAGTGGTTCAGCCTTTCCTCACAGAAAAGGTGCTCTTGTCCCCTGAACATCTTTGTGGCCTTCCCCCAGACTTGGTCCAACAAGTTCATGTCCTTCCTGTGCTAAGGACCCCAGTCCCCAGTTCCGATGGGAGGAAGTCTCACTGACAGCAGTGTTCCCAAGTCTAATACTCTAAAAATCTCACTGTAGCTGACTTAGCCATTAGAGGGATTTAGGGGACAGGATGGGTCAAGATTTATATATTAGGGAGTAAAGAGTAAGTGTTGGAAAAACAAGGACAACAACAGAAGCAGGAGAATGGAGATGAGATGTTTCTCTGGCAGTGCACTGAAGAGTTGAAGCCTGGGGTAGGTGAAGCAAGTCCCAAGTGGCTGCAGTGGAGAAAAAAAGTGATAGATTTTAAAATAGTTTAATCCCTTTCTGAGAGAAGCTGCACAGCTTAGCAGGCACAGGGTGAGTGTCTCTTTTTAAAGGAGAAAGCAACACCACCTCCCCATGTCTGTCTACGTATTTTTTTTAATACAATAAGTACATGGGAAAACACCCCTAGATAAGGCATTTATAGTACAGGGGTTCCACCTCTCCAAACATGGCATGATGCTTGAAGTTTTTTTTATTACTAATTTTATTAGACTTTACAGCCTTATCAGAATGGAAATCAAAAAATGAAGTCAGGTTTTACTGTTCCTCCAGTGAATTCTTACTGTAAATAATTTCTTCATTGATAATTAATTTTCAGTAGCAACTCTTTGGCATCGTGGCATTACTAATTAAAGAAATGCAAATGTTAATACTTGTAAGTTATTCTGTACTACCTAAATATTAAGACAGATTTTTTTTTTTTTTCTGTGAAAACACTACAACACTAACCCCATGTGGATGTTGTAATGGTAAATATAAAAGATAGAAAAGAAAGGAGACAGACTTGTTTTGTTCATAGTTATATTAAAACATCACAGTAAACCTTGAAAAGTAAGCCCAAACTTGTGTGAATGTAACACACTGACTTTGCAAGTGATTTAATTTGGAATAAATCTTGCAGTGCTGTAAAGTCCGGGAAGGAACCAGAACAGTTTCTCTAGAACACTGATCAGGCAAGGATGAGGAGGAAGGATTCAAACCATTGGCAGAAGTATCAAAGGTAATAATTTCTTATTCTTATCTTAGAAAAAAACACTTCAACATCTCATCAACCAACCTAGGTATTTCCAAAATATTCTGGGTTTACCCAGAGTGTCTTAGCTCCTTTTCTCATGTTTTTCTTTCTCTTTTGCTACATAAAATACTCTTCTAGGAAGAGGGTACATCTGCTGCCAGCACTGATACTTATCTATTTTAAGTTTTGACAAGCTGAATGTAAGTGAGCTCACTACATTACAAAGTTAACAAACATCATTCCTTCAAAGGCCTATTAAGGTGATTTAGCTCAAAATAATTATACATTTTAGGAATATGCTGAATCTAACTTTGCAAAACATCACAATCAAATAGACAACTGTAACAGACTCTTTAATACAGCAATAAACCCAATTCTCAGAAAGAGGGATCCAGAAGTTCTTTTCTTCTTTCAGCCTTACTAAGAGAGACGAAAGTCCTGTTTTTCCTGTTACTGGTCATTATTAGGTGCTTTGGGAAAATCCCATCTCCTTCTGCACAGCAAAACTGTCTCTCAAAATGGTTTACTTAGTAACAGAGACTCATGTTATAGAAAAGGCTGACAGTCATTGTACAAGGTTTGTGTTCAGAAAACCAAGAACTGAGACATTCAAATGAGAAAACTCAAGCTATAACAAATAACTGTGTTTGTGAATACCAGATGCCACGGACCAAAAAATACTGCAGGTTCATTGGTGTAATAACGAATTTGGATACCTGAGCTGCAAGGTCGTATTCCTTGCTCTCACAGTGGTGTGCACCCCGGGCTTAAAAGTGATGACTTTAACCTCAAAGAGATTTAGTATCTCTATGATGTACCCTTATTTTTACGTCTGTTTTGTAGGGCAACTATGTCTGCTGCTTTTGTAAAGGATTTTGACGTCTAGTGATACAGAAAGAGGTGACTTAGCTGGGTTTATCAGTTCTTAATGTTCTTCTGTACCTTCAAGATGCAAGTGTGGAGCACAGAAATAACAGAGGAACCTTCTGGTCCTTTTGGGCAAGAATGGAAGAACGCAATCCACAGCAGTTTCTTCCTATAACAGAATTAAAGACTCAAGCACAGAGTGTTTATCTTGTTCCTATTACTACCAGTACAGCAGCATGTGGAAAGAATACTTGTATTTTTATCTCCAGATAGTGCCTTGACCGTTTGCTCCAGCCTTTCACTGGAGGCAGTGTGCATCAGGGACTTCATCACCAGCCCTGTTTTTTCTTAAGAAGCATTAAGGGGAGGTGATGAGGAGCAGAGAGGTTTCTGATGGGCCACTAGGGAAAGGAGTTACTGAGTGAAAATGTCAAGGTAAAAATTCTTGGCACAGTAATCAAGACAGGCTCTCAGGACTTTTTAAAATATGTCTTTAAATCTACTTACAGTCTGGCTGAAACCAGATTTACAGTCTATTTTTGCAGCAGCCAGTCTCCACTTAGGAAAGCTTTAGCACTGGATATGGATAGTGTACTTCAAAAGGTAGACAGAAACCTTTGAAGTGCACACAGATATACTGATGTGGAGGGTTACTCAAAAGTATAGGTTTCCTCTCACAACAAAGGTATTTAGAAATGTTAGGATCCCAAAGGTGTTCGGGTTTTCATCTGGACAAAGGTGGACAAAGCCTTAGATTTTACAACCAACTATCTTTATGTAGTTAGAAAGCCCATTTTCTATAGCTGCCTGGTTTCTGTATGTGCATAAGTGAGGGACAGAAGCCACCTATTCATATTGTGATATTTTTCCATTTAAGAATTTGTTAAAAATATCTTTGAACTTATGGGAACACAATTAGAAAATATCTGTAAGGACCAACTCCTGAATCAGCACAAATCAGTTGTGGTTAATAAAGCACCTCATTTAACACTGAGATTTTAACAACGTGCAAAATCTGCCATTCCATTACTTTCTTTTGAATAACTTTTTAGAATATTTATAGTATTTATCTGCATATTGAGCCTAACATTTTCAGTGAAGTAGATAATTTTGTAAAATATTTATGTAAGATAGCCTATCTGAAAAGGAGGAAAAGTTCCTATTCAGGCTATCCATTAACAAACCCCATTTCCTTCATTTATAGAGGGGTGGGTTTTTTTCACTTAGATGAAATAACTATCAGAAAAATAAATTCAGGTACAAGGAAATCCCCTTGCCTGTAGCAATTACAGGTAAAATTTTATTTCAGGAGAGTTTACCTAGAGATGTGTGGACAATTAGAAGGGACCTAACTGAATACATTAGAGCACTGTTGATACTGTAGAATAGTTCTGCACTGTTTGCTATTATATTTCTACTAAAAATGAGAATTTGAAATAAAAAGGGGATAGCTAGAGTATAAATAGAACTATGGAAGAGCATTTAAAAGACTACAACTTCATTTGCATTTTAATTTTTTTGGCCATAGCTCTGGCAACATGTTTAGTATAAAGTTTTGAGGTATTCCTTGCAGACTGCTTAAATCTCCCACATCTCAGATTAGTGCCTTACATGTTGGGCTGTAGCATATTCTGGGGTCTTTCTTTCCATTTATAGTAGGCCTGCAGAAGGTTTATTGCAAAAAGGTGAAGTTCGGACAAAGAGGTTTTGAAATGATTTCACCCACCTTAGGTACAATATGGTATTTTATCAGGTGATTTACTAAGAATCTACACATGTAAACAGTTTAAATTTTGTTTTGGTGTAAGCTGCTGTTAACTGTCCTACTGACCTATAGCTCTGGTGTAAAATTTTTTAATATGAGAATGCCACTTTCACTAATAACTAACACTTCACAGAAAACAAAAATTGAGTAAGTATTCCTATAATGCTAGAAAAGAGGCTTTTTATTTTTACTCCAAAATGTGACATTCACTTTGATCCTTAAAATAATCTCATATATTGTTAAGGAAGCACTGCAAATACTCTTCTACTGGCTTTATTCCCTGGATTAAGAAAAGGAAAGTAAGTACATATGTAGAAAATAAACTTGTGGATTCTTCATTATTTGTTAAGCCTGTGATAAATAAACTTTTAATAGCATTGACCTGTGTTGAGCCTGTGGTATTGCTGTGATTTTAGAAAGTAAGCAAACATATTGGAGTTGTCCTTTTCTTTTTTTTTCTTCTTGCCGCCAACCACTTTTTGCTTTCAATATAACAGGATAAGAGAAAAAAGAAGTGTAAGGAAGCTTACACACATGGAGTTAGAGCCACCAAACCAGGAGGACAGTTCTGCAGCAGTTTGCTGGGCCAAGGCTGAGCTTAAAACTGGAGTGGCTGGCAGCTCCTGGGCTTCTGCCCCGATTCAGGAATCTTCGAGCAGTTGCGGCAGCAGTTTATTCGCCTCCTTCCCCTGCCATCAGCACAGGGGACAGTGGCCAGGGCCACTTTACTCCTGGCTCTTCTCCAGCTGCTAGAGCAGCTGGCCCCTTGAGGCTGCTGGCAATCAGTGAAAATCAAATCAGCCCTGTGCTGTGAACTGGTGCTGGAGTGAACTGATGCTGGGAAAGCACAGAGTTGGTATATTGCTCCTTCTTGGCCAGAGACGTAGGTCAGCATTTTCAGACGACTGCTTTCTGTCTCAAGAGGTGTTTCAGACTGTTTTAGTGCCTTAGAAACTTCACATTTAGAAACATACATTTGGTTTTATTATAATGGAACTGGAGAGAGATTAAAAACTTATAACAGAAATCAGGTCAAAATTTCATGTAGTTTGATTCCAGTAAAATTATTCTGAATCATAATTTAATCTAAGGAGATACAAAGACAGCAATATTTACATGGGAGGATGAAACACTTTCTGGAACAAGTTTTGTAGGGGGAAGCAGGGGAGAATGTAGCCATGCATAGGCATTTTCTTGTTCTAGTGTTGGTCAAGTTTGGTTTCTTTTTCACACAATAATAAAGTAAATATACAGTCCTAGTGTCAGATCACACATACAGGACTTTGTCTCATGAAGCCAATTCTATTTTGAATTTCACTCACCTAGAATATCTGTCAGAGATCCAGTGCAGTGGCAGAGCTGATCACACCATGCTTAATAGGCAAAAACTCCAGCCCTGCCTCCCTGTCTCCCAGGGCACTTGACAGATGAGAGAGTACTTGATTCCCTTTGCCTCTTGTGTGGCTTTTCCCTCCTGCCATACTTAAAGGATAGGGAAAGATAAAAACAGTGTTTTGTATCATTCTAACTTTGCCCATTCCTGTTACACTGAGACCCTTTGCACACCCTGCTCTGTGGCATCTTCTATTGGTTCCCTGCCCTGTCTGTGTAAATCTAAGTCAACATTTTCAGTGAAAATGCTTAATAACTTCAAAGAGTTATTGTTTCTGGCTTTATCTGTGCATGGTACAGTGGAGTAAAGAATAAAGAACAGACACAGAATGACCCGACCCCAGTACTTGTATTGAAGACTATAAAGGGATGCTTGTCCAAGAAAAGGCAGTTTCTTTGGCAAACATGCTGATGCCAGGAAAACATATAAATATTAAAATCCCCAGAGACGGGGTACTTTCTAAGGAATGGTTTTCCACATCAGGTTTCAGGTGGTGAGAACCTGGTGCTTTGCCTCATGAATGTAGTGGAAGTACCAATTCACTGTGAATTGATTTAGTGGTCTTTCAGCAAATATAACTAGAGCAGCACGCATTTCACTGCACCCCCACAATTTGTTTCACTTCTTTCCATCTTTTTCACTTCCCGTGTATTGCTTCCCTGGCCCTTGCTGCTATGAGGTTTATATTTAGCAGCCCTAATTCTTTCTCTCCAGCTGAAGGTTTCCCAGTTGAGGTAAGCAGATATTCTACACATGGTGCTGCATTTTTGAGGATTGATTGGTGTGATGAAATATTGCAATTTGAAACAGTAATTTCTTTCTAACTGGTGAAGTTCAGAGGGAATCACAGGCACTTCCCATCTGCTTGCATTCCTCCAGAAACAGGCTGTCTTTCTGAGATTGGTTATTTTTCTATAGAAAGGAAAATGACCAAGTTGCCATGCACAGAAGTAGTAGCACATGCCACTGGATCCAAATGGGGAATTCTCATTACAATAATAACAAAGCAGTCCTGTGCATCTTGCCTAGGCAGATCTAATGCCTGGAGATGCTGTCTTCTCCTGAGTGCCTCGGTGAGGGAGAGGAGACCTCTGCAATGTGTTTAAGTACCCGAAGGGAGGGTGTCAGGAGGATGGAGCCAGGCTCTTCTCAGTGGTGCCACGCAAGAGGAAAAGAAGCAATGGGCACAAACTGCTGCATAGGAAGTTCCACCTGAACATGAGGAATAACCTCATCAATGTGCAGGTGACCACATACTGGAACAGTAGGTTGCTCAAAGAGGGTGTAGAGTCTCCCTCACCAGAGATGTTCCAGACCCATCTGGTCACAAGCTTGTGTAATGTGCTCTGGGATGACCCTGCTTGAGTAGGGAGGTGGGACCAGGTGATTCACTCTGGTCCCTTCCAACCTCACCCTGTCTGTGATTCTGTGATCAACACAGAATGTGACATCTATAGTTTGTACACAGACTCTATGTTTTCAATTGTATCCTGAGTCTGAAAAAACAAAAGGTTTGATTCTCTCCTTTAAAAGCTCCCATTGCACAGATTTCTTCTCCATCCACTGACAACTAAATTCCCAAATGTTTTCTATTCATCTGCCATCCTCCAGTACTGTCTATGCTGTCCTAGCAACCAGTGCCACCTTTTCTGATCTGAGCCACAAGGTTCTCATTCTAACCATGTGCTGCTGATATAGAAGTTGGCCTTTGTGCAAGCACTGATGATAGCTTTGCCACTTGCATCATGTTTTATGCATAGTACAACTGTCATGATGTACCTCATTGCAATGAAGCAAATGTCATTGTCATAGAATTCAGCTTTTTTTTTTTTTTAATCCCTTTGAGACACTGCCGCTCCTGTTAACATGCTTCTAACTACTGGAATTAAAGAACTTAGAGACAAAACAGGGCCTTGGTAGTTCTGCAGAAAAGGGGAAATTCTCCCTGTCTCAGCATTAAGGCATAGGCCAAATAGAAATATAGTATTTGGATGGGAATCCTAATCAGTTGCTTGCACAATCCAACAGTTTAATACCTTTCTGCTTCTCAGCATCACATCCACCTTATTCACAGATGCATTGCATTGAGTATCTTCCAACAGCTGAATTGGAGACATGGAAAAGGGAGAGAAAGAGAGAACCCTCAACCTCATCTTACCTCTGCCTCCCACAGAAAATTCAATACAAACATTGCATTTAGACTGCCTTGCACTGACTGCTGATTGATTACTAAATTCACTGCTGGCATCTCTGCATAAGCACATGCAGGGAAGACTCTGGCCCTCTATTTTGAAGGCTCACCCAACTGTGCATGCATAAAATTGGAACAGCAGCAGTAATTTGGCTTCCTCTGGCTCTTTCAGTTTCTTTCTGGGTAGACCTCAACTGCCTTTTAGAGAGATTTGCTGCTGCTAATTTTTTTTAACAGACCATCTGTCTCATTTTGTATTCTAGAGCATTCTTCCCTGTTTCTTGTCATATTTCCAGCAGAGGAAGAAGTTAGTTGGACTGCTCATGCTGTAGATAGTTAGCATACTGCTGTTCTGTTGCTGGTGCAGCAGAAAACAGAAAGGGTCACCCTGTCAACATTCCCTTTTTCTGGGCAGGAAGTCCTTCAGTCCACTTAGCAGGGAAAGGGTTTGACAACTTTCACAGCTCCCCCAGGTTCACTGACACTGAAGACATTGCAAACCTGCCCTGTAAAGCCTTAGGACTCAACTGGCAATGGCACAGGAAAAAGAAAAAAGGAGACAGAGATCTTTTTTATCCCCCAGAAAGAATACAACTCTTACTGTTGTCATGCCCATTTATTTGGACCACATCAAGGACAATATTTTTACTGAAGATCTCTTAGAATCATAGAAGCCATTGCCCTTGTTCTGTACTACAGGTTCTTGCAAATGGTCTCTCTCCATCCTCTTGTAGGCTCCTTTCCCTACCTGGAAGGCCACAATTAGGTCACCCCAAAGCCTGCTCTTTTCCAGGCTGATCAACCAGGCATAGCAGGGATGCAACACAATACTCTTTAAGGTGGGGAGCACAGCTGGAGAGATTTTAAACAGCACTCCTTGCTGCACCTTCAAGTCACAGGTGTCATCAAAACTGGAGATAGGCAGAAAATACTTTTATTTCTCTATGTATCTGGTTCTGACGCTCATATGCTTAACTTTTTACAGCTAAAGCAGCTAAGAAAGCTGCTTATAATACAAACCCTGTGGATTCTAAATTCCATACCAAAAAATTGAAATGTTCGATAATTTAGACAAGTGAAAACATGTAAGAAATTACTACTGATATAAGGCTATACAGTAGATTTTCCTGAATGTTTTGTATGGACTCCCCTACAGCCATTGGAGAGAAGGATGATTTTCTGGAACATGACTAATGTATTGTAGAAATCCACTTTAGAGTAGTGGTCCCTAGAAGTGTGTATTATCTTTAATCACACAGTCTAAATCACTAACACTGTTGTATATCCCTGCTGCAGTGTTCTCATTTGACCAGATAAGTCCCCCCAATAGAAACTATTGGAAGAGTCAAGAATAATCACTTAGGAAGCCATTAGAATTTGGCAAGAAAAAGAAGGCATACTGATGCTAATGGGAGTGATTAGTGCTCTAATTCATCGGTCATCAGGATTATCACATCTGTAATATCTATTTGCAGGACAGAGCCCCATCACCAGGTCACCACCCTCGGGCACTGGCCCTGATTTCTGAATGCCAATCTCATAGAATCCTGGAATAGGCTGGGTTCCAAGGTACCTTAGAGATCATCTAGTTCCAACTCAATGTGATGAGCAGGGGCACCTTCCACTAGACCAGGTTGCTCAGAGGTCCATCCAGCCTGACCTTGAACACTTCCAGGGATGGGGCATCCACAACTTCTCTGTGCAACCTGTTTCAGTGTCTCATCACCCTCACAGAGAAGAATTTTTTCCTAATATATATTCTAAACCTACTCTATGTCAGTTTGAAACTGTTCCCTCTTGTCCCATTGCATGGTCTTGCTTCTGAGGAAATTCTGAATTCACCTGACCCACTCAGAGCATCACAAGGTTTTGGAAACCACAATAAAAAGGACATGAAACTCCTACTAATAGAGGACACATGTGGCAGCAAGGCTAAAACAAGTACCACAGAGGACTGTAGTAAACCATATGTTCAGTATATGTCACGCCTGTGTGCATCATATGAAAAAAGATTCCAAAACCAGAATTACAGATCATTGCTTTGCAAATATTTGCAAACACAATGTAGGACGCACAGACAACTGGGGAATTCTTTATAGGGGCAAAGGAAAGTGTTTCTACAGGAGAAAAGGATGCTCAGAGGGGACCTTATTGCTCTACAACTATGTGAAAGGAGGGTGTAGCCAGGTGGAGGTCAGCCTCTTCTCCCAGGTAACAAGTGACAGCACGAGAGACTGTGGCCTCAAGCTGTGCCAGGGGAGGTTCAGTGCTGGACATCAGGAGGAATTTCTTCATGGAAAGGGTTATTAAACATTGGATTGGACATTTCAGAGAGGTGGTGCAGGTTTTCAAGAAACAGCAGGATGTGGCACTCAGAGCCACGGTCTAGCTGGCAAGATGGTGATCAAAGGTTGGACTCAGTGATCTTGGGGGTCTGTTCCAACCTAAATGATTCTGTGATTCTGTGATTATAGGAATACTGATATAAAACAAGTGAAACATTCACTAACTTATGCTGATCACAAACAAAAAAGGCACATAGTGCTGAAAATGACGCTTACAAATAATTTATTTTTATTGCAGGGTTGTAGGATAAAGCAAACTTTGTACTGTTTCTCTGAAATATAGGCAATGGGACAAATAACCTAGAAAGACATTAAATTTGTACCATTATGAGAGAAGGTGAACAATACCAGGTTCAAGTGTATCTGTTTGCTCCTTCTGATCAGAAGGTGCACTTCCGGAAGGGCAGTTCGTGCTGTCCAGGACATAGGTGAAACTCCAAAGGACTAAATACCACAGAACCTATAGACCTACCACAGATTCATAATTTATGCCTTTTTAAAACTTCTTCTGCTTAATTTTGTTTTTTTCTAAGAAAGATGACATCAAAAGAAAACACTTCATAATGCTGGGATTGGGCCATATAATCTCCAAACCCAAATAACCTTACAATTTATTTTGTCTTATACATCTAAATTCTCACAGTGAGAAAATTACTGGGGAGTTAGCTGGTGCCATTTATGCTGCCTAAATTATTGCCAAGGCTCTGTTTGTCACCTTATGAAACCAGAACTCCAGTTTAATCTTATTTTTCTAAATCTTTTTGGAAAGCACCAATTCAAGGAACTACCCTTTGGGTGTATTTATTTCACTGAAAAATTCAACAACTTGATAACATTGATTGAACACAATGAATACAGAAATAACCTGCTTTTCCTTCTGGGAAAAGTAGTGAAAACACAGCAACAGGTATCTTTGAAAATGTGAGTGGTATTGAGATCCCAGCTCTAAAACTATCAGACCTATAACTGAATGAACACGTTTAAATACTGTGTAGTAGAAATTTAATGCCACAGGAGAGAAATGAAGCCAGCAAGCTATTTCTCTGAGATGTAGCTAACCATAGTACCTTAAAAGCATCGATGTGTAAAACTGTTTAGCGTTCATGGGTTTTTAAGTCTTAATAGTCAGCTTGGGGTTTTAAGTCTGCTGAGGTTCTGTAGCGGAAAGTGAAGAATTAAACTGGCTGAAAACAATTCAAGGGGCAGTTTGGAGTCAATGTCTTAAAAAAAATAGGGTTAATGCTGCAGATTGGTGGTTTGTGTATCAGAGGGTGTGAGCAAAACCAAAATGCCACTTGCCCAAAGAGAGGAGGCAGTTTTGGCCTTTGTCCATTTATATAAAAACTGTAGAACTTTATCTATGAGAGGCCAGCTTTAGCTGAAACTTCACATAAACTGATTAGTGCCGTGGTCAAGAGGCACCTGGCAGACTTATCATCTCCTGAAAATACAGAGATAATTCTCTCTTCATCTACAAATGGATGCAAATTGAATGTTAAACTGGAATAGTCACTGGGGACTTTGAAAGTGAAAAAATAGATAAGAGGAAGGAAAACAAAAGTGTCTGACAGGATTTTTCATTTCTGAGCTCCAACAGTACTTCATGATGGGTAACAAAGGAACAGATGTGTAGGAATAGGTTGTTTCATGGTTGAAAAACATTAATCTCCTGGCTGGACACACTAGAGAGGAGCTGGCAACATCTCTTCCAAAGTCAAGGAAGAGGGGTCAAAAGCAGCATTGAACCAATGTGGCCACAAGAACTGGAACAGCCACAGGCAAAGAACTGGTCACCAGAGCCAATGGTCTGGTCTGAGCTTTGGGGACTGGTAGAGCCAACCAGCAAACATCCCATAAACTGCCTGAACACCACGGGGGAGCTTATTGATAGTATTATGTAGAGAGGTATTTTCTTTAACCAGGATTAACTCCAGGCTTGGAAAAACGGGGCAAGTCTCCGCTCTACATGGACTAGGCTGCTCCTGCAGAAAATATGGTCCACAGGCAATAAAGCTACAGCTCTTTTGTTAAGTGCTGGTCTTGGAGTGCAGACCAAAGCTCAGAGAGATCCACACTGTCGTGTCATGGGACAACTTGGGATAACATAAACCCAGGCACTTCTACAGCCATGGGTCTCTGCCTGTGACCCTGCTCATGCAGGTTCGTAGGCCCTTCTTCAACATGAATAAAATATAATTAAAGTAACAACACTAAGACATATTTAGGAAACACCAAAAGGTAAAGGCAAAACCCTCTAGTAATAGTAAATGATTACAGAATTATAGGTTGGATTGGGTTGGAAGGGGCCTTAAAAGTCCTCTACTTCCAACCCATGATAAAGTATTTATTTTCATAGGTATGTTATTTTCTTTCAAGTTAAATGTGGCCATGGGGAAATAATTGTCCATATACAGATACATATTTTATTAAAGTGTTATTAGTTTAGATTTGCCTGCTTTTTATCAAATTTATATCCGTGCAGATACAGTTCGCATTTTATTTACAGAAACGTATTGATTTTGCTGGTTCCTAAAAGGCACCTGGAAGACACAGTAATGGAACAGGGAGCTGTTTTTTCTTGCAGATCAATTAGCATGAATTTCATGGACTGTATAAAATGGACACAATTGCAAAGCTCAGTATATTTTTGTGGCTTCTCACACAGCAGCAGCCGCCGCCCCTGAGCCACTTAACACTGGTGACATACTTGCTGGGAATGCTAGCGAAGAAGTGAACCATCAAGCACAGCTTTTTGGCAGGCTCTTGCACAGTCTAACTGAATTAATTCCACTGATTATACCACCTGCAGTATTTGCTTGATGAAATACGAGCAGTGAAAGCTGCTGCACGTATCCCTCTTACGAATGCAGCGCTCACCAGAACCAATGTTGAGATTTGGCCATTGCCGTAGGTCAGCCAGCACTGCAGAGGTGGAGAGTCATTTGCTTAATTATTCTCCCTCATTATCTCCAGCCCTATATATGTATATTTGCATAAAAAAGTTGAATTATTCTTGTGAAATACTATCTGAGACTTTTATATTCCCTTTTTTTTTGCTTTTTACCAGACTGTTTGACCATCTTTGGTTTGCTCAATGAATATTAATTTCCATGATCTCTCTGGTGACTTTGTGTTACCAGCTTGTGATTGACCATTAAAATTGCATGGTGACATTTTGAATACTTGGCCACATGGCAGACTTTGATAACTTTGTGACCAAAATAATAGAAAAATGAGATTTTACAATTGAATTCTCCAACTTGACAGCTGCTATAAACATTTCTAAACACTGATCAGAGGAAAACTTCTGGCGATGCCATTAGATTTTCTACTGAATTGTGTATTTTTATAAGTTTCTGATTTTTTTTCATATCTTTGAGTGAAATTAAAAATAAAAGACAGACTCTTTTCTTCATTTAAGAAAAAGGAAAATAAAATCCCCAGTCCTTAAAATTCTTGGGGGAAACGCATCCATTTAATGCAAATTGTGGTTCCTTCTGCTGCTTGTTTTCTTCTATGAAGTGATCACTTCATACAAATCATATCTCCCTTCGTACACTATGAACAAGACTTGAGTATCAGCTCAGCAAATGGGAAGACTGCAATATTTGAGAGGAAATAGAGAGACAGGGAATTCAGCTGTCTGAATTCCAAAAAATCTCCCAAAACAAAACCAAAATCCATCAATGTTGGAAAAACAAATAGGAACTGCTAAGCCAGAATTTTCTAAAATAAATTCAGTACTTAGATTTTAACACCACAGTTTTTTTTTTTTTTTCTAATAATTTAGTATCTTTGACAGTGATATTATATATATTTTGCTTTCACAATCCTGTGACTAGCATTTAGCAAATGAAGTGGTTTACTTTTAATAGCATTTATTGATTATAACTCAGATCTGAGAACAAAAGAGAAGATATAAGTCTATTTGGATATGTATAAATTTCTTGAAGCAGAAGCTAGGAGACTTTTGTTGTGCTGCCAGATCTGTGTGTTTTCTCTGCACTCATTCACATAGACAATCTTTGTGTGTTTATTGCTGGGGGATGTAAAGCCACATCCATGACCTTCTCAGGGCAACACGGACTTTCTCATCCCACCTGTCAAATGCTTCACTTTATGTTGATACCTGGTCAAAAAAGCACAGTTATGTACATAGAATTATAGAATGCTTTGGGTTTGAAGAGACCTTAAAGATGATCTAGTTTCCATCTTTCACTAGAGCAGGTTGCTCAGAGCCCCATCCAGCCTGGCCTTGAACACTTCCAGGGATGGGGCACCCACAGCTTCTCTGGGAAACCTGTGCCAGTGCCTCACTAACCTCACAGTAAAGAATTTCCTCCTAATATCTAATCTAAACCCACTCCTTGTCAGTTTGAAGCCATTCCCCTTTGTCCTGTCACTCCAGCCCCTTGTAAATAGTCACTCTCCATCTTTCTTGTAGGGTCCCTTCAGGTACTAGAAAGCCACAAATAGGTCACCCTGAACCCTTCTCTTTTCTGGGCTGAACAAATGCAACTCTCTCAGCCTTTCCTCACAGGAGAGGTGATCCATCCCTCTAATCACCTTGGCCTGTAACAGTAGCATCATATTTAAATAATATTAATGCCATATAAAATGAATACTTATTAGTTATTTCACAGTTTTATCTTTTCTGAGAAACAACAGAGCAGAATAGTTTAATAATCCATTTTTTGAACATTTTTATGTCTATAAAACAGGGTCACAGGTTGCTCATATGTCAAAGTGATGCTTTATTCATCATTATCTATACTCTATACAGGCCTATTTAGTCTTGATTTCATCAGATCAAGAGGATGCCATTGTTTGTCCCAATTTTATTTACTTGCTTCTTTTTTCTTTTTTTTTTTTTTTCCAAATTGGGCACGAACAATATGCAGAATTTTTGCTACCTTTACTCAAACAACAATCTCTGACACATGACATTTTAAGGCATGTCTCCCACATTTCTGCTGAGCGCAACTAAGACTTTTGAGGGTGCAAATTGGGCAAAAAAAGTATTTTAAATCCAAATTTTATTTTACCCTGTTTAGCTGAAGGTGTTTTCCATTCCTTCCTCCTCTTCCTCATCTCAGTCATGTGATCTTCACAGTCCACTTTTCCAAATCTTTCTCAAAAAATATTCTCATCCTTAACACATATGAATTACACATTTGAGTATTGGTGTGATGGGAAGCATTAAATTAGCAAAATAAGGAGGTTGAAATGCTCATTTCTCCCTAGAATTTACCAAAGCTTAACATTCCTAAATCCAGAAAAATTTTTACACTTACGTTTTTTGATATCCATGATATCAGTCTTTCCCCTTGCTTGGCCTGAGTAGAGCATTATGCTTGCTAATTTTGGTACAGAAATAGCTGTCAAATAAACATTTCACTTCTAAAATTTTGTTGATTAGTTTGGCATTTGGGGCAAAAATACTTCCTTGTTATGAAAAGACACCTAGAATATTTTATTCTGAGACAAGTCACACGAGCATTGCCTTGCTTTTTGCCATTTGACTGGCAAGGAAAATGCTTTGGTATGAAGTAGGAGAGACCTTTGTATCTAGTTTCCTATTTTATCTATTTTAATTTCACTGACTTATAAGTCAACATTTTTAAAGGGCTGGTGGTTTGTTTAGTTTTTTTAAGCCAGCTTTGATAGTTGAAAAAGCACCAGATATGTCTGATCAAAGACATTCTTATGGAGGGTGGTATTAAAAAGTCAGTAAGTTTAGTTTCCTTTCTAGTGTTGTATTTCTTCAGAGCAAGCAATAATATGGGCTTTCACATTGAAGTTTTTTTTGAGAAAGGAAAAGAAAACTTTTAAATAGCCCTTGTTCTTTATTCTTATGGATTTACAGCCAAGATAGGAGGTGTCTAAAAGAAGGTCAAAGTAACATTCTGGAAGTGTAACTGAACAGCATATTATATCTAATAAAAGCTTTATATAATTATAATAATATTGGAGCACAATCAATGAGTTTGATACACTAATTTTATTCTTCTCCAAAAGCAGTAGTTCCTCTGATAATAAATTAGCACAAGCTCACTACAGCTGAAAAGTAACTGGGTATTTCAGGATTCGATGGTTTTTTTCTTCTATTCTACTGTCTTATATTATTTGAGTCTGATGGCATAGGATTAGCAGCGGAATTCCTAACAAAACACACTTTCTCTATCTACTTAGTTTCACAATGCTGCATTTTTAAGGAGATTATTTCATATTAGTGGAATAAATATTATTGAGATTTATATTTTAATGAAAATACTTAGTTTAGGCATAGGGGAAAATACCTAAAAATACTAAAATCTGGTTCTTATGATGGCAGTGGGGCAGAGAGAAGGAAGGAAAACTATTGCATATAAGGAGTTAAAGGAAACTTCTTGGGTGTTTAGATATTCCTTGTCCTGGCCCTGGCTGTACAATTAAGTTCCTTGAAAGTGGTTTTACTTTGCAAGAATGTTTAAAGTGTAGTATATTGGCCCAGCGATTGCTACGCAATGTCTTGCACTTGATTTTTTTTTCTTTTAAATTCTGTCCAAATTTTGCACGTGTGAACGAAAGAATTATAACTAAAAAAGAAATCAGTTCAGTATAATTATTTGCCTTTGGAATTTAGAATAAGAATGTATCACAATACTTACACACATCCTTTAATACATTTTAAAAAATGATTGTGGACGTTCCTAATTTTATAGGTGTATCATTAATATACTGCTCTCAATTTATGCCCCCCATTTCCTCTCCCTTTTTCACCACAAGATTGTTTAGGAGAGCTCCCAAATTAATGGTTTGTTTCAACGTGATGAGTTAACCCACTCTGAACAGTCTATGGATCTCATTATTCAACTTTGGATAGCACAGCACAGCTGTCAATCTTAGACTGACAGCTGAATTTGCTGATTTAAGGTCAACTTCTTCTCAATCCGCAGAAAAAAATCCCCAAGACTTTTTCTTATCTCACTCCATTTATATTGTTCAGTCTCAGCCTGTTCTACTTGACACAGTCCAGCCTAAGTCCTGATCAGCAGCTACAGAATAGACCTTACTGATAAAAATGGAGACAGTTTCACCTGGGGAAAGGTTTTGTTTGTTTCTCATGTATTTGAGGAAAAAAAAATAAATTAATCCCTTCTGGGTAGGTACTGCTCTTCTCTCAGGGGTTTCACTTGGTTAGAGAGTGTTGGGTTGCAAACATGTAGAGCTTTATCCCTCCCTGGCTATTCGCACCTTGCAGCCAACAACATTTGTAGCCCTATTTTGCTGAAAGCTAGGGAAGTCAACTAGTGTGATTTCTGATAATCCAGGAGGTGAGACAGAAAGCACAGACTTTTCACTGCCTGCTCTCCTTGATGGATTGCTGTGTCCCAGGAGAGAATGTGTACATAAATACTCCTTTGGTTTTGTGGCCTTGCTGTCAATTCTTCCTGTGCTTTCATTTATGACTTGACACAGGCGCTAGCTAGAAATCAGAACTCCCCCTCTTCTATGAATCTACCTATAATTATATCCAAGATAATAAATTCAAAATGCTCCATCATTCTACTTTCCACCCCCACACCTGTGGTCTCAAACTGAGCTTTAAAGTATTTCCAGGGGTCCAAAGGAACATATGTAATGGATTTTATTTTCATCTGAAAGCCATGCCAATTCCTCCCAGGAAGCAAAAGGAGCATGAGAAGGTGGAAAGAAACATCTGAAGAGAACCTCTCCCCTCCAAAGGGCTCTGGCACTCCAAGCCCTCAGAGGATCTGGACCAAAACTGCACCTGGATTTTCACTGTCAGACCCTGAACTCAAAGACCTGGGCTGAGATTTTCAGAAGTGCTCAATAACTCTGAAAGTGCTAGAAAGGGCTTGGATTTCTACAAAGTGCTGAGTGCCATTCCTTCGAAAATCAATTGCCTCTACAGTGCTTCAAGCCAGGCATATAAAACATAAGAACTCCAAATCACTAGCTGGTCTTAAAGAGTCTTGGCTCCAAAGCCTGCCAAGTCAGCACCTTCTTTGCCTACTTGTAAAAGCAGCCAAAGAAAGGAAATAGATGAGCCATCAGCTCTGAGCATAATTTCTACTGATTCAGTTCTTAGTTCATGAGTTAGCTGGAAGGGAAAAAGGGAGGCATATGAAGAGAATGTTTTAGTTCTCATAAGACGATATCCAAATGCCTTTAAAACAATAAACAAAGTGCTTGTTAGAGGAGTAGCTACTTCTTCTGCACACTTATAAGGAAAAGGAATTAGTTAAATTTTAGTTACTAAACACATAAACCCAGTATATTAATTAAGTGGTTTCCAGTTGCACTAAATGATGCATCAGCATTTTTTCTTTTTTTTTTTTTTTATGTCTTATTTCACTGATGACAGCTAGTAATGGGCTTTCAGGCTCAATGTAGGCTCCAAACACTGGGAGTAGCAGATTGGGAAAAGCAGCCAAGAAAAATTTGACATTAAAAAGCAGAGCTCTGCCCATAATTATGTTAAAAGTCAAGTTTGCAACTGCAAGTGGATGGTCCAGGCAGCAAAGTGAATGTGGCAAAACCTATAACCTGAGACACTGGGAACTGAGATTCTGCTATAAACGAGAACATAATCCCAGGCTTCCCTGGACTAAAGCAGGTGCTCCAAATCAAACTTGTAGTGTCTGGCTGAGAGGGGTGGAGGACTAACTTGCCCAGGCTCCCAGTGAATGTGGAAGCTATACAAGTTGGATGTGAAAATCAAAGGAGACGCGACTTTGCATGTCAGATCATCCCCACCTCATTGCACAGGCTAAAATAACTTGGTAACTCAGTTTACTCTGGCACACCAGAGGACAGTGCATTTCTCTAGTTCTATCTTAATGATTATTCACAAAAGAGACTTGCTGCTCTCTCTCTAACATGCGGTACAAACAGTTTTTAAAATGTTCATGTACATACCTGTCAGAGAAACTTTCCTTTGGCAAGGAATCTTGCCTTTTGTTGTTGTTGTTGTTTGGGTTTTTTTACTGTTGATTAGTTGGTTCGTTGGTTTGTTTTTTTTTTTTTTTTTTTGTTCTGCAACCCAAGTGAAGCCTTAAAAGATGTTCTTCAACAAACTCCCTAGCTGACATTGAACCCAGAAGTCAAGAGCAACTCTTGCCTAACTTCCCTCCCTCCACAAGGATTTGGAGTTACCCAGGCAGAGTAGAGGCAAACTTCTCATCATGCAGAAATATGTTGGTACAATTGCCACACCTCAGCCTGGAGACACATCTGGGCATCAGAGCTCCCTCAGCTTCTGCTTGCTCCTGACACACTGCTCCAAATCAGAGTTTTAATCCCTACGTCTTTAGATAATTTGGACTTTCAACCTTTCATTTTGTTTCCAGTCTCTGAGTTAGTTACCTGGGACCCCAGCAAGGAGTTGGTTCTTTTTCTGTGACAGATGGGTATCTCTTGCATTTCTTTATTTTCTCCCCTGGTTGTTTCACCAGAATTTTGGACCACTGGGGAATTCTTGTCTGAGGCTGTCCAACTTTTCCTCACTTTTCCACAAACAGAGTCTGGCTGACATGCAGGAAAATGGGTCTGCCAGGCAATACAGCCCTGTTTAGGCACTTGGGGCTCAAATCCACAGCAGAATGACTAAGTATGTATCTAATTAAATTAAACAATTTGTGCTTGGAAGGAGGAGTATTTGAAGTCCAATTCCATTTGATGGACATGTGGCTTGGAACTATTGGGTCATAAATACATCGACAGCTGGTGACAGCACTTAGTGTGACTACTTTTTAAAAAATAGCTTACTCATTGGCAGATTTTTTCCTTTACCAGAGGTAATTCAAACCTACAGATTTCAGGAGAGCAGTCCGGACAATACCAAAAGAGAAGCTCTGTGGGGTCATTCTGCCAGTTGTTGCTCTTTATTGACTTCCGTCTGTATGTGTTTTTGGTTGACTTTTTTCACTGCACAATCTGAAGAGCCGATTCCAAATTTTCTGGAAACAGAAACAAAATGAAAACTAATCATAACTGCAGCTCCGTGGCTTGAACAGGTCCTAGGAGGTGGCAGGAAACTGGGTGCTGGTCATCGTTACTTCCGTGGGTGTGGTGTTTTTACTTGAAACAATCAGATTTTGTGATTATTGCCTTGGGGCATCTATAAGGCCACAGTAATGTAAATTCTGTATTCCCTTTGTTCCTTCAATAGCCTGTCTAACTGTAAACCCAGTAAGTTTTTCTTCTTTCTGCTGTATGACTGCTTCTTAAAATAATTTAGACCATGGAAATCTAGACTCACTGATCTAATAGCTTTCTCTGTCTCTCTGCATTCTATAATCTGACATGTGCCAGAAACCCCTCAATTAACAATAGAAGCTGAATTATATAACCATGTTGAAACAACAAAGCACATTTTATGTGGATAGGGAGATCAATTTGTTTCAATAGTAAACAGAAATTTTTAGCTCATGGTCTTGGTTTTATAAAACATAATTTCGGAAAGAAAGGGCAAGATTTCCTGGACTTTCTAAAAAGAAAGAAAGAAAGAAAGAAACAAACAAACAAAACACAAAAAAAAACCAACACACACAAAACCCCTCCCCAAGCAGAACAACATTTGGA
>JAWWTY010000001.1:12651664-12709797 GCA_035222235.1 Margarornis squamiger
AGAAAGAAAGAAAGAAAGAAAGAAAGAAAGAAAGAAAGAGAGAAAGAAAGAAAGAAAGAGAGAAAACACAAAAAAAAAAACACACAAAAAAACCCCCCAAAAAAAAACCCATAAAAAAAAACCCCAAACCCCCTCCAGAAAGTTTCAAGGCTTGTTCTTTCCCTAGAAGTACAACAAATTATTTCAAGTTGGTAGCTTGCATTTAATGGGATTAAAAAAAAAAAAAAAAAGAACAAGTTCTGTCCTCACAATATGGATGAAATACACTGAAAAAGGTTTGTAATCAGCTTAGGATGGGGAAATACAAATATCAAGTCAATGACCTGCAGAAGCACAAGGAAGCAGTAGTTTGATGCAATCCAAACTTCAGTGCACTGTTAGTCACTACACCAGGACAGGCTGGGGTCTGCCACAATACATCATGAGGGCAACCACCTGCTCCTTATGGCAATGGCCAATCCACACTCATCAGCTTGTACTTGGATCAAAACCTGCGCCCAGATTCAGCTGCTGGGGTGTGTGACCCTGTATGGGGTCTCGGAACAGGTGGCACAAACCTCAGCATTGGTCATGTGCCAAATTTATTTCCAGTCATGCAATATCTGCAACAACAGGTGAGGAGTATGTGTCTGCCCTCAGCAAAAACCCTGGGAACTTGTGCACTGCTGTGGTTTGGCTGTCACTCCCAAAAGTCAACAAGGCTTTAAAGTATCCAGTGCACTGCCAGGGCCCCTCCAGAGCTCTCATCCTGCACTCTGCACAGCTTTCTGAGGAGCTCTAGTAGTCTGTTCAGTGCATCACACCAGACACTGTTTTACCTTGCTTTCCTCCTATAGCTGAAACATTTGCTCAGTAAGAGACTGGCAAGGACATGATGGTAAATTACCCTCCTGCTTTCCCCTATACCTTTCCAGGAAAATGAGAAATATCTGTATGTTTCCAGAAAAAAAAATAAAATCCCCACCATCAAACACTGGATATGAATTATACCTTTTTATACAAACAAATCTTTTACATTGGACTTGTGTCAATGTAGATGTAGATGTCTGAAAGGATTCAGCCTGATGGTAGAAATGAAAGTACAAATAGGGCAAACTGCTGCCATGTGAGAAGCTCATGATCTGGCCACACTTTGCTGCATATTTTCCTGACATACAAGGGGACAATAATAAGCAGAGCTTCAGCAGAGCTTCACACACCCAACTTACTAGAAATGAGACTGCAATTAGTGTGGGAGTCCTCCACTCCTGAGGGAAAACTGGGTTTGAAAGGAAATCTGGGAGTAGGCCAAAGATATGTTAAGGTAACGTATTGGGAGAAGAAAGTGGATGTCTTTTATTACCCTATTCTGTTTTATTCAGAAAAAGTGAAGGGAATTTTCCATCTCTAATCAATACTGTACCTCTCACTGTCTCAAATGGGTAGGATTATATTTAGAATTTCTGTATGGATCCGAGACTATCTTTCTTCAGAAACACCATCCCCTATATCAACAAGCAACATGTCAATTGAAAGCACAGGGGTATGATAAACCTTTTCGTCTGGCATGCCTGGCAAGGCTCCAGGTGAATAATACACTATATATGATACTGTTTTGTTCTCAGGAGTCTGTGACCACAAAGCTCCTGGGGGGAAGAACATTATCAGCTTAACAAGTGATGCTTATCTCTGATGAAGCTGCTGCTAGAATTTTTAGGTCACATTTTCAAGTGCTTTTCCTTTCAGATGAAGCACAAAGTATTAAAATACACATCAAAGAGTCGACTTGTTCCCATCCCTCACTTTAAACAATGCGCAAATCCTGCTTTCTCTTTTCCTGGGATACCCGTGTTTCTAACCTGGTCCATACTTGTTCCTTACTTGCTTTATCTTGGCATTGGGATTCAATAGACAAGTCAAATGGAACTGACCACTGAATTCCCCAGAGGGGTTGTTAGTGATATGAAGTGAAATGGTCTCCCAGAAGAAAGAGCTTCTTAAAGAGACTGTATGAAGAGTATGACCATCACTGATGGGCAAAATGAGAGAATCAGGAAGAGTGGTCTTAATGCTGTAAAAAAAGGGACATCAGCTGCTTTCAGTGCTTCTTTTGCTAACAAAAGTATGACAAGAAATTCAGAGAGAAAGAGATATTCTAATTCTCCAACAGGATATTGATTGATTCTGCTTAACTGATCTGAATTTGTACATCAGAAGGGGGAACAACATCCCACAGAGGGTGCATGGGTAGGTGTTTCATTCTGCTTTCTTCCTGCCTTTGAGAGGCACAGCAAGTCCTGTGCTTTCCCTGCTGGGCTCAGGCGAACTATCAATAAGGATGCAGTGCCTTAGAATTTGCTTTCACTGCATTCAATTTGCTTCTCACTTGGGAAACCTAAGTCACCAGCTCAGGTGAGTGTCCTCCAAGAGGTGGGAGATCCTCAAGGACCTTAACTCCTGCAGGCAATCTTTTCCAACCAGTTGTCTATTTCCTTCTTAAGGACTGGAAATCATTGGCCAAACAAATAGTTTCTGAGAAGTCACTCACTAAATATTCCAGTGTACCTGCTGTATATAATATAAAATACAGAGCAGGTCCGATAACCCCTGAATGCATTTCAGTTCAACAATGTCTTACCTTCAGCAAGGCGCTGTAGTGGACATTCTTGTGATACAGAGCTACAACTTTATTTCTAGCCAGTGCAAGGAGTTAGGGCTTTATGGGATATCAGAGGAGAAGATAAATGTGATCTACTCAAACAGTAGTGAAAAAGAACTGTAGAGAAATGACAGGAGCCTTCATACATGATTGTTCAAAATTAGCAAACAAATTGACTTATAGCAATTTAGATAACAATGTCCACTGGGTCACATGGCTGCGGTCTATGTCACTATGAAAAGTCACGCTTCATTCTGGAGGTTGTGTTAAGCCTCACCATAATAAAAATACAGTATCTTTATTACAGGGAAGTTATAAATACACTGTTTTTCCTAAGTTTCCATGAATCACTGGTCCACCACACTGCATACAGAATGATCTTTTACCATCCTTTCTCAGAGAATGAAGCCAAAACATGGTATATCATATTCTGGACCTAATATTAACTTCACTTGTTTGAATTGAATTTCCTGGGTTGTATCAAATCCAGCATTTCCCATGTTTGTTATCCATAGAAGACCTAAACTTTGGCACCAACTAAAATGGAAGCTGAAATCTGAAATCTGAACTAAACTAACTCAGGAAATCCCTGCATTTTTATCTACCTCCCCCTCCTCTTCCCCATTTCTATGTGCTTTTAATGGATTAATTATTTTCCATGTTTTTCCCATTTTCCTCTTGAACCCTCATACAAATTTAAAAACCACGTTCTGCTATAACAAAGACATTTATAAACCTACCGGTCCCTGCATGAAGATTTATTTCCTTTCATTTTGAACACACTGAAACTAGATATAGCTTCATAGTAATGCTCCTGATGAAGCTTTCTAAATATGACTTGGCCCATTCATAACCTTATTTTTTTAAATTCTAGGTCTTAAAAATTGTCATTGCCATAGTTTAATTTAAAATATATTTTTAAAGTTACTCCCTGAGGGGACTTTTTCTTTAAGAAGCTTAATTGCTATATTTTTTTAAGGGACTGTGAGTGGATGGAAACACCTGAACAGAGAGAGCCTTGATCCTTAGAGTCCCAAACACTGAATATAGTTAATATCATTGCAGCCACA
The DNA here is from genome assembly GCA_035222235.1 of Margarornis squamiger. Taxonomy (NCBI): domain Eukaryota; kingdom Metazoa; phylum Chordata; class Aves; order Passeriformes; family Furnariidae; genus Margarornis; species Margarornis squamiger. The sequence goes on from JAWWTY010000001.1 coordinate 12,655,373, forward strand.
AGAATGATACTTCAGTCATATATGTGACTCACAGCTTCTTCTAAAGACATGAATGATCTGAATATACTGTTGACTGAGCTTTAAACTGATCAGCTTGTGGAATACATATGTATACAGGAGAAAAATTACCCCTTGGAATGACTGAAAGGGAAGGAGTGAAACTGTACCAATTTACATATGATGAATACCTGATTTATGCACAGTACTTGGATCAAAACCTGCTCTGATTTTCAGCCCAGACAGGAAATTGATTTGCATCAGTTTAACATAAGTTGGAATTTGACTCTATTTGTTTTGTGCTGGGAAATTTCAATACTCATTCACTAGGATGGTGCACTAGGTATACTTCCTAACAGTGTTGTAAAATGCTTTTTAAAGACTGTAAATACAAAGGCTAATGTTTTATCCCCATTTTGCACTCACATAAGAGATGCCACAATGCAGAATGCATCCCTGAATCTAGCCCTTTTACCTATCTTCTTTGATGTCTGTTTTATTGCGTTATTCCTGTAGTAAATCCCCAGAATTTTAGTAAATGCAAAATGCTGTGAGAATGTTTTCAGATTTTGATAACAGATGTTAAAATGAGTATTTTAAAATCTCTAAAAATGTATTAAATAGCATCTTCTTTTTATTTACATTTCCAATATGATGTAAAATTTGTTTTGGTAGAGGAAACAGTTGCTAATAGTATTCTGGACTTAGAATCATCCAGTCTGAATTCACAGTTCTGTAGTGATCAATAAATCTCACTTGGCATAATGATGACTTTTTAAATGTACGGATGTATGTACAATGTAGCCTTGATTTCTTGTTAAAATTTCTACATTCAGATGAATAACTGTTAGGATAACATATCCCCATCTTCTTGGGTCCTGCATTCTGGATGTAGTAGGGCTACAAGGTTCTTTCCATCTCTTAGATGTAAACTAAAAGAAAACTCTTAAGAAGTTGGGCCTCACCAGTTTTCCACTAAACCACATCTGTTTTATTCCATTTAATTAGCCTCTGCAACGTAAGTAAAAGCAGTCATTTGAAACTAACAGGCCCAGTACTGCCAGCTGACAATGATAAGACATTTCCCAGTGTTATCTGAGTTTCTGAGGAAAAAGATGTTTCTGTGCATATTTTCCTCTACTACATTCTACCACAGTATTTTTGAGTCTGGGAACTCCAGCATACATCTATGTTAAGGAACATTTAAGCTCCTTAAATTAATTAAAAAAATCAATTTTCTGGCTTTAGATGGGACTTTCCTTTTGATACTATCACTTCCTCTCTGAAAAGACTGATTTTCATTCATATCTGTGTTAACTTCACTATTGATCCGGATATTAGTTGATGCTTTGTGGAAAGATCATTCCATATTAAATTCTTGCAGGAAAATTCTGGGAATCTGGTGCTCAGAACTGTCTTATGTGAGACCTGTGATGAGATGAATGTTTGAAGTCCTATGTTCCTAAAACAGAGAAGACTCTGAGCCAGAGGTTTGGCCACATTCTTATAGAAAGTACTGCATAAATGCTTAAAATATGCATTCATATTCTCTGTGATTCTACAGTCTTTATTTGTACTCCCCCTTTTTTCTGCATTTCCCCTTTGATTTTTTTCCCTGTCTCACTCTGCACTGTAGCAGCCTCTCTCCCCAAATCATCACTCATTCCTGACAGGGAAGGAACAATCATCAGCTCCTCCTGAGAGGCATCATCTCAGCCAGTGCACAAGGAAGGGACTGGGGGAAAGAGGCAGAGCTCCCCTGTTCCCAAACGCTCCCCTCCATATAACACACAGCAAGCAAAGCAACAACACAGACTCTATCCAACACAGATGTATAGCTCTGCAGTTCTAAATGATATTCCTTGCCTGCCCTCTCTGCTGAGACCTCTGCACAAAGAGTTGTTCTTTCAAATACAGATTCATCAATATTTATCAGCCAGGCTACTGCCAAAGTAAACCTTGAAAAAAAATTTAGCCAGATGATCCAATTGCCTTATGCTAGCAGTGAGCTCAAACCCACAGCTGTTCAAAAACTGAAAGGTATTTTCAGCGAGGCTATAATTTAGGCAGCATTATCTTAAGGGATTTCTAAGCCCATGAGAAGCATGATTTGTGTACATAGCACAAGGGATTTGCATAGATAACACATAAATCTATTAGGAAGCAGTGATAGCTGCAGCACACATAACCAGTCATGCAATGCTGGAAAAACTGAGTAGCAGGGACCTCACATTTAGACTGGGGAGGGTTGACTTCATGGATAGAGGGGGAAAAGAATAAATCAGTCAGCAGTTATTCTATGATCTGCTTGAAGACACAAGTGTACCAAGATGTGATAAGATTTCTTCATTTTCAGCTAGCAAGGTTTTATTTCAATCTCTTGCAACATAGTGTGGCAATTAAGCTGAAGTAGAGCCTGGCACATCTATCTGGCAGAAACAGATTATTTGTTTGGAGGATGCATTCACAAAATCAATATGAATCCATTTGGGAAAGTGGAGTAATTTAGAGAAATACCCACTATCCCCCTTTCACTTCTGCCTGTTTACTGAAAACACAGTGTAGAAAGAATTGGAAAGGCAATATTCACTTAAACACCCATATTTAAGAACTAGCCAAACAAAAGATTGTGTAGTTATTAACAAGCAAATTTTTTCCTGGATCCAATAACTTTTTTCCCTTATACCAAGAAAAGCTTTCAAACAGTTTAAGCAAAAATATTTCATGTGGAATCCTGTCTTAAATCCTTTGATGAGTTCAAGTTTATTCTTTAAACTTACAGTCCTCCAAATTTAGCTCTCTATTTGGGGAACATTTGACTTCAAGCCTGATGCCTAGTTCATCCTAGAAGTTTTCAGAACAGTGACTTATGTATAAAGAAAAGAGCCACACATTTAGAAATATAAATCAGTATTGTGCAAAGCTTTATTGTCATATATAGATATACTCCTTCACTAGGCATGTTGCGTGGCATTAGGTCTAAATTCATATCCTGTAGGGCACATAAGGATAAAAGCACAGCTACAGCATAATTTTTAAAAAATGGCACAGGTATACCATCATTAAAAAAAAAAAATAAATTGTGTATTTGTGAATACACCTGCAAAAATTTGGCCACATTAGGCATGGACACACAGCTGAACTTGTGTGAAGTCATCTTGATCACCCAAATGCTGGAGCTTTCCCTTGGCTTAACATCAGCTTCAGGAAAACTGACATTTGGTCTACTACAATAAATAGGTAAGAGTAAATGGTAAAGGTTTTGGAGCACAAGTCCTGTGAGGAGCAATTGAGGGAGCTGGGGGTGTTTAGTCTGGAGAAAAGGAGGCTCAGGGGAGACCTTTATCCCTCTCTACAAGTCCCTGAAAAGAGGTTATAGCCAGGACAAGAGGAAATAGCCTCAAGGTTCACCACAGCAGGTTTAAATTGTTTGTTAGTAAAAATTCCTTCATTGAAAGGGCTGTCAAGCATTGGAACAGGCTGCCCAGGGAAGTGGTGGAGTCACCACCCCTGGAGGTATTTAAAAGACATGTAGATGTGGCACTGAGGGGCATGGTTCAGTGGTGCGCTTGGCAGTGCTGGGTTAATGGTTGGACTTGATGACCTTAACGGTTTTTTGCAACATAAATGAATTTATGATTCTATGATTTTGGCTTGAAGCCCTCAGGAAGGATTTGTTGCTTAACTCTGGTATTTCACAATAACTTGTCTTCAGCTGTGAAATCAGTTTAAGAAGCCTCTTTTTGACAGCAATACCCTTTGCCTTTTTTCCCCTCTGCCTTCCCTGGTTGTGCATGCAGAGAACTGCACTGAGCAGCCATCATATAAATGCAGTAAATGAACTGACCTGAGAACTGAATTAAAAATAACCCATCCTGCTAATTCCACTGTTTTTCACAGAGCTCTGTGATTCAGTTTTCTCTGTGGACCTTAACAGCTACACTGAGACAACTCACATCACAGAAGAACAACTGGGGCAAACAGTCAAGGGTGTGCATTTCTCCCTGTGCCCACAGAAGACACTTGGGCAGTCAGTCCCTATGCCAACACAGTGAGTAATAAGCTACCACAGTCATAGCACAGACTTCTAGGGACTAGAAGAACTCTTCATAGTCCTAAAAGTCACTGTCATTCACCTGATTCCACTGCTGTCTAGTTTTTTGTATTTTAAGGAATTCTTCAAACTTCCTGTCTTTGGCTTCAGGGGCAGGTTACCCCATTCAGTTTCAATTGGGTTAACAGTAATCCACCAAGGATAATGTAAAGGTTCAGTAATTCCCTAGTATACAAACAGCTTATCTTTTTCCCTGTAGCTGCATAATCCTCCTGACCTGTTTTTTGACTGCAGACCTCCCATGGTTTTGAAATATATTCCCTAAGAAAGTAGATGCTTGAGCTATGACTTTTATCTGGTTGCTACCACCTCTGTGTCAGAGGGTACACCTTTATGCAGAATTGGCTGGAAGAAAATAGAACCAGAGAATCACAGAATAGCCTGAGTTAGAAGTGACTTCAGAGATGATCTGTTCCAACCCCCCTGCCATGGGCAGGGACACCTTTCACTAGACCAGGTTTCTCCAAGCCCCATCCAACCTGGCCTTGAACATTTCCAGGGATGGGGCATCCACAGCTTCTCTGGGCAACCTGTGCCAGGGCCTCACCACCCTCACAGCAAAGAATTTGTTCCTAATGTCAGATCTAAACCTGCCCTCTGTCAGTTTGAAGCCATTCCCCCTTGTCCTGTCACTATGTGCTCTTGTCCATAAAAGGAGTTTTCAGCTGCTATTTTTTGGACAATTTAAACCAGGCAAGTGGAGCATGTCGTGAAAGAGAATGTAGGGAGAGAGCTGATGTTCACACATTTTACATGAACTCACGTAAATGACCACAGCAGGAAAGGAACCAACTTTTTCTTTTAGGTTCAAAAGCCTAGAGTTCAAAAGTTTCAGACCACTCTGAAGAGTACTGTCTCTGTTCAAGTGAGCATGGAGACTCAGAAACAAGGATATATGGAGAAGACAAATCCTCTTGGATGTCTCTTTGAGCCACATACACTTTGTGTGGCATTTCAGCTCTCAGGAAAACCTGGCCCTTGGCAAAGTTATACACTGATCTGCAGACTGGCAAGTTTTCCTTACTGCTTCTAAAACTGCATCTGAAGCAATGGCAATAAACTGTAGATTTGTTCAAGTCCTTTTCCCATATGGGCAGTAATTGAAACAATTCCTTCAGTCCCATCAATAGGAGAGAAATGATGCGAACTGTAATTTCTTGTGTGCTCTTCAGACATTGAACTGTGACCTATTCTCTTGCTATTCTATCTTGAAACTTGTAAATTTACCATAGGCTTCCTAAGCAATTAACATTGTAGCATATTCTATGCCTTCTTATTAACTTATCCCTCTGTGGGTCAAGTGCCTACAATGGGACATTTGAATTGGTGGAATCTCAGGGTGGACATGAACATTTCTCTTCTGAAATAATGTTTTTACCTTCGTTTTTCTTGGCAGTGGTGGGTCTTGTGGAACTTCATTTCATCTGGATAATGTTTTGGTTTAGTCCCACTAACATTAACTTGACATCCCAAGTTCCTTCATTGTTAATACGCTCTGGTTCTTTACCTAACAATGTATATATCATTAGGATTTTGAAAAATTCATTTGCTCTAGTTTTAGTATTTATAAAGCATTATTGGTAATGCAGCTGATTAGTAATGCAGCTGATTACAAACTATTCACCTGCTGAACACAGTTAAAAGGACCTGCAACAGGAATCAAGTTTATGTTCTCAACTTACGCACACCTGACTTTTCCATCACATAGTCCTCTGATTATTCTAATAACCGGGATACATGATATTGTCCTAGCCCTCCCAGGTTAAGGACTGAAGCTGACTTTGTTCTTTGGCAAAAAATGTCTAGCAGGATCAAATGGATTCATCACCATTGCAGAGCTTTAGAGACATCTAAACTGCAGAGTAATTTGACCAGGTAAAGACAGTGGGATTAAATCCAGGATAGTTTTGACCAAATGCCTCATTTATTATTCTTTAGTTTTTTCAGAGCTTCACTCATTAGTGCAAAAATCTGTGGATAGTTATGTAGCAGAGCTCAGGAATTAGTTTTATTTTGCATTTAATCTTGACTTTTCTATTGCTCTGTGAGGTGACTATGGGCTACTCATTTTCTGTGATTCAGCTTCTTCCTTCATCATCTCCATTTTGAAAAGATCACCTCCTTTTTACGGGTTTACTGATATTCTATATGTATGCACCTTCCTTTCTGCCTGATAGCTTTTAATCTTGTGTCACACAAGTACAACTCCTTTATTGTTAAAACAGAGTGCCTTTTTACTCCTCCATAAAGAACAGGATCATGAATGATAACTGGGTTCCTTGGTGAAGTTTCAGTGAGTTTCTATAAAATAAGACCCAAGAACATTGTAAGGCTACTTTTGTTATTCATTCAGAACGATATTTATTGTATATTAAAAAAAGAGTTGCCACCACATAAAAATACTAACAAGAGAAAATTACTCTGTTACTGATTCAGAGATTAGCAAAAAACTCAGTGAAACTCAAGATAGATGAAGGGATATAATTTAAAAGTCATGGATTATTTGAGTAGGATTACTGGAATTTTAAGAAAAACTCCACTTTGAGCTACATAGTGCAGTTGACTGGATGTGATGGGCTTGTGGATGAGGAAGGTGTGATTAAAAGAAAAAAGCAGCATCTTGCTTGGGGGAGAAGGCAATAGATTTGCACATGGTTTAGATGGTACAAAGAGGGTGATAAAAAGCTTGATTAATTCACCCTATAGCTATAGTACTTATAAGGAAACCTGTGGCTTCCTTAGATATAAAGCAAAGACTTCATCATACTAGAGTGAGATTAAAAATTGAATTGTCTGTTTCTAAACTTGGGTATCTATTTCAAGCATAAAGCTAAGTGAATTTATAAGGTATGACCACTATTAAGTTTCTAAAGATGGACTTAAACATGTAATTAAAACTGAGTTTTACTAAGCTAAGAGCTGAAAAAGTAGACACTGGACTTTATGCTTCTACGGATTTTCAGGGACATCCATACTGAGGAAAGACAAATTCAGAAAATGGGACAGGACGGTCATCTAGTGCAGATTGATGTTATCCAGAGGCACGTCCTTCCCTAAGCATACATTCCTATGGTCTTGGACTGACTTAGCAGCTATGGCTCAGTGCTCTACTGATTCAACTATATTATTTTTGGCTCTGCTGCAAGATGGAAATGCTTCCACCTCCTTTCATTTAAATATCTGTCCAATTGCCAGCCCTGCTTTTGCTGCATGAAGTTGCTATCCCCATCTCTGTTGAAAGACAGTGAAACTAGGACTTGTGGGAATCAGCAGTAACATTTATGAGAAGCAGAATGCAGAAATTCTTATAATTGATACATGAGAAGATTCCCTGAAAATATTAAGTAAATGGTCTGAAAGTAAGCAATATGGGCATATTTCATATTTATGCTAAAGCTCATTTAACTTATTCAGTCAGGAAGTCAAGAATTTGTCCACTTTTAAAAAAGTATATTCTCTTTCTGCTTAAATCATTAGCATAGAGCATGCTATTCTAATCACCTCTGGTAGAATGCAAATCAAATATGCAGTTTCCTATTCTCTTTCTCATATTCCACCAATATGGATTCGCTAATTCACTCTGGCAGAATACCAGGTGTCCCATTGTGCAAAGATGCTTTTAGTCATAAGGTGAATGAAAAGTTCAATTTCCCATTACTATTTTTCCCATCGTTTGTTTGTAGTATCATATTTTACTTTATGCTGCTTTTTCCCACACCATACTTACACAATAGCCCATCTGCAATGCATAACTAATGACAGGCAAAGTGTTTCATTAGAGTGAGCCTTAGTTATAATATCCTTGCTTAGTAAACAGAAATGCCCTGGTTTATCAGTTTATTTACTGATACTGATTTCTTCCCTATTAGGTTATGATTGATTGAAAATACAAACTCCTGTATCCCTCTTACAGGAGATACCAATCCCGTGATGTCTGGAAGATTGCTCAATGCCATACAGCAAAATGTGCAATGAACAGTGATTTTACCTCCTTCCAAACTCTTAGATAGCCACTTCTTGTCACAAGTTGATGTGGTCTCTGGTGGCGAGTCTTGGATTTTCTCTGTATGAATCTTTTTCTATCCACTGTCCCACTCCAGAAATGCTTCCCCTCTCCAAAGAGCATTGTTACCAATAACAATGTTATTACCAGGTTAACAACATTGTTAACCAGGCTAACTAATGACAGTTGTTACCAGGTTAACTTTGCAGCAAAACTCCTCAGTGAAAAACCCTCCCAAAGTCAAACACAGCCAAACTAAGATGTTCTTTTCTGTCTCTTGCTCTTGCTGTGCTCAACCATACCACGTGAAGGAAGGAGATAGATTTTTAAATTTTGAATTTTTAGAATTCAACACTTTTCTTTTAGATAGAGATGCCCAGGGCTTTAGTTAACATTTTAATTCACTTTGCAGTTTGTCAGGCTAAAAATAATGGCTTGGGCTCTCAGGCTGAGCTCATTACATTTGCAGAAATAGGAAAAAAAAAAGGGATGAGAAGTGCAGATAGAGCCACAAGGTGCCATTTAGCACTCTTGTAATTTCTTCCCCTTCTACAAGTATGCTAGGAATCACAGAAGACTAAAACCTCATTACAAACTTATAATATACAAAGTGAGAATATCTAAGATATCTGCCATTGTCAAAGGTTTTATGAATACAGTAGTATGAATTTCATTCAGTGAAAGTATTTCATATTCCTAGGAAGTGAACCTTGATCTTTTGTGGGATAGAAATCCCCTGTTTTTGACACAAATACTTGTGAAAAGTTCTCTAACAGTGCACTCATGGGTTGAAGAACAGTGGAGAAACAGGGTCACTGCCTGTAATTATGCAGATACTGCCTGTGTCTGTGCCACTGGAAAATATTCACAGCTAGAATGCAATTTTATGGTGGAAGGAAACCTCACCACTCAGGGAGGGAATGCTAAATGGATAGGCATGGGGAGGGCAAACACAATTTTCCCAGGTTACTTGATCCAAAACCCAGGGTGTCTGGCTCCATCACATACCTGCCCTACAGAACACATGAATCATCCTTCTGGATGTCTTCCAACACAAAAGTTGACTCTTCCTTTAACTGACAGAGAAACAAAAAAACAACACACTAAACTATGCTGTCACTACTCTGTCTCCAATTCTTTTTGCTTCTTTTAAGGCCCCTTGGTTGTTAAAGCTTCATTTCCATTTCTCTACAATTTCTTAGACAGAAATGTCAATAGAAATCTGTGCTTATTTGTAAAGATAAAATAAATAAATAAAAATAAATAAAGCTTTATTGATCTCTGCCCAGGCAGTTCTAAGAAACTCTTTAAGATTCAGCTGGGAGCGGTGCAACATTCTGGAAAATGGCATCACAATGGCCATTTTGGCCTGCTCTTAACTGCCCAATACCCAGCCAACATAAGGGGAAAAAGTCAGACAGAGTACAATGCCAAGTTCCCCCATCCCAGTCATATCTGCTGTCCAAAGACAGCAACCTGCCTTCTCTGTTGTTCAGCATGAGGCATTTTGCTAAGCGTATTTCAACAAGGCAAGTATCTCGAGAGACTGAAAACACACATCATCATCATCATCATCATCATCATCATCTTGCTCTGTGAACCCACCTACCTTATTGTTACACTTATAAGGGTGGATGGATGACATTTCCAGCATTTTTCCCTGTAGAAAGAAGACAAAAGACATATTAGAAGTCTTAAGGACATTGCAGGCAAGCTGCAAGCTGAGGAATGTGTATAAAAATGAGTCAGATTAATAGTCACTCCAGGCAGCATCATTCCCATGGACTGTCAGGCACTAAAGGATATAAAAACAGGATCAGGAAAGAGTTCTGGTCTTACATTGTGTGTTATTACAATACTGTCATTAAAAGGGCTCTTTAATATTAGAAAACTTGTTGAAATTTACATATTTTTTATGATTATTGTTACAATCATTATTGTTAATACTGTCTTATGTACTTTCTCTCTGGCTTGGCTTGCTTATCCCTAATAATTATTAAAGTATGCCTGACTTCTACTTCATACTAACTAGGCACCAAAGTGCCTTGACAATCAATTTTTGAAGTGACTGAGTAACAAAACTGCACAGCAAGCATATATACTGAAATGGGGATGATTTGTACAGCTTGTAAATCACACAGCCAAAAAAAAAGAAAAATAAAAAGGAAAGAGAGAAAGAAAGAAAAAGAGACTAACAATCCATGAGCTCTTCCATCAACTTAAGATGAAGAACTCAGATTTGACCTACAGCTTGTCTGAATTTACAGACTTCTTCCTACAATTAAAATTTTGCAAGCACAAAGTGTTAAATGCATTTGGCACAAAACAATGAATTGTTTCCTATTCTAGTAATTTCATGTTGTCAGAAGTTGCCTTTCAGGTGAGAGGTCAGAGAAGCAGGATGATTATCTCAAGAAAACTTCATTAATAGGAAGTGTTTGTCATTAACAGAGGCCATTCCATAGTTAGGAGCAGAAAATAATGTGTTTCAGAGGCCAACAGTTGAAAGTAACTGCCTGAACAATTAAAAGCACTTAAAAGTCCTTTGGGGCCAGTTAGACTTCATTACATTTTTGTTTCAGATGTTGTTTACTTTGGCATATGAAGCTATCCAGAATACTGCAGTAGCTTCAAAGTATGCCTTAGCAACCTTAACATCTTGGTTCTTGTCTCATCCACAGGGAGGCTGATGGCACTGCATATGGTAGTACTCCAGAAATGGCATCATTCCTGCACCAAATGCTGCCAAAAAGAGCAGCAAACATCTACTCAGTCTTAAGTACTGCTGTCTTAAACAGTTCTGGATGAAGTAATTGCTATTATATTGGAGAGGATAGAGGTTACTATGCCAAATCCAGCTAACATTTTCATTTATAATATATTCTTGCAAACTGTTCTTGACAGTGACATTACTCTCTGTGGTTTACTGCAGTGCTTCAGCATGTGAAAAGAACACAACCCCTGGATGAAACATTCTGCTGTTCAGGTGGAAACTCATTTCAGAGTCAAAATCACCCTCTTCCAAACAGGAGTCAAACTGTGTAAGACTGAATTCTACCCACACTCCATCCCACTGAGCAGGTATGGTCCTGTTCTGTGGCTTCAGCACATCTTTGCAGGCTCAGACCTTGGCTGGAACAAAACCTGTGTAAAGGATGCCATCCATGGCAAATGTGCAGAACCAAACCTTAATTCCTGCCTTCAAGAAACTGTGTTTTCTGCAGTCTTCACAATTTATCAGTATTAATGAGCAATTGAGGGTGTCATATCACATGCCTTTTTTCAGTCAATAGCAAGATTTTTGTGTTAGGTAGACTCAGTTCATCATTTTGGAAGCCTGTGGGATTAGAGTTAATTTAATACCACTTGTGGGGAAAAAAAAAAAAAAGTTGGTCTTTAAGACCTCTTATGTTAGGTCAAAAATTGCTCATCACTAAATATTTTCCCTGCATAAAGGAGAAAAGACTCACCTGATTAGCAAAGATCAGATCAGCATGACTGAGAGGAGGAATAGATGCATGGGGCCAGAATGTGCCAGGAAAACTCAGATACTGTGAAGCAAATGAGCAAATCAGTGCAACAGAGCAGGGTGGAGGGCTGGAGCAAAACAGGCACCCTGTTACCTTGGAGAACAGGTGGCTCTTTAGAAAGAATGAAAAAAGACATAAATGATCTTCAAGAAGGAAGGAATATAGGGAACAGGTGTAAATGGAACACAAAATACGTGGGAGTTAATCTGGAAAGGACTATGAACTGGGAGATAAGGGACACGATTTTTGCACAGGAGACTAACAGCTAATAACAGATCTGTTAACAGAAAAGTTACTTAACAGAAAAGGTTTAGAGGAAGAAAAGTTTGGCAATAAGTTTAGTTAGAACACAGAGAATCAAGGTTCAGTGATTTGAATTACTATGTCCTGTGGAAGTTTTTATTTTGTATATATAAATACAAAACCCCTCCTACTAGTCAGATCTCAGGCAGGACATTTTAACAGTGTCCACATCAATATATATGGAATTGGAAATAATGTCTAACACCTATTACTTTGTCTAAGAAATTAAAAATCATTACTGCTTATGAAAGATCTGTAGCATTTACCCTGGGACAACAGAGAATTAAAAAGACCTATCCTCTTGTCATTAAAGTTGATGATAACTAAGTGTCATGTATCAAATCACCAAACTAATGCTGAAGTGAAAAAAAAACAAACTTCCTTAATTTTAATTTCAGTGGAAATAGGATTGAGGAAAGAAAACTTGCAAATGGAAAAAAATATATATAATTGCCAAGGAAAGAATTGCCATCACAATGCTTCTGAAATAACCTTGTAAATAAAGCATGTAAATAAATAAAAAAAATGGAAGCCAAGATGTTTAGCTCATGGAAGTAACGTTGATTTACACCACCTGAGAATCTGGCGCTGACTGCAAGACAACAATCAGAGTCTTTCTTCCAAACACTGAATAGTTCTTACTACAGTACTATTATATTATAATATGACTAGGAAATGCTGCAAATGGATCTAATTATTATTATAATCTTAACAATATAATCTTGAAGTCCTTGTCAAATGTTATTTCCAAGACATAGAGAGATGTCCTACAGGCAGAAGAATTAAAATAAATAGATTAAATAATTTCCTACTGTTGAGATATCCTAAAAAGCTAATAGGTTTAGATTCTAGATTGGATTCTGTAAGCAAAGATATTTGATTTGCCTGTCAAAATTTAAAGATCTTACAGTGCTCCATCAATCATTACGTACAAGATAGGTTAATTAGAAAAATCAAACTCAACAATTACAATTCAGACAATATTTTGGCAATGTGTATTAACTAAAGGTCAAGTAGAATTGTGCCTTCAGTCTAACGTTTTACACCTAGTTAGTGCTAGTCCAGGTGCTCTGCTGTTTCAGATACACAATAATAGTTCAGTTTAAAAAACATAGTGACTTCCAGATTCAGTGAATAAAAAACATAGTGACTTCCAGATTCAGTGAACACTGAATTTCTCCAAAATTTGGATGTCTGGGTTATATTTGTGGCTATTTGAGTGAAAACTAATGAAATCAAGAGAGGAAAAATAAGTGAATCAATGTCTGCACCACCCCATCAGCTTGCTTTCACCTGATTTTAGAAAACTATACTGATAATTCTTTATTAACATCCACTCCCTCTGCAAGCAAAGGTTCGGAATTGCTTCAGCTGTGAAGGGATGTTATGGTTCGAAATATATCACTCTGGAAATAAGATCAGTCATTTAATTTGACCTTTGTGATATTTGAATAGTTTCCAGATGACTTCCAGACAACAAAAGTACCTCTTTGGAAGTAACTCTTGCCTGATTAAGGGAATCAAGTTATTAAAAAAGAAAAAAAAAGTCCTCAAATGCATAAATATTATCAATCAGGTCAGTGATGTTCCAGTATGAGCCAATGTTACTTATCTTACATTATGTTGATAGTGCTGCCATCTGTTACACTTAAAAGCTTTCAAACTGAAAGAGAAGTAATATTTTATTAGCAAATACTTTCTTCTAGCATACCACATGCACTTCTGCTTGGGAGGCCTGCAAAAGATCACCTTTGATACCGTTTATCCTGCAGAGGTTTCTCCGGAGTCTTGTGTGGTGGTGCTAAAGAGATGGTGACTCCTGTGGAATTTGCTTGCTTCCCTACCAGAGCACCTCTCACTCTGAGGGGGAGGAAAGGGAAAACACCTGATTCTCTCAGTGCCATTGGGAAAGTGATATGGTGAAAAATGGATGAAGAGTGGCACTGGGAGCTATGAAGTTGGATCATGTCAGCTGTGAAGTGATGCACAACCGCTACAGATCTTGTCAGAGTGAGGATATTGTGTTATCTTATCTACAGTGACACTTCTGTGCGTGTTAGACACTTTTTCAGCTCCACAGAGCTACAGAAACTACTCCTGTTCAGTGAACAAAACCCTGTTGCCCAGAGAAATATTCTTTGGACATGAACCACTCACATTTGAGGTCCTGGAAATGAGTCTTAGGTTTGTAAGTGACAAGATACAATTCCAGACCATGAGCTCCCCTGAGCAATCAGTAATCTGAGAGCAAGATCCTTTCAAGATCTGTGTCTGCCTCTGTTTCTCTCCATAAGTCCTAGATAGTGTTATGGTCACTAATGTTGTTAGGAAAGATTAACGTTATAGATGAGCTTTGCTGTTAGTGACAGTAGCTATTTGAACCCTGAGTCTGACAGTACCAAGGTTTAATTCCCCACTCTGCTACAAACCACTGTTAAATCATCATTTCTGTGGCTTAGGTGGTAAGCTATGAAGTAGTTTTCCTGTTTCTCAAGCATTTAGCAAAGATGTATGCCCTGAAGTCAGTGAGAAAGTCAGGACTTTGAGATGCTGAAATGTGGCTTGCTGCAGTTCAAAGGAAACAAGAGGACAGGCAGCAAATTATGTCTGAAGAGCCCTTAATACACAAATTAACTGAGAGACAAAGTTGCTTGAACTATTTCTCAGCATACAAGGAGAAAAATTAATCACTTGTGCACTTTCTGAAATACAGGTGCAATTTTAAAAACTAATTTTATACTAAGTAACCCCTAACATAAATTAGATGTATTGTCTGTGGTAAATACTCTTACACTCAAAATACTGTTATGGGCAAAGGCCACATGTCATTTATTATTTGTCCAATTAACATTTTCATTGTCAAATGGTCCAAATTATCAAATGTAAAAAAGCCTCATTAATAATACAGTCAAAGTTGTTGGAAGTACAAAACAACCTTCCTGGTATTGACCCTTTGTCTGTGGTGGTGTCCTCAGTCTTGTGTCCCATTCCACTTCGTTACACACCTTCTCATTCCAGCCTTCCTCCTCCTCCCAGGGAAGGGGTGAAAGCTGCCCCACAGACACCCAGTATCACCAAGGGACTGCCTGGGGCTGCCAGCCCCTTCCCTGGCAGAATTCCCAGAGCTGGAGCTCAGACTGGGCAATGGGAACGCAGCTCAGCCCTGCTCAGGGCAAGGGCAGCCCAGACACCCCTTGGGACTCACCCTCCAGGACACCTGCCCAGAGCGGTGGCAAGCATGGCCATGCTTCCTGGGTGACAATGTAATGTTGCTAATTTAAAATAAATGAAGGGCAGCTACACTGAATATGACTGTTCTGTACTTCATTTCACACTTGGGAAAACTGACAACTGATGGAAAACAATTTTTAAAAAATAATATAGAGTCTGTTGAAATAATTGACTTCCTTCTAATTCCTTCTTTAAGAAAATGAACATTAGGCATATTGTCATAATGTATTTCATAAATGATCAGTGATTTATGAGTGACCTGCCTGTGATGAAGAATTAAAAACATGCAGCCACAGACTCAGACCTTAATTGTATGCTTTGTGTTTCCTAGTAATTGATAATAAATCTTTCATCTTTTAGTGGTATAGGCTAATGTTAACAGAAAAATAATTTGGTTTTCAATAAAGAGTTCAGCTACTCCTCTCCTTCATTTCACCACATTTTTGTTACACAAAATAGGTAGCAAATGTTTCTGCAGATCTCCAGCAACATTCTTTCTAATGCCAATATTCAGATCTGAAAAAGGACATTATTTAAGTCTGAAAGGAGCTCACCACAATCCCTCTAGTATTAAAGATTCACCAGCTGTACAGTTATTTGGTGTTAGAAATAAGAATTTCCTTTCTGTTTTGTTAATTTAAGCCTTATGTTATCAGAGTGAGTCATTCCCATTGACTTGACCATGAGGCACCTGTTAAAGGTAGCTCAGCCTGTGGCTTGTCAGTAGCAAGGGCAAAATCATATTTGTTGTGTTACAAACTGCATTCACCTTTCTGACATCAGTGGGGTGCTGCCTGAGGGGCACAGCCTTGCCCAAGACAAGGGAATGCAGCACTATCGAAACCAATGAGTACGTCGGTGTTGCACTGAGGCAGAGGGATTTTTACAGAAATGCTCTCACATGCAAAAGGTTCTTCCTATTTCTCTTCCTATCATGTGGTTTCTGGTAGCTGTAGTGTGTCCTAAATGTGGCTGGCACTCAGCATCCCAGTACTTTTCCCTGACAAAACATAAACCCCCACTGGTACAAACACTGGCTCCATCCCAAGGGAAATAGTAGCAAATCTTTGTTCTTTGAATTAAACCCCCTCCTTTGGTTTAAATCTTTGAGCTGCTTTGCTTACTCTATGACAATTCAATAACTATTTGCATCTCATTGATTTTCTTCTAAAGGTAAAGTCATTAGACCTTTGGCTCACAGCCAGTTTTGCCAAATCTAGATGGATAGAAACCATTGCACAATTCTTAATGGTAGCTAGATTCCAACTCTTGAGATTTTCTTCAGTTGTTTGATTGTCAAAATAAAACGCTGAACAAACACTCGTGTCTCGTATCATTAAATTTATTGTTGAAAATTACTGGTCGATATTTGCTTGCACATTAACTAATAGCACTGACTATTTCACTGCCCATACAATATTCTAGTTAATAGCAATTGTGATGCCTTGCACCACAATAAAAATGGGCTTCAAAAAAATCAATAGATTCCTTGTTTTGTATCAGGGAAGACAGACAAACAATAAATCATGATTTTTGAAGTGATTGTTTAGTCTGATAACATGGTATTCAGGATTAGTTTGAATGATAGGTATGATTCACTGTAGAGTCAAATTCTAATATGAAATGCATCTCGGAGTGCCTTTGCTGCTTCTGTTTAAGGACAACTCACCGAAATGGTGCTTCAACAAATTTTTGGAGACAAAGTGTATAATACAAGTTTGGGATTCACACCACCAGTTTTGTCTGGCTGATGCCATTTTTGTGGGTTGTTCAAGTTAGAGTGACATGAATTTGACTGATGGTACATCCCTGTGTATGATATTTAACCCTGGCTTGAGACAAATAGAATATACAAACAGAATAATAATAGAAAAATTATTTAGAAAATGATTAATATTGATATTAATAATTTCAAATATAAGCATTCTGCAGTTCTTTCAGAGAGAGGATGGTCACAAAAGAAAAAAAAGAAATCCACTAACACAAATCACCAAGCAGGTATGGCAGTCTAATGTAGACACATCAAAATAGAGGGGCTTTCTGGAGCCTATTTAGGCGGAAAAATACTGCTGCTTTTAAAGGAAGAGTTCTCTCAGTTTTACCATAATGATCTGAATACAGTATTTTTTGATAATTTAAACCCTTTTTTTTCCCAGAACAGATATATTAAGGATGCAATATCAACGATGTTTCAGCATGACAAAGTATCTTCCTTCCTGTTTATGGCAGAAGAATCTCTTAGTTTTTGTTATCTGAACAAATAATGGCTTGCTGTAAGATGAAAACATTGGTTATATTGTGCAAAAGTCTAATACGTCACAAATTCAGTGTGCATAATTACTGAATATTCATGACGGGTAATCCTCCTTAGCAAGGACAGTGTCTCTCCTGCCTACATGTTTTTGTCTGTATTGGTGATTTCCTTCCATCTCACTCTATTCCAGAAACATCTTTGTCTCTCCCAGAACCATGTGCTGGAGTTTTGTACTAACAAATAATACCTGAAGGATAAATCTAGACCTGAAATATTACAGTCTCTGCTTTGCTACATTTTAGGGTTGTTATTTTTTTTTTTTTTTTAAATTGTGCAATTTACATGCAATTTTTTCAGCTACATGGCCCTGAAACATTTGAGCTTTGCATCCTTCTGTTGCTTTTACAGAGCAAAAAAAAACACACAGGAAGATCCAAAATTACAGACAAAAACCCTCAAAGACTAATACACATTGTATTGGCCAATGTATTATGTTTGTATGGCAAGGTTTTGGTAGAAGGGGGCTTCTGAGAAAAGCTGCCAGAAGCTTCCCCCATGTCTGACAGACCCAAAGCCAGACGGCTGCAAGAAGGACCCACTGCTGGCCAAGGCTGAGCCATCAGTGATGGTGGGAGAACCTCTGGGATAATGTATCTAAGAAGAGAAAAAAGTTACTGTGCAGGAGCAAATTACAGCCAGAGAAGAGAGGAGTGAGACTATGTGAGAGGAACAATTATGCAGACACCAAGGCCAATGCAGAAGGAGGGGCAGGAGGTGCTCCATGGGCTGGAGCTGAGGTTCCCCCACAGCCCATGTAGAAGACCACGGAGATGGTCTTTATCAGAGACTTTTCTGAGACTTTATCAGAAATAAAGTTAAGCCTGGGAACAGTGGGAGGCTGGTTGGCAGGTGTTTTTAAGATTTAGTTTTACTGCTCGTTATCCTACTATGATTTGATTGGTAATAAATTAAACTAGTTTCCCCACATCAAGTCTGTTTTGCCTGTAATGACAATTGGTGAGTGACACTCCCTGTCCTTATCTCGACCTGTCAGCTTTTTGTTTTACTTCCTTTCCCCCGTGCAGCTCAGGAGGGCAGTGATAGAGTGGCTTTGGCATCCAGCTGGGGTCAAATCACCACAACTAGCTACATTATACAGCCTCTTTATGTCTTTATTTTTCTGTCAAATAGAAGATTATGGGCACCTTGAGGTATCAAAGTAATTTAAGAGAAATAACTTACATGATGTCATTAAGAAGGCATGTATAATAAATATTTTCAAAAATCAAACACTTATAAAATTTACCAGTGTAAGTCAAAGGACTATACTGCTTTTATTTTAGATGTTGAGAAGTTCCTGGCAGAAACAACCATCATGGCAGAATGCTGACAACGAGAAGGAATTGAACGAAAGAGGTAATTTTGGTAGAGAAATGTTAAAATATAAAAATTAGGACAAAGGAGAAATCAGGCAGTAGAGTCTTTGTGCAAGTGTCTTAGTTGGAAATTTGAATGCAGAGCAGGGGAGAATAAAAAATGAAGACATGGGTATAGAGATGACACAAGGGAAGAAATAGTAAATGTCTAGGAGAATGAATTGCTAGGATACTGAGAAAGGGTAAAGAATCTGACAAAAGAAAATGAACAAAGAAATGACAGGTGTCTTTTCTGCCTGTTGGATTTCCTGAACCACCACAGCACTGTGTGCTTGCAGACTGGTCTCAGCTCTATGCCAATTGTTGAAGGCACTGGATTACAGTAACCTGAGAACAGTAATAGAACAGTCTCATCACTGTTTAGTGAAGCAGCTTTTGCCTCACTTTTCTATTTGCCTCACTGCTACCATTTAGCCAACATTTCAAACATTTTGTCTCATCATTATTTCTTTAATATCATTGCCAGACTCACTAATTGGATGCTTTGAATATGCCCTTACTTTACCCAGAGGTCATTTTATCATATTTTACATTTTTTGTCACAATTGATAAAAACAAGCAGACGTTTTAAATCTTTATTCTTTTCACGGCATTTCTTTTGCACTGGTGTCAATAATCTCATAATTTTAAATTACAGAACAGTTTGGCGGATGATTTCTTATTAATTTTCTTAACAAAAAGATATTGAATTGTCAAATCCAAGTGTTCAAATTGTAATCAGATAAAGACGTGGTTTACTTTGCTGTTTCATCCTCTCAAGAAAACAAATAAAAGTGGAAAACGATTTTCAGGAAACCAAGTGTGGACCCTTCCTATTACTTATTACTAAGTAGACCCTGAAATAAAAGCCACTTCCCTGATGATATTCTCCAGATTTTTCACTTTATCCCCAGGGTCCAGAGTCTGGAACTGCTAGGAAACAGCTGTGCTATCAAAGCATTCCTGTACAGACGTCTCAAACACATCAAAAATACCAAACTGGAACTCAATGTTCAGGAAAATTATTCCAAGCAAGTACACCTCAAGTGACAGTTCAAACTGCACTTTTGATAGAAATGGGGGCATATTCCTATTAGAAAGGACCCCAAAGTTACTGAGAAGTCAGTTGCAAATTAGGAAGAGGTAGTGGGTAGCAGCAAGTCCCTAAGAAGGCACTGCATACTACTTCTAGTAGCAACTTAAATAGAATGAAAATAAATAAAAAATTAAAAAAAAAAAGTATTTGTTTATTATGGACATCAATTTTATTTTAATTACATTAATTTTCACCATGGCTTCTAGTGATGATGATTAGTAGCAGTTCTGTTTATCCTGATGTGCAGGAAAATATGTGCTTTTCTGGAAAGCAAATTGTACAGGATTAAGGACTCTGGCTTCAAAGAGCTAAATAGATCTATTTTTTCCTTAATCTGTGATGTTCAAAACACTAAGTAATCAGAAAAAGAAAAACTTTTTTCGAATGCATCAGTGCATCTGCCACACGTCTTTCTATCCTTATGTTATTTCTACCATATTCTAAGAAAATATGCAATTTGCAATTAATAAAATTAATTAATAATTAATTAATTAAAAACTCATAAACCAAATCAAGATTACAGAAAAAGAGATGATCCCATGGACTTGCACTGGCCAGGTTATCCCTGACTTAACCTTCACCCACTGCTGGTAGCTCTCCTTGAACCCTGGCACTAAGTGCAGGGGTGTGGGACCCATGGTCATGTAGTGGTAGAAATACTTCACACTGCCTTTCATGTCACTCATAGCTCTTGACTCTGGATGACCTTTGGTTTTCCTGGCATGATCCCTTTATGCCTGGACAACTTTTCTTTCCAAAATTCCTCCTTTGTAGCCTGTCCTTGCTTGCATCCTCAATATATTGTCTGTTTGCAGCAGGGCTCTGTCATGCGTTCCCTGCCTTGCTGAACGGTTTGTAGCTGAGTTGCACAGCTGCAGGACAATAATTTTATTGCACTAAAGTCCCCCTGGATTTCAATGCAGCAACTCTCCTTTCAATACTTTTGTATTTCATGTGTCTTCCTCTTCTAGCAGTTAGCCATCTGAAAAGGTACCCCCAGAATCACTGAGCTGTGAGGAGACAGGGACAAAGTTTAATTACACATGCTACGAGAAACCTGATAAACTTTTAAAAATAAGTTCTTGGGGAAAAAAAGAAAAAAATATTAGCATACCCTCCACAAGAATAACTTGCTTTTAAGCAGGGTTTCAGAGGGCAAACACCCCAAATTCCAAGGATTCCTATTAAACAATGTGTGCACACAAACACTAGAATAAGTGAAAAAGAAGAGATATAATTGTTCAGGATTGTTCCTTGATAGGAGGAACAATATGAGCAATTTAATACCAAATTAGCTACTAGGAGAACCTAGTAGTTAATTCCTTAGACAGCAAATGAGAGGAGGGATGTGGAAATTATTCTGTAGAGCCATCTTTAAACAGATCTGCAAAGTATTATTAATAATTTTTTTTCCCATTTTGTGTAAAGAAATGTTTTGTAAGAAATTCTACTTGTCAAATGACTGAGATGCATTATAGACCCTTAAAGAAAGCAAGGAGAGAATTTTTATACCACTAAGCACAAGAACAAGTACAATACAAGCTGGCAACCTTCAGAGCCCTTTGACAGACACTAGTCCTTCAGATAATGGAGCTAAGTCAGAAAGATTCCCCTCTATTCTTTGGATAGCACAATGTTCCTAGTATTTCCACTCTGCTCAACACTTCAGATGATGCATTTTTCTAGAATAAAGTTAAAGATATTGAACATCATACAAACAAAGTGAAAAAAGTTTTTTTTTTAATGCCATGTTAAATTAATACTTCTATATCCTTCCTGGCAAATTAATCTGCTTGATTTATTATGATAGGGAAGACAAATTCAGAGAGATGGAAAGAAATCCTAACAACAAATTCATGTGAAGTCCACTGTTATCATACAAAGATAACAGTTTTTCCTAAGGAGGCTGTCTACAGTGAGATAGGTTTACTCTAAAATTTAATATCAGCTTTTATAACTGAAAGAGCAAAACTGAAATAAAACATGAGCATAAATGAAAGAAATTATACAAAAATTACTATAATTATGAACATCAAAGTTACTTATCAAAACTCCATCTTCTTTATGCTAATTATTTTCCCAACAGATTATTCTGAATAGGATGAAGCCATCTCAGTCATGAAAGAAAACTAGTGTTTTCCTGTTCCCTGATAATTAGTCATTCATATTTAGATAGTCTTCATTCACTGCTGCACAGGTGCCTCAACCTTTGCCACACAACGTTGAGCTGTATTTAAAGAAATACTCTTTGAATACTTCTATAGGAATAATAAAAAAACTGTATTAACAGCTTAATCACCCTGCTCTCTCCAAACAAGAGATCTGTCATGAGAAATTCATCCTTTCTTTTCTGTCAGAAACATGCACAAAACTGTTCTGACACTAAAATATGACAACGTTGTATCAGCAAGCCTGCTTCAGCAGCCCTGCTAATTTAACACCCTATTCAGCAGATATTCAATTTCCGTGGCTGTTGGCCATGAAGTTTCAGTGAACTTCTATGGGTTGGCACCTGCAAAGCTTAATTCCAATTCCATAAACATAAATTCCAGCCTTCCTCATTGCAGATATGTTAACTGCTGACTATGGCTGCGACTCTCCTGCCTGTCCTATTCACATAACTATATATAGCAGTCAGCATTATATGTCCATCAGACTTGCTAACTTACAATTGGACAGACCACAAGTAATGACATATGAGTGGGAGGAAAATCGATTCAGAATGATGGAAATACAGGTGTGCTCAGAGATGTCAAAATGAAAAAGGTTACCTGATCCATGTATTCCTACCTGAAAAAGTTACTTCTGAAAACAAATGCTCCTCTCCCCAGTGTCTTCTGAGCTACTACATAACCTCATGGGTAGAACAATTCACCTGCATAACACATTCACTGTGCAGTGTCACACAGTTTAACAAGACCAAGTCCTAGGCACTGTACCTGGGTTAGCCCAACTCCTGGTACCAATCCAGGCTGGGGATGAAGAAATCGAGAGCAGCCCAGCTCAGAAGGACTTGTGGGTGGTGGTGAATGAGAGGCTGGGCATGCCCCGGCCATGTGCACTGGGAGCCCAGACACCCCCCGTGTCCTGGGCTGCACCCAGAGCAGTGTGGGCAGCAGGGCAGGGAGGGGATTCTGCCCCTCTGCTCTGCTCTGGTGAGACCCCTCCTGCAGTGCTGCCTCCAGCTCTGGGGTCGGTCCCAGCACAGGAAGGATATGGATTTGTTAGAGTGAGTCCAGAGGAGGCCACCAAGGTGATTAAATGGATGGAGCACCTCTCTTACAAGGAAAGGCTAAGACAATTAAGATTTTTCAGCCTGGAGAAGAGAAGGCTTTGGCGTGACCTAATTGTGACCATCCAGTACCTGAAGAAAGATAGAGAGGGACTTTTTACAAGTGTCTGCAGTGACAGGATGAGGGTGAATTATTTCAAACTGAAAGAGAGTAGGTTTAGATTAGATAGTAGGAAGAAATTCTTTCCTGTGCAGGTGGTGAAGCTTTGGCACAGGTTGTCCAGAGAAGCTGTGGATGCCACATTCCTTGAAGTGTTTAAGACCAGGCTGGATGGAGCTCTGAGCAACCTGGTCTAGTGGAAGGTGTCCTAACCATGGCAAAGGGTCGGAACCAGATAATCTTTAAGGTCCTTGCAACCCAGGCCATTCTATTGTTATGATTTTATGATTGCTTCATGAGCCAGGGCCTTATAAAGATGAGCTACTGCTAAGATGCTACACTGCCTCAACCAGAATGCACTTTACTCTCCTACTGACACCAATTGGTGTATCAAGACTGATTTAGGCTAGACAGGGAGTTTACGTAACATTCAATAAGGGAAGAATGCTTCTAAATGCCAGGATTTCTGGTTTTGCCATCTCAGCCAAAAAGCAACTCAAAATCTCAAATCTGAGTGATTTTAATCAGCAATAGTTAAACAATACAATTAAATGTTCCCATGGAAAACTGTCATAAAATATCTGATGCATAAGACAAAAATGTCATTATTTTCACTATTTCATCTGACTCAGGCTTAAAAGCTAATGAAATAGCCAATGAGACTGCAGTCTGCTATTTTAGTAAGCTTCTTAGTTAAACGAGCATCATCCATTAATAGAAAAAGCAATTGTCAATTGTCATTATGGACGACAATTGATAATTGTCATCACTACTTTCAGTAAAAAAAAACCAAAACAAGCATTAGCTGTATCACTGTAAATACATAATGTGAAGGAGCATATGAGGCCAATTTACAAGGCTACAGAAAAATCACATAAGATTATCACCAGATTACATTGACTGACTACAGTGGTGCTCCCAGTTCAATGCCGCTGATTCTTTACAGTTTTGAAGGCTATTTAAAAATATTAAAAAATGTTAAAATAATAAATAATAAAAATATAATAAAAATAATAAAATAATAAAATAAATATAATTGGTTTGTTGCTGAAATGGGTAGGAGGAATTTCTCTTGTTTATTTAATCTGGGTTCTTGAATTGTTAGGTCTGTTCAAGAGTGTATGCATAGTACAGGTTTTATAGTAGTAGAGATATACCTAAATGAGCTTTAAAACAAGATGGTGTGAAACCAAGAAACTAATTTGCTAGAGCAGGAAATGCGGCTTGGTCTAATTAAACAAGTAGAAATAAAACCTGACACATGGCACTTACCAATTTATGTAGCCAAATTTTCACAAAGGCCATAATGAAACATCACTGCAAGCATCTTTATTTCAGATGACCCAAAGTGGCACGCACTCTTCCGGGTGGTCAGCGAAGTCTCAAATTAATGAAACTCCCCCAGCCTTAAAGGCAAGAGAATAAAAAGCTGCATGAATTATTGCCTTTGCTAGTAAATATTAAAAGGGACAAGAGATTTATATGCTGTTACTAAATTGATCTGGTTTGATCTCTTTAAAGAAAGGATATAGTTTTTGAATATAGTTATTTTTAGGATGCCTTTAAACATAAGGGCCATTTGTATCTGATTCCAAAAGATGATTGTTACGCACAAAAGATCTGCACTTCCTTCTTGACAATCACCCAGTGTCACTTGCCTGGCTGCTGAAAGGCAAATGACATGCAGAACAGAAGTGGAAGTGCAGAGAGTTGTACACCAGGAGTGCTGAATCATTGCTGTCCTCTAGAAGCTGTCTGTCTCTCCATTTTGGCCAAGATCTATTGCCTTGCCCAAGGCTGTTTGTCCACCTAAAATCTTTTGCTGACTAGTTTTGTGGTGGCTTGACCTTGGCTGGCTGCTAGGTGCCCACCAAAGCTGTTCTATCACTCCCCTTCCTCAACTGCACAGGGGAGAGAATTAGGACACAGTAAGTTTGTGGGTCAAAGTAAAGGACGGGGAGAGATCACTCAGCAATTAAAGTCACAGGCAAAATAGACTTGACTTGAAGAAATCAGTTTAATTTATTACTAACCAAATGAGAGTAGGGCAATAAGAAGTAAAACAAAATCTTAGAGGAGCACCTTCCCCCTCTTCTTTCTGGGCTCAATTTCACTGCTGATTTCCTCTGCCTTCTCTCCCGCAGCAGCACAGAAAGACAGGGAATGGGGGCTGTGGTCAGTTCATCACAGGTTGTCTCTGCTGCTCCTTCCCCCTCATGGGGAGGACTCCTCACACTCTTTTCATGCTCCAGAATGGGGTCCCTCTCAAGGGAGACCTTCCTCCATGAACTTCTCCAACTGAAGCCATTCCCATGGGCTTCAGTTCTACATGAACTGCTCCAATGTGGGGGATCCATGGGGACCTGCCACCAAACCTCCATGAGCATGGGCTTCTCTCCCCATGGGGGTGGGTCCAATTTGGAGCCAGCTGGCATTGGTTCTGTCGGACATGGGGGAAGCTTCTGGCAACTTCTTATTGCTTACAAGCTGCTCCTGTATGCCCTGCCACTACTAAAACCTTGCCACACAAACCCAATTCAGGTTCATATAATTTCAAACTAGAAATATTTGATAGGAATTTCCTGGAACAAGAAGAATAAAGGGAAGGACCTGAGCATGAGAATGGAGTTAGAAAAGATAATAAGGAGAATGACACCACACTATCAGCACTCAAGTGCAAGGTGCTGACAGGGCAGCAGGAGGAAGATAGAAATGGAAAAAAAAAGAACAGACGGGAAGAAAATATAGAAAGTCAGTATTTCAGATATCTTTTCACTGTCATTTGACATAGACCACTTCACTAATTCCTGTTGACTAATTTGTACTGACTTCAGGGTAGTAGTACACTAGTAGAAGTAGGTAGTAGAAGTAGGTACTACTTCACACAGTAGACTTCTAACACAGAGAAGGAAGATAGAGTTAAATAAAGATGGTGTGTAAGGTATGGAGAGAGCAATTAAGTTTAAAACAGAAAATTCAAAACACTTCATGGATTTGCTGAATAACATATGGGTCATTGATATATATATCCCCAGATAAAACAGAATTTGAGGTTCATTATGTTAAATCATGAAAGGCTAGAAATTGAAATTTGTAATATTAACTCATATTAACTGTAGCTGGAAATTCAAGTTTCCCCAAACCAGTCAGTCTTATGATCTGTACACATTGGTCTGCCTTTATTTCAGAACTCAGCTGAAGATCAAACTGCCCTTGCTGGGTTTAGCCTGGAAGAATATTGTAGAAGGACTCTGATCCACATAATGGTTAATCTAGGTGAATGCCTCTGCATCATGGACGTTCTGTGCTTGCTATTTAGTCAATATCTATACAGTCAATTTACAGTTAGTAGATGTACCGGTAGTCAAAGCACATCAATCTTGAGTGTGTGTATAGTATATTGTCTTGTTTCACTGAAATATTAGATGCACCTGTTCAGGAACTGCAGCTTTATTAATATTAGAGTGCATGTCCAAGGGACTCTTCAAAACTAAGTGAGTGTTCCAGTCCTGACTGCTGTCATTGATTGAGAAATCTGTGTTTTGACCAAGACACTATCAGAATACCAGTGAATATCAGAATACCATGTTTGGGGTCTGCTCAGTGTGCTGGGCCTTGACCATAGGTCCATCTCATACCTTAGCATTTCAGGGTTCCCAGCATCAGAAACAGGACTTTGTAACTGGCTATCTCATTTTTCAGGACTATTAATAAATAGTTATCTGCTTTGCAAGTGCATTTCTTATAGGATGTGAAAAGAACTGGCACCTCCTCAGGGCAAAACAGACCTGAAGCTTCTTGCTATGCATACAAGGAAGACCTGACCTCTGTTTCTGTGTTAGCAATCTGAACAAATCTAACTGCAACAAAAATGTGTTTAATTCTTTTTTCAGCCCTCCCACAGAGCCTGCTGACCTCTCCATGGTATGCTTCTGAGCAGTACCCACAGTGATACTGAACTGTGGCAAGAAGCATTGTGGGATATTTTTGGAATTAGGAAAACCCCTCCATTCCCCAGAATGCAATAAAATATACCACTGCTTGCATTTCAGTGAAAAATTCACAACCAGTCCTTCAGTTTTTCTTTCTTTTAAATGATTAGAAAATGAACAGTATGCTGAAGCCCCATTTTAACTGATTTTCCTCATTAATTTGGCCTCATTTCACAAATGTAGGCTGCTTGTGCCAAGTTTTTATACACTGCTTTTACTTTCTCTCTCCAGTGTGCCAATAAAAATGTTTTTCATTTGAAGTCTTATATTTATTACTTTCGGTGTCACTTAAAGGAATAAATCTATCATGGAGCAAAGTGCAAGTCAATAAAGTAATGTACATACATCAGGAAAACTTTTTATCAGCTAAGGTAGCTACTATGTTACAGAAAATAGAATTCTTTGAAATATACTGTAAGGTAATATTCTTAACTGTAGTTGTAAATTCTGCAGTGAGCCAATAAAAAACCCTGTGCTTTTATGCTCTACTAGATGTCAGTTTTAAATATCCCAGGATGCCTTAGCCTGTTTTAACCTCAAGTCTATAGGATTGCTCCATTGAATTTAAGGGAAAATACATGTTATCTATTTTTCCTTCAAAAATAAATTTAAAAGAAATCTGTATTGTAAGTAGAGCTTCTACAGAAAATCTGTAATGAAGACCTGTACCTCCTAATAGCCACAGACTTACTGAAACTGCACAATTACATAAAATAATGACCTAGAGGGTAGTTGTAGAAGTAAAATAGATACCCACAGCCACTTAAGCAATGTATCCTATCCTATTCTTTTGGATGGCTCCCTGCAAGCCAGAATGAGCTGTGCTCAGGCCAGAACCTCACCTTAACAGAGTGATCCTTTGAGTACCTAATGCAGAAAGGTTTCACTCTATTTTTTTTTATTTCAAATGTTTTGCTGGGAATTAAAAAACCCCAGACAGCAAAGGCATCCATTTGGTGGACTTGACTCTCAGTGTGTGGGCTGAGCAGTTGGCTAGACAACCTTCAATCTGGCTTCTGTCAAAAATTGTGACAAAACCATCAAGTCATCCACAGGAACACAACACCATCTGCAGTGGACATTACGGGTGCTTTAAAAAATAGGCAGATGAACAGGCATATATATATTTCTGAACAGTGTTATCAGGCAGATTTCCCTCAATTAATTTCCATTAACAAACAGGCATTTTCTGCTCATTCGTATAGAACCTCTGCCACGGTAGAGGTACCCAGGCATCAACCAAGCCCCAAGTAACCACTTGCTCACTCTCCCACCAGCAGGATGGGCAATCAGAAGGGTAAAACCCAGAAAACTTGTGAGGTGAGATACAGACAATTTAATATGGAAAGGAAAAGTCAAGCACACAAATGAAACAAAGCAAGAAATTAATTCACTGTTTCCAATGGGCAGGCAGGTGTTTAGGAATCTCCAGGAGAGCAGGGCTCCATCTTGTGCACTTGGGAAGACAAATGTCATCACTTTGGACATCCCCCACTTACTCCTCCCAGTTCATGCACTGAGCATGATGTCACATGGTCTAGAATACCCCTTTGGTCAGCTGGGGTCACCTGTCCTGGCTGTGTATCCTCCCAATTTCCCAGGCACCTCCAACTTCCTCACCACCATGGCAGTATGAGAAGCAGAAAAGGCCCTGGCTCTGTGTAAGCTCTGCTCAGCAATAACAAAAACATCTCTATGTTATCAACCCTGTGTTGAGCACAAATCCAAAACACAGCCCCAGGCAAGCCACTGTGAAGAAAATTAACTCTATTCCAGCCAAAACCAGCACAATCTCTTAGAGTCTTCTTTAGGACAAGCAATGGTAGGCAAGACTTGGGTATTGCAAATAGCTTCTCTCAGACAAACCATATGTCCATGTCACAGCACACTGATTTTCAGGCTTCTGGGTGCGCTGTGAACCAGTAACTTTCAGATTAAATTTGCTCAGTGCACATGTAAAATTGTGTTTTGTTTGGATTTTATTACTACCAGTTCTGTCAGAGCATCCTTAAATCTGAAAGCCGAGCTACTTTTTCTTCCTAGCTCATGCATTTCCAGTGGAAATGAGGTCTCTGATGGCCTCATTTCATCCCTATTCAATTGGTACTAGTCTTGTCCCTAATAAGGGCTTCAATCCATGCAATTCCACAGAAGGTGTGAGAGATGAGGAGATTACATATACACAGACAAATATAATATGGCAAAAGAACTGATTACCAGATGTAAATGATACTCCTTTTGAATTTGTACAAAGACAGGAAAAATAAAAGAAACAACATACCTTACAACACTTGCTCCCTTTAGATGTGCAACAGGAATACTTAGATAAAGCAAAATCACAAGTCATTTTCCCCAACTGCTTTTCTGACAATTTCAGGACCACACCAATTTTGTGTAGTTTGACCATGATCTGCGAATGTTAATCAGGTTTTTTTTCCTAGAGTCCTTAACAAAGTGCCTCTTTTTGTTTGTTTGTTTTGTCGTTTGGTTTTTTGTTTGTTTGTTTTATTTTTCTATTTTTTGTGGGTTTTTGTAATTTTTGCTGTTACCATTTCCAGTTCTTCTGAACCATCTCTTTTTTTCAGATTGAGTTTATTGTGCACATGGCATGCAGCACAAAGTCTGCAAGTACACTACAATTCTTTAAAAAAACCCCATAAAATTCTTTTCACTAGTTAGCATTATGGTAAGAGTTGAGGTACGGAAGTAACTACAGATGTGTAAATATTTGGCAGCTAAATTATAATTACTGTAAATATTGAGATTTTGTGATATTGAAGACAATAGAAAATCAGAGCTGTTTTTACTGCCTTGCCTACCAGCTGAAGAGGTTGCCAAGACTTCCAAGTGCCTGATGATGCCCAGTGATACAGGTCAGAAGACTGATTACCAGCAACTCAAATGGGAGAAGAAAGCCATTTTTCTGGCTTAAGATGTTTTTCTCTTAGAGGAGAAATGAGGCTGATTAATTTGCAGAAGAAATTTATCAAAAGAGAGTTCCTGCTCTAATGTTCTGCTTTGACTATGACAGTGAAGCACAACGCTCTAACAAAGACTATAGAGACAAATCACTAGTGATAAAAAAGAAGCAAAAAGATCCTCAGAGTTTCTATGCAAACAGATAGTCATCAGCTCTTCACTGGAATGATTTCTGCTTAGCATTATTATTTGTGCTGCTCAACTGCCCAGAAGCTCCAATTGTTATTGTTATCCCCTTTCCTAGTGTGATCCAGAAGGAATTCATTCCTGCCTCAAAGAGCACACTTCTTTTAAAAGAAAACTCAGATAACTCATATAAGAGCACTACTGTGAACCCTATGAGATCTGAAGTACTACTGGATACATCCCAGGATGTTGGAAAAGTTAGAAATTAAGCCCATCTCAAAGCTTGACCTTGGTGACAAAGTTACTCTTTTTCATCATTGTAGTGACAGGATGGGGGAATGGCTTCAAACTGAAAGAGAGTAGGTTTAGATTGGATATTAGAAAAAAAGTCTTTACTGTGAGGGTGGTGAGGCACCAAACAGGTTATCCAGAGAAGTTGTGGATGTCTTATCCCTGGAAGTGTTCAAGGCCAGGTTGGACAGTGCTCTGAGCAACCTGGTCTAGTGGAAGGTGTCCCTACTCATGGCAGGGGTTTTGGAATTAGATGTTCTTTAAAGTCCCTTCCAACCCAGGCCATTATCAGTAATTATAGTGGGTTGAAATTAAATAAACACTTTGGATATTATTTCTGAGAAAATTAAAATAAAGAGAAGAGGAAGTCAAATCTCTCTGCTGAGAACAACAAAAGTATGTAACAGACCTTGAGGACTTCAGCAGCATTGCTGTGGTTCCAGGGCACACTAATAATGGGCTTAAAAATAGTCTTTCACTCCTGGAAGGAAAAAGTTCACTTGTATTGATTTTCCTCATGGGTGCAGTACAGTGTTCAATTTCAGGTTAAATATTTTGCTTTCATGGCATACTAGAAGTAAGGTATTACTGTTCACATCTGAAATGAAAACAAACCTTTGTATATATACAATTACAATGATGTTATTGTAATTATTGGTCTTGAGTCTTCTCATTTGCATATCCTTTGAGGACTTGCAGATAGAAAAATTAAACTTTTCCTCCAGAGGGAAAATTCTGCTTTCTGATCAAGTCTGTTTCAAATTGTCAAAATTAAATCCACAGCATGCAGAGAGGCCTGTGTCCCAGAAAAGCACCTTCCCTAACTCAAGTACTTTTTATGACCATTTAGTTCACCTTTGCTCTCTTCCTCCATTTCACGAAGATGAAGTGAGTAATGATTATCATATTAGCTCTGGTACCATGAATGCTACAGCAGACTTGCAGCCTAATTCTCTTCCTCCTTAGGGAATTGATATTTTTATTCACAACACAAGAAAACCTAGTTTGTAGACAGAATACTTTTTTCCCCATTTCTGTTTCTTTGGGTTTTTTTGATGAAATAAATTGATTAGATAGACTAGCCAGTAGTTTCATAATCCTGTTCTGAGCCTACCAGAATTAATTACTGTTCACATAATACTATGCAGGAAGTATGTTTTAAAAAGCAGAATACTCATTATGATATAATTTTCAAGGATGCCATCCACATGGTATAATTGCCAACAATTATGGGGACAGATGCTTGCATATTGTAAAAGGGTAGGATAGCTTGCAGGTGAGGAGGTACACAGAAATGCTGGGTGGTGCAATGTAAGGTTCTTCTCTCTCCTTAGATCAGATTTCACCTTCCCTAGCTGCAAATATCAGTGTTATATCAATGAGTGCTGAGGATGTTAAATAGCTACAGAATGGATCAGGATCCAGTGAAATGAGTAACAGCATTTACGGGTTTCATGACACCAAGTATCAAGCACGGTCAGTGTCTGGGACCAACATAGTCTGATCTTCAACACAGTCCTTTGCACAAGACTTGAGACAGTTTTGATCCAAGTGCCTTGCCTCAAATAATCCAAAGTTAATAAAAAAGGTACATGAAAGTTTATCTATCTGGAGACCTCTTTAGCATCTTATTTGCTATTTAGTAAACAGTCCTCAGCATCAACTCTTGAAGTAACTTGATAGTTGCACTTAAAACTGGGCTTTCCTGTTCATCTTGTCCAGCTTACTTTTAATATTGCACTTTTATCTGATCTATTCCTCTGCTAGAGAAGAGGAAAACTTCAGATCTTGTTAATGCACAAACACCTTTCATAAATAACTTACTATCACACCACAAAATTCTTCAGGATGGCTAAATTTATTACCTAGATCAATGGTGAAGGGTTTTATCTCCCTAAGAGCTCACTATGACTTAAAAGTCAGCCAGTGATGACTTGAGTCCTTTCTATTACAACAGCCTCACTTATCCTTATACAAACCTTTTCTTTTTTTCTTTTTTTTTTCACTAAACAAACATTTGAAGAAGCTGCATCTGGCTCTCGGGTCCCCACCACAGGAAGGACATGAACCTATCAGAGCGAGTCCAGAGGAGGCCACCAAGTTGTTTAGAAGGATGGAGCACCTCTGCTATGAGGAAAGGCTGAGAGGATTGGGATTGTTCACCCTGGAAAAGAGAAGGCTTTGGGGTGACCTAATTGTGGCCTTCCAGTACCTGAAGGGAGCCTACAAGAAGAGACTGTTTACATGGACCCATAGTGACAGGACAAGGCTGTAGTGACAGGACAAGGAAAATGGCTTCAAATGGAAAGAGAGTAGGCTTATTAGATGTTAGGAAGAAATTCTTTATGGGGGGGTGGGGTGGGGGGGTGGTGAGGCACTGGAACAGGTTTGATAGAGAAGCTGTAGCTGCCCCATCCCTGGAAGTGTTCAAGGCCAGGCTGGATAGGGCTCTGAGTGACCTAGTCTAGAGAAAGGTGTCCCTTCCCATGACAGGAATGTTGGAACTGAGTGATCTTTAGGGTCCCTTCCATCCCTGGCCATTCTATGATTCTATGATGATTCTATGAAATCAGAGTGACTTCTTTGGAAAAGGATATTCTTCTTCATCAAAATACAGACAGAGCCTTGGAGTAAACCAAGAGTTATATTCTTTTTGCCACTTCCGTTTTGCCCCTGTAGTGATCCACCTGAATACTGCACACCTGAAGAGCTCTACAGCTGTTAATGACTGACACACATTAACAGCATTGGAAGGGGAAAGGCATACAAATCACTGCTAAAGGAGAAGTGATTGCCACAGCTCTGGGATATAGCTAAATGTGACAAGATCTTCAGAGGCTATTAAGTTAATGCTGTATCATATCAAACAAAGTAAAGTTAACCAGTGATGATTCATGTCTTTTTCTATCACAACTTAATAAATGGATACAGAAGTTATATTGATTTTCATGGATGAGCAAGTAGATCTGAAATCTGAAAACTTGATGAAATATAAATTATGAAATATGGACCATGTGCGATGATCTCATAACCGGGTGAGAAGTCTATCACTTAAAGAAAGCATACTGAACTGCAAAGGTTTATTTTGACACACTATCACAATAAGTTTGTTTTCTCTTTCCTTTTTTTTTTTTTTTTTAAATACTGTTTGTCAGACTTTGTGCCATTAAGATTCTCTTAAGTCTTTACTCTAACTGTAGAAAGCTCTATTGTAGAATACTTAGTTTGTCATAAAGGGGAAAGTATTAACAGGAAAGCAGCAGTGTGAAAAGGAGTCAATAGCACGGAATGAAGAAATATGAAGAAAAACCAAGTTTTTGCTGTTTTTTAAATGAGAACTTGATAATCAGCTTCCAGATTCATTGTAATTAGAATCACTAAGTAAAAATTCATTTTACCAAAAGAGATTTTGTACCTAATAGTTTCGTCTCAATTTACATGGTGGGGAATTTCAGTCACTATGCTTCCACAGATTGATGTTTCCAACAAAGATTTGTTTCTATAAAATCAATTTTATTTTTCATAAAGCAGAAGGGACACAACTCAAACTTGCAACTCAAATCGATTTTTAACCAAAAACTAAGAGCATTTCCACAGTAACTTTGGCCAGCTTCTATTTAAACTATGAAAATATTTTACTAGTAAGGTCTCTTGGTTATTTTTCTGTGTTCTATACGGTCAGTTCAAAAATATTAAATGGGAGAGTACTGAATCATCAGAAATGTAAGCGTACAGGTTATTCAGAGGTTAAGAAGATGCATAAAGGGAGATCAGCAGTCCTCTTGTTTCCTGATCTCTGCAAATTTCTTTGAGAAGTCAATAAGAAGCTTTTTAAGCCTTTGAAAATAGAGTATGTTCCCCTTAAGCTCCCTACTGCTCACTGCTTTAGTTCTTTTCTCTTCATGCCCGTGGAAAACAGCACTGTAGGGACCCTCTAGGAAATAGTAGTGAGGAAAAAAATTTGCCCAATTTTCATCAGCAATGCTATTGTTGTTATATTATTATTATTATTATTATTATTATTATTATTATTATTATTTATAATAACAATAATAAATTCCCAGGAACTTATTCACCTTGACTACAGTGGAATCCTACCCTTTCCAAAAGGCTTCCTCCCACTACCTAGTGCCTTGGACATTTCGCCTACCCAAACAGGCAACATGCATTCACACTGGTGGAGCATCAGCAAAGATATTTGTGGAACATCACTTCTAGTGTGTCATATCTCCCAGACACTCACTCCAGATTAAGACACACCACATAATTAAGTCCTGGCTTCCCTGCAAAACTACCAGCAATTTTTGACAGATCATGTGACAAAAAAATCCCAGCCATAGCTCCATGAGGTCATGTCAGCCTGGGAAAGTATATTAAGTATTTGGGAGCAGTTCTGTGGCATCATGTCAATCAAGATCAATAAAACCCCTCAGGGATACTGAGTTTGAATTATTTGCTGAAAGAGGATTCCAAAGTCTTTGGTCATTCAAGTCAGCAGCAGGTCTCTCATGGGCCTTAAGGCAAGAAGGGCAAGGTCTGTGACAGATCTGAGATCAGAACAGGAGACTGAGATTTTTCAGGTTGTTTTTGTTTGTTTGTTTGTTTGAGTTTTTTTGTTTTGTTTTATTTTGGTTTGGTTTTTTGTTTTTGTTTGTTTGTTTGTTTTTTCTAATAAAAACTATCTTTAGGGTGTTCAGATGCTCAAAACTTTTGAAATACAGCTCCTGTAACAGATAGCAGAACCCTTCATTCCTACTTCTGTGTTTCAAGATTTTTGTTGTGAACAGACAGTTGGGAAAGAACACTTAAGGAGAGACAAGAAAACCAAAATTTAAAGTAAAAATTAATTTCCACATATATTCTTACAGCACTATTTGTAAACAGTTGCAAATTCTCACAAATACCTTGCAGTTATTTTATTTTCCTTAACATGCTTAGGAAAATGTTAGAAACAAAGTACCTTGCCGGATTTGTAATTTAACTCATACCATTTTCTGGTGTTTTTAACAACTAGACAAGAATAATTCTTTCTTGAGTTAATTCAGCACCACAACATACCCATAGCTAATTCTGCCAACTAAGAGCACTACTTCTATCACAATTCCCATGAAGGTTCTTGGCTGCAATTCCTTATCCATCTTACTAAGAAACACTCTCAAGTGTTGTATATTAGGCAGTTGGAACAGCCACAAACAATAAGATGTTTTGCATTTAATAATTTAATAAATTTTTCTCCCTGCTCTCTCTACAGAGATGAAAGAGGACCACGTGTAGAGAATTGCATGCAACAAACATCGATAGAATAGAAGTTGAACAATAAGGAGGGGTAAAAGGGAGATAAAGCAGTATCCAAATGAAAAGATTCAACTAGTGAGAGATCATGATGCACTGAAGGGGAGTTATCGCCATGAGTGAGACATTTACTCCTAACTTGAAGAATAACAAATATTTAAGCAACATGTATGAAAGAAAGAAAGAAAGGTTTTGTCCATAATGTGATCATTAAAAAAATGAATGAAAAGGTTTTCTGTTGTTGCTTTTAATTTCAATTCTCATAAGTGGTTGTACTATTTTGATGCTTGCAAACTGCTAACCTGTATGAAGGTAATAAATACCAAAGGCTGACTCTATAGTAACTTTTAGCCTTCTTCCTTCTATTTTACTATAACTGCTTATTTAATTTTAGTTCACAGACCTATGAAAATTAACTGGCTTTTATTGTTAGTTAAGTAGTATATTTACCTCACAAAGTCTGTGTTAGCAGGCTTTTGGTAAGGAAGAGAATGCAAACATATTCAGAAACTTACTCAAGTGACCTTCATTTGGGTAGATGATCCAAAAAGGGTAAGAATAATCCTTAACTATCTCACCTGTGAACTAGCCATATGGTGGAAGCTTTGTTGGTAATACTAATTTAGCAGTTTCACCACATCCATTCCCTAATATCTGAGTTGTTTTACAGCCTCTTTACAAAACTGAAGGTAAGAATTTACACCGCACACAGAGTAATGGCCGTGTGACTCCAAAAAACCAACAAACATCCAAATGAGTTTTCTGCAGCAAGTTTCCTCCAAGAGGACATGAAGCAATTTCTGTCCTATCCCCTCATAGTTACTCCCTGTCATTTGACATTGAACTCAGGAGAGCTGAAGGCATTCCAAGTTTGGAAACTCATAAAGCCATGGGTCAGGTTGTGCAATATAGCGTTTGACAAGAATCATTTTAATGAGCAGATATCCTCAAGGTATGCTACATATTTAAAGTCACAGTATGTGTTGCACAAGGTTATTACATAGAGCTTTCACTATAGCAAGTGCAACCAGCATTCTTGGCCTGCCAGTGATCGCTTTTACTTGGGTTTAACTAAGACAAAATCCCCCAGATGTTTGTTTTTGAAGTACTATTCTGGGTAATATATCCTCTTGCAATGAAAAACACCTTTGTCAAATGTTCTCAAGAAACAGAATCATCTCCTCTTCTATAAAGCTATCCACTTTTTTCAGGCTTTTACCAATCAACTTTTTCATACATGAATTCTTACTTCTCTAATGTCTAGATTTCTTTTTGTGTTGTGGATGACATCTGTTCTCTTTCCTTGAACAAAACCTTCCACCTTCAAAACTTGAAGCTTTAATTCAACAACATAGTCTCATGAGATTATTCAGCCTTTGTAAAGATGAAATAAAATCTACTGATTAGACTTCTTAGAGAGGATGATTCTCTATTACATGCATGTTATTCATTAAACTAGCTGATGCAGGTTATTTTGTGTATGGATTAACTTCCCCCAAAGTCCACTTCAAGAAGTTGCAGGGACAAGAGGATGCAAAGAAAGGAGGAAAACAGAACAATTTATGAGAAGTAGCATGTTCAAATGGTGCAGCTGCCAAAGTTCAGGTTTGGACAGAGGCATGAGAGCCAAGACTTCAGAGTTCCTGGCATCCCTGACATTGATTAAACCTCATTGGGAATGTAAGAACAGTAGTTATAACTGGCATTCCTGCTTCTGCAAGGTATGGAGGATCACAAATAGCTTAGCTCATGAAAAGATACTAGTATGGGTCTAGAAGAAAATGAATTCTCTTTCCTGCTGAATCAGCCACCTTATCACTGCAGAGCTGAATTAGCAACAATTGACATCTGCAACTGCATTAGTCCCAGCTCTCCAGGAATTAGAATCATGAAACAGCAAGGAGTCACTGTCACCCTGTTACTGAATCACTGGAAGTTATGAGACCATGGTAGTTTTCCTTATTGAAGGCAGGGCTATTATGAAGCCATCTCTTATTGGAGAAGTAACCCCCTGAGGTGTAAGTAGCCTTGCATCTGGAAAACATCCCTTGTTCAAGGGAGCAAATCCATGGGTGTCACTGGTTTAGTGTTACCTGTTAGGTTACAACAGCAATAGGCCATTAGTTTGATCTTCTATCAGAGCTGCAGCATCACAGCTCATTTGATTCCTGTCAGAGATCTAGTTCATGTTAATCAGCCAGACTGTCTAGTCTTTCAAAGGAAGTGCTAAAAGGCCCATAAGCAAGGCAGGGAACACCACATGTACAACAATGTAGGATATGAATAAAAGGGGACTATCTTACTGAGCATTTGCCTTAGTTGGAATACTAAAGGTTACACATGCCTGATCTAACAAGCCTATGCTTTGGCAGGTTTTGCCTTATTTGCAGCTAGCTAGCAGCTGCAACCTAGTTTTTCTCCACCTCATCCTCTTTCTCAAGCTGTATTTATACAAGCAACCCACCTTCACTACAGAAACCTTTTACTTTTAAACTGTATCATTGAACAAAAAGCCCAAATGTACACAAGTCTGAGACACTGGCTGCTCAGGAATAAAGGCTGAGATGCATCTCCCCTGGCATCCTGTCACCAACAGCTGATCCAGAAAGACAGAGGTCAGAAATCTGGAGTTTTACAGGAACACCACTGCTCACCAACTCCTGTGTTTCTGGCAAGGGGCAGCTTTTGGGAGCCTCTGGTTTGCAGGACTTCTGGTTAAAATAAAGCCAGAGCTGTGAAGGACTGTTTTGTGCAAGAAATGTGTTTGTGTGAGGGAATGAAGAAGAAGACAAAGGTAGTAAGGGCAGCAGCACCTGACCATTACTCTTACACACTGAAGCCTAAGAATTAGGATGATTCTTTCTGATAAAGAGGAATTAAAGATCTAAACCACTGGATGTGAAGTCCTTAGTTATCCTTAGTTTTCTGAGGCTTTAACCTGGTATTACACTACAGACACCTATAGGGTCTGAGATTTTGGCCTGTCCCTCATCAAATCTGGGCTGAAGAAGTTATACACCAGAGTATCACCCAGATTATCCACTCCTAGGCCTAAATAGAGCTCTTAGTGGAAACTTGGACTTCAGCGACAGAAGTTGATCAGGATCTGCTGTCCACACATGAGGATGTCATGAGCTGGGCAGCAATATAAAAATTCCAAGCTATGAGCCTCTGATAGGCCAGCAAGGAAATGCAGGTCAGAGATCCAGGGATTTCTTACTCCTATTTCTGCCCCAAGCAGATAGCCCTTGTCAGCCTGGAAGGTCACACAAGGCTGGGAGGCACTGTGCTAGTATAAGCTAACCTTTTTTGTGTCAGGCCTCTTGTTTTGGAGTGACTCTTCAAGAAGGATAATGATTTTCTCACAGGAAACATATTTCTACTTCAGTTTTTCTAAGTAATGTTGTTATGACTGCCAAGAGTGGATCAGAAGGACAGCAAGAAAAACTTGAATCATTTCAGTTGATTCCAACTCCATTAACTTACAGTCCACACAGCTCATCCAGCAGAGGTGCAAGAAATCATCTCTGCATACATACTCCTGGTCTTGCACTGTGAGGGTATCCAGCCTGATGTTAAGCATAGTTTGGTCTGCTTTGACACAACATGTAAGATACCCTCTTTTATCCCCTCTGAATCAGAAGCAAACCCACCAGGTAGGCTGGCTAACAGGTGAGAGATGACCCATCCCAGCCAGGAGGACAAGACTCAAACAGCTACATATGTGAAACAGACTTAATGTTGCTGGTATCAACAGTGATCCTTTCTTCTGCTGCTTGGAAGAGACAGGAGCACGTGCACCACAAACTTCACAACGCAAAGCTTCAAGCTTAGTGAGAGCTCTTGCTATCAAATTGCATGATTTGATCAGAATACATTAGAAAACAGAACAAAGTTGTACAACAAAGGCATTTTGGTTTTATTTTTTTCTGCTAATCGAACGCTGATTTCAGATTAGGTCATCAAAAAGTTGAGACATTGACAAAAACAAAGATGGAGTGACAAGCAGAACTCCTTGTTCTATTTAGTCCTTCCCAGAGAAGGAGAGACTAAAGAAGGAAGGAAGGTAGGAAGGTAGGAAGGAAGGTAGGGAGACATCCCTACCGCTCACAGCTGCCTGGGTACTCTCACCTCTTCACCTCATGGTAGATCCCATGACTCAGCATCAGAAGGCAGCAGAACATGAAAAGGATAATCGTCTTATTGGTGAATTGAGATGAAAAAGAACTGTGTGGCAGGGAACAAAGACAGTTTTGCATGTGGCCATATCCCCGCTGTTTAGTAGATCAGGAGTAAGCAGCATTGTGGAGTTGCTTTCATGGCATTACGGGACTTACAGAACATTATTCAGACATATCAGGAGAAGCAAGAATGAGCTGCAGGCCTCAGTATCAGCAGAGCTCAGGAAACCTAGTGCTGAAGGAAGAGGGTCAATACAGGCTAACATTGCAGGATACTTGCAGTAAGTCAAATTAAGATAACAGGGTAAGGAATAGAGGAACAGAATAAATGACAACTGAGAGATGCATTGCAAAGTGCTTATAAGGAAACATCACTACATCCCTCAAAATAATATTCCTTTTGTCTCCGACAGGCTAGGTGAACCCCTACTCTTGGCAGGTAGAAATGCCTCCTGCAGAAAGAAGAAACAGCAAAACACAACCCACAACTCAGGTTCCACAGGGAAAGATCCTGAGACTGATCAGGCAATCTCTAATGCTGAGCAGACCTTACAGTCATCAATCTTCATTGGTCACCAATCCTTGGAATTGCATTTTCTTTTCAAATGCCTGAAAGCACTTGAGAAGGAGAGAAAGGGTATATTGGCCTGGTAGTCATGCTTTAAAAAACAGAGAAAGTTTTTAGGAGAAAATAAGCACAAAATCAGATTAAACAATTAAACAAAGGTCATGGCGGTGCATCTTTCATGCAGGGTATAGTGGCAAGGCTTACGTAAATACTGTTAGTATCTCTAATACATAGAGACACCAGCAGTCAAAGGAGGTCCTGCCATCATCTCTGGTATGCAGGGAAAACAGGTTAGCACTGTGAAAGAGGAATATTAATCTTAGTACTTATACACTCACAAATTTGCTACATGATATTTGACAAACACCAATAACCAGGACTTAAGTTCTCATTCAGGCAAATCTAGTAAAGATGCTTGTTCTCACTCAAATGCAGAACTTAATCTCCTCCAGCATAGGCCACCTGGACTTTGAAGCTGGGCATAAATAGTAAGAGAATATTGCTACACACTTGTTGCTTTACCTGAGAGTACAGAGAAAAAAAAAAAAGGGCTAGAAATTTGACTCAGCTGTGAATTCTGGTGAACCACTACTTTTACTCAGAAAGATGAACTTTCTAACAAAAACTGTTTGCTATTACCTCCTTGCCTTGAATGAGTTCTCATAATAAAGCTTTAAAGTTGTCAAAATGTGCATCTTGGCATTTTGAAACACAGCTTAGTATCTTGGTTTGGGACAGAACTGCTGCTCACTTACAGCTCGTATTTTGCATCTGGTTTGAGAATCAGATTTAATTAACATGCACAGTTCCATTTTACTGATTAGTCTGATCCAAACCCAAGAAATATTAATAAGTTGGATCTGTAGCCATGAAGATTTTGCTGAAGAACCAGATTTAATAGGATTTTAAGGAGGATATTTTAACAGATGCAAGATAATCACAGTTTAAGAATGCTTAAAAAAAAATCTTACCATTTTTGTGCTGATAAGTACAAAAAGTCCTGTAGCATTTGAGAAATCCCATTTAACTAAACCATTTTGTTAATTTTTTTTTTTTTTGAAAGCTACTTCTGCTATATGTTACATCTAAATGGATTATAATAGAAGGAAATTAAATTACTTTGGTCCTCCTTGGCAGAACTTGGTGTAGCTGTCAGTCCTACTGCACCGCACGTACAGCCACAGCATCGTTTTGTGCTGTGCAATGCAGCACTATGCAGAAATTCCCGAGTTAGTGCTGAATTAGCTGGCTTCAGAGCTGCACAGACCAAGGTGGGAACGCTGCCATGATAACTGGGGTATTGCTGCCCCCAGCTATGCAGACCCTAATCCACAGGCAGTCTGTGAATTTCTAAGCAGCACCACACTGTGCAGGCTAGACATACATTTTAAATACACTTGCATACCAAGTAATGGTATATTTCCTTTCTTTTCTCCTGGTTCTCTTTTTTATTTTTGTTGTTGTTGTTGTTGTTGTTGTTTTGTTT
Organism: Margarornis squamiger; assembly: GCA_035222235.1. Taxonomy (NCBI): domain Eukaryota; kingdom Metazoa; phylum Chordata; class Aves; order Passeriformes; family Furnariidae; genus Margarornis; species Margarornis squamiger. The sequence continues at coordinate 12,697,623 of JAWWTY010000001.1, forward strand.
TCTTTTGACCTGCATTAAATTTATGTGTGGGTAGTACCTCAGATACTGCTAAAAGGGGTGAAGGAAGCTTAAATTTTTTCTAACCCCTTCCCTCCTCCAATACACCATATATTTTCTCAAAAGTTTTTAGCATCAGTACTGAATTCTTTTCCATAACTGCAGAATAAAAAAACCATTAAAAATATAATGCCATTATAGTCCCAAGAAAATTGGCAGGAGAAGCTAAGTAGCTTAAACCATTTTTGGAAGCCAATGAGATAAATTGATAGAGCTCTAGAAAAGTTATTTAATAAATTACCCATGTGCAAGCCCTTGCTTTCTTCTCCTACTTTCAGTTGTGTACCAGGGCAGCTTCAAAGACTAAGCTCATGGACAAACTTTAGATATGAGTGGGAAAACTAAAAACAAAACTGTCATTGCTGAGAAATGAATTCAGCAAAGAGCTGTAACTTGGATTTTTAACAGCACTGCATGAAAGCAAAGTACAGAGCACTATCACTTTGAGGAATTGCAAAGGAGAGGAATTCTTAAGTCCTCTTAAGTCCAAAGGGAAAGTATTCCAACTTGATTTAGTTTTTTTTTTCCCTTCTAGGTTTGCTTGAAAATTGATCAGTGATACTGAATAGCAACCATATTTTAAAATTGGCCAAATCTGGTCTTTAAAGTGTTCAAAAAGGAATAAGAGGAAACACATCACCACTCAAGGATCATATTTATTCAAAAATTGGTAGGCTAAACACCACCAAGTTATCAAACGATTTAGCTACCTTATGGAACAACATTGCTCAAGTCTACCTATTTTCTTCTTTGTTTTGTTACGTACTTTGACTTAGACTAAAAGTTACCTAGCACTGATTTGAAGACAGAAACATTTTAAAGTTTTGTATTCAGCTAAGATATTTGCTTTCCAATTTTTAAGTCTCCAGATTAGGAAACAAGTCTTTGGAATGTGGCAAATTAATGATGCCAGAGAAAACACAATCAGCCTTCACAGAGTTGTTTCATGGACACACAAGTTACCAGGATTTAGCCATAATAATTATAAACTTTTAATGCAGTGGCTGTTACTCACATTCTGGGTACTAGAACCTTGAAATATGCATTGCTAGGCTTTTGAGTTAGAATACAATTACTGTACTTGCTAAAGTTCTGTGTTGGCCAGTCACTTCACAATGCTGCCATATCTTATGTTCAAACATTGTGCATGAAACTGCAGAGGGAATGCATTAGAAAAACAATAAACCTGATTCCAGCAACGAGTCCTGTTTCCATCCTTTAGAAGACCCAGGCAAACAATTGCAAATTATGCAGTTGCAATGTCTCGGAAGCAATTATTTTTAACTGAAAGTGAAATCACTATTCCCTGAAAAAAAAAAGAAACCTACTTCAGCTATGAAAGGGACAGGGAGAAGGAGAGAGATTAATAAGCAGCTTCTTAACTGGTGTGAATTGGCACTGCTCCCCTCATGCAGCATCACAGGACTCTGTGTTTTCTTTCTGCAGGAAATAAAGCAGCAAGTGCCTGCAACCAAGATGAAGAGAAGCCTGCAAGTTTCTGCAGGTAATTATGAAAATGCAGTTTGGTTGCAACGTAACTGAAATTACTTTTTAAATTTTTTTTTCCCTCCAACAGACTTGTGTGATGAGCTGTGCAGCAAAGATCAGCAGAATGCCAGGAGCAGTCACTGTATACCCAAATTTGGCTAATAAACCAGCATAAAGCATGTCAGAAAGGTGAGGCATAATTTACTAAAGACAGAATTGGTTCTGTTTCCCATTGCATGCTGTTAATTCTGCTGTAAAAGAGATGGTGTGCCTGCCTGGGGACTTTCTTTAGCTGTGCAAATATTCAACTATTTAATTTTGAAGTGGCTTTAGGGGTTGGCAACCTAACAAAGTGTGCAAAGGAGTAAGAAAAAGAAAGAAAACTTTTTCAGTATCTATGGGTGGTATTCAATAGAAGATTTCCCCCACACTTTAGAGGGTATTGTCCCTTACTGTCCATATGTAATTTCTGAGACAGCAGGAGACTTTACATTCTGGAAAACTTGTAACATCTTTCTAATTTCTACCAACTCCTGGGCTAGACATCACTTGAGATCGAAGATAATTTAAAGTAACCTTAACTCTCTCACATTTTTTATTATAGGTTTTGATTGTGCTCTTCTCTATCTGCAAACCATCAGATTTACATATAGGAAAGGCTGACTGTCAGATGCCATGGAGACTCAAGGTAACTTCTCCAAGTCAGAATGGATCACAGCTCAACTTACCTACAGATGCAGAGGAAAATTAGTTATTAACTGGAAGCGTAAATCCACCTGGAAAAAATCTCTATCAGTCAAACAAACAAATAACTCTGCTATTAAATGCAAAAAGTTGGTAGCAAAACACAGCAGTGCTTGAAATAATTTTTTATTGCTACTTATAAACTTCAAGTTTGGGGGTTTTTTTCAGTAAAAAACTGATCCCAGGTAGCTTTAAGGCAGCTAGGAATCCATCAAGTGTTTCAAAATCCATAGTAATCTGAGACGTATTGACTTCAAAACCTGGCTATAAACATCCAAAGGGAAAATAACTTACCAATATGCCATATAAATATATATGATCTCTAGCTGAGCTCTAAGAAGGATGAAGTTGACTGGCAAACCATCAAACAATTTGCATAAGCGATGTCCTTTAAATACATCTGTAGTGATCTATCTCATTTAAAAGCAAAGGATTCACAAGTACACAAGTAATCAGAGAAATATACAAAGTGTATTTGTACAAAAAAACCTCAACATGACTCTGAAGAGCAAACATGTCTTTAAGTTGATCCTTTGAAGATGTCCAGAGAACTACCAATGTATTTTCAGGGTGATGTGAATTTGACTAAAGTATCTTCTAGGACAGTGAGAAAAGGGGACTTTTTATATACTGTATATTCCCATGTATATACATGCTTTCCAGGAATATACCCGCACATGTGGATATACATTTCCCCATTTTCAAGTTGGCAACAGGACATTTTTATTCTTGCTATGGGAAGGTCTGCAGAGCCTTTAGCAGATAGGAAATACGGACAGATCTGGGTCTGGATCATACACACCAGCCAGAGGGACAGTGACTAATCCCGAGTGACCCGGCAGCCGGGGCTTGGAGGGACCTGCTGTCCCGACAGTCTCCAGCCCGGAGAGCATCGGGCAGCTCAGCGGGCACCTGTGCTTCTGTCTGGGTACCTGTGCTGCAATCAGGGCACCTGTGCTGCTGTCTGGGTACCTGAGCTGCAATCAGGGCACCTGTGCTGCTGTCTGGGTACCTGTGTTGTGGTCTAGGCACTGTGCTGCGGTCTGGGGTACCTGTGCTGTGGTCTGGGGTACCTGTGCTGCCATCTGGGGTACCTGTGCTGCGGTCTGGGCACCTGTGTGATACCGCTCCGGCAGAGAGGGATGGGACAGCAAGGGCTGGGACTGGAGGGGCTGGGGCAGGGACTGGGGCTGAGGCAGAAGGGCTGGGCAGGGGGGAGCTGGGAGGGGGTTGGGGCTGGGGAAGGGGCTGTGGGTGGGTGCGGGTCTGGGGGCGGTGCGGGGGCGGTCCCTCGGCGGGGGGAGCAGATAAAGGCAGGGCGGCGGGCGCAGGGGAGCCCGCGGTGGGCAGAGCCGGAGCCGGGCGCGGGGATCTGCTTGTCCGGCGGGCATCGCCCTGCCCTGAGCGCGTCTCGGAGGGAGCCGGCAGCGGGGCTCGGCCATGGGAGCCGCAGGAGGGCTGGGGCTGGCGGCAGTGCTGGCGGCGGCCGCGCTGTGCGGGGCCGGGGGGCTCGCCGGGCGCGTCCTCAGCGGTGAGTGCGGGGCGGGGGCCGAGCGGGGTCCGGCGCTCGCAGGACCGGGAGACACGAGGGGAAGACCTGGGACCGAGCCCGCCGGCTGAAGGAGCTGTGTGTTGGTGGCGAGCGCTGGGAGCGCCTCCCGGGAGCACCTGCCCGGCCGGAGGGGCGATATCCCGGGGCTGTCCTTGGGCTGCGGGCTGGAAACAGCTCCGGGTCTGGGTCTGCGGGCTAGAAACAGCTCCGGGTCTGGGTCTGCGGGCTAGAAACAGCTCCGGGTCTGGGTCTGCGGGCTGGAAACAGCTCCGGGTTTGGGTCTGCGGGCTCCTCCTGCCCCTGGAGCCGGTTCCAGCCCCGCGCTGATAGAGCCGCTGGATTGCGGGCGCGCTCCAGCGCCGTTCGAGTTGTTTAAGGAGATGGGGCATGTGCTCGCCGCAGCGTCTTCCCGAGGAGCAGCTGTGCGTTGAGTTTTGTTGGCATCTGTACAGCGATGTTGCTTCTTTGTTTGTAATATTGTCAGGAAGAAAAAGCAAACTTCTGAGAGCGTGCGGCATAAATAGTTTTGTAATGTGTGGGTGCATCCACAACTGAACAAAAGGGAACACTACAGAAATCTCTATCTAACATCAGAGCTTAGGTTTAATTTAAGAGCTCTAGGCTCACACTGTGTGTTTCCAGTGTACAGGTGCATATGCTGAGAGGCTTCTAAATTTAATGAAAAGGCTGGTTTTAATTGTGCTCATACCCTGCAAACTAAAGCTGACAGGCTCTTGGACGCATGTTGCATGTGCCAGACATCCATGAATTTACCTGGAAACAAAAGATTTACACACTCGACTGTGCTTGTTAACAAGCTATGTATGTAAATCTCTTTATATGTAGGTAAGAATATCTCTCTTTATGAAATGATTCCAGAACAATGCATATTATTTGTATACAATTGTTTCAGAGGCTGTAACAGTAGCAGGTCAAGAAAACTTTTTTGTGCCATTTTTTTTTTAGGGAGACATTTAATTGCTGAATTTGGGTAACTTTCTTTGCTGCTGGTGGACCACTTTGATTGTGTTTTATTTGAAGCATGTTCATGTGCAGAACTGATGTGTGCTGTTGGGCTTTTGGTGAAACATTATCTTCAGGAAACAATAGCTAAGTAACAGTACCAACACTTTGAAAAAGCTTGCTTGCCTGAAGACTGCCCTGAAATACTTCATCTACCTCCATTATAATGTGAATTGTACTGGTTTATATGATACATCAGAACTCTTTGTATAACAATTTATATGGATGCTATGTAACACTTTGTTTTCAAGGAATAGTGAAGATTAATCATCCACAAGATGCATTTTACGTTAGTAGTCTCAATGCTGGAGTCCATGTGTGACAGAGGAAAGCCAGTCCTTTAATCTTCTGTTTGAAGCTTCTGTGTTTCAGTTAGAAGTAGCAAACTGAGTAGAGGTTCAGCTCTTAAAGCAATGTGTGATGTGTAATGCTTAATCAAACTTCCTAGATACATATGAGGCTTTGGGGTTTTCAAAGAATACAAGCTCTGCCCCATAATTCCATGAAGCGTTTCAAAGCTGTAATGAGCCTCATGTCAATGTATTGTGCAGCTAATATTTGGCTGGTAGAATACAGGAAAGGATTTGAAGTTACTTACAGAAGGAACTATTTATGTACTATTAGTTTATTAGCTGAAGTTATATTCATTAGGTAAAGGTTCCCTAGATAATAACAGCCAAATATTTAGTATGCTTCTGCCAGATAGTCTGATGTACTGACAGAAGAACTGGTGGGGGTTTTTTTTGTTTTTTTTTTTCCCCTCTCAAGGACCACACTCTTATCCTGGCACATGCACAGGGGTAGGTCTAGTACTAGTAGTAGTTGACACTTTTTCAGACAAGAAATAGTGCTGTTGAGTAACTGGGCAGTGTGTGCTGCACCTCCCCATCTACCTTATCTCTCTCTTGTATAAGAACCAACAGTTTGTGCTTAAACAAGCTTATGTTTGAATTCATGAATCTATATGTTAAACAGACTTGTTCCTGAAGAATTGCTAATTTAAGCTTCAGTTGTGATAAATAATCTGGAACAATTGGAAATCACACTGTTCCCATTCCAAAAAAACATATTATTCTTATCACTCACATGGAAGCTGTTTATGAAAACGACTTGAGTGCTGGTTGGACCTTGTGGAAAGAGACCCATTTACTGCAGTAAGTTTGCAGCAGACCTGCCAACAGTTGAAAATTTGCAACGATATTGACCTCAGTGTCAAGAGGGCAGAGAATGAAGGGCCCGCCTTTTCAAAATGCCATTTGCTTAAGTAAATGGTTTCTGTTCCTCTTTCCAAGTATGTTAATTTTCCTAGGATATAATTAAAACTGTTGTTAGCATCAAATAATTCATATTTAGGTGTTATTTCTTTGTCATCTGTGTTTTGGAAAGTTCTGAAGAGCAGTAACACAAATGTTTTGCAATTTTTAGTGTGATGATTTGTGAGAAGTGCTCACAGTCTCCATATCAGACTATCTAGTGTTGCCAGAGAACTGATTCTTAAGGAAAAAAAACCAACAAAAAACCTAAGCAGGCTGAGGAGAAAGTGCTGAGTCTGCCTTGCTGTCCCATGACATCATAAAGAACATGAAGTGATGATAATGCAGTTTGCAAAGATGCAATTACTTTAAGTATCTATTGGGCAGGAGAGATGCAAGCTAAACTTATTACTAATCATTTAACTGCATATGTATTAATCATAGATGTTATAGCTTAATGGTTGCTGTTTGCTGTCTACTTGTATTTTTAAGGCGTTTTAAATTTTGCTCTTTGCTATTGCTATGCATCAATAGCAGATTAAACAGCGATGGACTATTAAAAGCAGTATGTATCTATTTTGGTGTAGAAAGATTTGAGTTGGGCATAAAGTACTGTAAGGTAAGAAAATTAAGACGTATTTTCATGGGTATTGAATAACTTTCTTAAAAGAGTGAGAGTTAAGGAATTAAATAATTTAATTTAGTTGATTTAACTTGGCCTGCTTATTACACCTGAGTTTTTTCTGTCAGACTTCAAGTATTTTCTGCTGATGAAACCTTTTACTGTGAGGTTTTCATTTTTCTTTGGCAGGAGCTGCTAATTTGTAGCTCAGAATCTGAAAAAGTATAACCTAAAAAAAATAAAAAAAATCACTGCCTGTCTTGTCTACAGGATACCTGTGCAACAGGTGTATATTGAACACACTATATATATCCAGCATTCAGTTCCATACTAGAAAAGATTTTAATGAACATGCATGTCGTCGTGGTACAAGATTTTTTTGCTCATTTGTAGATCTCAGTAATCACTAAACCTGGGACTTGAAGAACTGCAGAAGAAGCTGGGCATTTAACTCCCCAAGACCCCTTTATCAATTCTGCTCCTTATCCACCCGTTCTGAGCAATGTCTTCTTGGGGACAAATCAATGATCTGGGCTCTTAAAGTGAAATTAGATGATGACTCTTGAATATCCTACACATCTCTATTAAACACACCTTACTCCTCACCAAGCAGTTCCACACTACCCTGTGGAATGACAACAGTTTTGATAACGATGTGATGTGTGATGGTGGATGAGTCCTTATAGAGCAGGGTAGAAATACCAAAATACTTGAATTAGTATTAGTGGTGTTTTCCCCTTTATCATCCCTGTTAAGCTTACCCTGCTTATGGGGGAGAGCTATGCAGGTTGGCAAGACTGTGTTTCTGTTCAGGGACTGAGGAAGGTGATGGAAAATTCTGGTGCCGTGCCTCAGGTGAGCATGCTACTTTTCCAGGAATACAACTTTTCCCTCACAATTTTTTTTTCAAAAATAGAGGAAGGCATTGCACTTCTCAAACTCATGATTGTCAAGCCCCAGTGCTCCACTTGGCTGAAGTGCCCAAGAGGAAATACCTACCATGGAGGGAGCTATGGTAAATAATGTTTGGGGTGGTATAGATAGTCTGCTTGTCTTTCACATGGCTTTTCTTGCTCCTGGTGAGACAAGGCTGGTGTGCTGTCCCAGTGCAGTAGCCAGGTGCAAAAATATCTCTGTTCTCTACCTTGACTTTAATTCTGTGTAGTTCAGGTCTGATCCTGTGTGGATCAAACTTCTTGATTCTAAGATGTTTGCAGAACATGCTTTGGTTCATAAAGGGCTCTGTATAGCACTGTTTTTCTGAAACTAATTCTCATAATGGCTTTCTCTTTGGAAATCTGATGGATCAGAAAAGACTGTACAGTACTAATGTAAAATGAGCAAGATGAAACAATGATTTGATAGTAATTGCCATACTCTAATCCCGTAGTCATACCTGTCACTCACTAGTTGGAAATTTGAGTCTCTTGTAGCAGTCCCTTCTCCCACCACTGACAGACAGCAGGACCTTCAATCTTAAGAAATGAGGCCTAACTAAGCAGTTTGCACGGCTCTAACTAAATCTAAATCTAGCTGCAGTATCCAGCTAATGACTCTTTATTAGGCTCATGTAAGGCTTTATAAGCAGTGAAGGAGGAAATAATATTTTTAGAATGGGTTTAATTTAATTTTGCTTTAGATCTTGAAAATGCCACAGACACACCCTAAAAATGCCTGTTTCATTCAGTTGTCTACACAGTGAGGTCAGTGAGCCAGCTTAGATATGGACAGGTACATTGGGAATAAATACAGTTTGGTGAGATGGATACCAATGTATCTCAACAGTTTCTTCCCATACAGGACTGTATATATGTTATGTGAATTAATCAGTCATGCTTTACCTTAATTAGACTTTTTCTCATAGTGTAAATTATCCTTTATAATATTCTAACATATTTCTCTTGCTCTTAATGTTTCATTCTATTTTTGCTCTAAGTGCACTGTCACCAATTCTAAGATTCTATGTGGAATCTTTCTTAGGAGAAAGTGAATGAGCAAGGATTTGCCCATTGACTCTTTTAGTTGTGGAACTGCTGCAAAAAGAAGTCACTCTGCACTCTTGTACGGAGATGCATGTAAAGTGTCCCATCCTAGGAAACTCTTAAGTCCATAAATCAAGGAAATTAATATAATTTTGCATCCATATGTATATTACTTTATGGGAAATACAGGTATTTTAGTAACAAATCCATGAAAATATATTTATTTGAAAAAAGACATTCAAATTTCACTGAAAGAGTGAGAATGAATGATGCTTGCTCTGAAAAGTAATTGGGAAATTTTCTCTTTTCTCCTTTTTCTTCATTTAATTGGCATAGGGCAGATCTGTTGACCACAGGAGATTTAAGTTGAATAATAGGAAAAAGTTCTTCACCCAGAGGGTGATTGGGCACTGGAACAGGCTCCCTAGGGCAATTGTCGCAGCACCCATTCTTCCAGAGCTCAAGAAGCATTTGGACAATGTTCTCAGGCCCATGGTGTGACTCTTGAGGTATCTTGTGCAGGCCCAGGAGTTGGACTTGATGATCCTTGAGGGTCCCTTTCAACTGAGGGATATTCTAGGACTAAAGATTTATGGAATGTTTCCTTCTAGGGGAAAAAATAAGACATGAGCCATGAGCCAAAACTCTCAGAAGTGCTTAAATTTATGCCTAGGAGTAAACCTGTTGAGGGAACTTACTGATTTATGTAAAATTGGGTATTTGTGTAAATGTCTGCTGTTTTGGGACAGGAGAACATTACTATTCTCTGCTCCCCTAGGCTCAAACACATTATACTTCAGACATTCAGACTCTACAGGTTTTGTCATGTCGATTCTATGTTAACAACTTTAGCTGCCATAGTATATCTGTCTTTAAAGTTTCTGTGAAATCTGATCTGGGCTTCATGACTGCACAGAAAACTATTGATGAAGGGACTTAATTTCAATCATAGAATGGCCTGGTTTGGAAGGGACCTTAAAGATCATCTTGTTTCTACTGCCCTGCTGTGGACAGAGATAGCTTCCATTAGACCAGGGCACTCAGAGTCCCATCCAACCTGGCTTTAAACACATCCTGGGATGGGGCATCCACAGCTTCTCTGGGCCAGTCTCATGAGTATATAACAGCTGAAATGATGGAATGCTTGGTGTGCCTTTAGGCAATGATATATTAAAAAATTTATTATGTTAATGTGTGTTTATAAGACTTTTAAATAAAAAACAATGAAGTAAAAACACTGCTGAAAGCTTAGTAGTAAGTCTTTTTATTTAAGTTCTGGATAAATAATCCACATCCTGAAGCAGGCTTGTAGATGTGTAGATCTTTCCAACACACCATATTTCCTTGTATTTTGAATAGGTCCAAATAGATTCCATTGACACTTGGGTGTTATCATTGGTCTGCTTGTGTCCATGGAAGCAAATAGGGTTATTTGTACCAATGAAGAGTGCTGTTCTTTAGGTAAAACTTTATTTTTAACAGGCACAATTCATCGTGAGGGAAACTGAAATCCTGAGTGTGTATTTTAAAAGAAAGTGTTTATGCTCTGTGTCCTATGCTCATGGTGACATTTTTCTCATTGCCAGTTGATCAGATGGAGATTGTGCCACTAGAAGTGCAAGCTGATCCTCTCTGGATGCCAGCACTAAGTTTCTAAGTGCATTGTCCTCATCATGCCTGGTGATGCCAAAGATCCTGCATTGCTCACAGTGTCAGTGTTGCTGCACCCCTCAAGAGCAGACAAAGGAAAAATGTCTGACACCAATCTCTGTTCCTTCTTAACATGGGGAAAGAGAAGGCAGGTTGCAGATGGTTGTCTTAGCAGCTAAGTTGGCACTTGGTGTGAACCCTCAGGACTGTGTAGCTGTGTACTGGCCCCTTGCAGAAGCAAGTGGCTGCCTGCCATAATTGCCCTGTGATATATACCTGTAAAGTTCACATGATCAGAAGAGGGGGAAACACTTATTACAGGAAAAGCTAAATGGATCTCATGGTTTAAATTTATGATGTGTTATATATCTGAAACAGAGCTGATGCCAAAAAGAAGGTATGTTTCACTTAGGAGAAAGAAAGGCTGTCAGGGCTTTAATGATTTGACCGGGGGGGAAAAAAAGAAATACTTTTTGAGAAATACTTAATAGATGTTTTTTCTTTTTGACGCTGAGTTATGACCTGAATCAGTGACTAAAACCTTTTCATAAAAATTGATATTTATTTTCCAGTTGAAGACACTTACCCTGTATTGATTTACATAATTGTAATCGTATGTTTTTCTGCAGTGGTAATTATGGAGGGTAAAGTGTTGATTAGCTCCTAATGAGATTTAGACATCAAGCTACTTCTTTAAAGCTCCAGTATCAGTGGCCCAGGATCCTTGCTGTGTGTGCCAGGGTTCAGAGGCTAACTATAAGAAATAAATGTGTGTTATTTTCTTTGTGAAATGAGTCAATAAGCCTGTCACTACTTTGTGAAGGTGGCAGCTTTCATTCCAGTTCCCAGTACATCAAGAGCAAGTCTGTGTCTGAAACATGGCATCACTGATTTTGAGAATCCAGACAAACCCTTAGTGTGCTCTGGGAAAGACAAATCCTCCCAGCAATTTTTCAACACAATAAGAAATGTTTTGCAGGACAAGGGATCCTACTTTGCATGTGATGTAGAACAGTGCAGGTTCTGAGCACACAAGGGCTTTGACAAACCTCCCCGAAAATAATGTTAATGTAAGTGTTCACTTGTATCTTTTTAACAACCAGCAATCTTGCTGCAATACGCAGGGAAGCTATCAGATTGAATTTTAATTGCATTTGTATTCAGCTGGATGGTAAAATCCTGGTGTTAGTGGTAAGTAATATTTAATATTTAAACCAACACTGCATAATGCTCCTTTACAAATGGACTGTCTCCTTTTGACTTCCTGGTCTTGTAAAAGTGTAGCTATTATGGGTCTATTGAGAGCAGTCATTTTTCAGAAATAACAAGTCAACTCCTGGTCCCCAAAAGTGCCCAAGGAAACACGATAGCTTAACTAGTTAAGGATAACATACAGGTGAAAACCCAATTTCAGCAACAAATGAACTGAAAATCACTTGCCATGGCAAAAGAGAAAATAGACAGGGACTGGACTGGGATAAATGCTTCTTGTTTAATTTCATGTTCTGCATAACTGTACTAAATCTCTATGTGAATGGTATAATACTGTACTTTCTTTTTCCTTAAAACTTCCACTGTCCTTGTTTTTTCACTTTGCAAGATTTGCATTAATCCTAGAGATGGCTTTTTGGCTGGTGTCTGAGGACCTCTAGTATGATCTTTGCTATTTCACAAGAATGGTGAGAGATGGTTAATGACTAAAGATAGATCTGGCCCGTGTTTGAGAGAGAATAGAAAGAATTTGCCTTTTATTGATCATTTTATACATGCTATCTATAAATCTATAATTTTTATATGTTAATGA
>JAWWTY010000001.1:12709897-12742379 GCA_035222235.1 Margarornis squamiger
AGAATAGAAAGAATTTGCCTTTTATTGATCATTTTATACATGCTATCTATAAATCTATAATTTTTATATGTTAATGACCAGGAGTTTATCAAGAAAGGTACTCCATTACAAGAAGTATTGTAAGAAGTCTGGCTAATAGGTGAGTTTTGCCTAAGAGAGGTTGGGGCTAGCCTCTAGTAAGCCAGCTTAGACATTGTCTACATGCTCTTGGTTCTGATATGATGCATATAAAGTATCTCCCTGTACACATATCTATCTGAAGTACAGCTACTAGATAGGCAAATATGGTCCTCAGTTATTTTATATAAGCCATTAAAAATTACTTGAAACCTTTGAAAGTTTTTCACATTAGTAAAATCACTTAAGAAAAACTGTATGATGACAATTAGGCATAATCCCTAATCCAGAAGAAGTAAAAATCAGTAATGAATATCTATTCTCTTTGCAAACTTGGTTATTCGGAGGGTTGGAGTTAAAAATACCTACTAAGTTATGAAAGAGATAGCTATGAAAATATTAATAAGGATACAGGCTGGTATATGATCTGTACAGGAGCTTGCATTTGAGTGGCAAATTTGTGAGCACATGAAATTCCTTAAGCTGCTCACAAGCCAAGAAGTATCAGTGATTTGAATATTGACTCACCTAGAGAATGTGTCTTAGTGTTACAAACTTTGGGAACGAAGATGGCAATTTGCTTTTATCGTAAATGAAGACAGAATGTAATTATGAAATGTTATCACAGTATTTCTTTTAAAAGAGTGATATGAATCATAAAAAAAATTCAATTTGGTGACTGGACACAAATATGATGCAGTAAAACATCAACAGCAGTAACAATATCGCAAAACATGACCAGCAGCTGAACCCAATCAAAATCTGACTGGATGATACAAAGATCATTTGACAAGCTGCTTCAACTTTGAACCAAAATGTGATTAGGGAAATCTAATACCTTTTAGGCTCTTACTGGCCACATTTTGAAGTGCATTACTGGGACTTGGCAGGGAGCACCCTGTGACACAGGGACAGGTGAAGACAGGTTGTGCCCAGTGTTACCCAGTCCATAAGGTCACCATGCTGATGTGAGCTTGAGAAAAAGGCTTGTCTTCATAACACAAGCAGAGAAATACTATCTAACCTTTAGCACAAGGACTGCTTAAGTCCTTGTGTCTTTGTTTTGTCACTTTGTTTTCAGAGGTCTCCATCAACCTTGTGCTGCTCTGGTTTAGTGTTTAATATTTCACATTGCTTTCTACCAAGCATTTTTCTATGTTCTCTACTGAATCCACTACCTTGAGAGGAAAAAGTCACAGTGTGAAAACATAATGGACTTTACTACCTCAGGCTTTGTGCATTCCTTTTTGTCTCCCCTCCCACGTGCTATGAACATGCAGTGGCTGTTCCCCACTAATCTACGTGGATGCTAACTGCTAGGGGGACCCTGGGCCATAGGTTAGTTTGTGAGGTTCAAGAGGACGAGGGGTGGGATTTTCCAGCTGGCAGTTTATCTTTCTTCTGCCTCACATCTTCAAAGACTCCAGCTAAGCGACCTGTGTTACTCAGAATAATCTTTGTGCCCCTCACGGGCCTATTGAGGTTTAGTTAGTACTAATCCTGATGCTCTTAAGGAGAGGAGTCTTTGACCTGGGTATTTTATCAGCATTTTTGCTTCTAAATGACACTTTGATATAACTTCTGTCATGACAGAAGTCAAGGAACCTATTATTTCTGTTGAATGAAACATCATTATTAACTCATAATAGAGTTATAATTGATTGAAATACCAAGAGTTTACTAATTTCTCTTTTTCTTGAAGATTTTTTTTCTCCTTGCAAAATTATCTGCACAAATGTTTTAATGAGTAATTTATTTAAAAACTATCTTTATTCTAGTGCTGTTATCAAAACATTCTACTATGGAGCTGCTACGTGACACCCCAAGATGAAAACTGGTCCATGTGGATGGGAATGGTAGCTAGTGCTTGTTAGAGCAAGCAGTATACGCTTGCTTTCATCAGCTAATGGGATGGTGAGACAAAGTGGGTGCAAGGGAAGCCCAGCCAGTTCAGGTTCTCTGCAGGAGGTGACTAGAGCTGCTAAACCTGAGAGAACAGGGCCAGAGCTGTGTTGTATGGCTGGTGCTTGAAGGAGAGGTAGAAGGAACAAACCTGGACACATTCCCAGTAAGGAAACTGGGGACACCTAATCTGGCAATTTTGTAACTGGGGAAAAAAGTGAAAAACAGTCTTTTGTCTGTAAGGTGTTACTTCAACACAGCACTCCTCCCTCAACAGGCAAGGAAGTGATTGTTGATGGAAAGGTGAGTTTGTGATACCAAGCCAAGTGTGTGTTTTGCTTGTTTCTGTTCCTGCTTCTGCCCAGAGTCTGGACTGTTCTGCTTGAGTGAGAGAAGGTTTTTCAAGGATTGAGGAGCTGATACACTTCATGAAAGAAAGGATATAAGCATTCCACCTTCACATCTGCAGATAGTCAGATAGGGTTGGTTGAAACCTTAATTTGTCTGAGCATTTGTAGGGGAAAAGAGTAAGAATGAATTCTCAGGTCTTATTAAATTAGTTAGATCCTCAGTCTTACACTGAAGGAAGGACCAAATACTATAACATGCTCTTATTTTTTTCTTTCTGGATACCATGTTTTCCATTCTGTTTTCTTTCATCCCTCAAGTATCACGTGGTTCATCCCTCAAGTATCACATGGCAGATTTTGTGGAAAGGTTGTAAATGCCTAACTTGCCTCTATTTATTCATATTGCATAGTATCTTAATGTGATTCATTCCAATAGTCTTGCTTACAAATCTAGTTTCTATTCAATTGGGACAGAAAAACTGGAATTCAATTGATGCAGCTGAAATAGGAAAATGTTGCTTTGAAATTAACTGGGGAGTCTTTGCTGCAAAGATGTTGGAGTAAGGTAAAATAACACATAGTTAATGTGTCCAACACTTACCTTGTCTGCTGTACAATGTGGTTCATTCTGTCATTTTTCACTGGTAAATTGTTTGTGCTTTGTAGTTCAGAAATTATTAGTGAGAGAGAGTGGTAAAAAATGAAGCTTAAAAACCTGACATCTCACTTCGTTCCAAGAAGAGCACTAAAATGTCAACTGATTTGCCAACTATTAAGGCACAACTGCAGATTTCCATTAACACATTTATCTGTCACAGTGGAGCTAGTTCAAAGTCCCCTTCAAAAGAAGAAAGAAAAGATTCAGAGCCGGTCACTGCCTAAACACAGTGATTAAATTAACTAGAACAAGAGAAATTCACAGCTTCTTGCAGAAGGCTTACTACTCTGCCTCAAATACTTCATTCACACTGTATGAGTCTATGGGTCTTAATGCCAGTTATTTCTTGGTTCCTTGCTGTTTTCTCTGTTGATTTCTAGAGTTATATTCTTGCAGAATTGATCAGCCTGTAAGGAGGAAATGATTCTTTTGCCACAGATGTAGACAGCAACAAGTGAAACAGCAGGAGTTTAGGAGTTGGACTGTGTGCAAATTTTCACTTGTTCAATTCCCTCACTTTATAAGACTTGATTTTAGAGCTATTTAACACTGCACAAACATCTACAATAACACCAGCATCCTTACAGGGGCTCAGAAACAGCACTTTCCATGGCTCAATGACTTTGATCTTAAAGGTCTTTTCCAACCTAAATGAGTCTATTAAGCCATGTGAGTTTCTGTGGAGCAGCTGACTGGGAGTTGAGTACCCCGAAGAAGCTTGGCCAGGTAGCCAGCAAAAACCCATTTGTTGTGAAGGTAATTTGATTCAGGTTTTTGGAGAGCCACAGAAGAGCAGAGATTGTGCATGAGAACAGAGAGTGAGAGGGGCACTTCAACCACCTGGGAAACACATAGGGATGGGGGCTGGATGTGTGTATTGTAGATTGAGAGCTAGCTATTTTCCATGAAAGTGAGTCACAGCACAGGAATTGAGATCTGTAGTAGTCAGCCCAAGCATCTCAGTTGGCTGAACATTCCTGAAGGACTGAAACTGTGACTGGAATATTGTGATATCTGAATTTGCTCATAACTTACAACTTGGTATCAAGGAGGAGTACTTAGACATAATGGAAGGAATCATGAAGAGTTTTTCTAAAAGTTGTCTGGGAAAACCAAAAAAACCAAGACAATGAACTCTCCCTAAATTTGCATATACATCTTAAATTAATGCTTGGAATCCAATCTTTGGCTACAGGGAAAGGTGTGGTCACTTTTCCTTCTAAGTGATTAGTGTCCCACATAATTCAGTGCTAGCCTTTGGATGTTTGCACTGTTATATCCATATGTGTACTCTGGCAATAAGCCATTGTCACTCACCCAGTAGTGAGAGTCAAAATGTTGATCAACTCCTTCCTTATGTACTTGATCCTGTCAGTGAGACAGAACTCCTGAGGAAAATTGATCATGTTAACAAAATTTGAATTGCAATATTATAGATTAAGGGAAAGAGGTGGGATTTCACATGCACCTTATATTTATTCTTCTCACTTTTTGAGCATTTAGAGGCATTTTTTATTCTAGTCAAAGTAGTCTTAGGAATAAGCTCGTTATTTCATATGCATCTCTATCAAAGAGTCTGCCCCTCAGTTCTTCAGTGCCATTGCCCAGCTAGGACTGTGGCTCTTACTACATTGATTGATAGCAGGGCTCTTGACCTGTATGAATAGAGACTGGCAGGAAGGGAATTGGAACATACAGTGTTGCCAGGATGTTATCCGAGAAAGTCCAAATAGGTGCTATCTTCTGATCTTGGAGCCTGACTTTTTCCCTGTATATCTGTGGAACAAGCTTGTCCGTTTTGTTGAACTGTTCTTGTTCTTGCATTATTTTGGTAGATTATTGATAACTGAATTTTCAGAAGTCTGCCAAATAAGAATGAACAGCAAAGATGCTTCTCTTACTGACAGTCCTTCTCCCAGATGAACTTTAATAAGATATCATAAAGAGAAGTTTTCAGAGTTTTTGTTTGTTTGTTTTTGAGAGAGAATTGTGGGGAAACCCTAGTAACCCAATGATAGTATAACCCTATTGCCCCCATAATTTAGTTTTCCACAACAAAAATGATCATCAAAAATAAGAGTTATTTACAGATTTAGCTAAAAGTCAAGAGCTGTTCCTGTTTTTATGTTTAATGCAGCTTTGATACAGCCTGCTGATTCTCTGCAAATTCTTGAAATTGTGCACTCTGCACATACTGAGCTGTCTTCAGTCAGCTCTTGTGCTGTATGCAATCTGCTATGGGAATTATGTTACTTATTAATTAAAGAAATGAAACAACACTAAAGCAAGAAGAATGAACTTTGTTATAGGTTTTAGACTTTTCTGTTTACTACTGTTTTTATTTGTTGTGTATAGAAAACCACTGGATTAAAAAGCTAAAGTACAACTTAATTTAGAGGATGATATTGCTGTTTTCCAGTGACAAGTTATTATTTACTCTTTTGTTAAGAAGGTAAAACAGCGTAATCATGTTCAAAGGTAAAGCCAAAGGGTTTGCTTAAGAGTGAGACTAAATAAAAAGTTTCCTAATGGCAATCTGACATGGTACAATGAAATACTATCCTTGCCAAATTATCCAATCAAATTATGAAATTTGTTGATTTCTAAATAATCTAGAGAGTGTCTGATAGATCTTATTGCTTTGGTATCCTTCAATAATTCCTACTTACCAAAATAACCTCTCTTAATTCTTTTCTCCAATGATAAATTTCCTTACTGGAAAAACTTAATTTTTTTTTTTAAGAGATGGTTATATTTAGAAGCCTTTTCATGTTCTGAAATGAACATACTGGAGTTCAGTTGCAGCTGATATGGGAGTATGTTAATTCCTCATCTTGTCTATCTTGAATAAACTCTAGAGAATCTCAATAGTTGAAGATAATTATTTTTCCTTTTTTGGAAAAAGGCATGTATCGTTCTCAGCCGAAGATCTGAAAGAGTTAAGTAATATTTCTTTGTTTGACTTTTGATTCTTTCCTCAGACATAACTCTGCAGGGCAAAGGGAAAGTGGTGTGAATGCAGTAGGTCCAGTGTTTTCTGAAAGCATCACAGGACTTCTTTATGGGATGTGGATGGCATTGTGATATCTTCTAATATCTGGAGTTTCTGCTGGGTGTGGTAAGGCATGTTTGGAGCGTGGCCACCTCCTCCAGCACCTCTAGTGCCTGGCCCCCCTCCTGCCTGGCTCCTGGTGCTCACCCTGGTACCCAGGGCCTCCCTCTGAGCTGAGGGATGTGGCTGCAGCTTTTCTCCTTGCTGGTTCAACCAGTAGGAAAGCTGAGCAGGTATTCCAGTGCCATGCAGACAGGACACGGCTGTCACACAAATGACAGCAGCCATGTAAGCACTGACAGCCAAGCCCCCTTCTCAGCTGGCAGAAATAGGTGGTCACTAGGGAAGGCACATGTTGACTCACACACCGTTTTACATATGACTGGCCTCTTTAATACCCTTTCCTGTTCGTTCTCCCTTTGTTGCTCCCCATTCCCTAACCCTGCATGGTTCCTCATGAGATTGCATAGTCTTGTCAACATCCTTATCAAGTTGCAAAGTTCTGTTTGCCTGCACTTTCTTGATAGCTCACCCGTTTTTGTGTCTGACAAGTTTTCTTTTTTTTTTTTCCTTCTTGTTTTTCTGTCAGGTCTGTCTGTATATTTTGTTCCCTTTGTTATTAATTTTTGCACTGAAAAGGTCATTGACCAGATACACTAAAGGGACAGATAGTCTCCTTCCAAACAGCCTTATATGTTCTACTTAAGCACATTATAGTGAAGAGTAGATATGAGTTCCTTGTGAATACAGCCTCTCAAGGTTAGATAGCAGGATTAAAAAACTGCTGGCTGCTTCTTGCCACTAAAATTGAGAATTTTAATATTTTTGGTTTTTTTAAAAATCAAATACCTTTGATTGCAAAATAAAAGTGGAGTTGGTCCGTTAGTATGAAATAGTTAAGAAAATACCCTCCAAACAGATCCTGGCTTTAACTGAGTGGCCTCATGGTACAGTCATTAGAGCAGAGAATATTTTTCTAGAAGGTAGTGGGAATCTTCAGTGTTTTGGAGAGTTTCACGGTCCTTGGGAAGAAAGCCATAGATTCCCATGAACTGTGTGATATTTGCAATTTAAATTAGAGCAAGGATTTCAGTGGTGCCAGTGTATCACCATGAATCCTTTCAGGCAAGAAAAAAGTCTCCTGGCCTCTGTCAGCATATGCATCATGTGCTATATTTTATCTTTTTTTGGCAGCTTTGCTATTCATTACTGTACTCTAAACACTCTCATGCTTTTATTTTTCAGGTCAAAAGGTGTGCTATGGTGCCTTCAAGCGTTCATGTTACAAGTTAGCGTATTTTCAGGACTTGTCTAGACGTGTGGGCTTTCAGGAGGCTCGCCAAGCTTGTGAAATGGATGGCGGGGCTTTACTAAGCTTGGAAAGTGAAGCTGAGCAGCAACTAATAGAAAACATGTTACAAAACCTCACTAAATCAGGCTCCGGGATTTCTGATGGTGATTTCTGGATTGGGCTGTGGAGGAGTGGCGATGGACTAGCCACGTCAAGTGTATGCCCCGACCTATACCAGTGGGCTGATGGAAGTATTTCACCCTTCAGGTAAGTCTGTAAAACGGCTTGTTGGAAAGGTTTTGTGGAAAGAAATGGAGATCGAAATGCTCAGCAAGCCAAGTCTTCTAGAAAGAAACTTGAAGACTTGCTGCCCCATGAAGTTAGTAGCATCCTTCCATAACTTCTCCAGATAAAGGGGAGCTGGCAACTGGGGTTTTGAATCTGAAGCTGTGAAAGGGTTGCATACTGTGGCTTCAGTCTGCAAGTTTCTGTGCTCCCATCTAAGGAATTTGTCCCTGTAAGGATTTTGAAGGTTTGTTCTACCACACATAGAATCTTTAGGATGTGGTGGGAAAGCAGGCAGGCAAATTCTGCAAGACTGGCCACCTCAAATCAGGGAGCCAGCCACCAAGGAAATTAATGCGTGTTACTCAGTGTGAATTGTTCTTTCTACCCTTTTTGAAAAGCCCTTCATTTCCTGATAAAGCCAAATGCCAGAGTAGGAGCAACTCACAGAACTCAGGGCAAGGGAAAATTAAGAGTCAAATAGTCTGGAAAGCAGGACAGTAGGGTTTTCTTTCTGCAGAGGTGCTTTGACTGATCAGACTTATTTTATTTTTAAGATCCAGAGGTGTGGAGCTTGGGCCTTACACTCTCCTCACAGAGGAGTTTGGGAAATGTTGCATATTTTTGAAGAGGATGGGAGTATTAGGGTTGATGTATCTTCATTGTTGTAAACTCTTTTTAGCATCCTGATGAACCTTACCTTCCAAAGTTGAAAGTTTTTCTTTATGTGTACCTCTAGAAATTGGTATACAGATGAGCCTTCCTGTGGAAGTGAAGCCTGTGTGGTGATGTATCATCAGCCAACTGCAAACCCTGGTCTGGGAGGCCCATACCTTTATCAGTGGAATGATGATAGATGCAACATGAAGCACAATTTTATCTGCAAATATGCCCCAGGTAGGTGAAGCGAAGGTTATATTTCACCGGTGGGACATTACCTTAAAAACCCCTCAGTTTTGTAATTGAATCTGGAAGTGTCTTGTTGCTGTAGTACTGGTTCCTTTGATGTGTGCTGAGCTGACATTAATAGGGATGTAATATGTCAAAATTGATTATTTTAAAAAGTTTAATAAATTTAAATAAACCTGTTTATATCTAATAAGAATGTTTTCAAGGTTATGCTCAGTATCATACATTCCCAGGTTTGCTTAGATTTAATTGATCCCCTGGTTATTTTATTTTCCATAAAGTGTTTTAAGTGGCCATTTTCTACTTTTCTTGCACACTATCAAGTAGGATGACCAAGACATCTTTTGGTCCTACTGTAAAAAATACTGCACTGTCCTTGTAGTTGCAGACTGCGATTTAATGCTAATTTACGTGTGATGGTTGTTTCAAACAGTTTTGGCATGAAGAATGAAGTCCAGAACAGTAGGAAAAAAATTCTGCATTCATGCATATAAACTTTAGATAGGAAAAGCAGATGCGTGCTAGTTGAGATGGTGACAGAAAAAGCCAGATCTTAGGCAATTTGGCTGTACTTCCAGACATGACATAAGTTCTGTATATGTCAGTAGAGGAAACATGAGCTATAAACTAGAACATTGTGCAAAAACAGAAAAGATGAGAAAAATAAACTTTCAAGTTTGAGCCTGTAACACTTTCCTACACTTGGTGGTATTGACAGTAAATGAAAATGTGGGTTTCAGCAGGATCATACAAATATTTTCAAATAACTTGTGCTGTGTCTGTTTTCCAAAAACTAAGCCAAAAGTCAGAATGTATATGAAATTACACATGAATTTCATTAATTAATACGAGCACGAGAAGTGGGCCTATGGAAGTCTCATGAAGTTTAATAAGACCAAGTCCAAGGTGCTGTACCTGGGTCAGGGCAACCCCTGGTACCAAGCCAGGCTGGGGATGAAGAGATCGAGAGCAGCCCAGACAAGAAGGACCTGGGGGTGCTGGTGGGTGAGAGGCTGGACATGCCCCGGCCGTGTGCACTGGGAGCCCAGACACCCCCCGTGTCCTGGGCTGCATCCAGAGCAGTGTGGGCAGCAGGGCAGGGAGGGGATTCTGCCCCTCTGCTCTGCTCTGGTGAGACCCCACCTGCAGTGCTGCCTCCAGCTCTGGGGTCCCAGCACAGGGAGGACATGGACCTGTTGGAGCGAGTCCAGAGGAGGCCACCAAGGTGATTAGAGGGATGGAACACCTCTGCTATGAGGAAAGGCTGAGAGAATTGGGATTGTTCAGCCTGGAGAAGAGAAGTCTTCAGGGTGACCTAATTGTGTCCTTCCAGCAAGTGAAGAGCCTACAAGAAAGATGAGGAGAGACTATTTACAAGGGCCTGGAGTGGCAGGACAAAGGGGAATGGCTTCAGACTGAAAGAGGAGAGATTTAGATTAGATATTAGCAGCAAGTTCTTCGCTTTGAGGGTGATGAGGCACTGGAACAGGTTCCCCAGAGAAGTTGTGGCTGCCCTATCCATGGAAGTGTTCAAGGCCAGGCTGGGTGGAGCTCTGAGCAAGCTGGTCTAGTGAGAGGTGTCCCTGCCTGTGCCAGGGGGGTTGCAATCAGATGATCTCTAGGGTCCCTTCCAACCCAAGCCGTTCTGTGGTTCTATGAAATCCTGATCGTAACAGCTATTTGACCTACGTAATTGTGCAGTTTTCTACCTGCTTTCTCGATGCCCACAGTCTGTCTGTAGAGATCTAGGCTTTTTTATTCCTCTGATTTTGGGGGATAGCTTTTTCACTCTAGTCTTTTAATGAGGATATTAACAGCAGTTAATATTGCAAGCAAATATTAAATATTTGGAAGGCTTGGTATGCCCACACATTTTAGCTCCACCCCCTAAATCTGTTCCTGCTTATAAAGTTATTAGTGGATATCACCATCTTATGATGATCAATTATCATATTTATCTATCATAGACCCTTCAAGGAAATGTGACATAAACATTTTTACCACTTTTACAGCTGAGCACAATTATTTTAAATAAAATAATAGAAAGGTTTTATGTCATTCAAATAGTGAAATTTTTGTCAGAAAGTGCAGGTTTGATTAAAAGGTTCACTTTCAAGTATATTTCATGTCTTTAAAAAAAAAAATCAGTGAAATAATGATTCTGTAATAGTGAACTACTTTCCATTCTTGTTGAAATGTGATAAAAAATTGTTTTTTCTGTTGCTTTCGCCATCTGAAAAAATGCTAGTTATTTTGGATTGGCAGATAATGTGATAACAGTAACAATAAAAATGCATTTATATTTCTTTCACCATGTAAAAATAGGTTACTAGTGTATAATGAGGCATATAAGGCAAACTAGGTGGATAATTGTTAGAACTGACATTGTTATGCAGCTAAATACGCTGTTACTGAATTGTAGCTATTTATTTTTCAAGCAGTTGTAATTGTGCTCTTTAGCAAAGCAGACTACTCCCAGAAATGCATTTTTCTGTCACATGGAGGAAAGGAGTGTATGCATAAATGTATATAAATAGGTATATGACATTTCTTTCACTGCCTGAAGAAAGTACTGCAATGTGTGTAAGAAAATTACATTTGCCATCTCAAACCGAGTGAGACTTACAAATGACCTTTTTTCCCCCCAAATCACCATAAAAGCTTCAACATCAGCTATTTGCAATACAAAATACATCCATTTTACCAGGAGTATTAAAGAGTTGCATGCATATTGAATTTCAGTTTATCTGAGTGTGTTGTTTTTCCACAACTTTTCTGTCTGTATTGAGTATGTGGTGTATGATACCAGTCACAGGCCAAAACAGGTTGTAGGTGACCACGATGAAGTTGAATCTAATTGTATCAGCAGCAAGTTCAGGGCAGCCTTGATCAAGCAGCAACTCTATTTCTGGTGGTCACTTTCAATTTTCTAAGCCCTTTCCATAGTGCCTCCCTTGACAGTATTTACTGGCTTTAGATCATATTGATCATTCAGCAATCTTAAATTTAATTATAGGTGGGTAATTGCAACCACGTTTAGTTTGTGTCTAGCTTCTGGAGGTTTGATTATGCAATCAAATTAAAAAGTCTTCTTTTGCTGTCTAGGGACAGAACTCAGTTCTTTGGGGTATTTTGGTATTTTTATATATGGTTAGTTGTAGCTATTTTTTTAGCAGAGTAGGTGAAATAATTGCCTTTTCCTAGTAGGTTTTATTGCTGCTTTGATTTCTCCCAGCAGTTTTTGTTTATCAAGACACTCAGAACTGCATGGTTATAGCACTATTAAATTAGTATAATCTCATGATAAAGGAATGGTGTTCAAACAAATCATGCTGATTCCAGCCCTATGCCCTGTATGAGGTAATTAATTGTGTAATCTTTGTGAACTTTTAGCTGTAACAATAACCATATGTAAACTTAGAAGCCTCTGCAATGCAGCTCAGAGCCATGAATTGGTTTTCCAATTTTTGATGTGTTACAAGAAATATGATATCATTCCTCTTTTAGTAATTTCACTTCCTTATGGAAATTTATTAGAAGCCATTCCCCATGATTTGGATTTTAGGGCTGCCTGTTGCAAACCCAAAATAGATGAAGCTGACATCTAACCTCACAAACTTGTGGTGCTTTGTTTTGCTTTGTAGCCAAGATTCTATAAGCGTTATTTTGAAAATGTGAATAAGATCTAAGTGCAAATCAAGAACACTTTTTTTTTTAATATTGTTTTAGGATTGTCTGCACAAATAAAACTTGGAGGATGTTAGGGGGTTTATTCAGCACAAGAAATTAAGATATTCAGGGGTTTATTCAGTAACATAGCAGAGGCCACCAAGACTTGAAACTAGAATAAACTGTAGTCCTTTTCTAAGGAGCAAAAAGTATGAAGTAGAAGTGATTTGACACTAGTTTGCAAATAGTCTTTGGTAAGAAGATGAAATACTGAAGAGTGAAGCAATTATTGTTTGGGGGAATGTATTTCTGTGATACTGCATGCAAAATAATGAAAGCATCTGTTTTATTGCACACATTTTTCATTCTTCAACAATCAATTTCAAATATTGATTTAACAGATAATGTCTTAGAAAAAGAATTAGGAGACAGAGCGGAGCCAGATTACGGTAAGAAATTTTGAAACATTAAACTGAGTTGCAATGGTAAATACATAATTGTAAGGATAGCTTACAAAACCCTCCAGAATTACTTAAGTTTAACCAGCACAGTTTAAAACTGGAACATAGGAAAAATGAATCCTTTAGAGAGCAATAGCTTCAAATATATGGCTATTAAGAATAGCACTGCTCGTAATTCTTGTTCCAGATGTAATCCCAATTTTGTACTAAAATCCTGTTTACATCTATATAACCAGCAGTTTAGTCAGTAATAAAAATGTTCATTTTTCCAACATAAATTAAGATGTAATTACTATTAATTTATTTAACAATGTAACAGCCATATTTTGTACTCATTATTTTCCTAAAATGTCTGATACCTTTTCAGATACTTTGCCGACAGTGCCAGCAGGAAATCCTTATGACACAAGCAAACCAGAAGATCAGTATCATATTATTGCTACTGAAACAGGTAATGTGTTCTTACGAATTTAGTGTTCTGGTAAAAGTATTAACTGTGGAGTCTGTTAAATTAATATTTAACAATTTCCATTATTAGCAATGGGAGGAAACAGTCTGTTTCCCCAGGAAGCGCCATGAAAATGTTATACTTTTGGATAACACTTCAAG
This sequence comes from Margarornis squamiger, assembly GCA_035222235.1. NCBI lineage: Eukaryota > Metazoa > Chordata > Aves > Passeriformes > Furnariidae > Margarornis > Margarornis squamiger. The sequence goes on from JAWWTY010000001.1 coordinate 12,723,201, forward strand.
AGTTTTAGTCATTTCTCTTTGTAACTGTGGAAACAAATTATTTCCTTGTGTCCCCAAGCCTTGATCTGAGTTTACAATCTGCACTGTTTCTCTCCTGAGATGTAAAATGTCACCAGTGTTCACCCAGCTGTGGAGCATCTCCTTCTGGGCTGTGATAACTATTGCCTTGCCTCTCTCCATCTCCTCCCCACCCCTTCCCCAGAATGTGTTTTATATCTGATACCTTTGACTCATTAAAAAAAGACACAGATGAATCTTTCCCAACAGACATGTCATAGATTTTCCAGTTATCTACAGAATAAGCACTGTACCATAGCTCCTTCAAGAACCCTGTGTTTTAAGGAATACCACATGCTAAGACGAGTTGAGTGCTTTGCTGGGATTTCTAGCAGAGATGACACTTGATATTTTGGAAATGGATACCTACTGCCTAAGTGCTTGCTGTAGTGCCCCAGCTACTTCATTTAGCAGTTTATGTCCTGAATGAAGTCCCAAGGTTCACGAAAATACATAGCATGGCCTTAGTTCAAGGAACGGAATATCTCTAAGGAACAACTCTGAATTTTACAGGGTTGCACTATGGGATTATGGAAGGTTGGTGCTCTGTTTTCATGCTTGTTGTCTGGATTTGACTCAGCTTCCTAACTGATGTTTCCATTGTTTTTAACTCCAGAGGAACTGATTTATTGGTGAATTGTGTTTTGAAATCAATAAAATCAATACCATTTATACAAGGTATGCAAAGACTCTCTATCTAAAACTCCTAAACAAACTCAACCTGAACATTCTCATTTATTCTTGCTAGTGAAAAGTATTTTCAAAAGAGGACAATGGGTAAGAAACTTTCCATGATTTGTATGTTAAATGTATACTGGTATAAAACATGGGCATATAGTTACTGAAAAAGTCAGACCCTTCTGGAAGTTGCAGACCTCACCCTTTATTCTAGACAGATAATAGAGTCTCAGCTTGTACCATTTCCCACTCCTTTTGTCCAGGGACCTGCAAAGGAGCACCTTTGGCTCTCCTGATTAGTCAAGAATAGTGTATGTCTGTCTCTTAAGGGGAAAGGGGAGACAAGAGCCAAGCTTGTTCCTCTTATGGTCCTGGATGGGTGGGAATCCAACATACAAGGGCATCTGAGTCTACAGGTTATATGGACTGTAGAAATAATAGGCTGTGAAGTGTACTCTGTTAAAATACTTGAAGTTTCAAGTAAAAAAATTAGAAAATTAGAATTTAAGGCCTTAATATGTTTTGCACATCCTTCAACAAATGCTGTTTTATTCTTGATACTGCTGAGTTATGTCTTTACCTCTTCTTAAAGAAGGCATGTAATGAGTGTTCTTTTGTGTAAGTTAATGTATTTCTGATGCTTCAGATTTTTGCTCACATGTTTAAGAGTATTTTAACACGGGAGACATTAATGAGAACTTTTGTCTTGTAGGTATAATTCCGAATCTAATTTATGTTGTAATACCCACTATACCACTTCTGCTGTTGATACTGGTGGCTTTTGGGACTTGCTGTTTCCAGATGCTTCATAAAAGGTAAAATATACTCATCCATAACGGTCTTAAAATGCAGAATTCGTATTTCCATTGGCAAGCTATTCATGCTGAAAGACTGCTTACATCTGTCCCCAAATATGCAAATAAGCATCTTTTCATCTATTAAAATCCAAGTAGTTTACAGCTGTTACAGCTGAACATTCACCTTCAGGCTTTTCCACAACATGCTGAAATAATTCCGGGTCTCAAAGTATATTGCTGTTGGGACTTCACCTCTTCATGAAGAAGGTATTTTGGCAGACTGTTTGGTAGGCTGAGCTGTATTTCACCTCTTCCATCATGATAACCACCTATACAGCATCTGGGCTGTGGGAAAGAATAGTGGGGTCCTCACAGATCCAGGGTGAACTCAAGGACTTGCTTCACTTTCTGACTAAAACTGCGGCTTTTTTCTGAGGATCAACTTAAGGGCCAGGAGCTGTTTCATGATGTGTCACTGCACATGCCATACCAGCAACAGAGGGATCACTGGAACAGAGAAATTGAAAACAAAAAGCAAACTCATGCTTTGTGCCACACACCGGTGTGACCTCCTTTGTAGGTTATGTATCTTCTAAAGAAGATGCATATAGTAAATAGGTATTTGTACATAGGTGTAGTGTCAAACAGATGAATTATTATCCAAGGAGGAAACTTCAGCCTATGAAAAGGGATGTGTTTTGATTCATGCTTGAAAATTCTTTGGACTTTTCATTTTTCTCAAAATATGATATATATTAGGGTAAGACAACATACATTTTTTTTTTTTTTCCCTGAACTAATCTTCCTGAAATCTTCAAGGATCCCTTTCATCCTCTTTTTTTCTGGATATTTTCCCATGTGAATGTAATCCAGAAAAGTTTAAGCTAAAATGTTTTATAAATGTTATTTTAGTAAAATATCAAGAATACGAAACTGATTCACAAGCTGTTATCCCTCTTGAAGAGCCAGAATAGTAGTAAGGAATATGATTTTTTTAGAAATCTGTTTCAAGAAATTAGAATATAATATTCCTGTTGATTTTTTTTTTGGTGTTTTTTAATTGATATTTTCTGCCAATAGCTGAAATACCTTATTTCAGGTGAGAAAACACTTCAAATGTGAAGCCTGTTTCTGTCTGTATGAGTGATTTTACAGTGGTATTAGCAGTACTCCTTAGGAATGAGTCTCATTGAAACAAGTAATCATAAAGAAAAGATATTATGAGATCTGCATCATAAACTAGATTGTGTCTTTACTTTATGTGCTTTCCTATAAAGAAAAGGAAAATGTTCACTTTCCAACATGTCTCATGACAGGCAAATACATGCTTGTGAAAGGTTATATCCAAACATCAGCACTGGGGCTGTAGCAGTTTAGAAGCTCAAAGCAAAAAAGAGTAATAATGAAATAATATGTATGACAATAGCAATTGTGTAATAATTGAAATATTGACCTCCTATTACAATGGCCCTGGATTTTCTGGTAAGTATGACATATGTTCTCGTGCCTTTTCTGGCAGGTCTTTCTTCCCCCAGAAAAGTTTCAGCCCTCAGATACTCCTGGGAAAACAATGAGAGATTCATGGCCCACTGAAATCAATAGAAATAGTGGTGTTGACTTCAGTGGGCTTTGATCAGGCCTTTGATGCTATAGCAGTTCATCCAGAAGTAATTCATCTGAACTTCCAAGACTTCAAAATTGCATGACACAAATATTGGAAATTCCCTTGGAAGATTGTCCCTTTTCTATTAGCTGATTAGTTTGATAGGTTAAATGATAGAAAAATGAGGGAGAAAATGGTTTTGAATCAAAACAGGGGGGTGGTTTTTCTTTTTTTTTTTCCCCTTCTTCTCCAGAATGTGCATTTTGGGTTGCCTCAAAACTTTTAAAGAAATTACACCATTTTTTTAAAAAATAATTTTAATGAAAAAAAGCTATCACCAAAAATGAAGTATTTTCTTTATCTGCTCAAGCAGAAATTTTTTTTTTTTTTTTAAAAAAAAAGAAAGTCCCCATCTATTTTCTACTGTATTTGCAATTATGACCCAACTTGCAAAATCATTTTGGTTCATCACAAATATGAAGTTCTTGGGCAAAAAGCAAATAAAAAGGCAACCATTTGAACTGATGATCTGGACACTGTAGAGCTTTAGGAAAGGGATTTTGTCCTGCTGGGGAAGGAGGAATCCCCAACTTTCCACATGAACCTGACTTCTCATTCTTTTTTAGGCTTCCACAACATGGTGACCTTTCCTCTGAAAGCCACAATCCATGGCCAACCAGGACATGCCTAGCTTGAAAGGTCATGACTAATTTTGCCTGGCGTTGGGCTCTTAAAGGGTAGTAATAAGGAGAACAAAACCTTGTCCCTGTAGCTAGCAGAACTGATCAGCTCATTCATGCTTAGATGCTCTCCCTTTCATTTCTTCCAGGGAAGCAAGGAGAAACTGCTTCAAAGACCCATCTCCATTATCATCTGAATGCCTTGCAGAAAGTTTAAATTCCAACCTGGTATATTTCTCAGTTTCTATGATTGCATTTGATGGTCAAAACAGCAATATGCTCAAGCTATTTATTGCATCTTTCTTACTAAACTATATTTCCTGAACCAGACGTATAGCTGGTGAAAATCAGTGTAGCTTTGCTGAAGATAAGCTCATTTTGTACAGCTCAAGTTCTGATCCAAGGTATTTAGAAATTGTTCTTGCTGTGTGGCAAGGACTCTCCATTCAAAGCATTTCATCATTAATTTACCAAATATGCCTGCTTTTACTGGATTAATCTGGAAGGAAGTAGTGAATCAGATTCTTTAAGAAAGAAGCACTGAAACTACTTGATTCATTGCAATTGCTTTGTTTATAGCATTGTGGCCTGATCTAAAGTTCACTGAAGCCAATAGGAGTCTTTTCAATTACTCCGATGGGCTCAGGTACATAATGCATTGCTTTATAGGACTTCAGAGGTAAGTCTGGAGGGGCTAAAAACTACTGTACCACTCAGCTCCCTCAAAGTACATTTCAGATCAACTCAGACTCACTTCCTTTTACAAACCACAAAAGGAGTAAGCTGAAAGTTCAGAAAACTGAATGTATAGGACTGTTGGGACTCTCAAGTTTCCAGCTTACAGAGTAATGTAGGGCTACTTCTCCTCCTCTGGTTTTTACTTAATTGGAAAAAATACTGTCATTGTGAAATATTCTAGCCAGGGACTAAAATATTTTGTTTGAAATGCAGCTGCAGTGGCTCATGAAGTGCCTCTTTGCAGTAGACTGCAGTGCACTGTCACCTGCCAATGTAAGTGAGGGAAGGTGGTGCATTGTGGCAGTCATAGCCATGGGGAAAGACTGCTGTAAACTTGCAGGGTTCCTTAGGGCTCCCTCTGAAAATTAGTGAACACTTGTGCAGTATTGCAGAGCACATACTTTTGGAAACAGTTTTATCCCCCCAAAACCCCCAGACACAAACCACTGTCTAATGAAAACTAGCCCTGAGGAAGCTTTCTACCTGTCATTCATTGCCAGGAGTCTGATTCATGCGCCATCACTTCATCAGGTGTCAGATCAGACCCCGAAGGGAAGAGCCTTTCTGGCATTGACACCCTCTGGGGCCACAGGGGTGCAGGTGGGAAGGGTTGGGGTACCCCCCTGGGGTGGGTGGGCTGTACCCTGAGCACCGGAATGGGAAAAAACCTCAAAATAAAATAAAATAAATATGGGCCAAGTTAGCATGGTTCCTGGGAGTGGCACTGCTAAGCAGGGTGGTCTGGTAATTTTGGTTAACAGCTGCTTACCTAAACCCACCACTGTGGTGCCACTGTGGATGAGGAACCTGCTCTGTGAAAGCAACACAGGTGGCCTTCAAATACGGGGAGGAAACACTCAGATCTGATCACAAACCTGAATCAGGACTGCAAAGGCACATGTGGCACTGAAAGTAGTTTATGTTTTTATTTTTCAGTAAAGGGAGAACAAAAACCAGTCCAAACCAATCCACACTATGGATTTCAAAGACGCCTAGGAAGGACAGTAGCATGGAGGTATAATGATCTACTGACTGGAAAGAAAGTAAAAATATTTTGCAGTGAGGCTGTATTTATAATGTCGTCAAAGAACATTAGCTTGGAATGGCTTGAAAATGCAAAGGATCTACGAGAATGAACTGTAAGCTCCCCCTTGAGGCAAATGTTCACATCATTTTTATATAATGTTTGTTTATTAATTCAGTAACAAAATATGCCATGCTAAATAAAGGGTATGTGTTTATTTTGCTAAGAGATGTAAGTTAGCTAGTTGTGAGCAATGAAATGAACAGAGCATTTGAAGTTTTTATGGGGAAATATCCACATTGTATATCAGTTTTAAGACTGTTTGTAGTTAAAACAAACCCTCTTTGTTTTCTTGAGTTTCTCATGCATTGTAACCTACTTGATGTACTGTAAATGGAACTGACAATTTTACAGTGTAACAATTATTTATCTTTGCATAAAAGTTTGATACAAAATATTTGTTTAGTATTTATTTGCACACTTAACATAGTTTTTGGTTCTCAGGCACAAATAGTATTTTATTAAATATTACCATGTTTGCTGACAGAGAGAGCCACAATGTTGTGACATTAACCTGATGTGGCAAAATTCAAGGATTCATCAAAGGAATTTGTTGTCGTGGAATGAATTCACTTTGCCAGGGAGTGACCATAACTTTTTGACATATTGGCCCAAGCTGAACATAAATAACTTGGCAAGTGATAGCTCATTAATCAGGTGTCCCTTGAAGCCAGCTATTAGTTATTATTCAAGCAAAATATTTTTTTTACTTTTCTAATGTAAAAAAATTCACAGGGGGCAAGAGTTTAAGATTAAAATTACTATTTCAGTAAGTCTATGTAAAAAAGACATTAAAGATCATTTAAACATAGCTAATACTTTTTTAGGAATAATGTAGTGTTGGAACAAAGAGAAGACAAATGGCTTTTCTTGGAAGTGGCACTAATAGATTGATTCCAAAGTTACTCAGGCTATTATCTAGAAAAGCATTAATTATGTTAATTGATGGACAGATTTAGAGGGAACTGTAATGCATTTAAAGTCTGCTTTTAGAGTTATGATTAACATCACTAATGTCCATTCTCTCTGGTTCCTTAAGAGCTTTCTGTGCCTTCAGAATGGTTTTACCAGTCATTAGGAGCAGCCCTGGGGTGGTGGCAAGAGCACTCTGGCTGATTTGTTGGTGGCTGCCTGGTGCTGTAGCAGAAAGTTAAGGGGTTTTACTGCAGTTGCAGCAAGAGTTCAAGAGCGCGAGTTCAACCTTGTTGGCTTTAACACACATTCCAAAAGACCACTGGGTGGTTGCTGGGGAGAGACTGATGGGTTGCCTGCAGCGGTGCTGGCTGATGTTAAACACACGGGTTCAGAGACAAACATGCATCAAGTTTTCTGAGTTAAGAAAAATATTTGAGACTTCAGTGCCACTAATACTAAATGTGCAATTAGTTGAAGCACTTTTGGAAGCATTTTAAAGTTGCTCTTATGCTGCGTTTTTACTTCCTCTTCAAAGAAGCCTTCTGTATTTCACATTAAGTATTATTATTCCCACTTAAAATATTCTCTAGTTTTTCCAGTCACAACTTGTTTCTTTGTTCAATCCCCTTCTTCAGTTTCCTTTATAGTGAGAAAATACTTTGATCCTGCATGATCAGAACAACCAGAATTGTTTTTCTCCTGCCATAAGTATTTCTCTGCTCAGCTGAGGGAAAGAGAGACCTCTTTCTTGGGAACAATTGTGGTAAAAAGAACTTTTTTTTTTTTTTATGGTATTGAATGATTAATTCCCTTAATTTAAGGATTAACTATTTGTTCATGTTTCAGGTGTACAAAAGACATGTTAGGGTGTAGCAATTGATATTATGGTTGATGCAGCAGAAGTGATTTCCATGTGGCAATTGGGACAATGCAAATACCTTCAGGTGTGTTTCTTACAGAGTGAAAGTAATTTCTGGGCAATCAGCATGGGCCAGTCAAATTCTGTGTGAAGGCAGAAGAGAAAGTGGCATGTAGTCCTTTTATTATAATGTACTCAGATTTTACATATAAATAAGAAATATTTGTTATTGGGACAAAATATTTCCATTATCTTATCACCCTATCTACCCTCTGCTTCAAAGCATCTTGAAACTGTGACTCAATTGCAAATAATCCACAATGCCCAAGTGTTTTAACGTAGTACTGACTGGTTTCTCCACAGGCAGCTGAAGTCCTGGATGCTGACCAAAGGCTAGAATGTGATTGACTAAGGTTATGTTAGTTTTATTTCAACTCAATTATGTCTCCATAAAGTGGTTATTTAAAAAAAACAAAACACAAAAAAACCCAAACAAAACAAAACTTATATTACATCTGTGTTTCTATGACAGAATTTATAATAGGTAATTTTATGGTCTGATGGAATGGGTTATTGATGTATACCTCAAAATACATCTGTGCTTTGCATTTTGTGAAGCAAAAAATACACACAAATAAAAGTATATTACTGTATTTCTGGGAAGCACATTTTTCTAGTGACTAAATCTGCTTTGAGCTGGCTTTTGTATTTTGTTAGCAGACTGGAACAAAATCTACAGTAGGTGGTGTATGGTAAATAATGCAGAAATCACGTCACATTTTAAATCAGTATTTTTATGTAATTGCTTCATCGAAGTCAATTTATGCTGATACCAGAATGCACTTTATTTTCAGTGGCTGTTTTCAAGTGAAGGAGAGTAACAGCTGAAGAAGTGGTCTACTGTGAAAGATAGAATTTGGAACTTCAACCTTTTAATGTTAAGAACTGTGTGTTTTATATGAGAAAATGTGTCTAAAGCGCCTTTATACCTCCTCTCTGGCTTTCTTACGTTTATGTGTGTTCCTTGTGGTCACAGATGTCTTGATGAAGCTACATATTTTGGTCTGGACATAGTTCTCTAATACTTATGAAAACCTGAAAGCAGTTTGGGACTTGATGCTTTTCGTCAGTGATCATCAACTTGTACTCTGAGCACTTCATATCTGCAGTTATTGTTGTAAGCACCAAATCCATGAGTTTCCTACAAAAATCATCCATCTATGTGTAGATACACATACACAGTAAATGAGAATGCATTTTGTACTTTTGGTACTGTGGAATTAAAAATACATTAAATTCCCACCCTGGGCTGAAAACAGAAACAAAGAAGCGCACCATATTACACTAATATTAAGAAACCATAGAATTGAGGGCATTTCAACAAGTAGGTAATTATATTTTAAAAGAAACCTGTTTATAAAAGAGCTCAAGAAGATGCCCCCTCTCCCCCATTTTGGTCTTCATATTCTTTCCCCTTTAGAATGGTGTAATAGGATCCCCTGATAGTTTTTATACCAAGCACAAAATCTGTATTAAAAGTCACCAGTACAGAAAAAAACAAACATGTAATACAGGAACTCTATTACTTTTTATTCACTGGGAACAGCTGGTACTCATTGTTGTAAGATGTTTTTAAAAAGCATAAATTTTTATGAGAGGAAGTTGCAGTATTGTGAGTCTGTGCTTGGGTGTGCACAACCACATATCTATAATTGCTTGAATAATTGCCAAAACACTTGCCTAGAAAGAAAACTAAAAAGCTATATTCAACCTTTATTTAACTCTCTTAATTCCAAACGAATTACACAAGAGGAAACTTTTGGCTTGCATTCAGTTTATTCATTAGAAAGCAGCATAATAGATGATCAGCCTTTATGCACAATCCATAAACCTCATTCCAGAGCTTTTTGTAACAGACAAGGCAGAGCAACTCTCATGAGCCCAGTTTAAACAGATAACTACACCTTCCTTTTGATATGCAGACAGATCACTGAGATGCTTTAAAATGAACTAACACATTGAAAAACAGTATAAAAACTGTTGTTTTTTGGTTTTTTCCCACATGATAGTAATAATTTTGGTTCTTTTTCAGTAGAGGATTTGCAGTTTGAAAGCTTTTTTTTTTTTTTTACTCTCCATGCTTTGTAAAGTGCTCCACTGTACGTTTAATGCTCTGCTGTTCAATAAAGTGTTTCCCCACAGTCTCATATTAAAAAAAATAAAATGATAAAACTATTTATTAACAAAACCACAACATCTATTTTGAAATATTCCTCTCTATTAGAAATAGTTTTCAGTTATTACTATTTTCCTCCCCAAAATTTAAATATTTTTTTAGTTTTTCTGTGAGATTGAAATGCCAGTCTGGTTTACATAATTTAAGCCATTTACAATGGCTTACTTTCAACATTTAAATTCAGTCTCTATAATTAAAAAATATCAAGCTAATAGATTATATTTTTGATCCAGTCCACAAACATGGTGACTCGAACATACACTCCTGGTCGTTTGGGAAGTGCACACTTGTAGCCAAACGATGTTACACCAACTAAAAAAAACTTGTCCCCATCTTCAAATGTCAGAGGGCCACCTGAATCCCCCTGCAATAAGAAATTCAAAAATTAAAAGTGAACTGTATCAACTCTGGAGCAGAGGCTGCTTGTGAGGTTTTGTTCATTTTGGTGCTTAAGTCGTATATGCTGGATCCCTATATGACTTGAGCACCAAGAAGTGAGATCAGTATGAACATTCCCATGTGAAAAAGGTTCTTGAAATGATACATTTCCTTTTTTTCCCTTCCTTTTTAAAAAAAAAAAAAAAGAAAACCAAAACAAAATAATTATGTGATTGTCAACTCTTGCCAGTGTTTCAATACAGGACTGGGTTTCAAATGATTTTCTTTTTGCTTATTACATTTACGTTCAGCCCTTCGTCTTTCACAGAGTCTGGGGAAATGTGTAGGATTTTTTTGTTTTGTTGAATCTGTTCAGCCAAAGTGCAGTTCTGTTTTCGGTCACCCCAGAGTTTCTTCAGTTTCAAATTTAGAGAAAAATATTACAAGATTGCCAGAAGAGGTGCCTTTTTCTCATACCTCCTCAATAGTTTAGAAGATGTAGCATTGTAATAGACACCAAGTTAAATTCATCCAACAGCCGGAGTGGGCGATGAGTCAGACATGAGTGTCTTGTTTTGATGAGAAAGAAAACAATGACTATTTTTCATTGTCTGTTGAGTTAGTTGAACCAATACTAATTGTGTTTTCTCATGGCCCCATGAATAGATCTTTACTGGAGAGTTCTGCAAGGACTTGGCCATTAAAATACTTCTGCCCATAACTCTGAGGCATCCCAGAATGTTCACAGGCTGTGACAGCAGCCTAAAGGGGGATGTGCTCACAGGATTCACTTTTCATCTTTGCTCATGGCTGAAGGGTCATGATCACAATGCTGGTCACTTGTACTCTGTATCAGCCTGTGGTGCTGCATTGATTTTTTTTTTTTAATATATATATATAATTTCCCACCCCCCCGGCAGTATGAGGTTCAGAAGGCAAAATGGAAAAAGGAAAGCCACAGAGGGAAGGAGCATTATGCTTGCACAGACTCCTCCTTCTGGACTAAACTAGCCAAAGTCACTGCACCTGGTGAAAGCTTAGTCGGGAGAACAACATTAGAGCAGTTTTGTGAGTGAGCTGCTCATCAGGCTTGAGGAGAACCAGGCAGTCTCCATGCCATAGACTCCATATTGCTGGAAGACAAATTATGAGACAGCCATTTCTGGGTACATCCTCAAAGAGAAGCAGTGTGTTATGAGCAGAACTGGTATGGATGAAAACTAAACCCCCAAAGAAGCAATGTATGAGACTGATGCAGAAAGGCAGCCTCTGAAATGCTGTGGCATCCACTGACAAAGGGTCTCCAAAGTCTACAGATTCTGGAGAAAAGCAGCATTGTTTTCTCTCTTTCCTTTCATGAAGCATTTCCAAGACTTCAATCTATTTGGCATTTATTTCTCTGCTTTTTCCTAAGCATGTCTCTCTCTCCTTCATAGAATTACTCAGCAGTAATTATTCAAAGCTTAGTGCAGAATATTTCTAGTCATCTTATTTACCTCCATCTATGGTTTTTTTATGCCAAGATGACACAAAAAGGATTTTTATTTTTTTCAGCTTGTATCCTGACAAAGTATTAAATGGGCAAAATACTGTGAATAGAAATTATGTTCTTGGACAGTGACTGTCCTGGTTTTATTGACTGGAGGATCAAGGGAGTATTTTATTTGGTAACTAGATGTGGTATATGCTAGCAGTAGAAGTGAGTTGTTTGTGTTTACCTGACAGGAATCTATTCCTCCCATGTCATATCCTGCACAGAGCATGTTCTCAGTAATACTGTATTCTGGCATCTGTTGTTGGCATTTCTCATTCGAAATGAGAGGGACCAATGCCTCTTGCAATATATCCGAAGTGGGACCTGATGAAAATACAAATTATGTTTACTTGCAGCAATAAATATATACATCCTGTCCAGAACACTGATAGTTTAGTTCCTTTTCCAGCATGCTGGGCATGCTCCTGAGCAGCAGGAATCTCTTCTTCACTGCTGTGCTATTCAGGCTTATGTCCCTGTAACCCAGTCCCTGATTAAATGGTGCTTGTTAACTGAATCCTGTCTTTCATTTCTGTAATGGGAGTGAATTTGGTTATAACTAAATTGAGAGTACTAAAATCAATGACTAGGAACTCACTGTGGGGAGATCTACTGGATAACTAAGGGCTTGAGAGCTTGGATTGTCCAATGTTTCTTCACTGTTCGTTGCACAACTTTGATTATTTCAACTTTTAAAAAAAGATTTATTTTACTAATTCATACCCCAAATTTTAAATGCAATTTTATTCTGAAATGTAGAAGGCAATTGTATTCAAGCAACTGTCGAAGTGAAATGGCATGTTTATTATTTCACAGAGACTCCAAATCTGGAACATTTGACATACAAACAGAACATACATTTCACACTGCAGTCACTTTGCTTGACTTCTAGGGAAAATAATTTTCACATTGTCAGAAAGACTAATCTTCCCCATCCCCCACCCAATATCTGGAAACAAGATGTACATGTTTCACATTGAGAAAATAGTCATCATAACTTCTAAGGGGATGTAATAAGATTACTTCATAATTTAATGATCTTAGATACTATGCTTTTTCTAATAAATATTATATCATTGTATCATTTTGCTTTAGAGAAGGAATGGTGGAGTGGGATAGTTCCCAAATTTTCCTTTGGAGGAGTATCTCTCTAAACCATTTGACTTTAGCAACTCCTGTGGAATCAGAAACAAGCTTTCCCTCAGCTTCATGCCTGTAATCATTTTCCAAGCAAATGACTCACCTTCATTCTCAATTTTACCCCAGCCAGCAATGGAGCAGTTAATTCCTGGTAAAAACTGTTGATGTTTTTCTGGTAAGCAGATAGGTTGTATGTAATCTGTGAATGAGAAACACAATGTCAACCTCTTTCCTGTATTCAGGTTTTTATGAAATCACGTAGGAAAATGTGAATTAATTCAAACCCACTTTTTGGGCAAGATATCCAAGGAGTATCGGGCTGTTTCCAGGATGATTAGGTTGAAAAAATATACAGTCACCCCACCACACAACAGAGTAAATCTGTTTTATGGGAAAATAACAACTCACCTGTATATTGCACTTTGTGTTGTAGGTGCATTAGAGCAATATCACTGTCCTTTGTTTCCTTCACGTAACGAGGATTCATGATTATTTGATCGATGTTTCGAACTACTGTTGAAGGCTGGGTCAGATCTGATTGGGCATAGAGGCCAAGGACTGCTTGCCATCGAGATGGTTTTAATTGCCTCCTAGAAGTTGCAAGGAGTATTCAAAATTATGGGTGATTAATGAAAATTTTGAAAAAAATATATGTTAGATAAAATGCTGATCTGTAACCTCATGGTAATTCATAGCATTTGCACATTTTGTCAAAATAAATAGATTTTGCATACAATTTTGTGATAATAATAGTATCTTGAACATCCATGATGCAGATATATGTTGTTGATTTTTTTATGGTAAGCTTATAATGCATTATTTATAATGAATTAATCAGGCAGTGGTGCAGAGGAGGAAAATACATTAACTAAATTACTATGGTTTCTTAACACTAGGAAGAGTACTGCTGACTGCCCACCAAGCAATTAATATTGGTCCCAATTAGAAAATTGGAATGGAATATCTAAAGAATAATAGGTCTAAGATGTCATTGGAAATGCTGCAGCTCATAGACTCAGAAAATTGGTCTCTTAATTTCTTAATCTAAATTGAAAAAGAGATGCTAAGACAAAATAATACTTTTTTTTCCCCTGAGCTACACATGCTGGTTTGAGGCTGTTTTTGTCAGAGAACTTAATTATTTGCTGTTTTCTAATCAACCAGTTTATACTTTCAAAAACATGTTTTCAGCCTGATTGTTGTACTGAATTGGTTTCTGCTGATCTTTTACTTTGATATCAATGGATTGTTTTGTTCTAAACTACAACTGTTTTAAGTTAATTGTTCAGAATCAGGGTGTGAAAGAGCGAGCTGCAATTTAGGAAAGTTCTAGCAGAGTCAAGATGATAAATTTAAGTGAAAATAGAAAGGAGATTCAAGTGAAAAGGAGGCAATTGTGGGTTTATTGTGTGGAAACTGAGAGGGGCTTGATCCTTCTCATTTCAGTATCTTTCTGTGGAATGTAGCTCCTACCATGCAATGAGGCAGCATTAATATTTTGGCACAGTCTCCACAGCCTTACTATTTAACTATTTATAATGAAAGGTCTACTGCAATTTTCAATATTAATCTTTTTTTTTTATTATTTTTTTTCCATGCCAGTTCTTAAGTGTCTTCTACAACACTTGTTTTTATTGTAGATGTTACGAAAGCAAACCCTAGAAAATGTTTAATTACACATCACTTATTTGAATGGTAGAAATAACACCATCTAGGTGATATCCAATATTGCCTAATCAATGCACATAAATCAAGGTTCATTCCAGTGATGCCCAGTAAATCTTGATCTGTCTATGATAATATACAGTAGAAACAGGCAACACTGGGTTTACCTTCATGGGCTATGATGTCATCCTTTATGCCACTGGCAGGGATTCAGCTAGTTTGTGGAGGCCCACATTAATTATGGATTAAGTACTAATGGTCAGTATTGATACCATATATTTAAAGTGCAATTCTTTATTGTTCAGAAAATGCTGCTTAGTTTCCATAATTCTCTGCGTTAAGGTAAGGACTGAAGGTTTACTAGAAAGTAAAGGAGCTTTTAGCTGACCCCACAAGTGATTAAAAAGACAGTAATTAAACAGTGAGCTAGCTGTTACTTTTTTATATCAGTGTCACAACTGATTGATGATCTGATACCTCCTCAGTGAACTTGCACATAAAACAAGTGTTCTGCTATCTTCAGAATAAAAAAGATGGAACATGGATCTCATATGTCCATGTCAGCTAGTTGGAAAGATGTTCTGGAATCAGTAGAGAGAGGCACTTGTGAATCCTAACATTTTTTTTTTTTTTTTTCCAAAGTAGATTTTCTAATTTATTCTAAAGTAGACATCTGGAAACCCACTAAAAAGTGCTGCTTCCCAAGGAGTTCAGTCGGATCCTTTAAATGTGTGGTTTGCTTTGTACAGGGCTGGTCAATCTCTCAGGCCACACTTCAACCCAGCTTTAGTGGTGACTACCCACCGTTTGGGTGGTTGATGTTGGGGATGGGTGTCAGAGTGTGTTAGTTCTGAGTGCAATGAACTTTACCCATATACACAATGTGCTGCTGTCACCAGCCACTCGTCACTGACAAGGGAAGCTCCACAAACAGGTAGCAAATTAAAATGGAGTGAAACTATCCAAGGCCAAACCTCTCTTCTGGCATCACTTCCATTTACAATCCTTGTTGCGTTGTTCTGAGTTACCAGGTGTATTCCACAAGCTAAAATAAAGAAGGAGATATAGTACATTTTATTAGGCTAGTCAATATTCTTGGAGAAAATAGGCTTTGTAGAATCTGAACTGCTATTCAAAAGTACTGTGAAAAAATGTTTGGTGTTTTATAGCTGAAATCAAGATGCAACTTTATAACTTGGATTTAGATGTGTTCTTTCTTCAGACTTTCTGGATTTTTTTTTATATAAGTTTTCAGTATAGATCCATCTCTAGTGTATACTTAACACTGAAAACAAGTGAAGACTGTAAATTTTCCTGTGTTTATATCATTATGAGAATAGCTTTTATAGTCCCATCCCTAACCTTTCCATCCAAGCTATAAACATTAGGCTTTATGGTCCGAACAGTTTGATCTCTCTGTGAAATATTCCTGGAGTCTGTGTACTTACGTTGAGCGTTACATTGCAGATGAACCACCAGGTTATTCAAACAGTGTTCTCTAGAAGGAAAGTGCAATTAAATCACAAGCATCTGACACCAGATAATTGTAAATGACCCGTAATGTATACACACACACACACACACATATATAAATGTATATAATAATATATATATAACTACATTAGTTTATCAGTATCAGCATCCAACTGTTGAATAAAGAAATTTAGCCTACATGTTTATTTTTGAATTGTAAATACACAAAATTATGTGATATATAAGATTAAATTTACATATTCCCCTCCAATGAACACTTAATTGGTTTATGTTATGGAAATAAATGTAGACTTCCTTCTGTTTTAGGAGAATGAGTCATCTGTCTGTGTCAGACTGCCAATAAAATTGTAACTGGCTATGGTATTTTTTCCCTACCTTTTGAGATGTTTTCAATACCTTACCACTAGAGATCAGTGTGACCAAAGAATTTAAAAGGATAGTTTGATACCACTGTATCATTTTACTAATAATGCACTGTAAAATACATAGCTGCATATGCAAGGTTTGAAATTATTTAGCAGAGATATATAAAGCCAGAATCTGAAGAGGACCAGACCGCAGATCAAAGCTACTCAAGCATTTCTGATACCCAGAGGTTTTACGGTTATATTCATAGCTTGTAATGAATCTGAAACACTTAGGACAGTGTGTGTGCTAGCAATTTATATCTGATACACACAGGAATACATCACAGAAAAAAAAAAGTCTACCAATGGTTTGTTTACAGTGTGCATTTCCACATCATTTTTAACTAGGAAAAGGGAAGGATACTTTGAACATGATATGGTATGATGTATCCATCGCTATGTTTGCCCTAAAATCTCATATCTCTTGTGGGGGAAATAGGGCCTGACGTGACCCAGGATTTTCCCAATGGCATAGTGGCACAAGAAGGAAAGTGGGAACTGTAACCACCTCCTCAGTTAAACCTTCACTACAGAGGGGTAAGAATGAGATATCCCTCCAGCCCTGAACAGTTTTCCATCACCATCTTTTAAAGCTGTAATTGAAAAAGTGGAAACCAAATTCTGCAATTTGTATTCAAATCTGTATTCACTTCATAGGGGTGTCCCATTCTAGTGAGACAAACATCAAGGAGGACAAACAGAAATGCATAAACCCACAGGAAACCAATACCATCTTCTGCATAAACTTCGTAGCAACTAGATACTTGACCAAGCTCCCTCCATAGACCTTAAATGGGTGGTCAGTGGTGCTGACCACATTCTAGCTCCTTTATCTCTCTAATCCTATGCTTTCCTATAGGTAGATGCATAAACTAGCCAAACTAATGCCCAGTATGTCAGATTTGTCCTTACAATTTTACATTAAAACAGGGAATCAGATGTACCAAGGGTCTTTGTCCTATCACCAGTACATACTGGTTGCTTTAGTAGAAATTACTTCATGGACCTCTGCTTTTATTTCCTGAAGCTGTCTCCCAGCAGGAAAAGCACTTCCTTGCCTGCACTTCAGCCCACCAGTCCTCAGCTGCCTCTTGCTCAGCAGAGGAGAGGCCAAAAGGCAGCAGAGGCATTGGATGTGCTGAATACTCAACCCATGTGCCTCTGAGTGTCAGCTATGAAACAGCATGTCAGGCAGAAATCTGGAGTAGTTAGGATATCTGTGAGAATGATCCTCACTTAGAACAGGCAAAATCAATTATCCCTTTGGAATCTGCTCACAAAGCAGGATTCTGTGCTGTTGCAATGCTATCCTGCCAAAAATCACATTACCTAAGGGCATCAGAGAACACTTTTGCTGTCTCTGTCACTGCAGCTTTCAAATCCTATTATATATGCCCTCCTTTGTTTCAATGGTGAAGGTACTTGAGTAAAGACCAAAAGCAATGTGAGGAATACATTTTATAATTAGATTATGAGTTAATGACTTCGGTTGTTTAAATTATTAAATCTGTGTGATCTTTCTATTATTCATTACATGTTAAAAAAAAGTGTGTGAATCTGTAATAGTGTCCCCTTCTAAAATGATTCCTATCAGCTGTTCATAGGAAACATGGCAGAAGACACCTATTTCTGCAACAGAAATACAACTCAGATAAATGAATGTATTCCATTTCCTCCTGAATGAATCCCTTTTTAGTGTTTAATAGATATGAACAGAAGAAATCTTTCTATCATTATATCTTTTAATTCTTTTCCCCCCTGTAGATAAAATAGAGCATAGAAAAATAAGAATTCTCTCCTGCTTTATTACTATGCGGTACATTTAAAAAGAAAAACTGAAAGAACATGGACTCTTGCTGCCCTCAACAAGGTTTCAGCATTTTAGCAATTAGACAGTAATTTTCTGCCTCAATGCTTTGGTAAGATTCCAGAAAAATGTGTATAGTAAGACCTCTTCTAAGCAGAAAGAAAGTAATTGAAGTCATTATATATTTTTTTAAATTGATAATGACAAACCTTTCTCCTTAGGAGGAGTACTGTAAATCCAAGAATTCCCTGAGAATATAATCCTATGCTAACATCACATTTTCATTTAATCTACTAGAAGCTACCAGTTTGTAGGACCCTTCAGAATCACTTCAGGTGTTATTTGGACTGACAAAGATTAGAACAGAATCAAAAGCATTCAGAGGACCAATTCATCTAATAATTCACTTCTAAATGTGGAGACAACTCCAGAATTCATAATTTTGAGTGGGGAATTTTATCTAAATACAAATACTTGTCTGTGGATGGTTTACTTTAGCAATCCACACTGAGTCCAACATCTGTATCAATAAAGACAATGAATTATAGAGCGTGACTCATCCTATTTCAAGAGATACCTTGACAGTATTTCCAAAGTAAGTGGATAAAGACTTCACTTCAGGTTTTACTGAATGCTAGCTAAAAATGTAGCAAGCATCTCTCTCCTTTTTAATTTACAATAGATGGACAAGAATGGAAGGGGAAGAGTTGTCCAGTGTTACACAGAATTCATCAGTAGACAGAGAATAAAACTAGATATGGTTACAGTCCAGACCTTATACAAAATCATGTTAACACTCAGATAAATTTGAGCTAGAAATTATTGTATAAACACCACTATATTTTTAAGTTATCATTTGTATGAGAAAGAAACCTTACTCTACTCACCTTTTAGTAAATATTAGGCTGTGGTTTGCTTCTTTGGTGATGTTGACAAATGGGCCATCTCCAGTGAATAATACAGTTGAAGACATATTTGCATGCCTGGAAGGAAAAAAACATGTATATTTACCCTGTTCCACCACTGGATTGATTATGCTGGTGGAATAAAGAGCCTGTGGGGGGGGGGGGGGGGGGGGGGGGGGGGGGGGGGGGGGGGGGGGGGGGG
>JAWWTY010000001.1:12742389-12755180 GCA_035222235.1 Margarornis squamiger
CATGTCCCGCCCCCCCCCCCCCCCAAGAGTGGCTATTCAGCTGGAGATGTTTGAGGCTTGAAACTCATATGGATTAAAATGTGACTCACTTCTTCCAGTCTTACATCTTATTCCAAGATTCCTAATGCTACAATAATATTGAAAGAGACAGAAAATAATTGTTTTAACAGCACTAAATATAAATTTTTGCCTTTCTGTGCCACAACTAAGGGTTTGCAATACCAATTCTTAAATATATGGAGATAAATTTTAGTATGCAAAACAGAGCAGTAATAGCTGAACCTTGGAGTATCACAGTCTTGCTTTTTGGGGGATGTAATTACACTGATACAATACTTCCTAGAAAATAAATGAAAATTTATATCATGAAGAATATAATGGAGTAAATGCTACCTTCCTTAAAAGTTAATTTTCTCCTCATAGATCTCTTGAAATCAAAACAACTGTGGAATAAGTCAAGGGTGTCGTGTTTGCTATTGAACAGGATAGTTCCTCTGAAGTGGGGTATATTCATAGAATCATAGAATCAGAACAATTTGGGTTGGAAGGGGCCTTCAAAGGTCACCTAGTCAGTTTAAAGGTCATGAAATAGTGTTACTCAGCTGACTTATTTTTTTGCAGCAATGGCAGTTTGAACACTAAGAATTCCATGTACTATTGGTGAGATAAATTGTTTTGATGTTTCTTAACCATATCCAGACTTACTTTATAGCCCATTCTGCATCATATACCTGGTCATATACTGCATATGACCAGCTTGGAACATGTACCCATGAAACATATTTGCTTTCCCTTGAGGAAATATGTAGAAAAAAGACAGCAGTGGTTAGATTACATAATTTTTGAGGTGATGACTGCCTAGTCCCATCTAACCCTCTAGCCATACATATGTCAGGAGCAAGAGGAGAAGCACTTGTGCAGGTTTAATACACAAGGAGCAAAGTGTGCATGAAAGAAGTATCACCTCTCCTCAAGTGCTGAGAAGAATGAAGTCTAGAATCTGCCTGCAGATCAGCTGTCTAGGTAAAGGAGACTAGGTATAGTCTGGTAGGTATACAAGTAGGTATATATAAGATCAGGTATAGGAGAAGGGAGGTGTTCAACAGCCCTGATGTGCCACTAGGAGACCCACCTGCTGCAAAAGTCACTACTGCTGCATTTCTCAGCCTGGAAGTGACAAAGTCCACTTGATTCTGACTCTATATACATATATGAAGACTGTCTGTACACTCCAGCCCAGGGTACAGAATTTTCCCATTGTAAACACTAGTACACGAATATGTACTTCAGAAATTACCCCAGAACACTGACTTGACCTTTTAGACAGTCTGGGAGAGTAGCAAAGTGCCAGCCCAGGTAGGCCTAAAAGAAGCTTTTTTCACATGTGGATTCATACGAAGAGCTGCTTCTATTTTGCAACTGCTTGCATGCACACAGTATTTAGTATGAAAATTTGAAACCTATAAATAAAACTAACCTCTCTATACTTCCTGGATTTGAAATGAAGGTTCTTAAGCAATGGGTTTAAGCCAAGCTTCCTGATCCTAAATGAAGCTGTGGGCCTATAAATCCCCCAAAAATCATTGACATTCCTCCTGTGGCTTTCAGGTCAAGGTACACGTTATTACTTGTTGAAAACTGACATGAAATTAAGTTTATCACCAAATTATAAGGATTGTCCTAGTTCTGGTTCAATGCTGCAAACACAGTCTGAATACACTGAGAACCAGATTCTTTCTCACACCCAGCCCATGACTTGCTTTGGTGGATGGCATTTGGAAGTGGAGAGCATGCAAACCTAATTGACCTGGAAATCTCAAACAAGATGTTGTATTCCAATGGACTAAATTTCTTCTCATGAACTTTGCAAAAATGTTACAATTCAGTGAAGATCCAGCTGGCTCTGGTCCCAGAGAAACAAACGTGTTTCACACCAGACCAGTGGAACGGTGAAAAGTTCAATGTATGATTTCCTTGGTTCCAGGAAACAAGACGCTGATAATACTCAGAATTTAAATGTGCTGTCAGATGCACACCAGCTACAAGTACAAGGTGAGCAAAGGATTGCTTTCAAGTTTCTCAAGAACATCAATTTGTTCAGCTTGTACCCCAGACTCACTGAGACTATTTGTAAATGATTTGCCTAAGCTGTATTTCGTAGATGGACACATAGACTTGCCTCCAGATTTGCTTCTTGTTTGGCACATACCACAAATTCAACAGGCACATATTTGAAAAATAGGGGCAAAAGGATTCACATGTGCAGTTTATTAGAATCTCTGTGGAACATGGCACTTTCTAGCCCAGCTACATAAATAATCAGGACATGCTACAGGACTCCTATCATTTCAGTCCTTTTCATAAATTAAACAGCAAATGAGATTAGCAAATGTATAATCGATTAACAGTAAAGGTAAATTGTCCTAGATGAACCATAGCTGCTTTCTATAATAAAATGTGATTCTAGCTTGTAATTCAGAACAGGAGCATGAGCTATAGCCTACCCATGACCTGTTATTACAAACATCCATTTAGTAACAAATATAGTGATGCTTGTTAAAAAATATTCTGCTACAAGGGGATTCAAGGAAGGCAGAAATAGTGTGATGCTCACAGAAGTTACATACGTACATATTTATGCATATTTATATATGTACACACACATATGAGAATTTTTATAATATTCTGTAGCATCAGTAACAGCAGTAGAACCCAGGTTACAAAAAATGTGATACAATTTATATTTAAAAATACTTTTTCTTGACAATGGGAATATTTAATAAACTGAGAAATGGATTTTAAAAGAAATAACTAGGAAACTTAAAAGGAATTATTTTAGCAAGTGCATTGGACTAGTTCATAGAGAATCTGAAACATATTGCCACAGAATGTTATGGGCACAAAAACATAAGTAATTTTTAAAAGGTCCTAAAAAGCACTGTGGAAGACCAAGTTTGTTGAAGCCTATCAAATATAAAAATGTAATTTAAAGCAATAGACCACATAATTACACCTGTCCAGAAGCTGCAGAGGGAAAGGAGGCAGGGAGGGGGAGAAAAAAAATCACAGGAAGAAGGCTACTGCCATCAGAAAGAAGAAAGTATTTCACTAGAAGAACATTCAAACATAGTTTGTGTTCTTATATGCACGCTTAAAAGAGATAACTACCTACGTAAATTAGAGTCAGGATTTGTTCATGTAGCTTTCTGATATTTATGTAAATACAGTACCTACCCAAAGGAAAAAAAGGCAAAAAAATCCAACACACCAGCACACATTCATCCAGTGATTAAAAGTAGCTTTGAAATAACATTTGGATATTTTTCTAAGTCCTCTTACCTCTGTGATTGCTACAATTAATTTATCAGAAGGGCATTTGAAGACATCTTTCTTTGGTCAGAGACCAAAATAATGAATTGCAAGCTTAGATTTGATTATTACTTGGATGAGTGACATTCCCTAAAAACTTCAACACTGCACTAAAGCTAGTTATTATTCAGTGCATGGCAGTGAAGATTCTTGCCATGTAAGTAGGGCCAGAGTTTAAGCCATGAAATTTACCACAGATTGAAAAATGCAACAACCCTGCACTCAACCCTCCCCACCTTTCCCCTGAAAATTCTTCTGAACAGTGATTGAAGCCAAATCTATTTTTCCATCATATACTTCCCTCCTCCCTCCCTACTCTAAATACACCTCAAGAAAAATGCAGTTTCCTCTCCCAGACCTAATGATAGGTATGAAATGTATTGGGAGCCCAATAGCAGAATATCTTAAATTTACTTGAAATGAACAGCAGTAGGATGAAAGAGCAGCCAAGGCTGCTGTTTGCCCCAGCTTTACTCTTGAGACATCCTTAAAAAAATGAAGACAAAAACGATGACATAAAGTGATAAAAGACTAATGCCCCCACAACATTCTCCTAATGTTCTCCAATCTGTGTCTTCATGCCCAATCTGCCATATTCAGATTCACCAATCCCGTAGTGAATGCCATCGGGGTTTGCGACACTTACAAATAAGTTGGCACACCAAGCACCTACACTCGACAGAGAAAGATACATTTGCCATTTTTTTGGGGGTAGTAAAGACACAGTAAAATGAGGGGGAAGATGGCAATATACACTCAACAAATCTGCTAACAAGTAACAATGAATATTTCTCACTCACCCTAACCCCAACAGCTGGCACACACTGTCTGAAATCTCTTCATTCCAATCATCTGCACATGCCAGGTGCCACACCTTCCCAATCCTGGCCTGTACCAGCCCTTCAGTGATCAGAGAACCATTAAGTAATCTCACTGCAGAAAAAGATGGACAGAAACATTTTAGATAGGTGGTAAACCACATTTGCCCCCATTCCAAGCAGACAGAAATGTAATATAAACAGATTTATTACTGCCAACAAAGAACACAAAAAAAAGTTAAAATGCATTACAGCAGAATAAACCCAGCATCTCCAGGATGTTGTGTTCCCACAGGAAGGAAATGTTATTGTTATCTCCTTCTATATTTCTGTCACAGGAGAGTTTCATGCCCTGTATTTTGCAAATGTCTTAGAAATAGACAATAAACAATATGTTTTCCATCAACTCTAACCAACATTTTTTTCTTAATCACCATTATATTATTTCCGAATAATGTGTGAATACATGTTGCTCAGTAACATTGATCTTAAATTTAAAATGAGAGCTGACAGAAAAAAATGGACTTTCCAGTTCCAATTGCTATGAGTTTTCACTGTTTCCATTGCATCTTACTGCTTTAGTTAAAACACTCACAAAAATGATAAGAGCTCACTGAAAGCCAGACTTTCTATCAAAACTTGTCCCAAAACAAAATACTCAGAACAAAAGTTTTTGGTGAAAAATTTCACACTATGGGCATAGTGCCAAGGCAGTTGGTCCATAAGGCCAGCAAAATCTCAAATATGTATATATACATGCTTATATAAAAAATAAGAATATTAATCTATAATATTAAGAAATATTTATTATAAGGTGGTCAACAGAATCTCATATATGCCTTAGGAGCTACAGCTGCATTTCAGGATGATGGCAGGTATTGCCATCATGAAGTAGGGGAAAAGCATGCAATGCATTGAATTATACTGCTTACCAATTTTTTTTTTTTTTTTTTAAAAATCTTAGTTGTCCAGAAAACCTTTTACCATCATAATCTTTTCACAAAGACTACCCAGTCTAGTAAATATAAAAATAGATTTTTAGGAATGCAGTCTTGACACTCAGAGTACATGAATGAAACAAGTGATGCACAATTATTAATTAATGGTAAATCTCAGTGATGAGAAATTTCTGAGCAGTCTTGAAAATTTCATAATTATATGTACTGCAAGATTTCTCGAAATTACATTTGAAACCTCTCTTCTGCTTGAACTGTAATTCCTTTTCCTTTCTCCTCATCTGATCCATGTTCTCCAAATACATTACTGATAAGGAATAAGAGAGTCATTGAGCATTCAAAAACTGCTTAATTAAAATATTTATATATATTTTATAAGTCTGCCTTTTCTTTGCAGTCCCTGGAAAATTTCAGAAGTTGGGGTATTTCAAAAGACAGTTTGTCTACTTCAAATTGCCACCTCTGATAATAAATTGAAAAGGGTTTCAGGAGAATGAGCAAGGCTTTTGGATACTGAAAAGTCTCAGTGTGAGGATTTCTAATTGAATTTTCATTTTGTTTTAAGATGTAGATTGATTCAGCCAAAGTTTGGATTAAATGGGTTTCTGGAAACAATTCGCCCAGTCTTTTCATATGAGCTAATTTGTTATGAAGTAATAGACAATTGGTGGCAAAATAAGTCTTTCGGAAAATGTACATCATGTCACTGTAGATGACAGTTACCTTGTTCAGATCTTTCTTAGCATTGACTGGAAAAACCCAATCAAGTCCTCTTTGTTTAAGAAAAAACTGAAATGAATTTTATTCTTTGCATTTTAAAGGAAGAATATTTTTTCAACAAAATAGGTAACTGCACTAATGCAAAGAGTGAATCCTTGTCTTCAGACATATGTATATGTATACATGTATTTATATATGCCATATACACAAGTATACACACATGTAAAGGACACTGAAATCAATGAGAACTATCAGCATACATCCAAGGATGTTTCTGATCCCCAGCAGACCTCTTTAAAACAAAGAAAGATGATGTACTGAGTTTAAAGACCACTTTTAAAACTTCCATTAGCGCTCCATAGTAGATTGTCAGAACAGCACTTTGTCAGAAACAGCAGTTTAACTTCTGTGCTAGACCCAACATGATTTAAATGTTAGTTTTACATTTGAGTTATTTTTTAGAGAATGCTACTTCCCTGTTTTGTGAAATAAATTAATATACTGTACACCTACATTTTGGAAAGATGCACTTTACCAGAGGCTAAGGAATAGTGGCTGTTGGTCTTCTTGTTGTAGGAAAAAGCACATTCACTGTGAACTATGGATGGTGCTTTTGAAGCCGTGCCATCCCTTCACCTTATGGCAATGCCTCCACAAGGTAGAGTCCAGATGGGCCAGAGGTGCCATGTGTTATGGTTTGGCTTCACAGCTGCAAAACTGTTTTGGAATTTCCATCAAGAAGACTCTTATTCTCTATTCTGCACTACAGAATTTATACTGCCATGAAACTCAAATTAATTGCAGCAATACCTGGTAGAATTTGGGAATATGAAATGGATAGAGAAGAAATGCATATATTGAGTTTTCATTTAATTTTGAGGGCATTGTAAGCAGCTACAGTTTTCAGCACTGAGGAACTTCCTACCTTCTCCAGACCTCTTCAGCAGATTACATACACTATCTCAGGAAAGTGGCTGGTTTCCTTGTCCTGACAAACTCAATGAGATACTGCTGTGTAAAATGGCATGGCCTTAATGCATGTGCAGTATTCTACATTTGCTGAGGTTTGGTGTGTGTTTTCCTGGGCAGTTCCTGACATATATGTATGGTTTATATTGGATACTAAGAAAGATTTCTTCACCAAAAGGGTTGTCAAGCACTGGAACAGACTGCTCAGGGAAGTGGTGGAGTCACCATCCCTGGAGGTATTTAAAAAATGTGTAGGTGTGGCACTAAGGGACATAGTTTCATAGTGGAATTGGCAGTACTGGATTAATGGTTGGACTTAATCTAAAAGGTCTTTTCCAGTCTAAATGATTCTATGATTCTTTGTATGAAGGAAACCTTACTGCACTTTGCTTCGTCAGAGCCATCTTCACAATCAGGTATGTTGTCACAAAGGTTATTCAATGGTATACATTTCCCATTACCACACTGGTGCTCATCAATTGTGCAAGCTCCTAAAGGAAAATGAGAGTAAAATTAATCCTTTATTATAAGAAAGGTTGATGTTCACTGGAGATCTTAACAGTTCACCTGAAAGAAAAATTGAGTGAATAGTATGCAGAACCTTTGAATTCCTTTTCTTTCCATTTCCATCCACCTCTGTTTCAAAATAAAGACAATTTTCAGATAAATAGAAGCTAGTTAAGAATAAAATCTATGGTATTATACCTTGGAGTTTCTGCTATAGTCAGCACTGCTCAGTTACTAGTGTTCTTCTATTACATGTAATAATCCTTGGAGTGAAAAGTCAAATTCTGTCAAAAGTGACTATTATTTCAAGTTTCAAATATTCAGCACTTCCACAAAAGTTTAGACCTTAAAGTATGTCAAGCCAATCATACAAGGAAAGAGGCACTAAAAGCCAACAGTTTACTTCTGAAACTTGTTTTGTGAGGAAATGAAAGGGACAAAAGTAGCAGAAATGAATGAGAAAAGCATTCACAGAAGTAGGATTAAGCTACTTCAGTATCAGATATACAATAAAAGCAGATGAGACAGAGAGTAAGTATAAAGTTATAATCCTTTCTATGGCCAAAGTGTATTTTTAATGGCTCCATTCAGTATATTTACAGGAAATATACAGTCATAAACTTAAATTCTATTGAAAAAAAATGGTTATTTTCTTTATTTTACCTTCCTGGATTTAATGACTGAAATATTTAATTATCTAGAAGCCTTATTTAAGGCAAGGTAATTGCTTTGCTTCAGAATTTTTAATATAAAACGATTCATTCATGAGTCATCATGGTCTATACCAAATGGAAGCAAAAGAATATTTTTAATAAGCCCTGAGCCAGATATTCACACATTCAATGTGCATAACTAATGACAGATATTCCAGAGAACTTAGTTATCACTTATAGAGGTTTTTTATTAAATTGCCAAAAATTATTTCTGTTCAAATTATGTTTCCTTTTCAAAACACCAATATTTCATGGAAAAATAAAATACAGTGAAAAATCTATTTTCTTTTAAAATTAATTTATTTGCTGACTACCCTTTCATCCTTAGGCCTGCATGCTAATGATATTAGTCTCCATCCTTTGGCTGTGAAGATCATGAATAAGCATAATCCTTTTCCAAATGGAACCTTTTTAATATATTTAACAAGAACTGGCAATGGCCACTCTGAGAACTCTGCCTTGCTAAGCTCAATTTTAATTTTACAACTAAACATGTGCAAAGTTGGCCAGCAAAAATCCTGAGCCAGCTGAAAAAAAAAAGGCTGAGTGGTGTTGGACTGAACAAATGTGATAGAGAAGGCAGAACAAGAGGCAGCAAAATGGTCAAATGTACATATAAACCAACTTCTCATTCTTGCACAATGGGATGAAACTGAGTTAATTTTAAATCAATGGTGAAGATTCTTTTAAAATATTAAGAAAATGATATCTTATTACTCAATCTATAAAAAATCTGCAGCTATTTAAACATGTTGGGAGACATTTGCCTTTTTTGATAAAGACTGTAGATTCTTGACTTTCTGTTTATGTAAATGAATGGTACTTCACACATCTCTCAATACCTACTGCTTTTTACTTGTCTGTTTTTCTGCTGCCATACTTCCACAGAAATAATACAAAGCCTCTAATTAATTCTGTCAAGATTTGGCCTAGTGTAATTATTTGTCTTGATAAGCACATTGCTGTTCCACGTAATTTGCATTTGGCTCCATTTTGCATATTTTTTGAGAGTTGATTGTTGAATTATGAATGACATGTCTAATTGCAGTCCTCAACAAAATCAAGGGTCTTTCAGAAGAGGACTGGCTGGGACCAGAAATGCTGGTGTCCAAATATTTAATAGACTAGCTCTTCCCAGATTATTCACATGCTAGGGACCAAATTTTTAAAGATTCAAGGACCATATTGCAAGTATTGATCAGAGTTACCATATAACATTTTCTCTTCTAGTGGATATGATCAATAATAAATATTTTACAAATGCATTTAAACACAGATTAATGACACCCTCAAATGAGTCACAAAGTGATGTTCTTTGCTGGGGCTTGTATAGGGAATATTTAGTATTTACTCTTAATATTTGAATAAATTTTGGTCAAAATACTGGCTCAATTTTTTTATGCAATACCACAGAGTTGCAGACGATACAGACAATTACAATAAAGAAAAAAACCCTTCACTTTTTATGCTAGAAAACATAAAGTAGAGATGAGTCCTAGGCTTTTCCTCTTTAACTTTTGCATATTTCTATTGAGTGAGGGCTGACAGTCACCTTCCATTCTCCACTTTTTCTCAAATGTATTTCACCAGTGGTATAACCTTTTAAATGCAAAGGCTCAGCTGCTTACTTAGATTGTAGCCAGTAGTAAAATTTGCAAGAAATCCCCTCCTTGTTCCAGACTTGTCCGTACGGAGGATTACTGTCATCTGGTTTCTTGTAGAGAAGACATCTGGCAATGGGCCTTGTTCTGTGTAGACAGCTGTTCACCAGGAGAACATGGACACATTTAAGCTATTTTGTTCACAGGTTTTGGGTTCAAAAGCAAACACTGCCACTGCATGAATGTAGTTACTCCCCCAAACCTATCTGCTATCAGATTGCAGTGGTCAAAGCCCAACCCCAAATCTGTCCTATCAGTACAGAAAAACAATGTTCAGCTAAGAGATTATGCTTCTGCTTGTCCATGCAAAAACAGTCTGATTTATTGAGAAGCTAAGTGCATACAAATTGCATGGAAAGTTGAGTGTGCGAAAATGTTTAGGAACTGTGATATCATGTACAGTAAGCTTTCTCAAATTTTTCTCCTGATTTCTGAGACCCAAAAAAATGTGAATAAATGTAGAATGAAATGAGAAAAAAATAATTTCCTTTATATTATATCCATCAGTTTGCTCCAGCTGTCTGATTAAATTTATTTTTGTACCCAGTACTGCTACTTGCCCAAAAGCAAAGAATCTGGTCCTCTGCCATCTCTGACTTCAACCACATCATCAACACTGTCGAGATCAAAAACCTGAAAATGAAGTTGAATGTTTTGTCCATTTTCAGCATTTAAGTACCAGACACCTAGAAACAGTAACGCAAACACACAAATCACTTTTTCAGTAGTTAACATTTACTATGTGATTTTCACGTTGAAGAGCTTTGGGTGGGGGGAGGGTGTGTGGGGTGGTGAGAATCTCTGCTAAACTATTAAGAATCACCCACGAGACTTAGAAGTTTAAATCTTTTCTTTAAAAGCAATTTATGTTGTCAGGATCCAAAATTCAATAGATTCTCATTTTTAAAACACTTTTCAAAACTAATTTTAGTCTCCTACAACATACACACATGTATTTTTAATCATTCGTGTCAACTGTGAATTTCCCTAAAGTAGTAAAGCTCACTCTTTTCTGACTGTGACAATGTGACAATTAGTCTTGTCACTTTAATCTTGTTTGACAGTAAGATATTTTTTATGATCAGTCACAGAAGCCTGTCTTTCAAGTTAGATAGCTTTTTGCTTCTGTTTAGCTTATACTTTCTCATATTTAATCTAAGTGTGAATACTAGGGAAATCTTGTAAAGAAAGTAATTAAAAAAAACACAACCATTTTAAAACATTTTCGTAGAATGAAAAGTATTTTCTCACTAGTAGGAATCTCAATTGGGAACTTCTGAAATGAATACTGGAAATGCAAGCCATTTCTCAGTAAACAGAAGCACAAAATAACAACTCTTATGAGTACCATCCCAACACAATTCCCCAGTTAAAGGTGAAGTAATAAATAATTAAAATTTCATTAAGAAGCAATGACAAAGCTCTTTTCCTCGCTTTATCCATCAACAGCATATAGTAAACCCCCTTGAAGCATCCACTTCTGCCAGCTGTAGCTTAATCTAAACCAAGGAACATCAGTAGAATAACAATCCCTTCCAACTAGTATGTTAAGAAACATTCAATAAAGAGAGGATTCCTTGCAGAATGCATGTATACAGTCTTTGTGTCTAAAGGACTTTGGCTATTGAACAGAAGACCTGATATTAACCTGGCAAATACATGGAGGTGTAATGGTAAAATGGGGATTTTCAGCACCTATTGTGCTGTTGTATTGACAGAAATATATCTGACATAATAGGCATGATGGGATTGACCTGTCTGCACCCATTTCATGGGGTTATGCCCATCTTCATCACTTTTAATCAACTGACACATTTCCTTAGCTTCTGCTAAGTGCTATATAGAATTTAGTTAAAAGATCCCACTGTATATAGCTTAGATCTTTTTTTTTTGTTTAACAACATCTGACTTGGAAAAGCAGATTATGTATCTCTGTTTTCATATGGCTAAACTTTTCCTGAAGATTTGGAAAAGAACAACTTACAAGTAGCTCGATTAGGGTAATTGTTTGGAAAGTTTTCAGAGCTGAATGTACCATTTGGCTCCCAGAGTTCAACTGGCCCTCCACAGTCAGCTGAAATAGAAAACATTTCAAAAACATCATTAACTTATTGTCTTACTTTTTGAATCTGCTGTAACAATAATTTACAAAAGTAATTTTAGGCAGGTATTCAAGCTAACTTCATTGCTGTAAGGATTAACTTATGGTGCCTTTGGTATAAAGCTTGAACAATTAGTTGTGAGAAGCCAACACACTGGTAAGGACACACAGCACTGAAGAAACAAGGTGTGTAAGGAATTCTCTGTCCCTACAGCGTCTGTCAGAGCTGCTGATATGTACAATTGATGCTATAGTGTTATCTACTTCTGTAGTTCACGTATTGCAGTTTGTGATGTGCCCAGGTACACAGCTGTGTTGATCCGTGATGGTGCTGTGAGAATTATTCCCCATGTAGTAGTCACGGGAAGGACTCAGTCTGTCTTTCACTTCGTGATTTTTGGTCTGCAGGCTGCAGACACAACAGAAAATACGAAGACAAGAATGTGATATATTTGGCTCATGTGTCATTTAATAGTAATGTGAAAGACAGAATATATCAGAGGGGCCCCCAAACACAACCAATTTATGCACTTGGCTTGTATGCCTTCCTTGTTATCTGATCGGTATAAGGCTGGAAAAGACCTCCAAAATCACTGAGTCCAACCTTTGACCAATCAAATAGACCTTGTAAAGCTTGTCAACTAGACCATACAGTGGCTCATGGCCAGCTGATTCCTGAACACCTCTAGGGACAGTGACTCCACCGCCTCTCTGTGTAGCCTGTTCTGATGCCTACCACCCTGTCAGTGAAGAAAATATTCTTACAGCATTAGCAGAGATATTCAAGTATACAGCTCATTTTGTCATCTAGGAAGTAAACTTACGGCAAAAACCTTAAGGGCAAGAATCCTTATACTGTTATTTTGTTTTCATCAGGACCCTAAAAACTTTTACAGTTAAACCTTGTAAGTGGTAAAAATAGTAATTTGCTTTTTCCTTGAAACAACTCTTCTGTTAAGAAAGGTGTTTATTATAAA
>JAWWTY010000001.1:12757902-12780307 GCA_035222235.1 Margarornis squamiger
TAAGGGACAGTAAATCTAATAAGGGACAGTCCTGGAACATTCTCCCTGTTTGTTTTAATGATTTGCTGCCATCTGTGAATAGGTCTTTTGTAAAAATCTCTTCCTTCCTCCCCCCCGCAAATTTTCATCTCCTTTCACAATGAATTATAAAGTCCTATCAGATATTTTAATGATTTGTTTTCCACAAACTCTGTTTATATTTATAGTAGTTTTTACTTTGAATGTGCTTGGACTTGGTTAACATACACAATCTTTCTCCATTGTTTTATATACATTTTGCATTTATTTTTTTTTCAGAGCAAATATTGCCTTTTCCCTTTTTAATGCAATCAGATATAATAGGACTAGCAATACAACCAAATATATATTGGAAAGAACTAATTAATTGTGAGCCTTGTTTCAGATTATACCTCTGGTTTGGCTATCAGACACATAGTTTGTGCTCTATTCTTCAACCATTCTGGCACTATTATAAATTAATTTCCTCGAATATGGGAGTTTTCAGTGTGCATGTGGTCTCAGAGCCTGGTGACTTTTCACTAGTGAGACCTCTAGTGATACTATTACATGACTATGATCATTCCCTTATTCCCCTGCTACATTACTTATAATCTCAAATACAGAGGTTATAATCTTCCATCTCTTTCTCCTTCTTTCATTTTCAGTGATGTTCCCAAAGATTTACAAGACAAATTCTGAATCTTTAATTATCCTCCACTCTTCAAATTTTGGAAGATACTGTAGTGATAGTTTAACCTGGGATTCTACCAGTTCTGTTGCTGTCAATGGAGTCACAGGCAGGGAACTTGATCCGTTCAGTATGTTATACTGAAGATAATTTTATGATGCTGAAGGGAGGTTTTTATAAAACTGAAGGTTGAAAATTCTGAATCACTCATACACAAATACAGTAATAGGAAATCAACTGCAATTTTCGTGTTTACTTACTAGGAACTGAAGCAGTAGTAGGAACAGTTGGCATTGCAGTTGGCTCTACATAATTGCTGTCATTGCACTTTCCCTTTGTCAGGCCAATGTCATCCACGGCAATATCACTGGGACTACGCCTTTTAATGGCATCTAAAATAACCTGAAGTTCAGGGGGAACAAAAAAAAGAACTTGAAAATGTAATTTTTCATCTTCCTATGCTTTCTTGAATGCTCTTATTTCCACTGTAATTGAGGCTGATGCTGCAGTCAGGGGAGGATGTCAGGGATGAGACAGAATTCCTGGCAAAACAAAACAGCACTATGCAAACTGAGGGGATCATTCTAAGGAACGCAGCACCTGCTCCATACAAATGATGATCATGATTTAAAAATGTTCAACACCTTGGCTTTTTATATATAAATCTATGTAATTTTTAAAACAAATTCTGCATTGCTCATCAGCCCCAAACTTCTCTTGAACTAATGGCATATCTTCATAAAAATGGAAGTTAATCTAATTTCTTCATTATTCTGCTTTAATATCCACATATTTAAAGTAATCCTGCAACCAAGGAATTAGTGCTGGTGAAATACAGCTAGGTACAGCAATCTTTCTGAGATCATAAACCACACCCTTGCTAGAAATCTGGTGCAGCCAGGTCACAGATGCATTTACTTCCTCAGACGGTAAATGCATCTTTCTGGCAGGGTTTTTGCAGCAATCAAAACTACTATAGAGGAGCAAACCATCCCAAATACCTATAAACAGAAATTGTTTTCCAAAGGGAGGTGCTGAAGGAATTGTCTAGAATCAATCTCCTCTTTATGTTTACAGGTAAGTTAGGTCAGTTGTTAACCACGTGATGCCAAAAAACACTTCCATCTGCAACACACTCTCAGTGAATTACTCTGTAAGTAATTAGTGAAAATACTGATTTGGAATGTGAAGTTACTTTACATCTCCTCGTGGCTAAGGGGCTCTAAGCAACCTGGCCTAGCGGAAGGTGTCCCGGCCCCAGGAGGGAGGTTGGAATGAGATGATCTTTAAGGTCCTTTCCAACCCAAAACATTCTGTGATTCTCTGATTCTTTTGCACGCTAACATTTATTTGATGACATGCATTAGTAAATAATACTAGATAGTATCTTTAGGGCTGTGGATCATTGGGTTCATTTCACAGGAAAGTGATATCAGTTTAGCTAAAACAAATTTCAAAAAGAATCGGTAGTTTAACAAACCTGAAAATCAGATGTTTCGTTTAAAGTTACTTGTCCATAATTCCATTTGTTTCCATAGTCTCCTTCTTTCTCGAAAATGACCTTTTCCAAACCATATTCATTCCTTATGCTGACGGTCAAACGGTAAACATTAGCACCGTACATGAAATACCTAAAGGGGGAAAGCAATTTTGTTATTATCAGAAAAAAGTAAAATTGCATGAAAAAATGTCACTATTTTTATTTTATAACCAGTTTTATGGAATTAGGACTAATTTACAGTGAGCATGGAAATAAAATAAATCACATGTTTAGGTTGCACCAGGAATTTGCTTGGTGCTGTGTTATATTTTCTGCAGAGGCCTTGTTAAGCTCCATGACAAATAAATGTTTCAGGGATTCTTAATGTCACTTTTGTATGGAAATAAATATTGGGTGCAGAGTGAAAAGGAAAATACATTAAAGCTAACTGCAAGAATCAAAGTTACAAAGGAGTTAAAGTTTCACGCCTGGAGTTGAGACTGATCGTGGAAAACCAAACAGGAGCAGGTGTGTATTGCTGGCACACCAACTTGGATTAACATTCTATCTGAAAGAAAGCTCCTTGGTTATGTTCTTAAACAAAGTATAGGTTTAGGAAGTACATAACAATACCAAAAGCTTAGGCAATATATATCTGAAGAGACCAAAGGCAAGCTCAGAATCCGGACTCGATCTTCTGTGAATCCCATTCCGATGGGTGTTGAAATATAAAATCCTACAAGAGAATGATCACATTTTAGCCCGTACAGAATTAATTTTTTTCTTATTATTATTTTTTAAAAATGTCATTATTAGAGTTTTTACATTTAAAATAACATCAAGCACACATAGTGTTGCATTATTATATATGGGAAACTAGTCCTTTTCAAGTCAGTGGAAGCTCTACTTTATATTTAGCGAAGGCAGTGATTCTACTTGGCTTATCAAATATCTTCCTGTTTGATATTGCTTGTGATTTTGCAGAAGAATTTCCTAAAATTTTCATAATTTTTATCCACGTAACAATGAGAAACATGGATTGCAATTTGAGAGGGTGAGAGAATTACTACATGAATATTTTATAGAAAGGTGAAACATTAAAAAGAACCAAACAAGCAAACATTATTTGTGAAATTGAGTTTGTAGCTTTCTCTGAGTTAATTCATTGTAGATGGGAATTTTCACCACTTTTTGCCATATGAGGCCAGTCCACAGAAGCACTGTCATTTCTCACAAGAAAAGCAAACTTAGGCAGTTCTAAAATAAAATGCTTGCTTGCTTTATTTATTTTATCTAATACATATGTATGCAAATATTATATTCATAGAATTTACAAATAAATATAATTACAATTATATAATTTAAATTATATATACTGTATTCGGTTAGTTATAATTCTAGATTAGCTAGTTTTTTCATGTGGGAAGTTAAAATGCCTGAAAATTAGTCTGAAATCTGAACTAGGCCTTTCATTTCCTGTGTTGACTTAGGAAACATGCATTAAGATATTCATGGTGTCTAGTTTTAAGAGAAAGGTCTACACATATTCAAAATGACAGTTCTCTGTCTTTGTTTCATCAGTTCTCTCAGCATTCAGAATCAATTGTTGAGTGTGTATTGAGTTCTTTGCTTTTCAGGAGCAGAAAACCAAAAATAGAGCTTCTCTCAATGTATAGAATAGCTAGATATTAATGATGAAACTCACATTTTTACTCCAAATACAGGTCATAGAAATCTAAATATGCAATATAGTAGCAACTTTACATATGGGAACAGTACATATGCCGGCTTAAATTTAGCACAGGGAAAAAGAGAGCACCTAAAATAAATTATAATTTTCAAGAGAGTTAGCAATGATTGTCAAGATTTTATTAATCAAGTTTTACATTCTTTCATCTGATTTGTATTCTAGGAGCCAAGTGGGAAGATAAAACAGTGTTCTGAGGATTGTTTAGAAAATGTGCATTTACTCAGAGAGAGGTGAATAATTTGTAGCCAATAAAGTGGAGAATACTGCTTTTCTTTTCCCAGGAGTAACTTATTCCAGAATAATTTGCTATTTTCTCAAAACCCAAATTATGTTAGTTTTAGCTGGACTAACAAATCAACTGAGAAAGGGATTGCTTGGTTTTATTGTTGAAGCAGAAAATAAAACTTTTGGAGTCTCTTTCTGGGATAAGCATTCATGATAGGCATTCAAAATCCAATTCCTTATCAGTATTGTCTCTAATTAAACTCCACTTTTGATATGATCACTCTTTCAATTAAGTTATTGAACTGTAACATTCTTGGAGTTTTTATGTGTTTGGCACAAGTGCTGACAATTACTGTGCTTGGTGTGAGGTAACTGGGGATACAGGTGGTCCTTATACACTGGAGGTTAACTTTATGTTAAATCAAAATTATTCTCTGACAACCATGAGGATTTCAGTGGTAGATAGGAATGAAAAAGAAGAGATTTCCCTAAAATGTAATTATACCTTTTTTCCTTAAGGTAAACATGAGGGGTTTTGACCTATAACACTGTTGCATAATAGAAATTCCTTTCTCAGATAAGGTACTTTGCATAATATCAGCAGTGGAACTTTTCAATACCTCACACTTTATCCAGTTCACATAATCCTTATTTCTTCCTGTATTTCCATAAGGTCCAGTCAGTTTTTGCCCGGTAGCCCTGACTCGTTTTTATGGCAGAATAAAATGACATCCTAGTCACACCATTATGAAGAATCCATCATACAGTGATATAACATAAGCTAAATCAAGGTTTTCCTTTAATCTGCAGCAATTTTTTTCCTGATCTTACCCGAAATGTTGCCAAATGTATGATCAAACTCAGGACCACTCATCGGGGGAAAGGTAGGACCCTGCACTCTGTCCCAGTCTGAATCATCATCTACATCTTGTATCCAGTAACAAAAGCTGTCTTCAAAAGTGCAATTGACTTTCTCATAATCTGCGAAAAAGAACCTCTAGTAAATAAAAATGACAGAGACATTGAGTATTTTCTCAGAATTAAGTAAGAAACAGAGATGGAAAATGTAAACTTTTAAGTATGATTGTAAACTGGAGCCCACGGTGTCTCAATTTCCTCTTCTATGCAATGCAACATAAAAAAATCAAATAAATGTGTCATTTGTACTTGTTAACTAAATATTATCACTGAAGGGTGGCCCTAGATACTCTTGCGCTCTATTCGCCAACCTTCCTATCTGGTCCTTCACCAGTAATGCGGTGGG
Organism: Margarornis squamiger; assembly: GCA_035222235.1. NCBI lineage: Eukaryota > Metazoa > Chordata > Aves > Passeriformes > Furnariidae > Margarornis > Margarornis squamiger. The sequence continues at coordinate 12,763,310 of JAWWTY010000001.1, forward strand.
GCAATGAGAGAGCCCCTGGCACAGGTAGCGCTAAGGACTAACCCTGCTTCTTCCCTCTTTTTTTTTTTTTTTTTTCCAGAAGCCTGGATTGCTTCAGCTGAACGGGCTCCCCATCAGAGCTGAATGCTGTGCTCCATGCACCTGGGGTGCCCCTTTCCTTCTCCTCACTTGCTACTTCACTCCTTCTTTGCTCACATGGATTTGCTCCAGCATCTTCATCACTTTTTTTCCCATGATATTTCCATGTCTTTCCATGGTGCCTTTAAATGCAGGCCAGCAAGGGCTTCCACATGACAAGAGTTTGCTGGCACTCTGGGTGCTTCCTGCAGTGTATCCCTTCCCAGTCACACTCCCTATTCACATCCTGCTCAAAATTTAGCAGCTAAAAAAAAAGCCTCCATTTGTCCAATTATCATGGAATACCAATGCATGAATCATATTGCTCCATTTTGTTGTCATTGTAGATTTAATACAGCTGGACTTTCTCCAGTGTCTATTTAGTGAAGCAGGTGTTTTCCTGAATGTTAGTTTTGCCATTTGGGACTAGTAGTTGTGGCAGTGTGTTAAGACATCAGAAACTCTGGAGAGCAGGTACTGTCAGGTGATCACAGAACAATGACTGTTGTCAGTGATTCCACAGTGTTCATTAGTGAATAACTTGCCTGAGAGGAATCTGAAGGAGGTATGGACTTTTTTTTTTACTCTTATATAAACAGATGAGCTTTGTAAGACATCATCCTACTGCTAGACACGGGTAAACCTGTCAATGCTCTTATTGAAATCAATGATTTGCTTTAAAGCAGTATGAAATTTTCCAAACAGGATCTAGTTAGTGGACTCAGACCACTTCCCTTGTACACTTTGTCGAACTGAAAATAAAGATACACCAGACTTCTGGGATAAAAAACAAACACACACACACAGAGAACACTTACTGTTTAGTTCACTTGCATTAAAGGTAGTGTATGTTGCATTAAAGCCACTGTAATTTTCAGCATAATCAGATGTAAACTGTGCTGTCGCCTCATGAGAAAAAATGTAAATTGTTTCAGTATTGGTCCCTGACAGAGAAGCTGAAAACAAATAAAGAATAATATAGTCAGAGAGAAAATAATCCCCTGCACATTAAAATCTCCAGTGCTGTCACAAAAATACAGTGGATTAGTTTATTGAGTCTTAAGGAATGTTTTCTCTGTTGTACTGTGATCCTGCTACAATAGCTTCAAAACCCTGGGCCATTCAGCTTTTTGGCTGCTCTAGGAATATTCTGCATACCCCATCTCTCATATTCACCAATATGGATATCAGCTAGTCTTTTGCTGTTTCACATTCCCATTCTCTACCTGTTTCCAAAAATAAGGATACATAATAATATATCTTTCTGTCAATATATGTTTTCCAGCTCTGATGGAATCCAGGCATTTAGACCGAGTCTTGTGAAAAACAGGCAAAATCCCAGTTTTCCAGAGTAGAGTATAGAGACAGAAAACATCTCATCAATGTTTCACAGTCTGAGGAAACCAATGGCATGCTTGTAATGATTTTCAGGGAGTATCATAGGACTTCTCCCAACAGTCCAGTTTAGATACTTTTATTTTAGGTTATTGTGTGTGATATTACAGAATCTTCTCGTAACACATTTCCAGTGAAACACGGACCCTACAAGGCCATGATGCTGGTCAAGTTATCAAGATTGTTCAAATAAAAGCTTAAAAAACAAGTAGAGGTTTCTTAATATATAAGAGAAGCAATTTTTAAGAGCTGATGCGTATGTTGAGATCAATTGTCTAACAGGGTAATTTTACACAGATCCAGTCTTCCTCTTAAACCTATGCATGCAACTCTTTTAACTTAAAAATGTTTATTTTACCACTTAGATTTTATTAATGGAAAAGTAATATTAGCTGAAAAATAAACTTACCTCTTAAAATCTTGTTTTGTCCTATACCTTCAAAGATACTCAATATATCTGCATATTGTTGTGTTTCAAAGGAAGTGAAGTTCAGTTTAATGGACAACCCCCGAGGCACTCTAAGGTAACAAGAGAAAAATAAACCTCAAAACTGAAAACCTTTTTTTTTTGACAGTAGTAAATTAATCAAGTGCTTGAATGATGTTAAATTCAGAAGCAATTTCACTGATTATTTCAGTGAAATTATATTAATCAAGATGACCTATTTGTCTAACTTCTGCCTTGTAAAATTATCAAAAGAATAGGGCATAAACCTTTTGTAACAGTACAAGTACTCCTTTACTCACTGGAGTTAAGTATATTCTAGAAACTGAATGTTCTGAATTTTAGAATGTGATAATCAGTTCTGCAGGGATTTTTTTGGTTGTTCCTGTTTGTCCTCTGCATCTCATTGAGTTACAATTACCTTTTCGTACATGTTGCTATCAGATATCATCTCACTGCTCAGGTATACTTCCTAAGGCCAGAAGAATAGTATCATGGTATCAATATGAATAGAAAGATATCAAAATCTGCCCTCTTAAAGTCCAAAACAATTTTTCTTATGACAAAAACATGAAGATTTGATCATCTCAAACCCACTGTATGGAAACTTGTTATACACCCTAACCATCACAAAGCAAGTTTAATAAAAAAAGTCACTTTAAAGTGTAAAAAATACTTGATTGTGTTGCAGTTATGTCCTTTCAGTAATCTATATTTAAGTAATTCTCCTATTTCCTTTCTGCAAAACATATATGGTAGTACAAATTCTAAAACACTACTATCACAGTCAGCTTAGCTCCCTATACCACTATTTGTTGTTTTCTGGAATTGAGACACCCCCAAAAAATAACTTTTCAACAGCCAACTGCTGATGTTTATTAGTAATGATTAGTAGAGAAACATGAAGTACATAGGCAAAGATTTGACTTTTTTTTTTCTTTTTAAATTTTCCTTAAATATTATTGTATATTTCTCCGGAGGAATAAAATATCTTTGGTTTGAAAAGAATAAAACATGTAGCTGAAAGGTAGTCTTTCAGGAAGCTAAGGTTCCAAGGATATATTGAGCATACTGGTGTTTTAAAAGGGAACGAAATTTCATCTTCATTTGGAGTTAAATGGCGTGAAAATGTAAAAGCTTTTCCTAAAAGTAATGGGGAAATCTTTCTAGACAAAGGCAGGTAGAAGATAAATCCAGTCTTGAGTTTATTATAGGATGACTTTTAACACATTTTTATAATGTGTTATATATATAGGGATAATAAAAACAATAGGATGAAATGTCTGTCATTGTTTACTGGAAAACCCAAAAAGTTCCATCATAGAAACAATTCTGTTCAAAAAGAAGAAAAAATTTGAGTACCACATTAAATTTCTCAGGCCTTTACTGTCAGTGTTGCCAGATTTTTTTTAAAGGAGGTAAGTGGAAGATAAATCCAGGTGGTTGTTTTTGTCATTGATCAATCTGTAATTACACAGATCTGCAGAACCTCTACTATATTATTTGCAATTCCTCACGATTCTCTCCAAAATGAAGCTTTTATTAGCTACAAACCTGGTAAGGTTAGCCTCTCTAGCTGTAGCAGCACTTGAAGCAAAATTAACAGCTTAGAAGGAAGTTGTGCACTTAAGTCATGTTTATTACTCCAATTCTGCAACAGCCTGAAATGGGGAACAAGTCAGACTTCTGTTTTGAAGGACAAATTCTTGTGCTTTTCCTGGGACATGCCTATATTTTAAACTCATTTGTAGCCAGTAATTATTGGTGAATAGTATTGCTTGAAGATGAGAAGGAACAAATGTCCTGAACAAAACCAAAGCCTAGTTCTTTCAAAGGAGCCTTTGGAATGAGAAGTCCAAAACTTTTTCAATTTTAATGGGAATTCCTTCATCTCCTTTGAAACTCTTCTACCAAATTAATACTTCTCAGAATCAAAGACCAGCCATTATTACAAAACCATAATAAGAATTACTGCCTTTCAACTTTTTTCTCCCTGGCCTACGAAGTGGATTGAGAAAATTAAAGTCAAATATATCTCTCCCTGTAGGTATGTATCCTTGATTAAAAAAAGGTCCACTTCTTGTGCCTAGGGCTAAAAAAGGCATTTGGTGCTATTATAGTAAATGATACTCATGCAATTTTAAAACATATTCCTCAATTACTTAGGAGCACAGGTACTCTTGACTCCCAGGAGAAATCTGTTCTCCTAAACGACAAGGGAATTCTTGAAAATTCCATCTGTTTGTAACAGTTTTATCATATAAAACCATTACCTGAAGACTAGTATTTAATGTAATTGAAAGAAACCGCTTGCAATTATTTTGAGTAGTGTGGTTTATTTTGAACTTACAATTATGTCCCTGCGTATGCATCTAACACACAAGATTTCTCAAAATCATACCTAAGAATTTTTGTAAGTGGGAAAATTATTGATATGGGATTTAGGCATGCAAGTTTTTAAAGAAAAGTTATATAAATACAAAGCAAAAAAAATTGTATGACATATTTTCCATGCTGCAGTATTTGGGAATACAAACAAATGACATCAGGCTGTTGTGCAGGAAACAATATCACCTCCTAATCAAAAAAATGTTAGGTACAAAAATTTTTGGAAAATTACTTACAGTATTATCCATTGGCAAATGATGTTTGCATTATACGGCTTTGGATAATTCATAGAGTGAAAAAACCCAGAGGAATCAGTCAACATGAATTTTCCATCACAAATTGCAGCTGTAAAGATATAATGAAGCACATTTGTCAAAATGCCATTTGAAAAACAGAATCAGAGCCAAAATGAAGGCGACCTTGGATATTGGTTTACACAGATTACCTTGGAAATGCTTTGTAAGCAACAATGGGAAGACCAAGTAAAACACACTATTGACTTACTCCTATTTCTAATTCCTATGACCATTTAATCTCAAAGTACTGCATGAGAAGAAAAGCAGTAGAAAAAATCCACTTTTAAATTAGAGACAACCGAACTAATCCAAACTACTCTAAACCGATCCAAATAATTCAAATCTAACAACTGGATTTAACTAATGCAATTCTTTCTTTCATTTTAGTTTTAAGGAAACAGGATCTTGCCTTAACAGTTCTTATCTACAGCTACTTTAAATCAGAAAACTGTGTTTGCACTACCAGAAACAATTTGATATCATGTGAATAAAAGCAAGAAGGGATATGGCAACTATTGTTATCTCTACTTTTATGAACTTCCTGGTTCCTTGCCTTATATATTACTGAGTACTCCAAGAGATCTCCCAAGTTTCCTGTCAGATATCAAATTCATTCATCTGAGGTAAATGTCATCTATCATCATCTATTTTTTTCAAAAAGCTTTTATTAGTTTTGTTTCCTTGATGCTGCTATTCCATTCTATGAAAGTTTTAAAACACAGTTACAAAAAAACAAAAAAAAAACAAAAAAAAAACAAAACAAAACAAAAACAAAACAAAATATAAAAAAGGTCTTTTTAAGCCTCAGTGAGATTGGAAATGGTAATTCATGCAGAGTTATTTTATTTCAGCAGACACTATGTTGAAGATTTTGTTGCATCTCTTGAACATTATGTTAGGAACCTGTCTAATGATGCTTTTTCTTCAGTTGTTCAGAAAATGTCATAGACCTTTCAAATAAGCATAAAATCAGTACCACACATGATTATCTGGAGAGGTAAGGATGAGTTCACCAATTTGAGGCAGATGATCAGAAATTAGATAGAAACTAACATCAGAAATGAAATCTGAAATCATATCTATGACTGCCCAAATGATCAATTATCAATCATATTGAAATTTAAATAGAAATTTTATTGAGCATAGTCTTCCTCCAGGAAGATATATAAAATGATAAATTGGGGTTTCTTGTAATTTCATTTTCTAAGTGTAAATTTTTTTCTGACTGCCACTGTCCCAAACACAACGTAATAATGAAGCTTTGTTTCAGTCAGGCTCAGGTATATACTGTTAATAAAGACTGTGCAGAATGACCTTCGTCAACATATCTAATGCATGAGCTGATATAGAAGAATATTCTCTTTTGCAATCTTTGAGAGGAAAACAGAACACATAAGATTTTAAAGACATAGAGAGAAAAGGTACATGAATGAGGATTACTCTATAACCTTTTTATCATAATAGGCTACAGCATTAGAGTTGGGAATTGGTATGCAAGTACTTTGTATGTCCATTTTAATTCATGTCTTGCCTGTCCTTACCAATGAGAAGAATAAAATCAGTGTGAGAAGAAGGAAAGTGCCCAGCTAGTTATTAATGAAGAGAACAAAAATTGGTACTGTTAACAAGTAAGACATATTCTGATATAAAAAGAAGTTCATAGCACTGGCAGTAGTAAAAAAGAGATATAGACACTGTTCTAATGAAATCAATGACAAATATTTGCTCATTCAGTTCTGTTAGAATCACAGAATGGGGTTGGTTGGAAGGGACCACAGTGGGTCATCAGGTCCAAACTCCCTGCTCAAGCCCATCTTACAACACATTGCACAGGAGTGTGCCTTGATGGTTCTGAAATATCTCCAGTGAGGGCGACTCTACACCCTCTCTGGGCAATCTGTTCAAACACATGGTCACACTCACAGTAAAAAAGTTCCTCCTCATGTTCATGTGGAACTTCCTGTGCATCAGTTTCTGCCTCTTGTCCTATTGCTTGGCACTGCTGAGCAGAGCCTGGTCCATCCCCTGACCCCTCCCTGCTGACAGACATTGTTGAGGTCCCTTCTCAGTCACCTCTTCTTGAGGCTGAACAGCTCCAGCTCCCTCAGCCATTCCTCATAAGCAAGATGCTCCGGTCCCCTATTATTCTTTCTTTTTTTATTATTATCTTCTTATTTTTCTGATTGTTTCCTTTTATTTGTTTCTTATCTCTTAAGAGACAGTGAGAAAATTGAAACAGGACAGAACAATTCAGGAAAAGGTCCTTAGGCTGCCCCTCCACAGCCTAGCAAAAGTCAGTGCTTAGTGTCTCAGGAATGAGAGTAGGGACTGGTCCTATTTCCCTGACAACCTCCCAGTGCTTCTTCCTTGTAGGGAGGAGGCAGCTGAGGTCAAAGGTGGGCAGAGGAACAGAAGTCATTACATTTCTGCCTCCTCCTGGAGCTTTCAGAAAAGCCTCAGTTGTTACCCTAATGAGACAGGAATTACCTTTTGTAGGAACCAGTTCCATTACTTCCCCAATATGCATCTTGCTGTCCATTGCTATTTACTTGTGTTCCATACAGGGCACATTAAGAGGGCTTAATCCTATTATCCTAGAATTTCAGGGAGAAGCTCCCCAAACTGGTCAGATCAAGCTCACATATTTCACTTGTCAGGACCTTTCTCTGCCAAGGGCAGTTCATTACTTGATGTCTTACATCTGATTAATCTCTCAGTGCTGTAGTGATGCTGTGAGGTGGTAATCACAAAATGTTAGCCTAGACATGTAATAAGCATGAAGAGAAGCTGCAGAAACACCTCTTGGGATGAGCCTCCAGTCTCCCTTTCCTTATACCTACATGCTACACAGCTGCTTTACAGCAGTGCCAGTCATTATTAGTAGATGCTGCTCAGATTTCACATTTCTCTAGAGACCCTTTCAGTGAAATTGCTAGCTGCACTTTTGTGATGCCTTTTGTTACTGCACTGTGTTGCAGAGCCAGAAAGAAACCTTTCAAGATAATTTTAATCAATAAAACAAACAAAACAAAGGTGTTCAGCTGCCTGAATCTCTCCTGAGATTTTACTGAGTTCTGTCTAATGCAGAAAGAGACTACTAAAATTCACTTTTTATCCTATATTTTTAAACCATTACCATATTCTAAAATCAGATATAGAAAGGGCAATAAGAATTGAGATGAAAAAAACAAACCAATTTGTTTACAGGGCAGCAACTCCTCTGTGTGGAACAGCACTTGTAGAGTGAATTATGAATTGGATGTAAATCTCATTGTGAAACTCGAGGCACTTCTGAAAATCTAGAGAATTTTAGCTTTTATATGGCCATATTAGTTTTTTCTAGAGGTGGGACAAATCTGAAAAATCAAAGAGGTGGAAAAATTGCCAGGTACCCCAAACACGAATTCAGCTTCTTGACACTCATTCCATTGTTTTTGCAAAGTTTGCTAAGAAACCGAAATACATGAATTTAGAAAAGTTCTGAGGTTTTGGATGGAAAAGACTGAAAATGTAACATAAGAGACATGGAGCAGTAGTTTGTCCTCGAGCCAGAATTGCATTTCTTTAAGGTTATGAGCTGAAACTACTACAATAATGGTAACTGAAAGAATTGCTTGGAAAGACCAGGCCTCGGTGAAGATGGTCAGGGGAAAATCATCCAGCTCCCTGAAGTGGACTGTAAGTGTAGCTGGTTTGTTTATTCTGTCTATTTTTACTTGTATGCAGATTCCTGAAATTTTCAGCTCAGTTGTGTGAGCTTTAGTGACTTTTAACATACTGATTAAAGAATAATATCATCAGTTGCAAAGAAGCAGGGAATTTACAACTTGTATTTGGTAAAGATTTAGGGAGATATGCAAATCAGATCCAAAAGCCATGTGCATAAGAGGCTATGTCTCAGCTGCAAAACTCTACTCAAGTACAATTTATAACTTAAACCACTGTTTAGCCTCCAGGGCACAACTGAGTCATGACTACACAGCTTTGATTGCAAGTATTTGAGCTTATTTTTGACTATATCTACCAATATATGAATATCAATTAAATTCTGTCCTATATAACAGGTCTGACTGTAATATCTTTAATAAAATGTGAATTAATCTTGTAAACTCAGACCTAATCAGGACATTGACCTCTTGGAGTGAGTTCAGAGGAGGCCACCAATTTGTTTAGAAGGATGGAGCACCTCTGCTATGAGGAAAGCCTAAAGGAGTTGGGATTGTTCAGCCTGGAGAAGAGAAGGCTTCAGAGTGACCTAATTGCGTCCATTCCCTGAAGGGAGCCTACAAGAGAACTGGAGAGGGACTTTTTACAAAAGCCTGTAGTGACAGGACAAGAGGGAATGACTTTTAACTGACAGAGGATGTTTAGATTAGATATGAGGAAGAAATTCTTCTCTGTGAGGGTGGTGAGGCACTGAAACAGATTGCCCAGAGAAACTTTGCCCAGTGTTCAAGGGCAGCTTGGATGGGGCTCTGAGCAACCTCGTCTAGTGGAAGGTGTTCCTGCCCATGGCAGGGAGGTTGGAACAAGGGTATCTTTAAGGTCCCTTCCAACCCAGGCCACTCTATAATTCTATGAAACTAAGTGAAAAGTATTTATTTTATGAGATGCATAATACTACTTTATAAGGATCTGCAGTATTCTTATTCAGCTATACCTGAAATAAAAATAATAAAATAAAACAGCATAAACATATAACCCAAACAAAATCCACATCTCAAAATGAAAGTATGATGGTAGAAATGAATGACTAACTCTTTGGGCTGTGCTACCTTAACACTTGCAGTGGAACAAAAGTTTATCTGAGGCTCCCTTACAACCTTCTGATTCCCTTAGCTGCAGAGGGACCTGCTCAGAGCCCATCATTGTTATAATTTAACTAGATACAGCTGTTAATTTTTATGTATTTCAGTGGATATCCTACTGAAGTTTTTCAGTGTATATTTTCCCTAAATTGTTCATCTAAATCTCCATTCTGAGCTGACCTCTGGCAGAAGGGGTCAGCATATCATCAGCCTTTAGAATCGAGCTTGCAGATTCTTTAAAAAAAATATTGTCTTTTACTTGCTTGTTTGTTTTTGGAGCCCAACATTTTCCACGTTTCTGAAAGCTCAGAGCAGACTGCCCCCACTGTTTTTCTCAGGATAGCTCAGAGGACTCCTCTCACAGCAAAAAGGAAAGAAGCTTTCCAGATTTCTAACACCAAAGTCTATATTTAAAAAACAAACAAGCAAACAAAACACTCAGGGAGTTAATTGCTCCAACCTCTCCTGAAACATTTGCTATGTTCTCTCTGCAAGAAAACTTGCCAGACTTTTAACTGAGAGCTGAGACTGTGAAGAGCAGTGAAGACAGCACTAACACACATGCCTTGCCACCAAAATGCTGCACAGCTCTTTGGTAAACAGCAACTAGTCAGACTCCTTGGTAGAACCACAGCATTCACTGCTACATAGAACAGTGTAGCACCAAAAGGTGCTCAGGGAAAGCAGGTAGTCAGAATTGTAGAATAGAAGCGCAGAATCATTTAGTTTAGAAAAGACTTCCAAGATGTAGCCCAACCTCTGGTTGATCACCACCTTTCCAACTAGACCTGAGACTGAATGGCCATGTCCAGTTGTTCCTTGAACACCTCCAGGGATGGTGACTCCACCACCTCCCTGGGCAGCCCGCTTCAATGTTTAACAACTTTTTCTGTGAAGAAATTCCTCCCAATGCCCAACCTAAACCTCCCTTGGTGCAACTTGAGGCCATTTCCTCTTGTCCTGTCACTGGGAGAAAAGACTGACCCCCACCCAGCTACACCCTCCTTTGAGGCAGTGGTAGGGAGCAATAAGGTCCCTCCTGAGCCTCCTTTTCTCGAGGCTAAACACCTAACTCCCTCAGCCTCTCTTCACAGGACTTGTGCTCCAGACCCTTCCTCAGCATTGTTGCCCTTCTCTGGACACTCTCTAGCGCTTCAAAGTCTTTCTTGTAGTGAAGGGCCCAGAAGTGGACACAGCACTCGAAGATAAGATAAAGGCAAACAAACTGACTGATGCTGAAGGATATGAAATTTTACATTAAAAAGCACGAGATTTGTAAAAGTTTCATAGAATCACAGAAGGTTGGAGTTTTAATGGTACCTCTAAAGGTCATCTGGTTCAACCCCTTTCTTAAGCAAGGACACCTAGGACCAGTTGCCCAGATTGCCACATCTCTCATTGGGGTGCCAGCAACTCAAGTGTTTTCATCAGTCATACAGACACTCCCATTCCCTAGCACTCGGGCTAGTGAGATGCAGGTGGGTGGCCAACAAACAGAGCTCAGGCTCCTGCCAGAGCTTTATCCACACTCACCTGGGCTGGCTGCAAAACACTGACACTGCCCACCTCACACCCCCTGCCTCATCTGGTGTCTGGATGCACAGCATCAAAGTATCTGAGGGTACACAATAACCTGGGAAAAGCCGTTTAGACTGTTTTCTATGATGTTTTAATGCTGGAATCAAAGCAGAGACTTTTCTGACTTCAAGATGCAACCAGATGGTTTCTGATATGAGGTAAAGTGAATTTATATCTGGGTCATAACCTTAATTTATTTGGAAAGAATGTTATTTGATATTACTACGCACAACATGTAAAATTTGTATCTACTAAATTTATAAAATGTTATAGTTTACATAGTGTTTCTTTATACTATTAATAGTTATGTAGTAAACAACAAATTCCATCATTTTTTATTTATATAACCAGATTGTAATATTTCATTTTTTACTGCACATATTCTTCATTAACAACAATTTTATAGAAAATTGTCTCATTTTACAAGATAAAGCTTATAATAATCAGTCTTGTTACTATTCTTAGTAGCATTTAACTTCCCTGTGCAGTTTATTGTCAATAAACTATTTACAAACTACAGACAGTGTTTAAAAAAACTGATTTACAGGCGTTTATACTCTTACCACATCTTTTTTCAGATTCATCTGAACCATCTGGGCAGTTCAAGACTCCATCACAAAAGAAATCTTGGTTAATGCATGTTACACCGTCATCACAGAGTTCAGCAGGTGGCAAACATTCAGCTGGAATAACAAAGATGAGAGCAATAACAGCACAGCAGTAATGCAGTTTCACTACAAAGGAAAATTGACTTACCTCTGGTTTACCACAAATCTAATCAACCACTCTATTGTGTTTTATAAAATTGCATTTTTAGAAGCCTGGAATAAAATATCACATACTAAAAAGATAAATTTGGCACAGAATGAAGTTCTCAGAAGTGAAATATTTTTTGAAACTAACCTTGAAATAGGTCTGGAAGAAAATTTTGATGAATTCCCATCTCCTTCCTCTACAGAAATAATTACTTTATGTAATATATTAAATTACGTTGTCCAAATTCTTATGTTTGAATAACATGAGAAACCTGTACTTTGGTTTAAATAATAATGAAAAATCTCTGAGTTTAGTTAAATACAATTTAATTTCTTCAACTTCACATCACAATGCAGCACTTCATCATGCTAAAGAATCTAATTTTCAAAATTTTATATCTTAAAAACAAGAGCCTTTAAGATTAGATTTTGAAATAGCAGAATTATCAGAAACTCTATTCTCTTCAGATTTGCAAATAGAATTATTAATTTAAGAGCAAATTTCTGCAAGAACCCCCTCCCCAAAACCCCTGCCACAAACAAAACAAAACCAAAAACATGGGCAGATCCTTAAAACTGTGGATTTCACTAATAGTGTTTTCCTAGAACATAGCCATTCATCTACTTCAAACATGCTCTTTTTGTCTTTAGATAGTTTTGGTCTTGGACATCTGTAGAATTGAAGAAGGTCTGAGAGTGAAAAGAAACATGCAGCTAAAAAACCTTTGGATAACTACTAATTTCAGAATTCTTAAAATTGCATTAAATTCTATATAAACTATTTATCTAAAACTACTCACTGTCCCTTTTCTTTACCTCAGTAAATGCTTGAGGAAAAAGTAAAAATTTCTTATGCAAGAAGGAAAAATAGTAATTTGTAAATTTGATCTTACTGCCTCTAACCATTATTTCTGGATATTTTATTTCTTTTTTAACTGTTAGTTCTGTGATCAGATTAAGTAAATGTCTGTATGATATGGTCTTGTATATCAGCGTGACAAAGAACGAAATTGATTTGGATGTATTCTAGCACTTCTAAACACTGAATGTTTTGCAAAAACACTCTCAGTGTTAGCAATGCAAATGTTATAAAGGCAAAAGAGTTGTCATTTTGCATCCACTGTATAATTAAAATGGAACAAACAAGCTCTAGCCAGGTGTTGAAAGAGATACAGTGCCAATGAATGAATTTCCACTGATGAGAAGAGACAAAATGGTGCATTCTGGACATAGAACAAAAAATCCAACCAATAATCTAAGAATATGTTTTGCACAAACCCAACGCACAAGAAAACATTGTTAACATACGTCATGATCAATTCTGGGTTTATTCAACTCAGAAAACTAAACAGCACTGCCACCTCCTGGATTGAAAGAAATCAACGTTTCCTACTAAAACATTTTGATTTCTTTTTTAAAAGGCAAATTACCCTAAATTGCAATTTAATTGCTATACCAAACTAAATAAGGGCAGTAAACATATAAGAATAAATACATTAGAATGCTTATAGATGTCATGTATATTTCACCATGTGATACGGCTGGAGGACATTTTCAAAAATTCAAGTATTGGCTTCTTGTTAATTAGAAGTCATGTGAGAGTTTGCTAAGAGTTTTACATTATTTTTTTCTTTTCCTTCAAAAAGGTCAATAAATAATAGGAAAAAAAAAAAAGAAAAAAGAGCATCCAGGATAAGTGTCAATATATACATCGACATATACAACACTTGTAGCATTTTTTGTCTTTTTTTTTTTTTTTTTTGATGCACAGTCTTAGAAGTCCTTTCTCTTTGAATGGACCTCCTTAATCAAAAATAAACCTGCATATCCTGCATTTGGGGGAATGGAATGTGAGGACTGAATAGTATGAGAAGAGTCTGTACACAAGCAGTGTAATTCTACAGTCTCAGACTGTTTCATGTATCCCCCCTGCTTCTCCCCACACACAGTTAACCTACCTTCAGCTGTTGAGGACTTGCTTGTGGTGACTTGTCCTGCACCTGGACAAACACAACCCGAGGTTAGAACTCTATTTCCTGCTCTCTGGGAGCACCTCTGCAGTTTCTTGGGCAGAACTAAGCAGCAGTTAATCTGCTTTTATACCTGCATTATTTCTGTATCCCCAAACCCCAGCTGATGTAATGATATGGTAATGCCAGCTTGAGTGGCTTGGTCCTGAAGGTTAAGTGTCAAAATAAACATATGAAAAAATTATGTGGAACCCAAGTGTATTTTAAATCTCATTCTTTTATCTCTAGTCACATCCTTTTCAATAATTTCAACTCCAAAAAACTTTCCCCCTCCCCTGTTAAAATAAGAGCAATGTTTTTTTGGCTTTCCCTGGTATGTAAAAGTTCTGACCTGAAGTTGGTGTCAGGGAACTTGTAATTGGACTTGTGGGATCTGTAGAAATAAGACAAGTTATGACAACTTTAACATTAGCTAAAATGTATACGCACATCTTTTTACAAATACCATTGCTCAACCAATCAACTGGGAACCTCAAAGCCATCTCTCTACTTACATACAAGCATACATACATACATGTGTGTGCACATCTTTACACATGAACAAATGCCTAGGTGCTAAGTAGATATGTAATAGTGATAGTAAACTGCAATAGAATCTGGAAGAATGGAATGAGTATTTGTTGTTGCTCCAACAGGACTTCCACTTAGTGGTGCTGTAAATAACAATCACTGAGGATGCACCTGGTGTTTCCACCCCCCCAAAATGCATTCATAAGTTGACAGCAAAAGCCATAAAGGAAAACACAGGACAGTGACAGAGGCTTCAGTGGTATAAACACAAATCACAAGTGATCTGTCACTACACAACGCCACTAAAGTAGCATGTGAGCTGGATAATAAGGATTGTTTTAGGGTCAACAGAAACATGACCCAAGCATCCAGCAGATGATTGTACCACATATGATAAAACCTGGGTATATTATGGCATTTGGACAGAAACAGAAAGAACAAGGAAGAAGAAAATATTAACAAATATACCAAAATGAGCTCAGGCAGACCCAGGAACAAGAAGGAAGCAATTCACAACAGGACCATTACTGCCATTCCAACCTGGGGTGCTGACGACGCCCAAGTCCCCTCCCCTTTCCTCCAGCACCTGCCCCTCATCTCCCAATTTGTTCTTGAGGATGATTAGCAGCACTGAACTTAGGTCTGAGGGGAGCATTGAGATAGCATACCAGAGGAAGGTACAGATAGGAGAAAAGTTGTATGTTAGCAGTTTATTAAACTGTACCTTTGTGAATAAACTAGTAATTGTACACTTTGGAGTATGTATGTTAGTAGGCCTTTAACCAGACTAATAATATCTCCTTTGGTGCTATGGCTGTAATTAGGCTATCTATAAACACTTGTTTCCTATATTCATAGGTGCATTTCTTTAGCTCAAATAAACTGCAAGAAGCTCCTTATCTGGTACCACTGCCCTGGAGATAATTTGTATGCAGTTTGTATGTGATATCTCTACATGCCCCCAGTGCTACAAAGCACTTATTGTATTATTCAGTTGTCTGGCTGACTTTTGGCATGTTTGTGTTCAGTGAATTTGTGAGACCAAGGATTTTTGTCTGCTTCCCATCTTATCATCATAGGACTTCCAGTGATAGTAGAAGGAAAGTCTATCAAGCAACACTGCTCAGTAAGTCAGTAACTACAGCATGAGAGTAGGACTCCCCAGCCTCATCTGCCCACCTAAATCTGAGAAAACTTCAGCTTGTGACTCAAACTGGTTGATGGGGACTCAGCTTTTGATTTGATCCACTAATTAAACTCTTGGAGCTTTTGTACAGACTTCAGATCACTCACTGCTTTCCCAAATTTTCAGAAACAATGATGGCAGCTAATTATCACTGAATGGACCCTGACAGGCAAGCCCAAACTATATCCAAGGCAGCTTCACAAAGTTATACCAGCTGAACAGCAAGTCTTTTGTTCCTTCATGTTGTATTGGCAACAAAAAACAGTTCCTGTTTTATGAATGATACTGACCTGATGAAGTTAAAGGCATCATTGTGGTAAGATTTTCATCAGCTACTGGAAGAAAGCAAGTTCATTATAAACTTCTTTATAGCACAGTATCTAGTTTCATATGGCAGAAATAAAGGTTAAAAAAATAATAATCTGTGACTATTTCTCATTGAATCACTAGCAGTGTCCTGTGTCCCTTCTTTTGCCTATCTCACCCACTTCCATCTTTCCTCAAACTCCATGATCTTCCTAAGGAGGAAATGTCCCAAAAGTGAGTTGAGGTTATGAGGTTTCATAACCACTGCAATCCCTTTGAATCCTCAATCCCTATTCATTGTATTGCATATAGAATATCTTCATCTGGGAAATCTTTGTCTCGAGACTTTTTATTCTATAGAGAATTTCAGAGCACCTGTGTCTTACAGAACAATATTTAGAATAGATGAACGAGTTAAAATTAACCAGGGATAATTTATAAGAAAGAAAGTTGCTTTTAATCACTGGGAAAACTGATTTCAGGAGTCACACCTGTGTTGTAGTTCTCGCCCTCTGAAATAGGAATAAGATTTCTCTTGCAGAACATATTGAGATACATAATGTAAAAGTGCCACATATGATTATGATTGTTAATTAGTTACAATTATTTTATTGAAGCACTCCTGATGGAATGGCCAGGTGATATCTCATGTGAAAAGAGGCATTTTAATGACCCACAGTGGTAAAAGTTTGACTACTTCATAGTTCATCAATGTATATAGAACCTTTTAAAAAGCTCTTCATTATTTTCTTTGGTGGCATTTTCCAAGTAAAATGAGCAATCACTTTCCACAGTGTTGTGCAGTTATTTAGAATAAGTTCTTATATGTGATGCAATAGTAAAGAGAGTTAAAGACTCTGAATTTAGCCTTTGAAAAGCTGAAGTACTTAGCAAAAAATACGCTTTTTAGAATAGAGTAAGAGACAGACCAGGTTCAAACTCTTCTTAAAACACTCAGTTGCTACTTAATAGTAACTCCATCAGGTCTTCAAATGTCAGCTAATCAACTTCCACTTCAAAGAATTTAAATTGTTTTTTATTCTCATTGTCAGTGGAGGTCTGTTTTGAAAATTTATGGAGGTAAAAATGAAAAGTCCCGTTGATCTTAATGGGCTTCCACTTAGGCTTTGATAATTTTTCTAGTACTTACATAAAATAACTATATTTGTATATTTACTGAATTT